>CM059806.1:17341181-18046181 GCA_030435695.1 Brachymystax lenok tsinlingensis | reverse complement strand
TGTTGGTGCTGGGAAGGCATAGCTGGCATAACTTCTGGAAAGGCATAGCTGACGTGGGCCTGATGGGGGAGGTGGTAGACAACATCAGGACAGAGCTGCTGGAGATGCTGAGAGGAGTGCAGCTACTCACTCCATGCAGGACGCAGGAGGGTTCTGGCACACTGGCACCTAAGACACAGGAAATAGGGTACAGGGTACAGGTCAAGTATTGTTGACTTCTGAGGAGTAAAGTAGACTAGATAATGGTATTTTGTGGGGAATCCCCCAAAATAGGGGACACATTTTGTCTTTTTGAATTGTCTTACATTAGTAAGTGAATAAAGTTTGCTTTGATTAAGTGATTGACTGATGGATGTGTTGTTACAGAGAATGTGAAGGGGGAGATGGATGGATGTGTTGTAAGTGACCCTGTGATTGGTTGATGGATGTGTTGTTACTGACCATGTGATTGGTTGCCCAGATTCTCAGATTCCTGTCTGGTAGAGGTGGCAGTGTTGAGTAATCTGGCCCAGGTGTTTGGCCTGCTGGACTCGGTCAAACACATCCTGAACGTAAGGAGAGAACAGACTGACCCTGGAGAGGAGCAGGTCATTAGCACACTGACCAGTGAGTAATGATCAATTCAGTTTTCAATTCAGTAACTTCAGGCAGAGGAAGGGAGATTGAAATATGTAAATAAGTATTCTTATGATGTTTTGTTTCAGATCATTTACATTTTAGTCATATCATTTAAAGCAGATGTCAAAAGATCTGGCATGGGGTGGACTGAGCTGAAGAAGCCCAGAACAGAGTACGATAGAGAGGAGTCGTCGATTGCCTACGCAGGGGTATTCAACATAGGAAGTCCGGAGCCTGCTGATTTTCTGTTCTAGCTGATAATACATTTCACCCACCTGGGGTCCAAGGTCTAAATGAGTCCCTAATTAGGGGGAACAATGAAAAAATGCAGTGGACCTCACAGGAGGCTGCTGAAAGGGAGGACGGCTCATAATAATGACTGGGACAGGGGAAATGGAATGGCATCAATCACATGGGAACCATGTGTTTGATGTATTTGATACCATTCCACTTACTCTGCTCCAGCCATTACCACGAGCTCGTCCTCCCCAATTTAGGTGCCACCAACCTCCTGTGGTGGAACTGGCTTCAATGTCCAGAGTTGAGTTTGAGCTGTATGCTCCTAAAGAAAGGAAGGAAGTCATCTTATTATTTCACCACCAGAGAGCAGTAGAGGTCTATTTCATTGCAGGTTGCAGAGCTTGAGTCAAGGATTGCCTTGTCCTGCATTAATATAGACAGCACGAATAGACTGTTTGGACATGTATCTCTCTGTCACCCCCACTTCTCTGCAGGGTTTAATCTGCCCTGTCATGTGATGTATCCATGAAGGGCGTGGGGTGTGTCGCTGTGCATTACTGAGATTGCACCTGGGCCATGTTGGTTATGATATGGGATGTTTTCCTTATTCTGAACAGTCAGAGCGTCTGAGGGCGGTGCAGGATATTTTTTTTCTTAGTCAACTTGTCTATAATTAGATACATGCAGCTTCTCTTCTGTCATTGTATGTTGCCCTAGAAGACCAAATTAACTTTGCTCGACCAGAATAATGTCATAACTTGATAAATATTGTTTCAACATAACTGACACTGGTAAACTTTTCTGTGGGAATCTCTGCTTCTTTCGTTGAGGAGAATGCAATAACTATTAAAAAGAATTGAACGATTTTCTGTGCACATTTTCCAAAATGTTCCAAATATTATTATTTGTATTATTATCTACTTATATGATCTTTTATTGTTAATTTCACTTTGTCCTGGATTTTTGGAGTTCAGAGCTCAAGAATTTCACTGTAATTACATCTGCAAACATGTACATGTGACTATAATATGTATCTAGCAAAGTATTACATGACATAATCACAACACAGAGGTTTAGCTACATACATTGCAGTCAGCATGGACAACATAAGCCAGGTAACTGATACCTGTGTGTCTTTTCAGCAGCTCCCAGGTTCTTTATCACACCATTGAAGTGGCCAAGTGGGTGGGGCTGGTGTGAACCAATCACAGAGGATCCTGTCATGAGGTGTCAGGCAACAACTGCACATGAGGGGAAGTGATATGTCCATCTCACCTGTGTGTGTGTGCGTTATCTTTCCATTGTTTAGCACATCAACAGGAGGATAATGCTAACGCTAAATTAGCAATGATGACATCGTTTGGCGGGCACACACGTAGGCCACACACACAAACACACACACTCACACCTGTGTCAAGGTGAGAAGCTGTGGACAGGTGTATTACAGTGTCTGGGTAGTGTTACCTTTCCATACATTTTCAGAGGAAGAGAAGAAAGAGAAGAATGACCTGTAACTGTAGTGTCATTTTCCAGCTAGAATGGTAGCTGAGTCTATTCAGTGTTGTGGCTATTCAGAGGGTTCTGACAACACAGTTGACATGTTGTGAAGATCATAGATGGGTACACTTAATCTCTTAACGTATCCAGTGGCTGGCTGCTCACACCTCTCTCTCTTGCTCTCTTTCTTTTCTACCTCTCTCTCTCTATCTTTGCTAGGTAAAGCTCCGCCTTATCTCAGCTCACTGGTCACCATAACAACACCCACCCGTAGCACGTGCTCCAGAAGGTATATCTCACTGGTCATCCCCAAAGCCAACACCTCCTTTGGCCGCCTTTCCTTCCAGTTCTCTGCTGCCAATGACTGGAACGAATTGGCAAAAATCTTTGAAGCTGGAGACGTATATCTCCCTCACTAACTTCAAGCATCAGCTATCTGAGCAGCTTACTGATCGCTGCAGCTGTACATAGCCCATCTGTAAATAGCCCATCCATCCAACTACCTACCTCAACCCCATATTGTTTTTATTTACTTTTTTTGCTCTTTTGCACAACAGTATTTCTACTTGCACATCATCATCTGCACATCTATCACTCCAGTGTTAATTTGCTGAAATTGTAATTACTTCGCTACTATTGGCCTATTTATTGCCCTCTTTCCTTACTCAATTTGCACAAACTGTATATAGATTTTCTATTGTGTTATTGACTGTACTTTTGTTTATCCCATGTGTAACTCTGTGTTGTTGTTTTTGTCGCACTTCTTTGCTTTATCTTGGCCAGGTCGCAGTGTAAATGAGAACTTGTTCTCAACTGGCCTACCTGGTTAAATAAAATAGAAAACTGGGAACCAATAGCCATTTGTAACACAGTTCACCTTAGTAACATGGCCATCAACTGAAATGAACTGAAGATGAACTGAAATGAACTCAAGATGTCAGATCACGTATGTGTGAGAAGCAGCAGGACTCAAGTACGCAGGAGGGAAGTATGCTTCTTGGAGGTTTGGGGGATACTGTAAGCCAGATACACAGAGAGATAGGGAGAGGGGGAGTGACAACGACCAGCAGCATAAAAGTAACCCCAAGTTAGACAGGCCCACTGGTCTAAAAATGAACAAAATCAAGTGAAAGGGAAAGTGTAGTTGATTTTCTTTGGTTGGCAGTGTGTGTGTGTGTGTTACTATAACTGAACAGTTTAATTACTTTCACAGTTTGATATTGAATTAAATGTCACCGATTTAGCATGATAATAACACTCAATTAGCACGTGTTTGTGTGTTTGTGTGTGCGTGTGTTGCGTGCTTAAAATAACCATCTGCACACAGTGACTTTATTCCCCAATAAAATCCACTCTACATTGCAAACAAAGTATTATTGGGCACCCAAATGAATTAGAGATTACTTATTGTAGTGCATACCATACATACCAATGTAGTGCATACCATACATACCCCCTTATAACCTCTCTCACAAGTCAACAAGCTGACAAACCTCCTCTCTCTCCCTCTCCAGATTCTAAGAAACAGAGCCTGGTCGAACTGAGAGGAGAGGAGCTGAGCTGAGAGCTTAGAGCTGAAACAGAGCCTGGTCGAACTGAGAGGAGAGGAGCTGAGCTGAGAGCTTAGAGCTGAAACAGAGCCTGGTCGAATGGAGAGGAGAGGAGCTGAGCTGAGAGCTTAGAGCTGAAACAGAGTCTGGTCGAACGGAGGAGAGGAGCTGTAATGAACTGAACTGAGCTGAGAGGGTAGGTGATCTGATCAGTATGCTGCTGCCTGGTCTCCTGTTTAATAATCCTGATGCAGCCAGTCTCCATCACCTGCTAGTGCAGGGTTCATTCTCCGCTCTACATGTTGTGGTGGTATCCCAGGAGGTCTATCCCAGGGGGTGGTAATAGAGGGGAGGTACGTGATGTGACGTTGGCTCCCTCTGCTGGGAGTACATGAGCTGGGCACCCTGACACGGATAGCTCCAAGTGGAGGTAATTAGGGGAAAGTGCCAACCAGCCGTGGAGGCCACATAAAAGGAGCACTGTGACACACCGCGAGAGAGAACTGGGAGAGACTGACACAGAGCCAAAGCTGAGAAGAAGGACTGAGCCAAACCTACGTAATTGTCTTTGTTATGTTTATTTTATTTCATGGCCTAGAAAAGTTGTGTTTGTGGACTAAAACCTCACTGTCTCTGTGTTAATCTCTGCACGCTCAACCCAACACCCCACGGTTTACCACAATGTGTTTTTTAGCCACCCCTGGGGCCCTGTGTAATTACTTTGCACTGATGAGAAAACGCACAGCTTAAAGTACCATTGTGTACTGCAATTACACCCATGGAAGTGAAGTGTGTGTTTGTGTGTGTGTATTGAAATAAAGAAATATCCTGCTCTTACATTTCACATAAGGGAAGGAGGGATAGCGGTGGTCGATATCTTGCTCCTAAAATCTTAGTCCAGTCTGATACTGCCAAAGGTCAATGAGTAGCCATACGCTCTTTATCCTCCAAGTCATAGGATGATGCAGGTGATGTTTGAAATGTACAGTATACAGACGTTTACTTTATTCCATGTTGACAATTAACAGTCCCTCAGACTGGAATAATAGTAACAGTAATTCATGTTTTCTGTGTGTGTGTGTGTGTGAGTTGTCCATTGCACATGCTCGTGTGTGTCTGTGCACGTGTGTGTGTTGTCCTTTCTCTCTGTGTGTGCTTATTGTCCTTTCTGTGTGTTTTGTGTGTGTGTGTCGGCACGGGAAGAGGAGTGTGACTGGGTGGCACTGGTTGCTGCTCCTGTGCTTCTGAAAATAAATGCTGGTGAGGGTTGAACTGGCAGTGCTGCACGGGTGTCAGAGAGAAGAGAGATGCACCTCTGAACTGACGGGCTTACAGGCTGACAACACTATGCTTGGTTTGCATTGAGATGCAAGACGACACCCCTGCTTGACTCGACCCCCCGATTGTCCTACCAACTGCTGATTGGAGTGTGTGTGTGTGTGCAGGCACTGTTGGCACACAGTCTGCCACATGTCCCCTATCAGTATTCCATTGCCACTACTGCTGATACTGCTCCTCTGTCGCTTGCTGCACCTCACCTCAACTTGCCCCTCCTCACCCCTCAATCTTCTGCCTCTCTTCCCTGGACTGTATGTCACTGTACTTTCCTACAAAAACCCAGAGGAAGGGCACATGCCAAAACGCGTTGGTCTTTAACAATAAATAAGTATTTTTGACGTCCACTCATAGTCCTCGAAGAGTTGCTGAATATCCTTATATTCACTGTACTTTTCCTCTGACAGACTCAGCTTTTTGCTACTGGCTCTTTTGTCATACACATACGTAGCGGGTCCCAGGTGCCATGTCAGCAATGCACAGAGACAAGCCCCACGACCTTCACGGATACATCCCATGACAGGGCGGATTAAACCATGCAGAGCAGTGGGGGTGACAGAGAGAGACGTGGAGATTAACAGTGTGTCTGTTAAGTCTGTGAGTCCAGACAGTCCATTCGTTCTGTCTATTAATGCAGTACAAGGCAGAATATATTATTGACTTAAGCTCTGCAACCTGCAATGAAATAGACCTCTACTGCTGTCTGGTGGTGAAATAATGACATTACTTAAAAAGCATATGCTATCGTCGACTCCTTTCCATCTTACTCTGTTCTGGGCTGTCTTCTCCAGCTCATTTCACCTCATGACAGATCTTTTGGTGTTTTTTTGTCCGTTTGAAGCTCTCACCTCCACGTGTTGGATCCAGGACAGAGCTTGACAGAGCTTGCCTGGTGATGTTGGAGGGGGGCTTTAAGAGGGTGTGGCCGATCAATCCATCTCCATCTTCTCCTTTGGATCTCCTCCTCCACAGAACATGACTGGTGTGCTCCCAACCACCATACCACTACCAACCACCACACCCACACCAACCACACACTCACCACCACACCACTACCAACCCCCACACCCACCACCACACCCACACCCACCACCACACCACTACCAACCACCACACCCACACCAACCACCACACCCACCACCACACCACTACCAACCACCACACCCACACCCACCACCACACCACTACCAACCACCACACCACTACCAACCACCACACCCACCACCACACCACTACCAACCACCACACCCACACCAACACCAGATGTCTCAGGACGACTTGAGTGTGAGAGAGAGTAGAAGCAGCAAGATGCCGGACTGAACACAGCTATGTAGACCACCTCAAGATAAAAACGTGATATTCAATATTGGTTAGACTAAATATTAGCACTACACAATCTGGTGGGTGATAACCTTCAATCTGGATAACAACACAAAGTAAACCGTAAGACTAGAGAGATGTTTTGACAAATATTACGAAAACAAGCAACACCCAAACATGACGGAGAGTAAGACAGGGGAACCTATCTCAACATGACGGGGAGTAAGACAGGGGAACCTATCTCAACATGACGGGAGTAAGACAGGGAACCTATCTCAACATGACGGAGAGTAAGACAGGGAACCTATCTCAACATGACGGAGAGTAAGACAGGGGAACCTATCTCAACATGACGGGAGTAAGACAGGGAACCTATCTCAACATGACGGGGAGTAAGACAGGGGAACCTATCTCAACATGACGGAGAGTAAGACAGGGGAACCTATCTCAACATGACGTGGAGTAAGACAGGGGAACCTATCTCAACATGACGGGGAGTAAGACAGGGGAACCTATCTCAACATGACGGAGAGTAAGACAGGGGAACCTATCTCAACATGACGGAGAGTAAGACAGGGGAACCTATCTCAACATGACGGAGAGCAAGACAGGGGAACCTATCTCAACATGACGGAGAGTAAGACAGGGGAACCTATCTCAACATGACGGGGAGTAAGACAGGGGAACCTATCTCAACATGACGGAGAGTAAGACAGGGGAACCAATTTCAAAACAAAAACGTGACTCTTCTACAGACACAGACGATTTAATCCTTTCACCAGCGGGAATGGTAAAGGTCGAAAACACATCTGTTAAAATCAATAATTGACAAACTGAATATACTTGAACTAGTCAGTAAGGATATAAAAGAGTTGAAGGCAAGCCTCGAGATGAGTGACGAAAAGCTGCGGCATTGGAGAAAGACACAAACAAGCTGAAAGGGACAGTCAATAAGATTGAAACCGAAGTTAATGAACTTAAAAAGGAGAACATCGTTCTGAGAGAAGCCTAACTTGACATATAGACTAGATCCATGAGAGAGAATCTGGTACCTACAGGTATCCAAGAGAAAGAATGAGAAGTTCCTGAATCTATAGTTAGAGAGTTCCTCCTTACAGCGCTTCAGATCCCACGCAAAGCTATTGACAAAATGACACGAAAATAGGCATGAATGACCAGTTCCTGAAGGAAATTGCAGAACAGTGTAAAGTTCTATATCCAATTTTCAAGGAAAATAGATTGAAAAGTAAGCGCATAGCTCTCGTGGTCGATAAACTGTATATTGATAACCAGTTGTTCAGAGACACAAAGACTACTTCATGGCTATTTTAAAAATTACAAAGTTCTCATAGAGGAGGCAAATAATGAAACACACAATTCTAGCCCTGATATGGATTGTAATAATACAACAACATTTTTTTGCTTTTCTATCTATCCAAATATAACAAATTGGAACACAAAAACACTAATTCAACATGGTGGAGATACAAATACAGTAAACAGAAGGCACAGTATGTGTAGATGGATGGTGTGGTGTGTGTTTTTTGTTGTTTGGGAAAGTGTGGCATTGAGTGAGAAAGGAAATGGTTGCATATCCCAGAACCAATGTAATGCTGTGAGCAGGTGTTGTGAGAGAGCTTTCAATGTTGTTCAGATGAGGGATATACATTTTATAATGAATTATATTTTATTTATTTATTGTCCTATCATGGTGGAACAGCATTTTAAAATAAATTATACATCTAATTTATTTGTTGTCCTGTCATGGGGAACTACGTTTAAAAAAAAATTATACATCTAATTTATTTATTTTTGGTCCTATATTGATGGAACGGTCCACAACCCCATACCCTAGACAGCCACCTGAACGACCCAGACACTAAGGAGAAGTCCCTATCTGTCTTATGGGCCTGCTGTAAGCAGCCTGTATGCAGCCAAAAAGAGGTCAGAGACCTAGAGCAGCACCGCCCCCTAAAGATTCTGAGCCTGCCTGGCAGGGTTGGTCCTGCAAAGCCAAAGCCCCCTAAACGGAGAGCATAATATACAAGGAAATTCTCAAAGCTGCTAATGAAAACCTTGACGACCTTGTATCTAGCCGGTGGGGATTCCGGTGGGGTGCCCCCACCCAGGCAGTGGCAGTGCTGGCAACACTAGCTGCAGTAACTCATGAGGAGGGGGTCACACTCAGACATTCAGAGAGGCGGCATATTATTGTGGCCATGGTAGCACAAAATCGAAGGTCTGACTGCACGGAGATGCTTGGGAATATGGTCACTACGGGGGACCATGTTGTGGGTGTTTCAGGGTAAGGGGGTATATCTGACCTCCATCATCTAGGATGTGACAATGGTTAATCAAATCTCCCCATTTCTGCCAATTTTTTTGCACAGTTTTGCTGGCCTTCTCATACAGCTGCAACTGTATATGATTCGTAAATCAAGACCTTTCTTGAGTTAGGCTCTGGGATGGTGCAACTGTTGAGAATCTGAGTCTATGGTTGTTGTGGGGAAAGTGTTTGAGTGTGTATGTGTGTGTATGTGTGTGGGTGTGTGTGGGTGTGTGTGTATCCCACAACTGTTGCGAGGGAGTAAAAGGTGTTAGGGACAATATAGGATGATTCACAATAATTGTTTGCTAGTATAATTATTGCTTGCCATAATGTAATTTTGGTAATGGCGAGACTGGTGGGAGGTAAAAATCCTTAGCATAAATTGCCAACATTACATTAATAGCTAATTATGGAATATAAGATAAACAGGATTCTTTAAATATATACAGTTGAAGTCGCAAGTTTACAAACACTTAGGTTGGAGTCATTAAAACTTTAAAAACACTAAAACACTCCACACATTTCTTGTTAACAAACTGTAGTTTTGGCCAGTCGGTGCATGACACAAGTAATTTTTCAAACAATTGTTTACAGACAGATTATTTCACTTATAATTCACTGTATCACAATTCCAGTGGGTCAGAGGTTTACATACACTAAGTTGACTGTGCCTTTAATCAGCTTGGAAAATTCCAGAAAATGATGTCATGGCTTTAGAAGCTAATTGACATAATTTGAGTCAATTGGAGGTGTACCTGTGGATGTATTTCAAGGCCTACCTTCAAACTCAGTGCCTTTTTGCTTGACATCATGGGAAAATCAAAAGAAATCAGCCAAGATTTCAGAAAATAAATTGTAGACCTCCACAAGTCTGGTTCATCCTTGGGAGCAATTTCCAAACGCCTGAAGGTACCACGTTCATCTGTACAAACAATAGTACGCAAGTATAAACACCATGGGACCACGCAGCCGTCATACCGCTCAGGAAGGAGACGCGTTCTGTCTCCTAGAGATGAAAGTACTTTGGTGCGAAAAGTGCAAATCAATCCCAGAACAACAAGGACCTTGTGAAGATGCTGGAGGAAACAGGTACAAAAGTATCTATATCCACAGTAAAACGAGTCCTATATCGATATAACCTGAAAGGCCGCTCAGAAAGGAAGAAGCCACTGCTCCAAACCCGCCATAAAAAAACAAGACTATGGTTTGCAACTGCACATGGGGACAAAGATCATACTTTTTGGAGAAATGTCCTCTGGTCTGACGAAACAAAAATAGAACTGTTTGGCCATGATGACCATCGTTATATTTGGAGGAAAAAGGAGGAGGCTTGCAAGCCGAAGAACACCCTCCCAACCGTGAAGCACAGGGGTGGCAGCATCATGTTGTGGGGGTGCTTTGCTGCAGGAGGGACTGGTGCACTTCACGAAATAGATGGCATCATGAGGAATGGAATATTATGTTGATATATTGAATCAACATCTCAAGACATCAGTCAGGAAGTTGACGCAAATGAGTTTTCCAAATGAACAATGACCCCAAGCATACTTCAAAAGTTGTGGCAAAATGGCTTAAGGACAACAGGGTCAAGGTATTGAAGTGGCCATCACAAAGCCCTGACCTCAAACCTATTGAAAATTTGTGGGCAGAACTGAAAAAGCGTGTGCGAGCAAGGAGGCCTACAACCTGACTCAGTTACACCAGCTCTGTCAGGAGGAATGGGCCAAAATTCACCCAAGTTATTGTGTGAAGCTTGTGGAAGGCTACCCGAAACATTAGACCCAAGTTAAACAATTTAAAGGCAATGCTACCAAATACTAATTAAGTGAATGTAAACTTCTGACCCACTGGGAATGTGATGAAAGAAACAAAACTGAAATAAATAATTCTCTCTACTATTATTCTGACATTTCCCATTCTTAAAATAAAGTGGTGATACTAACTGACCTAAGCCAGGGAATTTGTACGAGGATTAAATGTCAGGAATTGTGAAAAGCTGAGTTTAAATGTAGCTGGCTAAGGTGTATGTAAACTTCCGACTTCAACTGTATGTCATGGTCTTGGATACAGACACAGAGTTATGGACTTGGACACAGAGTTATGCTCCTTGGCCCAATCTGAAGCTAACTGATAGTGAGGTCTGTGGAGAGGGAGGAAAAACACAACCTGTCCGGCCTGTGACAGTGAGGGAGTGTCACAGCCTGAGGGCTAATTAGCTAGTCGCTAAACGCTCCATCTGGCCACTACTCTCAGGGCTCAGGAGGTGGAAGGAGGGTTGAGAAGAAGAAGTGAGGAGAGAGGAGAAGAAGGGGTGAGAAGGGGGAGAAGAACGGTTGAGGAGGGAGAGAAGAAGGGGGGAGAAAGGGGAGAAGAAGGGTTGAGTAGGGAGAGGAGAAGGGGGTGAAGAATGGGGAGAAGGGGGAGAAGAAGGGGTGAGGAGGGGAGAAGAATGGGGGAGGAGGGTTGAGAAGAAGGGATGAGGAGGGGGAAGAAGAAGGGGTGAGGAGGGGGAGAAGAACGGGGGATGAGGGGGAGAAGCCATTAAGAGATGATTCATCCTTAAGACTGACTAACACTGTGACAGCGGGACGCGGTTGTCCGTGCGTCTTTCCCCTCCCGCCTCCCCGTCTGTCCTGAATAGGATGTGAATAATATATTGCCAGGCAGCGTATTGACGGGAAAGGAGGTGAACGAGGTGACTTCAGCAACATCTGACGGTGACGGTGTCTTTGCGGTCACGTCAGCTGGGCAGAGCAGTGAGTGTGCTAGCCAAGGAAATCAATCTCTCTGTTCAATCAGTTCAACAAATTGTACTTATACAGCCCTTTTCACAACATTTGTCACAAAAAGCAACCCTGACATCAGCATAGTCATAGAAGCATACAGCAGGGACCTGAAGGTCATTCTAACAGAACCCAACCCTGTTGCTTTGGGGGAGCAAGTCTGGGAGATACACAGAACCCACAGAGGGTCAGAGGTCACATATCGTTGGTGCAGAGCGACATAACATAACATAACATTAATTATTCAATGATTATTCTCAATACGTTGCCATAAACCACCTGGATGATATGATGTATTCTACCTGACTGGCAGGAAAAGTGTTTCTAAAGTCTCTCTCCTCAACCTATAGCTTAACCTATAGGTCAACAGATCCTATAGCATGGGTGTCAAGGGAGAGACATTATGACCCTGGTACATCAGGTTTCCACCTGTCAGTCCTACAGAGGAGAATGCAGGCAGGGTCATGTTCCCGTTCTCTCTTTTCCTCTTTCTCTCTAATTCTCTCTTTCTCCCTTTCTCTCTTTTTCTCTTTGCCCTTCCCATCCAGAAGCAGCTCAGTGGCGTAAGAGGGATATAAACCAAAGTGAGCCCCAAGCCAGACTCACTAGCTATAAACCCCAGCTCAGCTGCAGGGGAGACTCACTAGCCTGGCTAAAGTGGATTTGGAAAGATAATTAGAAACCCTAATCCCCTATTGTCACCGTTCCATAGAACGCTGCACACAGAGGAAAGACAATTACTTTATTTGGAATAGAAAACAGCTATGATTTGCCACATTTAAATGGAACAATGACTGCTGTGTGTTTAATTATTTGTTTTCTCTGAATAACAGGAAAGGTGCTCTAGTTTTTTTTACAGACTAGTCATTTTTCAACAACAGACTTATTTATATATTTGTATTACAGCTCTCAGCTGGTACCAAAGCTCTGCAGATAATATCAAATATCTTTGCTGGACATACTCAACCTAGATCCATCTCTGACCTCTTAAATGTAAAGTCTGCATATTTGGGGACCCTATTAGATGTGCTTTATTCAATTCAGTTTGGTATGAGAATGGTAGCCCCTATCTGCAAAGCAGGGTGTCTGTGGAAA
Organism: Brachymystax lenok tsinlingensis; assembly: GCA_030435695.1. Taxonomy (NCBI): domain Eukaryota; kingdom Metazoa; phylum Chordata; class Actinopteri; order Salmoniformes; family Salmonidae; genus Brachymystax; species Brachymystax lenok. The sequence goes on along the minus strand of CM059806.1, from coordinate 18,033,414 downwards.
GCTGAGCATCTTTGGTGTGACTTACTACCATATATGGGCATACGAATGTATGGGCGATCTGATGACCTCATTTCAAGGGGTGTGAAGTGTGCGACACTTATTATTTACGGTTTACTTGGACTTACATCTTCTTTAAACAAACGTTTAAAGGTTTAAATGTGAATTGATTTGGTATCACGAGAACTTGGAGCTACCGACACGGGGATGGTTGTTGGAAGAGCGCGCTTGTTTGAAATGGAAAAGCGGTGCGGTAGCTTTTGATAAAGAATAACATCAAGACAAAGCAGCTGCATTATAAGTGGGATATGCTGTTGAGAGCTACATCCCGAGGGGTTCGTGCTGATTGGACTGAGATTGTGACAGCCGGTTAAGTGGCATCCCTTGAGAAAGCAAGAACAAGACGTACGTCAGGAGAAGTGCAGTATTATCATAAGGAGACGTATACTTGGAATACGGAGGAATGGAGGGAAAAAGAGAGGCAGTGAAGGTCTAAGAGAGAGAGCGAGGAAGACGGTGAGCTTGAGTCGGTTAAAAATGGTGGAAAAAAGGGAGATGGTTTGTTAAAGAAGAATGGTAGAAAGTGTAAGCAGAGTGATCTGAAGACAGGAGGAGAAATGGAAGTGAATGAGGTCGAAGTATCGGAGGTGGTAGGTGTGGTGAAGTTCTAGGAGCCCAAGGCTTGCACCGAGGGTCAGGATAAAGATGAGTCTCTGACAGTAGGAGTGCAGTTTTTGGAAGAAGTCAACCCTTGCCTTTTGGCTGATCCATTTGTGGTTTCAGGGTGGGTGAAACAGAGTTGGGTGCTGTGGAATCAGTGAGGGTAACTAGAAGTGGTCTTGTGATACTTGTTTGTGTTTCTGCTGGTCAATGTGAATTGTTTCGCTCTCAAGAAAAGAGCGCCATTGAAAGGAGTGATTACTTGGGTAGCAGTAAGTGTAAAAGTTGACCAACTGAACAGGAAGATTCCCAGTGTTTGTGATGCTCGTCGTTTGGTGCGACAGAGACAGGGTGGTGAAACAGAAGAGTCATTGTCTTTTCTTTTGAGTTTTGATCTTGAATCTTTGCCCGACAAAGTGATGTTAGGATATATAAGTAATCTTGTACAAGCTTTTGTGACGAATACATTACGTTGTTACAGGTGTCAAGCTTAAGGGCATGTGGCAGCAGTGTGTAGGAGGGAGGTTAGAGTAGTGCAGAGGGTTAGAGTAGTGCAGAAGTTGTTATATGCTGAGGCAGTGAAGAAAGTATAGGAAGATGGGTCAAGGGGTAGGGATCTTGAGAGCAGTGGTGTGAGTAGTAGATCTGTACCAGTACAGAGGGATAGGCCAACAAGTGATGTCCCATCCTTTCAGGCTGTTGGCCTGAGGTAGGACTAAATAGATTTTATGAGTGGAGTAGGGTGGTGTTATTTTTGTATTTTTGCATTTTTTTGTGAGTATAGCGTTAGATGGTAGGGCATTTGTTTATTTAATTTTCTTAGGGATTAGCCTTTTTATTTCAATTTTCGCCTAAAATGACATGACACCCAAATCTAACTGCCTGTAGGCCCTGAAGCAATATGCAAGGATATGCATATTCTTGGTACCATTTGAAAGGAAACACTTTGAAGTTTATGGAATTGTAGTAGAATATAACACAATAGATCTGGTAAAAGATAATACAAAGAAAAAAACAACTGTTCTTTTGTATTTTTTTGTACCATCTTTGAAATGCAAGAGAAAGGCTGTAATGTATTATTACAGATTTTGACCACTAGATGACATCAGTGTATGTGCAAAGTTTTAGATCCAATCAACCATGTTCAAAATTGTGCACTCTCCTCAAACAATAGCATGGTATTCTTTCACTGTAATAGCTACTGCAAATTGGACAGTGCAGTTAGATGAACAAGAATTTAAGCTTTCTGCCAGTATCAGAAATGTCTATGTCCTGGGAAATGTTATTGTTACTTACAACCTCATGCTAATCGCAGCTCAACGTTACGTTAGCTCAACCGTCCCGTGGAAGGGACACCGATCCCGAAGAAGTTTAAAAAAAACCAAAAAATTCAAGCAAAGTATAAGGGAGTTGTACTGCAGTCTAGTTGGTGGCGGTAATGCAACATATATTGGATGCCAACTGCCGTTAAACCTCACCGAAGAAGAATACCTAATTTCAAGATGGCTGCTACCTGCGTTCCGGCGTTGTGAAGCATAAACAAAATAAACACGAAATACGTCTATACACACCAAAAGCTGGGACTCCACAGATCATGAGGATATCTTATTTGTCTGCCTATGACCTATTGTTATTGACCACCAGCCCCAAGAGTCAAAATGTTTATTTTACACAACATTTTCACCAAACAGCAAACATCAAGGTCAGCTTCAATTTGGTCTGTGTTTGAGCTATAGCTACATGGAGGATATTAAATTCATCCTTAGGTTGGTAGGAACAAATCTAGCCTTGGCGGATGAAAAATATGTTGCCTGCTTACAGGCCGTAGGCATCCATTACACAGGGGATTGGCTACCATTGCACCTTGACAGTCCTGTAGTGAAAAGATAAGCTTTCCAGGGATATGCAGTTGACCTGGGTGGGACAAAGCAAGGCCTCTAACCTTTTATGCGTAATGCGAACTATTGTAACCTGTCTCAGAGAAGAGACGCACTGAGCACGCTACATTACATTGTAAACAGATTTCATCGCTTTAATTTCATTGCTTTAGCATAAAAGTGGCTTCTCAAGGGGAAAAGGGTACAAACTAAGAATATCGAACAAGAAGCTAAAAAGAAGGCAGCTATGAATAAGTATACTGACATAGAAGCTTTGAATAAAATACTGGAGTCGGACGAGGCTTTCGACTCCGTCGATTAAGATTTCTTTCTAGAAGGATTGGATACACTTTTATATCTGTAAGTACAGTAAATAATTTTCATGGCTTTTTATATAGCTAAATTACGAGTTGTCTGCTTTTTGTGCTTTGGATTTAGTTTACATAGGCCTATGTAACAAGTAATTTCAATGTTATCTAATTCCAAAGAAGTCATAGTCTATGTTTCATATTAGTTCACTGTTTGCTGTTCAAAGTTTCATCCTGTTCTAAGTTTCAACTTGTGAGAGGCCACTAAACTCTCATGGCCGTTGTTTATTTGTGGTTCTCACCTCTGCCTTTGTCTCCAAAGTGTTACTGTTTGCATTGTGTGTGTGCTTCACACCTTCTATGTGAGTCACTGTACAGATACAGTTTAGGCTTGGTGTTTTTACTTTACAGTAATGTCGTTTTGTAAATTTAGTCAACTGGAATTCTGTGTGTCTTACAACAATAAATACATTTTATTCACCACAGAGTGGAGGATGCAGATGATTTGGATGATGATGTTTTGGAGCCACCCCCCCACTGCTATGTCAATTACCCGTCTGATGGTTCTACATCCACCACTCCAAAAAGACTCCACTCCTCTTTAACAACTTCCACTGCAGGCCCTGGGACCACTCCCCTCTCTGCAAGTTCATCTGGAGGTGCGGGGGCAGCGAGGAGATCTAGGCCTCAGCAGAGGAAGAGGCAGAGGCAGAGGCAGAGGCAGAGGCAGCAGCACAACAGAGGGGGATGAAACTGAGTACAGGTGGCATATGGTCCTTGAAGATGATGTGGAGTTTAGGTTTAAACCCAAACGACCTGAAGGCCCACAGTTGGTTCGTGATTAAACATACACCACCTTACAGCTGTTTCAGCACTACTTTACCACCTCTGTACTGGAAACACTAATTATTAATACCAACAAGTATGGGGACAAAAAGAAGCAGCAGCAGGGGGAAGGAAGATGTGCTGGAAACCTGTTACCATGGGTGACATGCTCAACTACGTTTCCTTGGTGATTTACATGGGACTGGTAAATGTATCAAGAATAGTTGACAACTGGAGCAAGTTTCCACTCTATCGGTTCGAGTTCCCCACCTCCATCATGAGTGAAAAACGATTCTTGGCCATCAACTGTACTCTTCACGAGTGACCCACAAAAGGATCAGGAGAATGACCAGAAGAAGGGGACAGAAATGTAGCTTTTATGGTGAACAATAACTTTTTAGCACATTCAGTGTGCAAAAACAGTGCAATTACCACATTCAGACACTTTGGAGAGGTTGAAAGGACACTGGATACCCCATAACATCACCACAATGTTTGAGTGAGGTTGCTATGGTAGAAATTGTGTTTTTATACAGAACAAATAGCATTTAGGTATTGCAAATATGTAATAGCACAGAAATGATCTATTTTACAGACATATGCCACTTTGGAGAGGTTTAGGGACACTTAGAAACGTCCCGTGACCACACCTGACACCACATACTAAAACATCTGCCCATTTCTAGTTGCTAGGTCTATCAATCCCATTTTTTTCTGATATTGTTCACGTGTTAAGGAAGCCATCTGATGTGTTTCCAGCTCTGGGCATCAATAATTGACTTATAGTTTGTCAATGAAAGACTACATTCAAAAAAACTTTATTTTGTGTGTGTGCTTGATCTTGTGTATTCTGAACTATGTAACTACTATCTATCTTCTGATAATTTCTTCATAATCTCCCAGATGTCTCCTTTCCAAATAAACCAAGTTTTGGCATGTCAGAATCATGTAATTACACATGAATAGCAGTTACTTTTGGATATGTCTATTTAGGCAGAAATCTATATGTTGCCATTACATCTAAGAGGTTATTAAGCATGTTATTAAGCATGGTCCTGCCTCTAGGATCTACAGGCTTTACATTCCGTCTTCAATGGGTCCCATCTACAGCTCTGATTAGCATAGTGTGTTAGACAGGACAGAGGGCTTGGATCTCTCTCTCTCTCCATCTGTCCCTCTGTACAGCCTCATGCCTAGTCATCTATAGTTGGTCCTATCTATAGCTGTGATTAGCATTGTGTCAAACACACCAGCCCCCATGTGAGGATGAAAGGAGGCAGCACTAGTAATGCTAGATCATCCAGCCCTGATTGAGAACGGAGGGAACGTGACTCTCTCTCTCTCTCTCTCTCACACACACACACACACACACACACACACACACACACACACACACACACACACACACACACACACACACACACACACACACACACACACACACACACACACACACACACACACACACACACACACACACACACACACACACACACACACACACACACACACACACACACACACACACACACACACCTGCATCTCCCCTCCTGTTTAGCTGCCAAGCACATGAATGCCAGTCACGCGTGTGGAATGATCAGCAGGGCCGGTGGACATCCTCGTAACCACCCCTCGGCCCAAACCACGTAAATAAAAACAGGGTTACTCTGCTGTCAAGCCAGCAAGGTGTGTGTGTGTGTGTGTGTGAGTGTGCACGAAGGGAGATGGGCAGAATTAGGGAGAGGAGTCATGCACAGGACGCTACAACAAGATCGTTTGGTTTTAATGTCTCCTCCCTCAGGTCTGAATGATAACAGGCACATTCAAACGACAGGCAGGTTTTCGAACTGAAGACTGTTACTGGTCAGATGCGCGCGCACACACCTCTTCAGGATGGGGAGTTTACATTGATACTAGTATGACTCAGAGAAAGAGTTGATTGTTGTTGAGGGGTTGTTTTCCCCTCAGTCAGCACTGAGGGGAAAACACACGTTTAATGACTTTACGACAAGCTATAGATACCTGGTAGAAACTGCCATGCAGTAATGAGGGAGAGAGTCTACCAGAACAAAGGGCTTCTCTTAGTTCAAAATTCCTAATCCCCAAAATGGGAGAATTAAACAATATTTATACTTTTTAGAATGTGGGAATGGTCCGTGGACACTTAAGGGAGAGTCATGACAAGTGTGTTTCATTTGGTGATCTCATGATGGACAGGAAACACACATAACTGTATCTCTTCAAGTGTACATTTCCCAGCTGTCAGATTGACATCTAAATATTGTGAAACGTATGTGATTAAACATGAAACTATTTGTGAAAAGATGTAATGTGATGTTAACCTTCTAAATGAGAGTATGGATTTTCATATAAAGATTAACTAGTCAGTGGCCACACCGCCGTGAGCGTCATAGAACAGCCTCTTCTTCCACGAGTATAAAAAACCATCCTACAAAATATAAATTAAGTCCGAGAACGCCACGTTGGAATGGCTACAATTCTATAGGCATCGGAGACCATACAGCTACACTGCTGGAAATGGTTAAGCTCTGAGACTATCGATCACTACAGAATAAGAGCAAATATTAGACGTATAATTACTAGTCTGCAGCTAGAAATTACGTAAGTCTAGAACGAGAATACTGAAAAACCGCCAAAGCATCTATTCTATAAGAACCTTTCCGAATGGTACTCTGAAGTATTCCATTCTAACCACCTACAACCACAAAAGACATTGTGACTTCTGGGAAAGTTAACCAGAGACTCTGATGAACTCTACAGGACGATCGAGGATTCCAACAGAGAAGACAACAACGACATACGGGCGTAAATATATACATTGCAATTATTCTTGAATGAGCGGCCGTTCATGTGCAAAGGATTAGTATTTCAATGAATATAATTATAGACTGTGTGTAGTGAATCCATTTTGTCTTTCCCACTCTTTCTCAGTCCCCACCCCTTTCCTTTGTCAACCAAGCCGTCATATCGGCTTAGCACACTAGGGACTTTTCTATCATTGTTAGTAACCAATATCTACTGTTTGTTTATGGGATTATTTAGTTTGTTAAATAAATAATTAAGCCAATTTGTATATTGCTGATTCATTATGGAAACTAGGGTTTGTGCAGATATCCACATTCAGTAATGAGAACTGATAAGGTAAAAATTCATTAATAGAAGACTAATTGATCAGAGATTAAAATATGTGAATAGTTATATTCGGAAAATTATAACTTTGTAATCTCAACATTTTCTATGATGCCCCGACTTCTTATTTGATTAATGTTTACATGATTAGTTTAATCACGTAATAATTAAACCTAGAGAACTGATTTGATATAAATAAGTCTTCACATTTAATGATAGTCCAGACACGACAGCTGTTAGAGACAGGGACAGGGGTATTGATGAGTGTTTGACATGTTTTCCCCTGTCAGTGTGTCAGCCTGGCAGATAAGAGCCTGGCTGACAGCTGTTCTGTTCTGATCTCCCCACATGCAGCAGCAGTGTGGTGATATCAGTGACAGGTCAGCCAGGCTAAGAGGGGTGCAGTGAGGGTGTGGTAGGGGGGTCTGTCTGTCGGTCTTTCTGTCTGTGTGTCTGTATGTTTCTGTTTCTGTCTGCTCTCCTCTATAGCTTGGTCCTAGTCTTGAGTTATCTCAGGCAAGCTAAACTCTGAAACTAGCCCAAGAATCTTTTCATCTGTCCCTCATTGCCTTCTTCCCTCCTTCTCCTCCATCCCTCCTCCCTTCCTTGCATCCTTCCCTCATTCTCCTCCATCCCTCCTTCCCTCCATCACTCCATACCCCTGGCCTATGTGGTTGAGAGGAGACTACAGACTCAGAGGGCAGTAGCAGTGGTCAGCAGTAGTAGTCCAGAGGGACTCAGAGGGCAGTAGCAGTGTGGCACCAGCACTAGTGTTCTGGATCGATGAGGATAAGCACAACACTGAGCTCCTGATCCTAAAAAAAAGGATCTGGCCACACACACATACATACATACACACACAGATGCACACTACTGCAAGAGAGCCGATATGTACCGAGACCCTTCTAAGCGTTAAGGGAAATGAGGTGAGGGAAATGTATTTCTGACTGATTATGAAGAAGATAACTCAGACACGCTGGGGAGAGAAAGAAGACAGTTTGGTGTGGACAGGAACTGGAAGGATCCTGCCTCTATAAATACACACAGAAGAGAAGGCATCCCAACATACACGCAGCACTGAGCACACAGCGAGAGGAGGCCTCTGAGGGGGTCCCAAGGAGAATTTACCTGCTAGAGAGATCAGGGAGAGGAGAGACTAGAGGACGCCACATGACCAGATGAGAACAGAGAAGTGTCATGAGGGAGGGAGGGACTCAAAGCCAAATAACCCTCCTCTTCCTTTACACAGGGGAGAACAAAGCCACACATCACATCAAATCAAATCAAATGTATTTATAAAGCCCTTCTTACATCAGCTGATGTCACAGAGTGCTGTACAGAAACCCAGCCTAAAACCGCAAACAGCAAGCAATGCAGGTGTAAAAGCACGGTGGTTAGGAAAAACTCCCTAGAAAGGCCAGAACCTAGGAAGAAACCTAGAGAGGAACCAGGCTGTGAGGGGTGGCCAGTCCTCTTCTGGCTGTGCCGGGTACAGATTATAACAGAACATGGCCAAGATTTAAAAATGTTCATAGATGACCAGCAGGGTCAAATAATAATAATCACAGTGGTTGTCGAGAGTGCAACAGGTCAGCACCTCAGGAGTAAATGTCAGTTAGCTTTTCATAGCCGATCATTCAGAGTATCTCCACCGCTCCTGCTGTCTCTAGAGAGTTGAAAACAGCAGGTCTGGGACAGGTAGCATGTCTGGTGAACAGGTCAGGGTTCCTTAGCCGCAGGCAGAACAGTTGAAACTGGAGCAGCAGCACGGCCAGGTGGACTGGGGACAGCAAGGAGTCATCAGGCCAGGTGGTCCTAAGGCACAGGTGAAACTGGTGAAACAGAATGTAGGAATGTAGGACTAGGTGGAACAACCAGTTTGGTGCTCCAGTATCTTTAGGAACGAACGGCCACCACACGGGCTGCAGCAGCCTAAATCAAATCAAATGTTATTTTTATTGGTCGCATACACATTTTTAACAGATGTTATTTCAGGTGTAGCAAAATGCTTGTTTTCCTAGCTCCAACAGTGCAGTAATATCTAACAAAACACACAAATCTAAAAGGAATTAAGAAATATAGCAACATTAGGATGAGCAATGTCAGAGTCCGGAGTGGAAATATATATGTATATATATATACAGTGCATTCGGAAAGTATTCAGACCCCATGACTTTTTCCACATTTTGTTACGTTACAGCCTTATTCTAAAATGCATAGAATAAATGTTTTCCCTCATCAATCTACACAAAATACCCCATAATGACAGAGCGAAAACAGGTTTCTAGAAATGTTTGCGAATTAATAAAAAATGAAAAACAAAAATACCTTATTTACATAAGTATTCAGACCATTTGCTATGAGACTCGGAATTGAGCTCAGGTGTATTCTGTTTCCATTGATCATCCTTGAGATTTTTCTACAAATTGATTGGAGTCCACCTGTGTTAATTCAATCAATTGGACATGATTTGGAAAGGCACACACCTGTCTATATAAGGTCCAACGGTTGATGAAGTTATGAGGTCGAAGGAAGCTCCGAGATTGTGTCGAGGCTCACTAGGATAGAGCTCCAGAGTTCCTCTGTGCAGATGGGAGAACCTTCCAGGAGGACAACCATCTCTGCAGCACTCCACCAATTAGGCCTTTATGGTAGAGTGGCCAGACGGAAGCCATTCCTCAGAAAAAGGCACATGACAGCCCGCTTTGAGTTTGCCAAAAGGCACCTAAAGACTCTCAGACCATGAGAAACAAGATTCTCTGTTTTGATTGAACTCTTTGGCCTGAATGCCAAGCATCATGTCTGCAGGAAACCTGGCACCATCCCTACGGTGAAGCATGGCGCTGTTTTCAGTGGCAGGGACTGGGAGACTAGTCAGGATCGAGGGAAAGATAAACGGGGCAAAGTACAGAGATCCTTGATGAAAAACTGCTCCAGAGCGCTCAGGACCTCAGACTGGGGCGATGGTTCACCTTCCAACAGGACAACGACCCTAAGCAGACAGCCAAGACAACGCAGGAGTGGCTTCGTGACAAGTCTCTGAATGTCCTTGAGTGGCCCAGCCAGAGCCCGGACTTGAACCCGATCGAACATCTTTGGAGAGACCTGAAAATAGCTGTGCAACAATGCTCTCCATCCAACCTGACAGAGCTTGAGAGGATCTTCTGGGAAGAATGGGAGAAACTCCCCAAATTCAGGTGTGCCAAGCTTGTAGCGTCATACCCAAGAAGACTCAATGCTGTAATTGCTGTAAGTGATGGGATGTATAGACATTATGGACAGTATGTGAAACTGAACTGAACAGACCAGCAAAGAGAGAGTCTGAGTCCCAAATGGCACCGTATTCCTTATGTAGTGCACTACTTTTGACCAGGACCCATAGGGCTAGGGTGTAGGGAATAAGCTGCCATTTGGGACACATGCAGAAGGTAGTATACATACATACATACATACACAACCGTTCAAAAGTTTGGGGTCACTTAGAAATGTCCTTGTTTTTAAAGAAAAGCACATTAAAATAACATTAAATTGATCAGAAATACAGTGTAGACTTTGTTAATGTTGTAAATGACTATTGTAGCTCGAAACAGCAGATTTTTTTATGGAATATCTACATAGGCGTACAGAGGCCTATTATCAGCAACCATCACACCTGTGTTTCAATGGCATGTTGTGTTAGCTAATCCAAGTTTATCATTTTAAAAGGCTAATTGATCATTAGAAAACCCTTTTTGCAATTATGTTAGCACAGCTGAAAACTGTTGTGCTAATTAAAGAAGCAATACAACTGGCCTTCCTTAGACTAGTTGAGTATCTGGAGCATCAGCATTTGGGTTAATAGTTAATGCACAAAAGGGAAAATAAATTAACATAAATATGGGTTGTATTTAAATGGTGTTTGTTCTTTACTGGTTGCCCTTTTCTTGTGACAACTGGTCACAAATCTTGCTGCTCTGATAGATTTCGAGTTCTTTGTGGGTCTGTTTAATCTGAGGGAAATATGTGTCTCTAATATGGTCATACATTTGGCAGGAGGTTAGGAAGTGCAGCTCAGTTTACACCTATTTTTGCTGGCAGTGTGCACATAGCCTGTTTTCTCTTGAGAGCTAGGTCTTCCTATGGCGGCCTCTCTCAATAGCAAGGTTATGCTCAGTGAATCTGTACATAGTCAAAGCAATCCTTAATTTTGGGTCAGTCACAGTGGTCAGGTATTCTGCCACTGTGTACTCTCTGTTTAGGGCCAAATAGCATTCTAGTTTGCTCAGTTTTTTTGTTAATTCTTTCCAATGTGTCAAGTAATTCTCTTTTTGTTTTCTCATGATTTCGTTGGGTCTAATTGTACTGCTGTCCTGGAGCTCTTTGGGGTCTGTTTGTGTTTGTGAACAGAGCCCCAGGACCAACTTGATTAGGGGACTCTTCTCCAGGTTCATCTCTCTGTAGGTGATGGCTTTGTTAAGAAAGGTTTGTGAATCGCTTCCTTTTAGGTGGTTGTAGAATTGTACACAGAGTTTTACGTTGTACACAGAGGATATTTTTGCAGAATTCTGCATGCCGAGTCTCAATTTGGTGTTTGTCCCATTTTTGTGAATTCTTGGTTGGTGAGCGGACCCCAGACCTCACAACCATAAAGGGCAGTTCTGTAACTGATTCAAGTATTTTTAGCAAGATCCTAATTGGTATGTCGAATTTTAGGTTCCTTTTGATGGCATAGAAGGCCCTCTCAGATCGTTCACAGCTTTGTGGAAGTTACCTGTGGCGCTGATGGTTAGGCCGAGGTATGTATAGTTTATTGTGCTCTAGGGCAATGGTGTCTAGATGGTATTTGTATTTGTGATCCTGGCAACTGGACCTTTTTTGGTCTTACTGAGATTTACTGTCAGGGCCCAGGTCAGACAGAATCTATGCAGAAGATCTAGGTGCTGCTGTAGGCCCTCCTTGGTTGGGGACAGAAGCACCAGATCATCAGCAAACAGTAGACATTTGACTTCAGATTCTATTAGGGTGAGGTCGGGTTCTGCAGACTGTTCTAGTGCCCTCGCCAATTCGTTGGTATGTTGAAGAGGGTGGGGCTTAAGCTGCATCCCTGTCTTACCTGACGGCCCTGTGGATTGTTTTTTGTATTTTGCCAATTTTAACCGCATACTTGTTGTTTGTGTACATGGACTTTATAATGTTGTATGTTTTTCCCCCAACACAGCTTTCCATCAATTTGTAAAGCAGAAATCAACAAAGCATGAGAAGACTTTTGTTTGTTTGCTTGTCAATTAGGTTGTGTAGGGTTAATACGTAGTCTGCCGTACAGTAATTTGGTAAAAAGTACATTGTTTTCACTGAGGAAATGTGCTAGTCTGCTATTAATGATAATGCAGAGGATTTTCCCAAGGTTGCTGTTGACGCATACTCTCTCCCTATAGCTATGAATGTGTAAGTAGTGTCATGACGTTGCCCGGTTGGTGAGGTTTATGACCCCCATAATTACCTTTCCCCCTTTTCTCTCTCCACTCTACAGAATGGACTCTTGGAAAGCCCTGTGTTAACATAGAGAGAGCATGGTAACATCAAAAGGTTGGGAACGGAACAATATTTAGGTAATCCAACCAGTTGAAAGTATCCGTTGGTACATAAAGAATATGATGTCAGATCAGTTGTCGTCTGAGACATTATTACTGATGATAGGACAACATATATTGTATCTTGGAAAGTCTACACATTCTAGTTATCAGATTCACATGGAATGGTTGTGTAATTAAAATTTTTAAACATGAAACTATTTGTGAAAAGATTCATTGTAATTTTAGTTTTAAAATTAGAGAATTGTTTCCATAAGTAAAATATGCTCACTCATTGGCCACGCCCACGTGAATAGGCATTGGTTGGAAATTATGAACCAACCTTTTTTCTACATTTCTATAAGAGCCCCGTGACCCAATTCACGGCGAAATAAACCAACCTCAGCGTGAGCTCTGGTTGAGAATGGTTGAACAACTACAACCTAACAAATTAACATTGTGTTCCCGATGATGTGAGGACTGATGTCCATACGTTTAGAAGGGTGAATTTTTGACGTGGAGATGACGATCGCCATGCTGGAAGGATGAATTTGACTACACCAGCCAGAATATAGCATGAGCTTATAGTATGGCAACTTGGTATGAACTTTGAACTCTTATTCACTAAAGAAGTGATAGACGTCAAGTTATCATCCTAGACGTCAAGTTATCAGCAGCAGCTGTAAACGTGTGTGGCCTAGGAAAGGACAGACAATCTCTTCAGAACGACAGGGTACTACAACGTATCCGTCTACCACAGAATGACAGGGTACTACAATGTATCCGTTCTACCACACGACGACAGATTGCAACGTATCTGCCCAGAAATATTCTTCAAAGGACAAGGGAGATCTCTGCTGGGCAACCCAGCCTTCCATCTTCAACCAATCTATCGAAGCGCAGTTCAGAGTAAATATATTTCTTGCATTTTCGTTTTCCAAATGGGCGGTTATTTAGAATGCATAAGATTCTGTATTTACGATGGCATAGCTTCATAAGGTCGGATAGAGACCCAATCCTTTTGTCCCTCAGTCTTCCCGCTCTTTCATTCAAACCCAACCCCCTTTCTTTGTGTAACCAGCCGTCATATCGGTTTCGTCCGCTAGGGACCTTTTCCTTTATGACATAATTAGTAATCAATGTATGATCCATCCTGTGTATATGTAATTCTGTGTGATTATTTAGGTATTTAGTAAATAAATAATTCAATCAAATTTTGTATTGCTGATTCAACTTGTTAGCCAAGGTTCGTGAAGATTTTTACGACGTTCAGATGAGACTGAATAAGGTGACGATTAATAATTGACTGCTATTGATATAAAAGATTACCAGGTCTTTAAGAGTTTTTTTGGAAGACAAAAGCTCTATAAACATTATTCCGTGGTGCCCCGACTTCCTAGTTAATTACATTTACATGATTTGGTTAATTAGGTAATATTAATGACAGAGAATTGATTTTATAAAATAGCATGTCATATCATTTAATCCATAGTAAAGTCACGACAGTAGTAACGCACTATACACAGTAGGGCAGGGGTATTCAACTCTTACCTACGAGTTTGAGGGACGCAACCTCAGTCATCCTTGGCTTGGATGACAAACTACCATGAAGCCAAATACTCTAGAATTCATTGACATGTAGGATATAATATCCATGCTCCTTGACCACGCAATGTCCAGTCCTCCATCAATACCATATAACTATTCCTACATAACCACAAAAACCATTTACATATGCTTTGAAACGAGGAAGACAAAATTCCCTTGATGGCAAATAAAGTTATATTCCATTGTACCAGTAATGGTCCAGAGGTGAAGGTGCTTGAATCCCTCCAGTGTTGGGTAGAGAACTGCAACAGCTACTAATGATGACACTGCATTAGGACCATGTTGGGAGGAGAACAGAGGAGAGTCAGGACCAGCTGGACCAGTTCTCGGTGCTGCCTGCTCAAGTGCTGCGTACCCACACCTGCCAACATTATAGCCCCTATATCCTCTATCTAACTGTTCTTGCCCAGGGACCCCCCCCCCCCAGGCAAACCGGAAACCCAGGGATCCACATCATATGTTAGAAAAAATATATATATTATCATCAGGTGAATGATAATGGCAAGGAGAAGTAATCAACATTTCAAAATTAAATGATTTGGTAGATCGTTTTTCATTCTTTTGACCTCCCCACAGGTCATTGGAAGAGGAAGTGTAAACTCTAACATAGTCTATTAGCTAGAAAGGTATTGTGGTGGCGTAGGGAATATTCTGGTGTTGTAAAGCAAATTTTCTGAAAGTCTACACATTTTCCATTGATTCTGAGAGAAAATGTAGCAGTTTTGAAGTTAATCTACAGCAATTCAACACTGTTTGCAGTTTTGAAGCTTATTTCCTGCAATTCTATGCATTTTGCCATGACTAATGCTGTTTCCATGCTCAAACATTACAAAATGGCCATGTGCCCTGAATGCCCGGTTTTTGTAATTTGGTTCTCCCTGACTCTCTAACATTTATTTGATTGTTAGTTCTCAAATATGGTAATATAAAAAAAAAATTGTTCAATATCTTTTCTGCATGCTTTCTAACTGGTTTTGGTCATTTAAGTTGACACTAACAGTTTTTCCATGTTTTTTCTTACCACTTAGACAGCCCGCCTAATAATTCTTTACCTCGGCAGACCCCAGTTTGAAAACTCCTCCTCTAGCTCACTGCCCAGGTGTCTATCCCCTCTACCTCTGAACTAAACACCAAACACAAGGTGCCACAAGGGGGGTCAAAACTATCACATCTGCAGTGCCCTTGTGAATTCTGTGTGTGTGTGTGGTACATTGTGTTTAGTTCAGTGTGTATGTGTCTGTGCGTGTGTGTGTGCAATAAAAGGACACACTGATTGGCCCTTCCAGGATTTCACATCATCTCAAGCTTTCTCCTCCAAACTTTTAATATCTCTCTGCAGCGCTGCACAGGGACACTCCAAAGCCCTGAGGTTTAATAACTCTAAACGAGTACCTTGTAAGCTTTTAATATTTCCTACAGCAGCTAGGGGACCCAGCCCTCCCTTAGGTCGAGTTCCTTATTGTAGAGGGGGCCTTTTTAAGGTCATGCTTAAGGTCAACAGAGTGCTGTTATCATTAAGAGTGCAGGATAAAGTCAGTAGTACATCACCCAACACAAGTTAATCTGCACTTAACAGCTGACATTTATTATAACAGGGATTCTTATTATAATATGGTTGGAAAGGGAGAGGGAGAAAAAAAGAGAGAAATAAATGCAGATAAGGGAGGAGGAGGTGAAGGAGAAAGGGTAAGATAGGGATATCAAGGATCAAGAACTAAAGAGAAAAACGATGGCCCTCTTCCAATTATTTACCCCAAGCTATGGGCAAAACTCAAAGTAGCGACTCGAGAATTACGTTTTTGTGTGGTCCAACTGACATCTCCATCTTCAAAGACAGTCGTTGACACTCTGCCAGTGCTGAGTAAACTTTGACCCGGGGACTTTGCTGCTGATTCCGTTGCCATGGTTACAGCTGCACACAGCAGGAATCAGGACAACACACCAGTCTTTTTTTTCTGTTCTTTTCCGTCGTTGTCAACGACAATAACTTTAATCAGTTGTTTGTCTGATGACAGTTACAGAAACAAATAACTGAAGACCATGGCGATCTGGATCCCTAAGCTGATTACAGATTCGGAGTTGTTTTTCCTCTTGTATTAAGTAAGCACGTCTTACCCAAAATTCTGAAACACGTAAAAAAATCTGACCAGTAGTGTTGGGCCTCTTGACACACAGCCATCTGTCTAACATGGTGGCTTGGTGGTGTTCAGGGACTCAGCAACACATTATCAGTTAGCTAGCTACCACCTGGAGAAGCACAGCGACAGATGAGCAGAGCTAAGAGAGGATCCCCCTCCTTCCTGTTACCATTGGCCGCTGCAGGTCAGGGGCGTCGAGCGTTCGGGGAATGCTGTCAGCTCCATTTAGGGAGTGTGGCGGTGACGGGTTTCACGACGATGGCAGGTGAACGCGGGGAGCGGTCGTGACCGATCAGTGTCAGAGACGAGGCGAGGCACCGTGATGATATGACAAAAGGTCTAACTGACGACCACCTCTGCGACCGAGAGGCCTCCCTGTCTCTGACTAGCTGAACCACTGTCTGGCGGTCTGCCTGTCTGCGAAAAGCTCAAACTCTAAAGGATACTTCTGAAAGTGAGCACACAAAGCTGACAGGTCTGCCCCTTGCTGTGCACACACACACACACACACACACACACACACACACACACACACACACACACACACACACACACACACACACACACACACACACACACACACACACACACACACACACACACACACACACACACACACACACTGTGACATGCACACAAACCCTCTCTCTTTCAAACACACACACAGACTCACACTCATAGTGAACGTCCCCACCAGTCAGTGTTTTATTGCTGACTTTTACAGTAAAAAGGTCTGATTCAATTCTCTGCTGGACAGACAGAAATAAAATAACAACATCATGTGGAAACGTGTCAATTCCTTGACTGTTTGATCCAGACACACACACACAGTGAAAGTGCCATCCACTAACGGACTGAGATGCTTTTAGGGACTATAGAGAACAATGGTATTTAACTGGGAGGCTGGAACATTAATGTCTGTCAGGAACAACACAGCCTTACTCCATCTCTCTCCTCCTCACACTCCCTCCATCTCTTATCTTCACACTTCCTCCATTCTACCAATCAGCTTAGCTCCCTATGAGAAAATAGACTTCTCTGCCAAACATCCCCACTGTCGAGACCCAGCCCCTACCGGGAATGATAAGAGGAAATCACCTTTAGACAAAAAGAGAAACAAAATATATTTTTATGACTCAGAGAAGTCCTATAGAAAAGGCCTCAGAGCTTTGCCAAGTCCTATGCCTATGTCCAGCTGAACTGATGGAACGTTTCAGAGGCCACCACAAAGGTCCTCAACTCTGGTGATTAAATGTCAAGCAACTTCAAATTCATGTTGAACACTCAAACCGGCTGCAAAAAGCCACAGCTGCAGCTTTGCCAATAAATACAGTACCAGTCAAACGTTTGGACACACCTACTCCTTCAAGGATTTTTTTTTATACCTACTATTTTCTACATTGTATAATAGTAGTGAAGTCTTATTAAAAACACACATTGTCATTGTATTAGGTATCATGACAATGAAACTGCTGTATAAAGCATTGGACGTCGTATGTGTCCTGTAAAAACGGTTCTTGTGTGGGTGTGCGTGCGTGCGTGACAGAGTTAAATAATAGACGTGTTAGCTTTCAGCAATCAAATCATAACACACAAAGGAGCGTGCGCATGTATTAATCGAATTGACCGTTAACAGAAATAATCTCATCCCATTATGTAGCTTAATATAAAACAACCGATAACAAAATTTATATTCAAGTTTAATTGATTGATCAGAATCTCTTAATTATATGACAATAACATTACGGAGTGCAGTTCAGAGAATTTGAGTGCGATGTTATTAAACTATTTCAAACTGAGAAATTGTATGCCATCACACCCCTACAATTCTTCACGGACCGTGCCACCGGTAACAAAACATTGTGACACTTTACACTTCTGTGAAGAATAGACAACTGAGTTTAGCCTCAAAAAGTACTGCTTACCTTATTTCGACAAGTCTCGGGCTCTAAATGACAGAAAAAACTGTTATTGCATGTCCTTGTAGACTAATTTCAACGTTTAAAACAAGATACTACTTTATTGGAAGTTGTCTTCAGTAATTAGACGCGACCGTCCGACAGAATTATGAGAACAGCTATGATCACCTTTCACAGCCAACTGGCCTTTCACAGCTGCGCAGCAGTGCAGTGCGTGACTCCCAATAAACATGAAATCTTTTTTCTTTAACTGTTAGCCCTTGGTCCACAGCATCAGTAGAAACACTCCGCTATACATTTTAATGTTTAAGTTCAACTCCCGTTATCAGATGAAATCCTTGTAGTGAGTGACTGCAGCAGGACTGTTCCAAAGTTGTCAACTCGAGCCCATTATTGACTGATTTCGTTGCTGAAAAGAGTCGCCCCCCCATGCAAAACACACTGGCAATTTTAGCCGCTACAACTGATGTAGGGGGCAAATAATTAACCCTCCTGTTGTGTTCGTTTCACGTTAATTAATTATGTGTTCCCGGTCCAAAATGACCCCCCACACTATAGCTGATTATAAATCCATAATAATACATACATTATAACCTAATGTTGTGTTAGATCTTTTTATCAACTTAAGTTCTTGTGAACATTATAAGTTTGAACTTCTATTTGCTATTTATGGCCTGTAGGCCTCATTGACCTGAGCTCATACAACTCGTTTTTGAGTAAACCTGTTCAGGCGACAGCCGACCTCTCCTCTCAGGTGGGGATGAAGACCAGGACAAATTTCCATTATTTGACCAGAATGTAACAACAACCTCAGCAGGGCTGAGATAGATTGTTCCACATCAGTTGTCTCTTGGTCTTGATAATATTCTGTGTTGTCTTCAACTTCTGACACTTCCTCCTCTAACGCATCTTCACTGTCAGTTTCCTGGCCTCTCTCCTCCTCACCAGTGTCATGATCAAATATATAATCAAGAGCCTCACATACAGTATATAATTTGGTCATTGTGATGCCACAGAATGAATTGTGAGCAAGGCCTTAAAAAAGGTTTATATACCAGAGCTGGGAGAAAAGTTCTGTATATTATTGAAACAATGTTGAGATTGTTTGTGAGAATGCCAACAGGTGTGGTTCCTGTGGGGGAAAGATTCTATTGGGGAAAGGTTCCCGTGGGGGTTGCCATACAAGCCAAGAAGGGGAGTGAGGTGTGTGTGCTCAAACACACATGCATGTGTGGGTCTGGGAGAGGAAGTGTGTCCATCTGATGAGTGGGCATGTGCCTGAATTGTATACACTAATTGTAGTCTCACCTATTCACTTCTAATGACCGGGAACACCACAGTTGTACACAGTTGTACACAAATAAATACCCACAACTTAATGAAAATCATCAAAATGTATTTTGTGTGTACAGATGCCCTGTGTGGACAAAGCCATGGAACCTTATGACAATCAGATTAAATTAACTAAATTTTTCAGATAGAAAACTTGTAAATCGGTCCAATTCGACTGGAACACAACAGGAGGGTTAAAAAATAACTCTTACTTCACTTTGCGCCGGCAATCGTGGTCAAATACAGGTCTACAGCGCCGCCATGTGGTAGCTTTGTATTACACCGACACCATCATATCCAACCACATAGTTTTCTCTACAAATTAAACACAGCTTTTGTGTGAGTCGAACATCTTATCATAATAATTAGCATTTTACATTGAAACCAACCAAAACCATCCAGATGTGACATGCCTAATTGATATGGATATATGGAAATGCCAATACATATGTTATGCCTCAACAGAATATGCTGCAGGTACAGTACAGTCTTTGTGTGTTTTTCTTAGCAGCAGAGACAGTGTGGGAGGGAGTTGTAGGCTACTCCAGATGCCTCTGGTGGGTGGGTGAAATGCAGCAGCAGGAGGAGAATGAGGGGAAGAGGAAGGTTTGGATACTTCTCCATGGTCACTTACAACTTGGCACTCACTGGTTGAATCAACGTTGTTTCCACATAATTTCAATGAAATTACGTTGAACCAATGTGGAATAGACGTTGAATTGACATCTGTGCCCAGTGGGTAATACCATCTCATCACAACAGGTCAGCAAGAGAGACTCCTCACTCCTCTCTCTCTCTCTCTCTCTCTCTCTCTCTCTCTCTCTCTCTCTCTCTCTCTCTCTCTCTCTCTACTTCTCTTTATGCTCTGTCGCTGTACCTCTCTCACTCCCTCACTAAGCAGACTTCCGTACTTCCCTGGAAACCAGCATGGAGAACAAAGTGCATGAGAGAAGGGAAATTATGAGGAAAGGGAAGAGAGAGAGTGGGTAGGCTTGCAGGCATCAAAGCCATGGCTCTCACCAGCCAACCTACTGTAAGGCCAATGCAACAGATGGAGGCTCATAGCCGAACAATGTAAACTATGAAACAGTAGTGAAACTTTTCAAGTAATTAACATTTTGTAGCTACTTGAAGAGTCTCTACATCCATCTAAACATTACTTAGGCACAACGTTGCTCTCTTTTCCTGTGCAAGCATTTGACTCAGATAGTCAGACACGTTACCATACATCTGAATGATGTATATCACAGATCAGGACATTGTCCTCTTTAGAAAGTTAGGAACATAATCAAATGGCTTTTGTCACAGGCACTCCATTTAACAGATTAGAAAATGTTCCAGAGTCCGTAGAGCCTCAATCTCCTGATGGAAAGCAATCAGCATTTACAGTACTTTAGAAAGCTTGTCACACACAAAACAACACACACACACACACACACACACACACACACACACACACACACACACACACACACACACACACACACACACACACACACACACACACACACACACACACACACACACACACACACAAACACACAGACATACAGACACACAAGCGCTACTTAGTGGAAGATATGGACAAATGGGACAAATGCTACTCGTCTTAGAAATCATTTGCATTGAGCCACAAATGCAATTAAGCATTGTTCCATGAATGTTGTTTTATTTCACAACATCAATTTTCCAATCAGCACGGGTTGCCTGAGAAAGTTAGTTGATAAAACAAAGGATGGAATCAGGCCCTTCCCTTGGGAGAAAGAAAAGCGTACCGTGTCATTATGAACAGTAAGCAAATGTCAGATGAATGTCTTGTTGCTTATTATGACACTAACGATTGGATTTTTAGCGCTGCGTGTTGCCAGGAACTATGTCAGAGGCTGTGTGTGTGTGTGTGTGTCAGAACAGCTTCATATCAAGGTTGTTTGGACTAAGAAACCGATTACAGACAATGTGACATTAAAACACAGGAATCAAGTGATTTTCACACAGCATGAAACCAAAGCCCTGTATTTAAAATGCATGTAGCATAATGTTTCAGGAAAGGCACATTGGCATCTGAGATCTAACACTGGCATCTGTGGATATGGACCAACCAAGCTTCTGGTAAACCACCAACAACATTCTGCCTTGTGTCTGTTACTGTACCTGGGAGACAAAAGAGCCAGTAGCAAAAAGCTGAGTCGGTCAGAGGAAAAGTACAGTGAATATAAGGATATTCAGCAACTCTTCGAGGACTATGAGTGGATGTCAAAAATACTTCTTTATTGTTAAAGACCAACGCGTTTTGGCATGTGCCCTTCCTCTGGGTTTTTGAAGGAAAGTACAGTGACATACAGTCCTGTGAAGAGAGGCAGAAGATTGAGGGGTGAGGAGGGGCAAGTTGAGGTGAGGTGCAGCAAGCGACAGAGGAGCAGTATCAGCAGTAGTGGCAATGGAATACTGATAGGGGACATGTGGCAGAGAGTGACTGTGAGCCAACAGTGCCTGCACACACACACACACACACACACACACACACACACACACACACACACACACACACACACACACACACACACACACACACACACACACACACACACACACACACACACACACACACACACACACTCATTACAATATTATTCCAGTCTGAGGGACAGTTAATTCTCAACATGGAATAAAGTAAACGTCTGTATACTGTACATTTTCAAACATCACCTGCATCATCCTATGACTTGGAGGATAAAGAGTTTATAGCTACTCATTGACCTTTGGTAGTATCAGATTGGACTAAGATTTTAGGAGTGTTGGGTTCTGAGAATATGAAATATACTTATTCATGTCACTGAGGGAGAGAGGGTAATGTATGATGTTTACATTATATCAGGTATCCTATTGAAATATAGAGTGCAGGGAAGCAATCACATGTGGCAGGCTAGGGGAGAGAGCCATGGATTAGTGATGAAGGGGGGTCGAGATCAGGTCAAGGTCACATTAAGGGAGAAAGAAAAGTTTATGGCCCATATCACTAGTGTCCTGCCTAGCAGTTAAGACACAATATTTGTACAGATGTGTAGGAGGAGACTCAGCCTAGGAGGAAGGGTTGAATGTCAGTGCTTGTGTAAAAATGTTTTTGTCTAATGCAACTGTATTGACTCTCTGGGAAGAATAAACTTGGTTAAGCTTTCATAGTGTCCGTTGAGTTTTTTACTCTGAGAATTAGAACCTAACAGGAGCAAGAGACCCACATCCCTCCTTCCCGTATGTGAAATGTAAGAGCAGGATATTTCTTTATTTCAATTCACACACTCACACTTCACTTCCATGGGTGTAATTGCAGTACACAATGGTACTTTAAGCCGTGCGCTTTCTCATCAGTGCAAAGTAATTACACAGATCCCCAGGGGGGGACAATAAAAACACATTCAGAGCGGAGAATGAACCCTGCACTACCAGGTGATGGAGACTGGCTGCATCAGGATTATTAAAGAGGAGAACAGGCCGCAGCATTGTGGATCCGAATACTGATCATATCACCTACCCTCTCAGCTCTCAGCTCAGCTCAGCTCCTCTCTTCTCAGTTCGACCAGGCTCTGTTGCTTAGGATCTGGAGAGGGAGAGAGAGGAGGTTTGTCAGCTTGTTGACCTGTGAGAGAGGTTATAAGGGGGTATGTATGGTATGCACTACATTGGCCTAAAGGAGTCAAGGGCTTCAGTCAAGTAGGTCATCTCCCTCAGAGTAATTCATTTGGGTGTCCAAGAATATTTAGTTAGCAATGTAAATTGGGTTTTATTGCAAGGTATTCCTGCTTGAGGTTCACTATGGAGGAGATACTGTTTTGATCAGTTCAGTAATCCTAGATTTATGGGGTCATGGGGTTAAGCTCTACCCATCCACACCCTGCCAAGTCTAGAACAACAAGATACTATCTGAGGACAGAGGAGCAGTGACAGTATGAAATCTATAGACAAGAAAGAAAAAGGAGGAGGGAGGGAGGAAATGATGATTGATGGTGATGAGAGTGGGAGACATAGACAGCTCTGGCGTCACTCTCACAGTTCAGCCTAACCCTGCTGTCTCAGACAGAGATAAGGGGAAGAAGATAGGTGAAGGTGAAGGTCACACACACAGAATTGAGAAAGATAACGGGGAGATAGGGCCGCAATGACAGTCAGGGTAATAACCCAACCCTCAATATCTCGCAGATCAGACCAGACTGTGTGAAAACAAGAACGCTCCTGTCTCCCTGAAGGATAAAAGAACCTCTGTCCATCTCTCTCCCTCACTCACTCCCTCGCTCTCCCTCTCTCTCCTTCCCTCCCTCCCTTCATGAGAATTGCAACTGTATGGATTGAATGTAAGTAATTGTATTTGTGGTGTATGAAACTGTAGTGTTGATGAAGTAATTTGTAGTATATTACATTTTTAGAGATTATTTGGAATTTGTTGTATTGTTGTCCTCACTGCACCATTGTAAATGAAACCCTGGTATCAATGGGTTGCCCTGAATAAATAACATTTTCTTTTTTAAAGGCAGCGGTTAGTCCCTAAAACACAGCGCAATGAACAATCGGCAGTCAATCGCTAGATCCACATAGGTGCAATATGTGCAAGCCTTTGGTTGATGGAAGTTCACACATCTGTCCAGCTCTGTCCCTCGTTCCCTCACTTCTTACCTCCTCTCCTTCTCCTTCTCCTCCCTCCATCCATCTCCCTCCCTTGCTCTTTTACTTCCCTCCCTGTCCTTCTTTCTCTCCTCTCGTACCTACCCTCCCTATCTCCATCCTTCCCTCCTTCTCTCCTTCCCTCCCTCCCTGTCCTTCTTTCTCTACTTGTCATAGTCCAACAGGCAAGTCACACCTGCAGACTGAGGTAGCTGTGCCCCCTACGGCTGACAACATGGCTGGCACAGAGTGGGTGACAGGGTGATACACACACACAGTAGACATGGCTGTCACAGAGTGGGTGACAGGGTGATACACACACACAGTAGACATGGCTGTCACAGAGTGGGTGACAGGGTGATACACACACACAGTAGACATGGCTGTCACAGAGGGGGTGACAGGGTGATGCAAGTGGATTTGCCTGCTGCCATGGTGGTATCTGTCCTCTTTCACAAACCACAGCACAAACACACACACACACACATACACACACACAAACACACGCACATACAGGCACACACACACGCTCTGCATGGTCTCGCCCTCTACAGTACCCTTGTCTTCACAGTACTGAGTCCACTCAGAGGATGAAGAGAGGAAATCTCTGATGACAGTGACTGAACTAAAAAGTGTAATGTGTATCATGTTTGAACTTGATCATTGTGGAAGGTGCCCATTTACGCCACAAAGGCTTTTTCATTTTTCCTAATTTGAGAAGCATCATGGAATGTTCCTGAAATATGAGGTACTATCATCCATTCCTTTGGCTTAAAATCATTTAGAATAATCTTCCTGCTTGCATCCTCTGAGAGGAACAGATTGTGGAAAGTGTCACCATACTGTGAGCTGTGTTTGACAGCCAGCCAGGTTAAGCTTTAAAACATGAAGAATAATTTGACTAAAATATGCAGTAAATTGGATTTAAAGTAGAGTAGATGATCTTACTGCAAAAAAATGCTAATGATCCTCTGAATTTGTAATTGCCTAACTCCACATTTTCTTTGCTGTGATTACAAACATATACTATACTATAAACATATTATTCAGCATACTTTATGCCTCCCTTACAGTATAATCTCTAAAAGTCTCAGCCATAGGGGAGGATAAAATATTGAATTTGGCCTTTACTACTGTAACCCATAGAAATGCATTGAATAACACATTCATGAATGGCAAAACAGACAGTAAAAAAATGTATCATAAGGAATACGATTTAAGTGTCTTTCCTTTATCTAGGGCTGTGGTTCCCAAACTTTTTATAGTCCCGTACCACTTCAAACATTCAACCTCCAGCTGCGTACCCCCTCTAGCACCAGGGTCAGCGCACTCTCAAATGTTGTTTTTTGCCATCATTCTGACATAGGTACATGGTTGCAAAGGTCATCAGTGTCTTAACAGCGTGATTTGTCAAGTTAGGATACTCTGAGCGCAGCCCAATCCAGAAATCTGGCAGTGGCTTATGATTAAATTAAATTTTCACAGAAGCGCTTGTTGCAATTTTGATGAGGCTCTCTTGTTCAGATATAGGTAAGTGGACTGGAGGCAGGGCATGAAAGGGATAATGAATCCAGTTGTTTGTGTCATCCATTTCTGGAAAGTACCTGCGTAATTGCACACCCAACTCACTCAGGTGCTTCGCTATATCACATTTGACATTGTCCTTAGGCTTCAATTCATTTGCACACAAAAAAAATGATGGAAAGACCTTTGTGTTGTCCTTGTTAATGCAGACGGAGAAGAGCTCCAACTTCTTAATCATAGCCTCAGTTTTGTCCTGCACACAGAATATAGTTGCAGAGAGTCCCTGTAATCCTAGATTGAGATCATTCAGGCGAGAAAAAACATCACCCAGATAGGCCAGTACTGTGAGGAACTCGTCATCATGCAAGCGGTCAGACAAGTGAAAATTATGGTCAGTAAAGAAAACTTTAAGCTTGTCTCTCAATTAAAAAAAAACGAGTCAATACTTTGCCCCTTGATAACCAGCGAACTTCTGTATGTTGTAAAACTTCTGTATGTTGATATGGTCGCTGCCCATATCATTGCATAGCGCAGAAAATACACAAGAGTTCAGGGGCCTTGCTTTAACAAAGTTAACCATTTTCACTGTAGTGTCCAAAACGTCTTTCAAGCTGTCAGGTATTCTCTTGGCAGCAAGAGCCTCTCAGGGGATGTAGTCGGGAGTAACTGCTTGCACACGCGTTACCACTCCACTATGTCTCCCTGTCAAGGCTTTTGCGCCATCAGTACAGATACCAACATGAGCAGCAGCTACGTTTGGCTACATACGGACCGTTAGTGGGATTCCCGCTAGAGTGTAATGGTTAATGTGATTGGATGTTCATTATTTGACTAGGCTACCTGTATTTGACATTTTACCGGTAACGGTTATCTTCTAACGGATCCCGTGACACTTGTGGGGGGCGTAGAGCACAACGTCTTATTATTTTGTAAGCCAAACCATTCGGATGCAAGCTACAGATGTTTTCGCCAGAAGACCGATTTTCGATATATCTCATGGTCTGACAAACACCGCTGTTACTCAGCCACCTTCCACCGCAGATGCAAAAGGCCGACAGAGGCCGATGTGGTGGATTGAGATGCAGTCCATGCAGATATCTCTAGGCCCCCCCCCCAACCAAATCTCGCTTAGGGCCCCCAAAAGGCTACAGGTGGCACTGCTTGTGTCTGATTGTCTCCCATCAAACACACAAGCAAAGAATTACATGACATAATCACAACACAGAGGTTAAGCTACATACATTGCAGTCAGCATGGACAACATAAGCCAGGTAACTGATACCTGTGTGTCTTTTCAGCAGTTCCCAGATTCTTTATCACGCCATTGAAGTGGCCAAGCGGTGGGGCTGGTGTGAACCACTCACTGGGGATCCTGTCATAAGGTTTTTCATTTAACTTTTATTTATTCAAGGGAACCCATTGAGCAGCATCTAATTTACAAGTGTGCCTTGAGGACAAGAATACAACAAATTCAAAATGGTCAATAAAAATTAAATGAACTACAAATTACAGAATCAACACTACAGCTTCAAACACAGGCAACACGAGCACTTGAGGGGACGTGATGTGTCGATCTCACCTGTGTCAGTGAGTTAAAG
This sequence comes from Brachymystax lenok tsinlingensis, assembly GCA_030435695.1. Classification (NCBI taxonomy): domain Eukaryota; kingdom Metazoa; phylum Chordata; class Actinopteri; order Salmoniformes; family Salmonidae; genus Brachymystax; species Brachymystax lenok. Next base: position 18,006,276 of record CM059806.1, on the reverse strand, counting down.
AGGTGTGTGTGTGTGTATTTGTGTGTGTGTGTGTGTGCGTCTTTTCTGCAGTTTGTGTAAAACAAAACAAAGATAAGTTGTTGAGGTCACCATTGTCAGTTCTGTGAATCAACACGACTTTAGGTGAGAGCTTGAAGCAGACACTAAAAGATCTGACTTTAGGTGGAATGAGCTGGAGAAGCCCAGAACAGAGTACAATGGAAAGCTGTCATTGATGGTCTATGCTCCTAAAGAAAGAAAGTGAGTCATCATTATTTCACCAACAGAGAGCAGTAGAGGTCTATTTCATTGCAGGTTGCGGAGCTTGAGGCTAGGATCGCTTCTACGTTGTACTCCATTAAAAGTACAGCACTGTCTGGCACACACACACACACACACACACACACACACACACACACACACACACACACACACACACACACACACACACACACACACACACACACACACACACACACACACACACACACACACACACACACACACACACACACACACACACACACACAGTTAATCTCCATGTCTCTCTCTGTCACCCCCACTTCTCTGCAGGGTTTAATCCGCCCTGTCATGGGATGTATCCATGAAGGGCGTGGGGCTTGTCGCTGTGCATTACTGAGATGGCACCTGGGCCCAGCTGGTTATTATATGGGATGTCTTCCTTACTCTGAACTGTCAGAGTGTCTGAGGGCTGGGCAGCGGAGAGGATGTGGTGTCATGTAGGCAAGAGGAGCTAGCCGGGTACCATACCTGTTAAGTGCCGTCTAGCCATAGGAGATGGCTATACAGCAGAAACAAGTCTGGGACCAGGCTAGAGGAGCCAGACATCATATACTTAACTGAATGATCCGCTTGGGGAAGTGTTTATTGTTTGGCACAGCACAGATCTTTCCAACCTAGGACTTAACAGAGACACCCGGTATCAGACAGCGTTACCAGAGAACTGAATAGAGATCATTATGTAGGAAGAGAAGTGCGAGGGACAGGGGAATAACCAGCACTGTACACACCTGAAATCAGTCATGAAACACAACAAAATATGATGACATACGCAAAGTGTGAATGTGTTGAATCAATTAAGTGCAGAATTCTCATGTGTCAGTAATTCAAAGTGTTAGAACACTCAAGTCAAGGAAGTGAAATATGTGTTCAGTCAAACCACACTAGTGACAAAAGTAATTCATGTGTGACTAATGTACGAACACGCAAACTAATTTATGGACGTAGACAGATCCACAGTCCCCTCCCCGATTTCATCGTGGGGGACAACAAAGCATTCTCCCGACACTTTATTTGGTAAACAGCTGAGGGACGTAGCTGAGGGACGTAGCATTTAACCACTCTCAAATACATATATGCAAGGACTCACATATGGACGCAAAGACTTGACCGTCCATGACATTAACATGATTGTTTTAAACATGTTTTGAAGCTATACAGTGTTCAATTATATTGTTCACAAACAATGTAGTAAACAAGCCTTATTTGGGGTTTTGATGGGGTAGGTCCGTTGCTCATGAGGCATTTCTAAGTTTACATTCTTCAAGAATCAATGGCTTTCTACGGCCAGTAGAGTGTGTGTTTTGTGAGTGCGTGTGTTTTGTGAGTGTGTGTGTTTGTGTTATTTCATGTTTAATACCCTCAAAAGGGCATTTTCTTCATTACTAATTCCCACCCAAGTATCTCCTCCATGTCTCAGCTAGACAGTACAGCAGGGGTTAGAGGTTAGACGAGGAAGTGGTTGAGGTCATGTGTTACTAAAAGGCTAAAAGGTCCGGTGAAGTCAAGATTCATTTCACTGTGTCTTCCTATGTCTGTAGTTGTGGTCCTGTACAAAATAGAAAGCAATGTAACAATGTAATACCCATCTTCATTCTAAGTACAGAGTAGACAATCAGTGACATTATTCTGCCTTCTACTGGAATATGGAAGTCACATTTCTGTGAGCAAATAAGGTATGTATGTTTTTTAGTCTTATCTATCTTAACTATTTATATAGGTAGAACATAGTAGACAGTTTGGGCTTGGGGTTCAAAGGTTTATTAAACAATGAAAGCACTGTGGTCAACTGATCATGCAAATGATTCATGTGGTGGCTTACTATGTCACAAATGACTTAACGAATGCAACATCAACAAAACAGGACAATACTCAGCAGTAGGCCTCAAAATCTCGTAGTTTCCTGGTGCTGCACACAATGTCACAGAGTGAACGCGGAAGATGCCATTGTATATCTGCCGGAGAAAGGATACTTACATATGTCTGTGTGTTGTGATGACATATTGAAATATCTTGCAACTTTTGTGTCGATTCTAGTTACAGAAAACGGAGAAGACCCTGCTAGTGCTGGTACTAATCTCCAGAGTGTGTCTCACATGTAAGGCTGTATTTGTTTGTCAGAATAGTGCTTTTCCGTTGTGGAGGCAAAGTTTGTGGCCCCATTATTTGGATAGTCACCTACCTATATACAGTATGGCCTATAGATACTCAAACTATTAACTGCAACTCGGTTGACATATACCAACTTGCCTCTCTGCTTGTTGTTTTGTCATTGGGATTTGCCTGTTGCTGCGGTCTTGCAATGGAAAGCAAAAGTTGGTCAGGAGGGCAAACTGAGATGCGACCATGGGATTAAGAATGCTGACATCATCTGGTGGATCCAGGGAGAATCGCAGCTGGCCTGCTGGGACAGGGGCACATCCAACATGGAACCACGTTACAATATAACAGATGGAGGGGACACCCTGATCATCAACAATGTCACCAAGGAGGATGCTGGAACTACACCTGTGCAGCTTACGTCATATGCCAGACTTCTTTCAATACGGTGAAAGGAGATCTACAGGTGGAAGGTGAGGCTGCATGGGTTTCTTCCTGCTCTTGACTCATCACTACAGCCCTTTTAACCTTAGTGGACATTTCTCTTCATGCATTTAAAACATAAATATAGTGGAAAACCTATGCTTTTAAATGCAGAGGGGCAAGATGCATTATCAAAGCTTTTGCAAATAAAATAATCTGGTAAATAACATAACTGACTGTAATGTAATTACCATGATCTTAAAATGTAATCGTTCTTATGCAATACTGACATTCAAGTCATACACGTTTTAAGATATTTCCATTGTTGTTTTAGATGCCCGACTAACTCATCTAAGCTACAATTGGGAGATGCCACAGATAACTATATTCTAAAGATTATGATAATATATAGCTAAAATAAAACAAAATTGTTTCTCTGTTTCTTATTTGACCCCCAGGTCGTTTGATGGGAGTCCTGCTATTGGTCACTCTGCTGCAGCCATTCATACACTGAGTGTACAAAACATTAGGAACACCTTCCTAATATTGAATTGCACCTCTTTTGCCCTCAGAACAGCCTCAATTCTTCGGGGATGGACTCTACAAAGTGTCGAAAGCGTTCCACAGGGATGCTGGCCCATGTTGACTCCAATGCTTCTCACAGTTGTGCCAAATTGGCTGGATGTCCTTTGGGTGGTGGACCATTTTTGATACACATGGCAAACTGTTAAGTGTGAACAACCCAGCAGTGTTGCAGTTTTTGACACACTCAAACCAGTGTGCCTGGCACCTACTTACCATAGTATTATTATTTTTTTCTTGCCCATTCAACCTCTGAATGGCATGCATACACAATCCATGTCTCAATTGTCTCAATGCTTAAAAATCTTTCTTTAACATGTCTCCTCCCCTTCATCTACACTGATTGAAGTGGATTTAACCAGTGACATCAATAAGGGATCATAGCTTTCACCTGGAGTCTGTCATGGAAAGAGCAAGTGTCCTTATTGTTTTGTACACTCAGTGTATATGCTATTTAGCAGATGCTTTTATCCATACTGTTAGAGACATTTTGTACGTGGAAAGAAAATGTATTAGTAGATATTTGGTTGATTTGTCTTGAATGTAAATATATTGACATTATTTAGAAATGGTTATTATTGTAATTGGAAAGTCCCTTATTGTTATTACACCTAGTGGCCTTTTTGGGGTTTACCTGTAGGGAATCATATTAGGGGGTTATGGGTAAAGACCGAGAGGAAGCGAGAGTTTTTTCTCCGCTCAAAATCTGTCCTCGAAAATAAGACCAGGAAGTGAGGAATTGCTGTATGGAGGTCAATGAGAGAGTGTTGAATTTCATCCAATGTAATTGCTAATTTGCTATGTGAGGCTTATCTGATCTAATAGAAGTTTCGTAATGGTTAGGGTTGTTACGAAGGCACTGATACTGTGTAAGTGTAAGCACGCCACATTTCGGGAAACTTTAAAAAAATTACTTTATATAGGAGTTGTGTCTGTTGTTCACACACGTATCTGCCCTCTCATTGGCTAGAATGGTCCTACCTGATCTCGCCCCCTCTCGCCTGCCTTCCATTTTGAGGACATGTGTTTCGTTAGAGCAGTCACTCGACCATCTTGTCAATATAATAGATAATCTTTGTTGAAGATGGTGTCAGGAACATTAATTAGGACAGGTGTGCAGCCTGATAGGAATTGGAAGACGCCAAATAGACAAACAGTTTCTTTGGGACTATTTGATTCTTTACCATTGATCAACCTTGGAATCTGTGCGTCAATCTCATTGTGAGTAATAAATATAATTTAATTTCAATCAAAAACTCTCAAGTCTCATCTATGGAAATGTGTAAACAAGCCTTTATTTGGCATCTAAGGAAGTGGCCTTTTTGAACTCTAGGGACCTTAGCCACTAAACATACAGCCATGAACCATCCAATCACACTGTACTTTATGTCTGCTGCACAGAAGGCTGCTGAGAACAGCTCATAATAATGGCCGGAACAGAGCAAATTGAGTGGCATCAAACACCTGGAAACTATGTGTTTGATGTATTTGACACCATTTCACTGATTCCATTCCAGTCATCACCACGAGCCTGTTCTCCCCAACTAAGGTGCCACCAACCTCCTGCGGTCTGCTGCGCTTAACCAACCTATGCCATTGAGGAATATTTATTTTTCTTATTTTGTATATAATATCTATCAATATTTTACCTCAGCCTCTCCTAACTGGAAGTTGGAGAAGGGGAAGTGAAAAAGAAACAGATAAGAGATTCATGTTGAAGCGTTTTCCTTTAAGGGCTGTTTTGGTTTAATATTTGTTTTTGCAGAATTTGTGGGTAAAAAGTTCCAGTGTTACATGAGAAATATCAGTGTTCCCCTGTAGGTACTTGGCCTATCCACAGGGGGTACTTGGTAAGACTCATAGGAACGTAGGCCTACTGGTAAACTGGACATGAAGAGGTACTTCAGGCAAAGCCGTTCTTATAGGCAGACTACGTGACCGTCACCTTACAGTAAAAAAGTAAAGGTGAAATTGGTAGTGCATCAGCAGTTTTCCACTTGTTATGTCAGTAACTCAACTAAACTAGCAATGATGAGATTGTGTGAGCTCTTGCCAAACAGACACCTGTGTCAAGATGAGAAGCTGTGGACAGGTTTATTACAGAGGTATTCAATACGTGTCTGGATAGGGTTACCTTGCCAAACATGTTCTGAGAAAACTGTACCCAGTTACCACATAACGTTCTGAGACCCATACTGTATGTGTCTTAGAGCTTGGTGAGTGCATGGTTATCCTATGGTTATTTTACATACAACCTTCCCACAATGTTCTGGAAATGCAGGATACCCAGCTAGCACATAACGTTCTGAGAACCATATGTTTCTTAGGTGGGAATTTTTGAGTACTTGATTCTATTTGAAGTCATGTTCTCAAAAGAACGTTCTAAGAATGTTGTTTAAAACCTCTACGGGATATGTGTCCCTATACCGGGACGGTTGATGCTAACGTGCGCTAATGTGACCAGAATTACGTTGTAAGTAACAGCAAACTTTCCAGGACATAGACATGTCTTATACAGGCAGAAAGCTAAAATTATTGTTCATCTAACTGCACTGTCCAATTTACAGTAGCTATTACAGTGAAAAAATGCCTATCCTTGCTTCAGGTCCTGAGCTGCAGGCCGTTAGATTTGGGTATGTCATTTTGGGTGAAAATTGAAAAAAATGGTCCAATCCTTAATAGGTTAAAAGTTTGATAGGAATACTGTTTTGATGACAAGTGTTTGATGTTATTTTTTATGCATTTGCAGTGATGTCAGATTGGTTAGAGGGACAATAGAGTCCTGGCTACCAGGCCATTAGGACCTGATGGTAGTTAGCAAGTTGGGTACTACAAAGACAGAGTGCATAAAGAGAGATTACCGTAACTCAATGGTCACATATAATTTTATTGCGGTCATGACTGCTGGTGTGGTGGTAATAGAGTCACTGCAACAGCCATAGTGGCACAACGTCAGTGAGATTCAAACCTACGATCTTCAGTCATCTATCCATGGAATTAGTCCAGGATGGAGCTAGTATGCCATGTTTTTTAACTCATACAAAGGTGTTCATTTTTGTCTATTCAAACAGACCCCATTTCAAAGGAAACAAGCACCCATTAAGATCAGGTCTGGCCAATTAGCGGGCACGCCAAAACACCTGAACAGACTTTACAAGATAGAGATTTGTTGATGCAGAGAACGGAATGTATATGTTTTTAAGTTTCGGTCCAAAACTTCTATCCATGAGTCTGGGAGAGAATTTATAGCCCTAGGCGATACTGTTGGTTCATTGATTGTGCAGGGCGGCTTACAGTTAGTTAGCCTACAATTTGTGAATTTGTATTCGATTTTGAATAGCCTAGTAATAGGGATTCTTTGCTACAGATTATCTCATCACCATACATTTCCTCCTCTCTCTCCTTTATTCAGTTCTTGAGCATGCAGACGGGCTGTCAAGAGTTTAGATAAATATGTTTTGTTGCTAAAACATGTTACTATTGATGTTCCTGAACAAATTTAACTTTGTTTCCCAAATTAAGCACTGGGTTGCTGCAGGAACAAGGTTGGAGAGCCAATGGTATACAGAGTTTTGGTGGAATTTCACCTGTCAGCAAGAGCATGCTTCTCAAACAGTAGTTGATGCATGGAGTGTGTTACGGATACAGGTATCCTGTGTGTGTGTATTTGTTTTCTCTCCTTCTGCCCTACTCACAGGTGTCACTCATCAGCCGTCATCAATCACCAATCAGTCCCAATCAGAAGACACACCTGCTCCTTTTCCCTTACCCAATCACATCCCCTTTCCCTTGGTTTAAAACCCCAGTCAGTTATCTCTCTCTAGCTTGTTTTTGGTATGTAGCACTCTTGGTTTGTAACTGACTCTCGTGTATGCATTGATCTCTTGTGGTTTAGTAGTTGGCTTATTTTGTAGCTACAGAGCTCTAGCTCTGTTTGGTATTTGTGAAGCCCCATTGATGTTGGTTTGGTTGTGTGCCAGCACCCTCTTGTTTAGGTGCCGGCATCTCACATTAACTGTGAGTTTGTACTGTTGTGTTATATTGCTGTGTGTTTGTTGGTGGAAAAGGGGATAACCAGCCAAGATGCCCTTGGGCATACATTACCCGTAGGAAACCCTGTGTTAAATACATTAGTTAGAACTGGGCGGACCACCCACTGTATTTACTTAGTTAGTTAGCTAGCTGTTCGTGACGCAGGTAGATTAGCTTAGGGGTTTTTGAATATATATTATTTCTTTCCTTGGGTCCAGCTCAGCCCCTTTTCCCCAAACCACTTTACCGTGTGTTTGAAATAAACCTTTTGTGTTTGACGGTAGATTTAAGTTGTCTGTGTTTTCTGTTCTCACTGTTCTTTTTCACGATAATAATTTGCATGAGATATGTTGCGGGTCTCGATTCCATTCCCCCTAGACTGCGGGGTAAAAGGGATTCGTAACAGAGTGAAATAAGTGTTCTCATATGTACTTCTCAGCAGCTCATATTAAGCAGCTCATAATAGCTTCTGCTATTAAACAGAAGTAGCCTACAAAACGGACTGGCAGGAATGCGCACGGCCTCCATTCACTAATTGTGCATACAGATGACATATTTTTTCCCCTGCCCTTGTTTCTTCCCATTTTACAATGGGCCATTCTAAACATAAAACTAGATTTTTTTTTTTAATTTTACCGTTATTTTACCAGGTAAGTTGACTGAGAACACGTTCCCATTTACAGCAACGACCTGGGGAATAGTTACAGGGGAGAGGAGGGGGATGAATGAGCCAATTGTAAGCTGGGGATGATTAGGTGATGGTATGAGGGACAGCTTGGGAATTTAGCCAGGACACCGGGGTTAACACCCCTACTCTTACAATAAGTGCCATGGGATCTTTAATGACCTCAGAGACAGGACACCCGTTTAACGTCCCATCCGAAAGACGGCACCCTACACAGGGCAATGCCCTGTGGCATTGGGATATTTCTTTGGGGACCTGAGTAAAGAGTGCCTCCTACTGGCCCTCCAACACCACATCCAACACATCTTGTCTTTATTAGTAAAGATAAGATAAAATTCCAAATAGTCTGATGGGTGAAAATATGATCACTTGATGAGAGAACAGCTGTGCAGCCTGAGGCAAGGAACAGAGCACAACAGTAGCCAATAGCTGCAAAATGCAGCCCATATTTTGATTTCTAAGACAATGTTTTGTATCATTCACAATTACAGTTGCCAAATAACTCAATCTAGCATATAGTACCTGTTTCAAATGATCACTTTTAGGCTCAACATAGCCACTTCAAATGTGCACTCACTCTGTAATGGGAAAAATATAATTTTTATTATTAAGTTCTATTATATTCTTATTACTATAAAATCACAAAATAATGTCACGGAACTTAAGCATATCTTGTCAGCTAAATGAACAAGCCTACAGACTATGGCATGGCGCATAATCAGATAACATACAGTAGGCCAACTCATATTCTGTTCTTCTGAAATACATTCTTCATATCTTGTTTCTTTAGACATGAGTCATGACTAGGGTTGCACATTTTGGGGAATATTCAGAGGTGGAAACTTTCCTTGGGAATATTTGGGAATTGATGGGAATATATGGGAATTAACGGAAATGTATGCAAAGGACTATTAATACCATTTAAATGTAGATGTTTTTTGCATTGGATATATTTACGATATCATATGGAGACAGAAACATAAACCTTTTACCTCATCTTAAGCAGACATAATTGCACATGATTAAATCCTTCCAATAGAAATAAAAAAAACTATTTAGTTACGAATTAAACTTTAATTAAATGAGTTGACTCTTCACATGGGAGGGTTTCACTCAACAACAAAAGGGATATTGAATGATCCCCAATGATCCATCGCATCTCCCAAAAACGTTTTCAACATACATCTGTAAAATGATAGTCTAGAAACTAAAGCTTTGGCTGTCTTCCTCTCAGGTTTCCATGTCTTCTCCCTGGACCACCTTAATGTCCACCTCTTGAACATCAGACTCTGAGGCCTCATCTTCACTGTCACTTTCCAACCTTGTTGAGGATGGCTCAGTGTCAGGCTCAAACCCTCAAATTTGCCCAGATGGCCACCAACTTTTCAACCCTTGTATTGGTCGACCTGTTGCATGCTTTGGTGTGTGTATTCCCAAACAAGGACCAGTTGCGCTCTGAGGCAGCGCATGTTGGTGGGATTTGGAGAATGATGGAGGCAACAGGGTAAAGAGCCTCAGATCCACAAAGTCCCTTCCACCAGGTGGCTGATGAGATATGTTGGCACGACTACCATATTGCATCTCCATCCCAAAGCCCTTGCTTGGAAGTGTACTTTGCCAGACTGCCAAGAACCTTGCCCTCATCCAGGTCAAGGTGGCGAGACACGGTTGTGATGACACCATAGGCCTTGTTGATCTCTGCACCAGACAGGATGCTCTTGCCAGCATATTTGGGGTCCAACATGTACGCTGCGGCGTGTATGGGCTTCAGGCAGAAGTCTTCATGCTTTTTGATGTATTTCAGAACTGCAGTTTCCTCTGCTTGGAGCAACAGTGAAGTGGGCAGGGCAGTACGGATTTCTTCTCTTACATCTGAAAGAGTCCGAACATCAGACAGAATGGCATTTTCTCCCTTAATCCGTGCAATGGCTACTGCTATAGGTTTCAGGAGTTTCAAGCTGCTTACCACTCTCTCCTAAAATACATAATCCAGGACGATCCTCTTGATGGGGCTGTCCACATTGGCAGACTGTGATATGGCCATTTCTTGGAGAGACTCCTTCCCCTCCAGGAGACAGTCAAATATGATGACAACACCACCCCAATGGCTGTTGCTGGGCAGCTTCAATGTGGTGTTCTTATTCTTCTCACTTTGCTTGGTGAGGTAGATTGCTGCTATATCTTGATGATCCTTTACATACCTAATCATTTCCTTGGTTCTCTTGTAGAGTGTATCCATTGTTTCTGTGCCATGTTGTCCCTGAGGACTGTATTGTCCTCAAAGCGAGCAAAGAAGTTGTTTAGTTGGTCTGGGAGCAGGACGTCATGGTCCGCGACGGGGCTGGTTTTCTTTTTGTAGTCCGTGATTGACTGTAGACCCTGCCACATTCCTCTTGTGTCTGAGCCGTTGAATTGTGACTCTACTTTGTCTCTATATTGACGCTTAGCTTGTTTGATTGCCTTGCGGAGGGAATAGCTACACTGTTTGTATTCAGTCATGTTTCCGGTAGCCTTAGCCTGGTTAAAAGCAGTGGTTCGCGCTTTCAGTTTTGCGCGAATGCTGCCATCAATCCACGGTTTCTGGTTGGGGAAGGTTTTAATATTTGCTATGGGTACAACATCACCAATGCACTTGCTAATAAACTCGCTCACCGAATCAGCGTATACATCAATGTTGTTGTCAGATGCTATCCGGAACATATCCCAGTCCACGTGCTCGAAGCAATCTTGCAGCATGGAATCAGATTGGTCGGACCAGCGTTGAACAGACCTGAGAACGGGCGTTTCCTGTTTTAGTTTCTGTTTGTAGGCTGGGAGCAACAAAATGGAGTCATGGTCAGACTTGCCGAAAGGAGGGCGGAGAATAGCCTTGTATGCATCACGGAAGTTGGAATAACAGTGGTCCAGGATTTTACCAGCCCGGGTGGCACATTCGATATGCTGGTAAAATTTCGGGAGCCTTGTTCTTAAATTAGCCTTATTAAAATCCCCAGTCACAATAAATGCAGCCTCAGGATATGTGGTTTCCAGTTTACATAGAGTCCGATGAATTTCTTTCAGTGCCGTCGATGTATCAGCTTGAGGGGGGATGTACACGGCTGTGATTATAATCGAGGAGAATTCTCTTGGTAGATAATGCGGTCTGCATTTGATTGTAATGAATTCTATGTCAGGTGAACAAAAGGACTTGAGTTCCTGTATGTTGTTATGATCACACCACGTCTCGTTAATCATAAGACACACACCCCCACCCTTCTTCTTACCAGATAGATGTTTGTTTCTGTCGGCGCGATGCGTGGAGAAACCAGGTGGCTGTACCGACTCAGATAACGTGTCCTGAGTGAGCCATGTTTCCGTGAAGCAAAGAACGTTGCAGTCTCGGATGTCTCTCTGAAAGGCAACCCTCGATCGGATTTCGTCTACTTTGTTGTCAAGAGACTGTACATTGGCGATTAAAATACTCGGGAGAGGTGCACGATGCGCCCGTCGACGTAGCTTGACCAAAAGACCGGCGCGTTTCCCTCTTCTCCTGCGCCGCCGTTGCTTTGAGTAGCCGGGTGCTATGCAGTCTATTGTTGTGTTTGGGTTAGCAAACCGAGAATCCTCTTTGGGAAAGTCGTATTCCTGGTCGTAATGTTGGTAAGTTGACGTTGCTCTTATATCCAATAGTTCCTCCCGGTTGTATGTAATAAAACTTAATATTTCCCGGGGTAATAATGTAAGAAGTAATACATAAAAAAACAAAATACTGCATGGTTTCCTGAGAACGTGAAGCGAGGCTGCCATCTCTGTCGGCGCCGGAAGTGATGAATTAACACTAGTTAGCAGGCGCAAGTTAAAACCCACATGGTAGCAAAAACTATCTAGCAGAAATTGTTAACAAGTTAGAAATTATGTAAACACACTTTGCTGTAGGCTACTATTTACTAGTTAACAGAAAGCATGTAGTCCTTGGCTCAGACAGTGTAGTAGTGTGGGCTCAATAGCATCTCATTAGTGTGCAAGATCTTGAGAATCAGTTGTACATGTTGTGGAAAAGGGCACTGCACATGTGATGGAAGAATGCACTGCGCATGTAGAGGGTTGCAATTCCATTGAATTGGGGATAGTTTAACCAAAATATGCCACAAGACCTAGAACCTAAACTTCTTTGATGAATTTAAGCAAAATTCCCCAAATTCCCGGGTTTAACTTCCCATGGAAAATTTTCCAGAAAGTTTACGACCATTTGCAACCATAGTCATGGTCAATGGCTGACAAAATTTCATGACCATCACAGCCCTACTGTGCCACAATAAAAAAAAATACATGCGTTTGCATGACTAATGCCTAAGCAAATTAATTTCCATGTGACCTATCTGTGCTCGGAGTTCAAAACAGTTAACCCAAACTAAGCCACTGTAATGGTGTTATTAAAATACTTATTGAAACATGTTCTCAGAACGTTATTTAATTACCTTCAAATTACCTATAATTTCCGTTCTTAGAACCTCCCAGGAAAACTTTTCATAGTAAAACTTTCTCAGAACCTCCCTGCAATCTAAATATGTACTTTCCCAGAAGCGGCAACATTTTCATTTCCATTCTCAGAATGTTTAAAAAACGTTCCGTTTGAAACTTATGGCTTCATTCCCAGAATCAATGGGAAACCAAAAACATACATTCCCACAACTTCCGAGTAAATAAATGTGCTAGCTGGGTAGTGTCCTTTTCCAGGTAGAATTGTAGGTGAGTCTATTCAGTGTTGTGGCTATTCAGAGGGTTGTGACAACACAGTACAAAAGGGAAAATAATTAAACATAAATATGGGTTGCATATAAAATGGTTTTTGTTCTTTACTGGTTGCCCTTTTCAAAAATCTTGCTGCTGTGATGGCACACTGTGGTATGTCACCCAGTAGATATGGGAGTTTATCAAAATTGGATTTGTTTTATAATTCTTGGGGGTATGTGTAATCTGAGGGAAATATGTGTCTCTAATATGGTCATACATTCGTCAGGAGGTTAGGAAGTGCAGGTCAGTGTCCAAATAATTTTGCGGGCAGTGTGCAGATACCGTGTCTTCTCTTGAGAGCCAGGTCTGCCTAAGGCGGCCTCTCTCAATAGCAAGGCTATGCTCACTGAGTCACTTAAGCTTTCCTTAATTTTGGGCACGTTTTCCGCCAATACTCTCTGTTTATGGCCAAGTAGCATTCTATTTTGCGCAGTTTTTTTGTTAATTCTTTCTAATGTGTCAAGTAATTACCTTTTTGTTTTCTCATGATTTGGTCTCTTTCTCTCTCTCTCTCTCTCTCTCTCTGTAACAACAACTTCCGGTGAAACTGGAGCGCAATTCAAATAAATAATCATAAATATTATGGATTTTAAACATTTATGTACATATGTGTCTTATATTGTCTGAAAGCTTAAATTCTTAATCTAACTGCACTGTCTGATTTACAGTAGCTATTACAGCGAAAACATGCCATGCGATTGTTTGAGGACAGCGCCCTACATCTAAATATTTTCCCACCTGCACAGGTTTCATGCATTCACATATAACGATAAAATATTCTCTTACTTTTTGAAAATCTTCCTCTGATTTATCATCCAAAGTGTCCCAGCTATAACATGTAGTGTCATTTTGTTAGATAAAATCCTTCTTTATATCCCAGTTTAGTTGGCACCATCGATTTGAGTAATCCACTCGTTCAACTTGCAGAGAAAGGAATCCGAAAATCTACCCCTAAACTTTGTTTCAACAAGTCAAAATTAGTTTCTATTTACTCCTCAGATACCCTAAAATGTAATCAAAATATCATATTTATTTTGGAAGGATGTATGTTTAATAGGAAACCGATTTTAGCAGGTGCGTAATGTCTTCATGGCGTGCACGAACACGAATGTCCAAGATTGTGTAGCTCTATTATTTCTTATTTGTTTTTGAAGTTACAAGCCTGAAACCTTGAACGTAGACTGCTGACACCCTGTGGAAGCAATAGGAATTGCATCCAGGGAGCTCTTGCGTTTCTAAGAGGATGGTCTCTCAAAAAAAAGAAATTCTGGTTTGTTTTTCTTTGGATTTTCTCCTACCATATCTATTGTGTTATATTCTCCTGCATTATTTTAAACTTTATACAAACTTCAAAGTGTTTTCAATAGTACCAATTATATGCATATCCTGGCTTCAGGGCCTGAGCTACAGGCAGTTTACTTTGGGCACGTCATTCAGGCAGGAAGTGGAGAAAAAGGGTCCTAGCCCTGAGAAGATCATTATTAACAGCAAAAACAATATTCATGAGAATAATAATATATTAAACCAATAGTAGCAAGCCAGTCTCAACATGACTGAGAAGCCACATGGTATGAAAGCCATGTTGTGGCAGGAGGACACATATTTGGCTGCCAAAACGTTTGCACGTTTTGGCTTTTCACCTAATAAATATTTAATATTTTAGTTTCAAATTCTCTGTATTGAATTATAATTTTGGAAAATAAATATTCTCTTAGATCTGAGTATTTGTCAGTGTAACAGGTTTGCCTGTGACGACCGGTCTCTATAGCCAGACTGTGCTCACTGAGTCTGTACCTAGTCAGTGTTTTCCTCAGTTTTCTATCAGTCACAGTGGTCAGATAGTCTGCCACCATGTACTGTCTGTTTAGAGCCAAATAACATTGAAGTTACTTTCTTTTTGCTTTGTGATGATTTGGTTGGCCAGATTTTCTGAGAGCGGTCCTGAGGCTTATGGGGTTGGTTTGGGTTAGTGAACTGAGCCTCAGAACCAGCTGGCTGAGGGGACTCTTCTCTTGTTTTTTCTCTTGACATTGTAGGGCTATGTGATGGAATGTTTTGAGGTCACTTGTTTTCAGAAGGTTGTAATTTGATGGCTCTTTTTTCAATTTGAATAATGAGGGTGTATTGGCCCAAATCTGCTCTACATGTGTTATTTTGAGTTTTTCTTTGCACTTGCAATACAGTCTTGCAAAACTCTGCAAGCAGTATTTCGATTGGATGTTTGTCCCATTGGTAAATTCATTGTTAGAGAGTGGACCCCATACTTCGCTGCCATATAGAGCAATTGGTTCTATAACTGATTTGACAATTTTTTGCCAGATTCTAATTGGATGTTCCTTTTAATGGCATAGAATGATCTTCTTGCTTTGTCTCTCAGCTCATTCACATCCATGTGAAAGCTACCTGTGGTACTGATATTTAGTCCCAGATACGTGTAGTTTTTGGTGTGTTCTAATAGAACTGTGTCCCAATAGAATTTATATTTGTGATCCTGACTTCCGGACCTTTCTTGGAATATCATTATATTCGTTTTTTTTTAGATGAACCTGTGCAGATGATCTAGGTGCTGCTGTAACTCCTCCTTATTGGGAGACAGCAGCACCAGGCCAGCTGCGTACAGCAGACACTTGATTTCAGTGTTGTGTAGGGTGATACCAGGTGCTGCCGATTCTTCTAATGTTTTTGCCAATTCATTAATATAGATGTATAATAGTGTTGGACTTATTGAGCAGCCCTGTTTCAATCCACATCCCTGAGAGAAGAAGTCTGTTTACTTGTTGCCAATTCTTTTGTGTACAGTGATTTAATAACATATGTTTTCCCTCCAATACCACTTTCTATTAGTTTATAAAAAAAGACCTTCGTGCCAAATTGAATCAAATGCTTTCTTGAAGTCTACAAAACACGAGTTGATTTTGCCTTTGTTTTGGTTTACTTGTTGGTCAATTAGTGCATAGTTTTTCCAATAATTCTTCTTCTGTAATTGGGGTATCCACAGGATTCTGATAGTCTTTGACTGCTGATTTAAGGATTTGTAAATTTTATTTTATAGATTTTTGTTCTGGGCCATTTGTTCTGTTGCTGTAGAGATTTGCAAAGTTATTTCTCCACATATCCCCATTTTGGATAGCCAATTCCTCTTGATGAGGGTTTGTTTAATTTATTCGAATTCTCCCAGAAGTGGTTTGATTCTATGGATTCCTCAATTCCATCCTACTGATTTCTAATGTGCTGTTCCTTTTTTGTTCTTAGGGTGTGTTTGTATTGCTTCAGTGTTTCCCACAGTGAAGGCGTATATTTTTGTTGTCTGGGTCTCTGTGTTTTTGATTAGATATATTTCTCAATTACTTTCTTAGATTTTTGCAATCATTATCAAACCATTTTTCTTTATCTATTACTTTTGGTTTGCTCCTATGTTTCTTTAGATTAGCCAAGGATGCTAATTTGTCAAATATAAAGTTTTTGTTCCAAATGGTCAAATTTATACCTTCATTGCTGTAGGAGAATGTTAAGGCAAAAAAAGTTGTCCAGGAGAGATTGTATTTTTTAGCTACTAATTGCTTTTTGGTAGATTTCTGTACTGTTTGCGCTCCATCTGTAGGGCTGTTTAGTACCATGTAATTTATTGGGCTGTGATGCTTCATGGTTGGGTTCCGCTCTTTTCAGATACACTGTGATTTTAGAGTGTCACGTTGGTAACAGTGATTCGGGAGACAGGTGCAGGAATGCGTACTATATATTTTTTTTATTGTACCCAAATTACAGTGTGCCGTGTAAAGGCACAGGGACGAAGACCAAACAAACACGTAACAAAACACAGGGTGGAAACCGAAAACAAAAGAGCGAGGAGTACCTCAAATAAATCACACACGCGCACAATGATTAACATACGGGACGAGACCCATAATCATCTGCGCAATCCACAATGGCACGAAAGCCAAAACACACAGCACAGGTAGTCACACGCACCAACGGACATTGTAACAATAATAAACCCCCCAATGGAAACCAAAGGGCACATACAGTTGAAGTCGGAAGTTTACATACACCTTAGCCAAATACATTTAAACTAAGTTTTTCACAATTCCTGACATTTAATCCTAGTAAAGAGTCCCTGTCTTAGGCCAGTTAGGATCACCACTTTATTTTAAGAATGTGAAATGTCAGAATAATAGTAGAGATAATTAATTATTTCAGCTTTTATTTCTTCACATTCCCAGTGGGTCAGAAGTTTACATACACTCAATTAGTATTTGGTAGCATTGCCTTTAAATTGTTTAACTTGGGTCAAACATTTTGGGTAGCCTTCCATAAGCTTCCCACAATAAGTTGGGTGAATTCTGGCCCATTTCTCCTGACAGAGCTGGTGTAACTGAGTCAGGTTTGTAGGCCTCGTTGCTCGCACATGCTTTTACAGTTCTGCCCACACATTTTTTAAAGTGTTGAGGTCAGGGCTTTGTGATGGCCACTCCAATACCTTGCCTTTTGTTGTCCTTAAGCCATTTTGCCACAACTTTGGAAGTATGCTTGAGGTCATTGTCCATTTGGAAGACCAATTTGCAACCAAGCTTTAACTTCCTGACTGATGTCTTGAGATGTTGCTTCAATATATCCACATAATTTTTCTGCCTCATGATGCCATCTATTTTGTGAAGTGCACCAGTCCCTCGTGCAGCAAAGCACCCCCACAACATGATGCTGCCACCCCCGTGCTTCACGGTTGGCATGGTGTTCTTCAGCTTGCAAGCCTCCCCCTTTTTCCTCCAAACATAACGATGGTCATCATGGCCAAACAGTTCTATTTTTGTTTCATCAGACCAGAGGACATTTCTCCAAAAAGTACGATCTTTGTCCCCATGTGCAGTTGCAAACCGTAGTCAAGCTTTTTTTATGGTGGTTTTGGAGCAGTGGCTTCATCCTTGCTGAGCGGCCTTTCAGGTTATGTCGATATGGGACTCGTTTTACTGTGGATACAGATACTTTTGTTCCAGCATCTTCACAAGGTTCTGGGATTGATTTGCACTTTTTGCACCAAAGTATGTTCATCTCTAGGAGACAGAACGCGTCTCCTTCCTGAGCGGTATGATGTGGACCCATGGTGTTTATACTTGCGTACTATTGCTTGTACAGATGAATGTGCTACCTTCAGGCTTTTGGAAATTGCTCCCAAGGATGAACCAGACTTGTGGAGGTCTTGGCTGATTTATTTTGATTTTCCCATGATGTCAAGCAAAGAGGCACTGAGTTTGAAGGTAGGCCTTGAAATACATCCACAGGTACACCTCCAATTGACTCAAATTATTTCAATTGGCCTATCAGAAACTTGAAAAAACGAGTTTTAACGACTCCAACCTAAGTGTATGTAAACTTCTGACTTCAACTGTATATGCAATTACTAATCAGTGGGAATAGGGGACAGGTGTGCGTGATGAAAGTTCGGAGGGATCCGTGACCCCACCCCACGCTCTGCTCAGAAGCACAACGACACCGGCCTTGAGGACGATCACAGGAACGCAGTGGGGGTCGATCCGGACCCGATGCAGCTGCCAGTTGCGGCGGCAGTGGACGAACCAGTAGCTGTGGCATCGGATGGACCGGTTGTGGCGGCGTCTTACGGGCCAGTTGTGGCTGCTGAAGTGGCGTCGTCGGACGGACCCGTTGTCACGACTTCGGACGGCCCAGTTGCAGTTGACGAAGTTGCGACGGTGCCGGACGGACCAGTCGCAGCGTCGTCGGACGGGCCATTCCCGCTGTCTCCCTTAATAACTACTTAGGGAATAGCGGCGCGCTAGCGGGCCACTCCCGACACTACCCGGTGAAATGTAAGGCGCCAAATTCAAAATCCAAAAGTTGAATTATTAAACAAGTGTTGCATAGTCATCAAAAGCTCTGATTCTTGGCAATATCACAGCGTTGTCAGATTTCAAAAAGGCTTTACGGCGAAAGCACAACATTTGATTGTTTGAGGATAGCACCCCACATATTTTCCACATTAGCATAAATTCATATCCAGCGCGGGTCACACAAAACCCATATAAGAGCTCAAATAAATCTCTTACCTTTCGAAGAACTTCTGCTGAGGGCTTCCCAAGTGTCCAACGAAGACATCCAATGGTTCTTTTGTTAGAAAAAGTAATTTATTATATATCCATAAATCTCCGTTTGGTTGGCGCGTTATGTTCAGAGAATCCAACGTCGAATCGCCCATTGAACCGTGAAGAGAACGCGTTCAAATATACCTATCAACTTTTCCTAACCAAATCATAGATAATTTATAATGCATCCTTAGCTAACCTTTTATGAATATTAGCGATAATATTTAACTCGGATGGTAACCTAAACATTATGAAAGGAAAATACAGTGGGGCGCGCACACGGTCTCGCTACAGCTTCCAAACTCTGTATAAAGACTGTTGACATCTAGTGGAAGCCATAGGTACTGCAGTCTAGGAGATGGATTATTTTAACACTTTTAGAAACTTCAGTGTGTTTCCTATCCAATAGTACTAATTATGTGCATATCCTATTTTCTGGGCCTGAGTGGCAGGCATTTTACTTTGGGCACACCAGACTCTCCAAAACCGTCACCTCTGCTGCCGCTCCCTAAGAAGTTAATGGTCAATTATTTTGTCACGTACTGTCACGGATCCCTCCGGAACGTTCATTACGCACACCTGTCCCCTATTCCCACTGATTAGTACTTGTATAAGTGTGCCCTTCAGTTTCCATTGGGCGGTCGATTATTGTTACAATGTCCGTTGGTGCGTGTGAGTACCTGTGCTTTGTGTTTTGGCTTTCGTGCCATTGTGGATTGCACCGATGATTACGGGTCTCGTCCCGTGGGTTAATCATTGCGCGTGTGTGTTATTTATTTGAGGTACTCCTTTTGTTTAGGGTTTCTACCATGTGTTTTTGTTACGTGTTGATTTGGTCTTCACCCCTGTGCCTTTTAACTGCACGGCGTAATTTGGGCTTAATAAAAAAAAATATTACGCATTCCTGCGCCTGTCTCCCGAATCATTTATACCAACGTGACAGAGAGGTGTTAGTGGGCTGACTGTGAAGGCTCTGAGAGACTCTGGGTTGTTGTCGGTGATGAAGTAGTCTACAGTTCTACTGCCAAGGGATGAGCTGTAGGTGTACGTACCAAAAGAGTCCCCTCTTAGCCTACCATTGACTATGTACAGACCCAGTGTTCGACAGAGCTTCAGGAGCTGTACTCCATTTTTGTTTTTTAATTTGTTATAGTTGTTTCTGGGGGGGTATGTGGGGAGGGAAAGGTTGTTGCTTCCTGGTAGGTGTTTGTCCCCATGACTGTTATAGTGTCTAGTTCTTCTGCTGTTCTAGAATTCAGGTCTCCACCGACCAGTACGTTGCCTTGGGCCTGAAAGTGACTCATCTCCCCCGCTAGAATGGAAAACTTTCTTCATTGAAATAGGGTGACTCTCATGTACTCATGTAAGATAGCCTCTTTCTAGATTTTTAACGAGATAAAGAATTCTCCTGTTTTGATCAATTCGATTGAATTAGTTAGTTCAGATTTATACCATATTAGCATTCCACCTGAGTTTCTGCCCTGTGTGATTGCTTTTAATTTGGTGGATGGTACGATTATGTCCCTATAACCTAGTAGACAGCAAGTGGAAACATCACCTCTGCACCATGCTTCCTGTAGTACTACAATACCAACATCATACATTTATTTCAGGAATTCTGGGTTTCTGCTCTTTAGATCATAGGCAGAGGACTTCAAACCTTGTAAATTCCAACAAGATTTTATAACTGTTTTTTCTTTACCTTCAAAATGAGACAAACACTAAGGTAGGTCTCGTCTCGGTGGGTCTGAAGCTGGGCTGGGGTGGTCTGTGCTGAGCTGGCTGTGGTGGGCATTGGGGTTGGTGGTGTTGTGGCCATGGCTGGGGGGTCCAGGGTGCTGGTCCGGGGTGTTGTCTCGTTGATCTCGGAGGGGTGGAGATTGCTCTGCTGTTCCTGGATGGAGAGGTCAGGCTGCGGTTTAAAGCAACGTCCTTGAGAGTCTTGGCAAGGATGGGGACTGTTTCCCTGTACATGTGAACATCGTCATAGAGACAGTCCAGATCGAGGGTGGGATGGTGGGCCAGGTGTACATTGGGTCGCAGGGCACAGTCCCGGGAGAGGCTGGCGTTTATTCTTTGGATTGTGGCAGGGTGGAAGTCCTTCCTCTGTACAAGGGTTGACACCACGATCCTTGAGTTGGGGAAGAATGCAGGCAGGCAGGGCTGGGGAGGCCTGGCTGGTTGAGGTGGGCTCCCCTGCTGTTTGAGGGGGAGGTCATAGAGTGGTGATCTAGCTGCTCCTGCAGCCTGTCCTCTGTTCTCTTTCTCTCCTGCAGCTCCTCTCTTAGTGTGGTCAGCTCGTTATTACTGCACTACCTGTCTTTTTGGAGCTCTCTCACCTCCTTTGTTAGATCAGCCAGCTATGGAACGCCATTTGGGTCTTTGGTTGTCAAAAAAGATACACGTCAAATAACAGTATTTGACGTGTTAAATAAGCTTTTAATTTGACATGTCAAATAACACAATTCTATAACAGAATGTTGTGTGTGCTGAATTTGCACGTGCAAGCCAAGCGCCACCAGTACTATCAGTAGCACTGTCAAAGCTGTACAAAAAAAAGTATGCAAACAAGCACACACCGGCCACGAACATTGTGTTTGCAATACCGTGTTGGTAATAAAGCATTATTTGTTCAACCGCAACTTCAGGGGTAGCTAGCTTTAGCTTGGTGCCTAGCTAGCACCAATACAACCAGCCTGAAAACAATGACCAGTAGAAACTGCAGCCATTTGTATTATTCTTAGCAATGATTTAGGAATCCTTGTGAGTATTAGCTAGGTAGCCACTTGTTGTTCACCTATTGAAATTGAACTTCAGTTCATGAAAATAAATAGCTAGCCAGCTACTTAACCCTGTTTCCCAAAGCTAACGTTATAAGCAGCCAGCTAGCTTCATTTGGCTAGCGAGGCTCGACCGTTCCGGATTATGTGTTGTGAAGCTAGCCTCAATAAGGATTAGGAACAATAGTGGAATTTGCGGTTTGCCTTCAAAATAAAAGTACCTCTTTTAAGGTGATGCAGAAGGTTACAACTGGTGGAATTATGCCATATTTAGACTAGATAATGTTAAACAAGGTTGGAATGTGAAGCAATGAAAAGGGGTATCAGTCTACTCGGTGACACCCACAGAACACAACTGTGAAGAGTTTAGCAAATATTAGCGTTGTAGCTCTTATCGCGGGACTGTGACTGTGTGAAATCCCCTCCCCAGTCAGCCTATTGTGCTTATTGACATTCATATTGCACTGTACAGCTTTATCTAAGGATTGGGGATCAATGAAATGGGGAATCAGTCTACTCAACACCCAATATATTTTTCCTCAACGTCCTCCTCAGAGTTATCAGACTCCAAAACATCCACGCAGTATTGTTTTTCCTCGGGAATACTGTTCAATACACATAGGTTGACAACAAATGTGTCTCAATTCACAGTTGTTTCAGAGTCCCGCAATAAGAGCTACGACGCTAATGTTCTCTGGGTGGCACACAGTGTGATTTCAACAGATTTTTGTCAAATTAACAAATTATTGTCTTTTGTTGACCTTGGTTAGGAGCTCATCTAAGGTGTGGACGTCTGGTTGCTGTTTTCTCACGCTCTCCCTCAGCAGGACCACCTCCCCCTCCAGTTTGGTCATCCTGGGGCGTTTCCTCCACTATGGTGGGAAGATGGGTGCTGGATATGCCTTTTTGTGGAAGGGCATGTCACTGGTGGTGTCCTTCTCTCTCTCTGCTCTCTCCTTAATGGTCTGAAAGCCTAAGATTACCTTGCACCATGACAGTCCCAGTCTTGTAGAGGTTTATTGTGATCATGGTGCTGTCAGGGTCTTCTTGTCTCTTTGACTTTCAGCTTCCACCCATTACAGATTCCCTCTTACTTTATGTGTCACGCCTGCTCCCGCTCTTCCCCCCTGGCGCTCGAGGGCGCAAGGCTCACCAGCATTGCGCACTCCTGCCACCATCATTATGCACATCATCCCCCGTCACGCGCATCAGCGATTATTGGACCCACCTGGGCTCCATCACCTCTGTCATTACCTTCCCTATATATGTTCCCCGCTCTGTTCCCTGCTTGAGCATTAATTGTTGTTTTTCTTTGTTACCCATGTGCTGATGCTGTTCCTGTTCTGTTACCTGTCTGTTCCTGATTAAATGTTGACTCCCCGTGCCTGCTTCTCATCTCCGGCGTTGGTCCTTACAGAATGCTGAAGCCACCATACGAAGCATCAGGGAGTGCTGGCGTTCCGGTTGATGGTGATGTCGGGTCCGGGGGCCGACACCGATGGAAACAGGGGTGCCTAAGCCAGCTCGTCGGGCTGTCACGCCCTATCTGACTCGAGTGGTTCTTTCCCCGGTTGGCTCGGAAGGGCCTCAGCCGGATCGTCAGGTTTTTACACCCAGCCGGCTTGTCAGGCCGCTACGTCTCCGCCGGATCATCGGGCTCCCACGCCGCAGCGGGATCTACAGGCGTTCACGCCTTAGCCGGATCGTCAGGCTCTCATGCCTCAGCCTGTTCGTCGGGAGTTTACGCCCAGCCGGCTTGCCCAGCGCCCGTGCCTCGGCCGCCCCGTCAGGCTCACCCAGGTGGGATGCCAGGTGGTGCACCTAGAAGGGGGGGTACTGTCATGCCTGCTCACCGCTCTTCCCCCCTGGCGCTCAAGGGCGCCAGGCTCCCCAGCATTGCACACTCCGGCCACCATCATTACGCACACCTGCCTATTCCCCATCACGCACATCAGCAATTATTGGACTCACCTGGACTCTATCACCTCTGTCATTACCTTCCCTATATATATATATATACTCTGTTCTGCTGACCTGTTGCCATGGCACCCGGTTTTGTTTGCCTGCTGCCGTTGCTAGCTAGCTCTAATTTAGCTCAAAAACCAGCAAAAAGAGTGAAAAAATTTCACACAAAAAAACAGAAGATGTTTAAAGTTAGAGTCCATGCTCCTTTTTGGTTTACTTACTCAGTTTGGTTGTTTGATGTAGTTGTATTAACTCCCCTTGCTAGGTTTGTTCTAGCTCATTTTTTTCTGGCTAGCTTGTTAGTCTGCTGGCAAGGTTTTTGTTGTGTAGCTAGCTAACTTCTTAAATTGAGACACAGTTACTTTTTTTCTATTTTAATTGAATAGAGTTGTTGTTCATCACTCCTTGTCTTGAATTATTTTTAGATTCAAGTGTTCATCTCATTCTAAAAACAAAAAAAATGAAATGAATAAGGAGCTCACGCTGAGCACATCTGTAGCTCTCTCTCTCCTTTTTAACCAAGACTTAAAAAAACAGGCATTAAGTAACTCTATGACACACTATGTTGCCATGGTATGACATGTTGCCATGGTATGACATGTTGCCATGGGGAGAGGAAGGAGGATGCTGGAACAGAAAATAGACCCATAACGTTAGCAGCAGGCTGTGTTGTGGTGTTATATACGCTGTGAAAGTGACTGAGAGGAAATATATTAATGAGCCACC
This sequence comes from Brachymystax lenok tsinlingensis, assembly GCA_030435695.1. Lineage (NCBI taxonomy): Eukaryota > Metazoa > Chordata > Actinopteri > Salmoniformes > Salmonidae > Brachymystax > Brachymystax lenok. Next base: position 17,981,836 of record CM059806.1, on the reverse strand, counting down.
TTATAAATATCTCAATGCCATATATATTTAAATGACATATTATACAATTCTCACTTTATTTGCTCTAAGATCATCTTCTACTCTACTTTAAATCCAATTTACTGCATATTTCTGTCAGATTAATCTTCATGTTTAAAGCTTAACCTGGCTGGGTGTCAAACACAGCTCACAGTTAGGTGACACTTTCCACAATCTGTTCCTGTCAGAGGATGCAAGCAGGAAAATGTTTCTAAATGATTTCTAAACATTCAGGAACATTCCATGGTGCTTCTCAAATTAGGAAAAATGAAAAAGAGTTTGTGGTGCAAATGGGCACCTTCCACAAGGATCAAGTTCAAACATGATACACTTTTTAGTTCAATCACTGAGATATCCTCTCTTCATCCTCTGAGTGGACTCAGTATTGTGAAGACGAGGGTACTTTAGAGGGCGAGACCATGCAGAGTGACCTTGTTGGCATTACCGCCAGAGCACTGGTGACGTGTGTGTGTGTGTGTGTATATATTGTGGCTGTGCTGTGGTTTGTGGAAGAGGACAGATACCACCATGGCAGCTGGCAGTGCCACTCGCACCACCCTGTCACCCCCTCTGTGCCAGACATGTTGGCAGCCACAGGAGACACAGCTTCCTCAGTCAGCCGTGTGTGCCTTACCTGTTGGACTATGACAAGGACATGGAGGGAAGGGAAGGGAAGGGAAGAGAAGAGAAGGAGAGAGGATAGGAAGGAGAGAGGGAAGGCAAGAGGGAGAGAGGGAGGGGAGGTAAGGGAGGAGAGAAAGAAGGACAGGGAGGGAGGGAGTTGAAGGAGGGGAGGTGACAAATGAGGGAGCGAGGGATGGAGATGGACAGAGGTGTGAACTTCTATTATTCTTCAGGGAGACAGGAGCGTTCTTGTTTACACAGTCTGGTCTGATCTGCAAGAGATTGAGGGTTGGATTGTTACCCTGCCTGTCATGGAGGCCCTATCCCCCACCTTATCTTTCTCAAGTCTTTGTGTGTGTGTGTGACCTTCACCCTGCCTGTCATGCTGACCCTATCTCCTTCCCCTTATCTCTGTCTGAGACAGCAGGGTTAGGCTGAACTGTGAGAGAGATGCCAGAGCTGTCTATGTCTCCCACTCTCATCACCATCAATCATCATTTCCTCCCTCCTCCTTTTCTTTCTCTCCTTTCTTGTCTATAGATTTCATACTGTCACTGCTCCTCTGTCCTCAGATAGTATCTTGTTGTTCTATACTTGGCAGGGTGTGGATGGATAGAGCTTAACCCCATGACCCCATAACTCTTGAATTACTGAACTAATCAAAACAGCATCTCCTCCATATTGAAGCTCAAGCAGGAATACCTTGCACTTAGACCGGCCTTGTAAAAGTGGGGCCTTGAGGGGACCAGGGGTACACCAACTCAAATTCGGATATATACCAAGCTCACCACAACCTCCTCTCACATACCAAAACTAATCTGACAATAAAGCCCAAAACAGGGGCTTATATTCACCTAGCCCCTCCTGGTTCATACCAATGTCAGATGGATAATTAGCCACACAACTATTCAAAGGTAACAGATATATTCCACAGTCCTTCATTACGTTGTAAAATAATAATTGAATGGCCCGTGTTAATATCGAGCATCATCACGTGGTGAAGCATTGGAAGCCATTCAAATTCAATGGAAGGAAAGCAAGAGAAGCGGAGTGGGCGAGGGACTGTTGAGCGATGCGAGCATGGGCAAGGTGGCTGACCACGACTTGACAAAAGTTGGAGAAAGTTGAACTTTATGCAAATCCTCTGCGAAATTGTGACGCAAGTGACCAATCGAAGCTCATCTTAGCTTCCAGCCCCTGCTGGCTGACAACGGCTGTTAATACCTAGCACTACCTAGCTTGCTTGCTGGCACCCACATGAGGGCGAAGCTAGCTAGGCGAGGGCCGCTTGTCAAAAGGAATTTAATGACCACTTTCGTATCACTGACAGAATGATAGAACAGACCGCTGGGAACACCTAGTCATTTGTAACACAGTTCTCCTTAATAATATGGCCATCATCTTAAATGAACTGAAGATTAACTCAAGATGTCAGATCTATTGGTGAGAAGCAGCAGGAGGGAAGTATGCTTCTTGGAGGTTTGGGAGATACTGTAAGCCAGACACACAGGGAGATAGGGAGAGGGGGAGTGACAACGACCAAAAGCAGACAGGCCCACTGGGCTAAATATTAACCAGCCCATCTGGCATTTGCCAGAAATGCCAGATGGCCAGTTCTCCCCTGAGAACAAGTGAGGGAATGAGAATGAGGGTGATAGAGGGGGAGTTAATGAGAGAGATTGAGAGAAGGGGAGGCAAGCTGTAATACAACTGAAAGGGAAAGTATAGTTGATTTTCATGGGTTGGCAGTGTGTGTGTGTGTGTTACTATAACTGAACAGTTTAATTACTTCCAAAGTTATAATAATTAATTAAATGTCACAGTTGTTTCCTCACCTCACCACTGATTTATCATGATAATAACATTCAATTAACACAAGTGTGTGTGTGTGTGTGTGTTTGTGTGTGTTTGTGTGTGTGTTGCGTGCTTAAAATAACCATGTATTCTCATCTGCACACAGTGACTTTATTCCCCAATAAAACCCACTTTACATTGCTAACTAAATATTCTTGGGCACCCAAATGAATTACCCTGAGGGAGATTACTTACTTGATTGAAGCCCTTGACTCCTTTAGGCCAATGTAGTGCATACCATACATACCCCCTTATAACCTCTCCCACAGGTCAACAAGCTGACAAACCTCCTCTCTCTCCCTCTCCAGATCCTAAGCAACAGAGCCTGGTTGAACGGAGAGGAGAGGAGCTGAGCTGAGAGCTTAGAGCTGAAACAGAGCCTGGTCGAACGGAGAGGAGAGGAGCTGAGCTGAGCTGAACTGAGCTGAGAGGGTAGGTGATCTGATCAGTATTCTGATCCACAATGCTGCTGCCTGGTCTCCTGTTTAATAATAATCCTGATCTCCATCACCTGCTAGTGCAGGGTTCATTCTCCGCTCTACATGTGTTTTTTGGCTCCCCTGGGGCCCTGTGTAATTACTTTGCACTGATGAGAAAACGTGTGGCTTAAAGTACCATTGTGTACTGCAATTACACCCATGGAAGTGTGTGTTTGTGTGTGTGTGTGTATTGAAATAAAGAAATATCCTGCTCTTACATTTCACATAAGGGAAGGAGGGATGTGGGTCTTTGGCCCTGGTCGATATCTTGCTCCTAAAATCTTAGTCCAGTCTGATACTGCCAAAGGTCAATGAGTAGCCATACGCTCTTTATCTTCCAAGTCATGGGATGATGCAGGTGATGTTTGAAATGTACAGTATACAGACGTTTACTTTATTCCATGTTGAGAATTAACAGTAGATTAAAAAACATGAGCTGGCGCACACCCAGAATAATAGTTTGTGTGGAGGTGCTGACTAACGTTGAATAAACTATAAACTATCAAAATAAAAAAAGTTACACACTCCATGTATAAACTCCCAGCAATTGAATGGGTATTTACCAACGTTTCGGCATCACTGTGCCTTCCTCAGGGTAATGTCATGAAAACTTGAACCAGGTTATGTAGACACACAGCGCAATTAGTGTAACCAATGACAATAGCGAGGGGTGTGTTAAAATTATTAAGATTATTAAAATGAATTAGTGAAACAGTTAAAAAATAGTATATGGCATATTAAGTATATTACGCTATTGTTATCATATAGAAACATAATGGAATACTGTACATCATATTAGCATCAACATACATTATTGTTTCATTAAATTTCACATAATAATTTTGTTTCAACCTTTATATATAATGAGCATCATCAACAGGGGGAACATATTAGGTGCATGCTAATAAGCTGTAATTCTTTTTTTCAATTTATAAGACTTGTTCATAAAGGAAAAATGTGTTCGTAAGAAGGGCCTGAGATCAAAGTCGATATTCAGACCACTAGGGGTCAATGTTTTTATATAGGATATCCAGTAAGCCTCCCTTTGTAGTAGTAGGATCTCGATGTTACCTCTTCTCATTGGTAGAGCAACATGCTCAATGCCTGTGTATTTGAGGGAGGAGATTGGATGGTTAGCTTCAACAAAGTGAGCTGCTACTGGATAGTCAATGTTCTTACACCTGATTGAGCTGTGCGTTGTTTTAATTGTCTTTTTGTTTGTTCTACGTAGGCTTTCCCACATGAACAAGTGATGAGAGATTACTCCCTTGGTTTTGCATGAGATGATACCCTAACAGGGATCTTTCCACCTGTATGTGGGAGTCTGAAGAAATACGTTTTTATAGTGCTATTGCACTGTGCGCATGATCCACATTTGTAGTTCCCATTTGGGATAGGTGTCAAGAGTGTCTGAGTGGGCTCAAGGGGGGCATGTCAGAACTCAATATTGCAACCACGCTTATAGACCACCAGTGGGGGTTCCTTGAAGAGGTGTGCAATTTTTTTGTCTGATATGCCAGAATATGCCAGTGCTTTTTCAGGATTGCTTTCATTTTCTCCGAACCCTTGGTGTACTTATTTGGTTGAGTTTTTAGTAATTCCTCTCTTGGTTTTTGAGATATTTTCATCATTGCAGCATCAATAAATGTATCTAATTTTGAATTTATTTGTCATTTTGTCTGGTGGCCACAGATTCGTTTAACCCTGAATAACTGGCTATATGGTTGTCACGATCGTCGACAGAATTGGAACAAGGCGCAGCGTGCAGGGTTGAGTGACACATATTTATTTAAATGCAACTCACCAAAACAAAATAAAGAACACAACGACCGTAACGCAGGTATGGCACACACAGGTACACACACAACTACAAACCTAAGTATAATATCCCACAACAAGATGGGGGACTAAACAACCTAAATAGGATTCCCAATTAGAGACAACGACTAACAGCTGCCTCTAATTGGGAACCCAAACCAACCAACATATACATACAAAACATAGACCAAAACACCCCTGATCGCGTACCTGACCAAAACACAAATGAGCAGCCAAAAGGGCTACCTATGGCCAGGACGTGACAGTACCCCCCCACCCCAAAGGCGCGGACTCTGACCGCGACCAAATGTCACTGGGGGGGGGGGTCTCTCGGGTGGGTCCTCGCCTTTGGCGGCGGCTCCGGTGCAGGCTGTACCTGCCCGAGAAGGCGCACTGGAGGCCCGGTACGTGGAGCAAGAACAGTACGTACCAGGCTGGGACGACATCCTAGAGGCCTGGTGCGTGGGACAGGAACAGTCCGTGCCAGGCTCTCGATGCGCACAGGGAACCTGATCCGTGGAGCAGGGACAGGACGTGCCGGACTCTCGATGCGCACAGGGGACCTGATGCGTGGAGCAGGGACAGGACGTGCCGGGCTCTCGATGCGCACAGGGGACCTGATGCATGGAGCAGGGACAGGACGTGCCGGGCTCTCGATGCGCACAGGGGACCTGATGCGTGGAGCAGGGACAGGACGTGCCGGGCTCTGAAGGCGCACAGGGAACCTGATCCGTGGAGCAGGGACAGGACGTGCCGGGCTCGATGCGCTGGGGACCTGATGCGTGGAGCAGGGACAGGACGTGCCGGGCTCTGAAAGCGCACAGGGGACCTGGTGCGTGGAGCAGGAACAGGACGTGCCAGGCCCTCGATGCGCACAGGGGACCTGATGCGTGGAGCAGGGACAGGACGTGCCGGGCTCTGAAGGCGCACAGGGGACCTGGTGCGTGGTGCAGGGACAGGACGTGCCGGGCTCTCAATGCGCACAGGGGACCTGATGCGTGGAGCAGGGACAGGACGTGCCGGGCTCTGAAAGCGCACAGGGGCCCTGCTGCGTGGAGCAGGGACAGGACGTGCCGGGCTCTTGATGCGCACAGGGGACCTGATGCGTGGAGTGTCGTGGAAAAAATTATCTTCAAATTATGACACTCATACAAAAACTTTTGAATTCAATAAGACTTTTAATTCAGAGTAATTAAAAGTCGAGCTGACCCGTGAAACAGCTAGCTCTGTATAGCAGAGCACAGCCTTTATAGTATTTCATCCTTACATTAAATACATAGACCCCTCCCAAAGCTTACAGCTTCCCTTATGTCCTTTTTCTATAGGTTCATTGTTACATTGTCTTCTGGCATCCTGTTTTTCCTCAGGTCTGTTAATCAGTTCCAGACGGCTTTCCTGCTGACATCCTGTTTCTTTATGTCCATTGTTCAAATATTTAGTCTTGGCCATTTTCCTGAGCTCATCAGATAAGTCTTGTTCATTATATATGTTTTTCTGTCTTAATACTTCAAAGTGATCAATCAGAATACTGGAAATGTAATAATTGTAGTGAGTAAATCTCCCACAGGAGCAGGGACAGGACATGCCGGGCTCTCGATGCGCACAGGGGGACCTGATGCGTGGAGCAGGAAGAGGTAGTGCCGGGCACTCGATGCGCACAGGGGACCTGATGCGTGGAGCAGGGACAGGCCGTGCCGGGCTCTGAAGACACACAGGGAGCCTGGTGCGTGGCGCAGGAACAGGTCGTGCGGGGCTCTGAAGACGCACAGGGAACCTGGTGCGTGGACCAGGGACTGGTCGTGCCGGGCTCTGAAGATGCACAGGGGAACCTGGTGCGTGGAGCAGGGACAGGCCGTGCCGGGCCCTGAAGGCGCACAGGGGACCTGGTGCGTGGAGCAGGAACAGGCCGTGCCGGGCTCTGAAGACGCATAGGGAGCCTGGTACGTGGAGCAGGAACAGGTCGTGCCGGGCTCTGAAGGCGCACAGGGGACCTGATGCGATGAGCAGGGACAGGCCGTGCCAGGCTCTGAAGGCGCACAGGGGACCTGATGCGTGGAGCAGGGACAGGACGTGCTGGGCTCGCGATGTGCACAGGAAGCCTGGTGCGTGGAGCAGGGACAGGACATGCTGGGCTCACGATGCGCACAGGGGGCCTGGTGCGCAGAGCAGGGACAGTCCGTAGCGGTCTCTGAACGAGCACTGGAGACACCGTGCGCTTCACTACATGACCCGGTGCCTGACCAGTGCCACGCTCACTCCGGTAAGCACGGGGAGTTGGCTCAGGTCTCCAACCTGACTCAGCCAACCTCCCTGTGTGCTCCCCCCCCAAAAAAAATTGGGGGGCTGCCTCTCTGGCTTCCTCGCCAGCCGTGTTCCCTCGTACTTCTTCCGCTCAGCCATCGCTAACACCACACCTTCCCTGGGACGACGATACTCCCCAGCCTTCCTCCAGGGTCCTTTTCCAGCCATGATATCCTCCCAAGTCCAGAACTCCCGGTTATCTCGCTGCTTGGTCCTTGTTTCTATAGGATTGAGGTCAGGGCTTTGTGATGGCCACTCCAATACCTTGCCTTTTGTTGTCCTTAAGCCATTTTGCCACAACTTTGGAAGTACGTTTGGGGTCATTGTCAATTTGGAAGACCCATTTGCGACCAAGCTTTAACTTCCTGACTGATGTCTTGAGAAGTTGCTTCAATATATCCACATAATTTTCCTGCCTCATGATGCCATCTATTTTGTGAAGTGCACCAGTCCCTTCTGCAGCAAAGCACCCCACAACATGATGTTGCCACCCCCGTGCTTCACGGTTGGGATGGTGTTCTTCGGCTTACAAGCTTCCCCCTTTATCCTCCAAACATAACGATGGCCATCATGGCCAAACAGTTCTATTTTGTAAAAAGTACGATCTTTGTCCCCATGTGCAGTTGCAAACCGTAGTCTGGCTTTTTTATGGTGGTTTTGGAGAAGTGGCTTCTTCCTTGCTGAGCGGCCTTTCAGGTTATGTCAATATAGGACTTGTTTTACTGTGGATGTAGATACTTTTGTACCTGTTTCCTCCAGCATCTCACAAGGTCCTTTGCTGTTGTTCTGGGATTGATTTGCACTTTTTCTCTAGGAGACAGAACGCGTCTCCTTCCTGAGCGGTATGATGGCTGCGTGGTCCCATGGTGTTTATACTTGCATACTATTGTTTGTACAGATGAACGTGGTACCTTCAGGCATTTGGAAATTGCGCCCAAGAATGAACCAGGCTTGTGGAGGTCTACAATTGTTTTCTGAGGTCTTGGCTGATTTCTTTTGATTTTCCCATGATGTCAAGCAAAAAGGCACTGAGTTTGAAGGTAGGCCTTGAAATACATCCACAGGTACACCTCCAATTGACTCAAATGATGTCAATTAGCCAATCAGAAGCTTCTAAAGCCATGACATCATTTTCTGGAATTTTCCAAGCTGTTTAAAGGCACATTCAACTTAGTGGATGTAGACTTCTGACCCCCTGGAATTGTGATAGATTGAATTCTAAGTGAAATAATCTGTCTGTAAACAATTGTTGGAAAAATTACTTGTGTCATGCACAAAGTAGATGTCCTAACTGACTTGCCAAAACTATAGTTTGTTAACAAGAAATTTGTGGAGTGGTTGTAACATGAGTTTTAATGACTCCAACCTAAGTGTATGTAAACTTCCGACTTCAACTGTACATCATTTTCAACAATCCTACAGAAGGTTTCTATGGATGCATTACATTTTGGGGGGGGTACAAATGAACTTTTTTCTCTAAATGTTGTTCTCTCAGAGTTCTCAGGTGCCTCAACTGGGTTAATGGCTCCATCTCCTCCTTGACTCACAGTAGGACAGGTAAGTCTATTGATTAGCGTGGTAGACCTATGAATACATCTCTCTGATGACATTTCAAGTGGAGTCATGTAAGTTTCACTCTTATCAAAGAACTCCCGCAATCTCAGATTACGGAAAAACTTGAATAGATCTATCTGGACATCAAAGTCATTCATGTATGCAGTGGGTACAAATGTTAACCTCTTATTGAGAACACTGAGGTGAGCTGATGTCAGGGTCTTACTTGATAAGTTGAAGACATTTAGCTCCTGTTGGACTGGGGGCCCGTCCTGGATCTCAATTGATAGGTGTCGCTGGGTGGTAGTGGATTTCTTCTTCCCCCAACATAGGCGTTGAACCCTCTTCCTGCTGGGGGTGTTGTCCTCCACGTTGTCCCCGCCCTCTGTTGCAGAAAAAACGCTCACCGTTGGTAGAGGAGCCAAAGTTAGCGCTGTCTGTGGATAGTTGGTCTGACAGAGGCACTCGGCGCCTGTCATCGGCTTGTCTCTTCCGTTTTTTTTGTTTCTTGTGCCTTGAGTCTCGCCAGAGATATATTAGTCCGTTGTTCATATCTTCCAAATCGCGTTTATACTTCTTGATTTTCCTCTCCTTCAGTTCGGTCGTAATCTTAATCTGAAGGTCAGCGTTACTCTTAATGAGATCATCCAGTTTAATAGGGTAATTAAGCTTGTCTCGTAGACCTTGCTGTGAATTTTCAACTGAGGTTGCGATCTAGAAAATATAATTTTTAAGTTGTTCAATGATCAGAGTCATCAGGTCCAATGAACATGTATTTAGTATAGCACACTTAGAAATAACAGTCCCTCTGTGTGTGTGAGTTGTCCTTTGCATACGTACTTGTTTGTGTGTGTACACGTGTGTGTGTTTTCCTCTCTCTCTGTGTGTATTGTCCTTTCTGTTTTGTGTGTGTGTGTGTGTGTGTGTGTGTGTGTGTGTGTGTGTGTGTGTGTGTGTGTGTGTGTGTGTGTGTGTGTGTGTGTGTGTGTGTGTGTGTGTGTGTGTGTGTGTGTGTGTGTGTGTCAGCACAGAAAGAAGAGTGTGTCTCTGGGTGGCACTGGTTGCTGCTTCTGTGCTTCTGAAAATAAATGCTGGTGAGGGTTGAACTGGCAGTGCTGAACAGGTGTCAGAGAGAAGAGAGATGCACTTCTGAACTGACGGGCTTACAGGCTGACAACACTATGCTTGGTTTGCATTGAGATGCAAGACGACACCCCTGCTTGACTCGACCCCCCGATTGTCCTACCAACTGCTGATGGGAGTGTGTGTGTGTGTGCAGGCACTGTTGGCTCACAGTCACTCTCTGCCACATGTCCCCTATCAGTATTCCACTACCACTTGTGCTGATTCTACTCCTGTCTGCACCTTACCTCAACTTGCCCCTCCTCACCCCTCAATCTTCAGCCTCTCTTCCCTGGACTGTATGTCACTGTACTTTCCTACAAAAACCCAGAGGAAGGGCACATGCTGAAACGAGTTGGTCTTTAAAAATAAAGAAGCATTTTTTACGTCTAATTTCATTGTTAGTCCTCCAAGAGTTGCTGAATATCCTTATATCCACTGTACTTTTCCTCTGACCGACTCAGCTTTTTGCTACTGGCTCTTTTGTCTCCCAGGAACAGTAACAGACACAAGGCAGAATGTTGTTGATGGTTTACCAGAAGCTTGGTTGGTCCATATCCACAGATGTCAGTTAGATCTCAGATGCCAATGTGCCTTTCCTGAAACATTATGCTACATGCATTTTAAATACAGGGCCTTGGTTTCATGCTGTGTGAAAATCAGTTGATTCCTGTGTTTTAATGTCACATTGTCTGTAATCGGTTTCTCAGTCCAAACAACCTTGATATAAAGCTGTTCTGACACACACACACACACACACACACACACACACACACACACACACACACACACACACACACACACACACACACACACACACACACACACACACACACACACACACACACACACACACACACACACACACACACACAGAGCCTCTGACATGGTTTCTGGCAACACGCAACACTAAATAAGCAACAAGACATTCATCTGACATTTGCTTACTGTTCATAATGACACGGTACGCTTTTCTTTCTCCCAAGGGAAGGGCCTGATTCCATCCTTTGTTTTATCGACTAACTTTCTCAGGCAACCCGTGCTGATTGGAAAATTGATGTTGTGAAATAAAACAACATTCATGGAACAATGCTTAATTGCATTTGTGGCTCAATGCAAATGATTTCTAAGACGAGTAGCATTTGTCCCGTGTGTGTGTGTGTGTGTGTGTGTGTTCTGTGTTTGACAGGCTTTCTAAAGTACTGTAAATGCTGATTGCTTTCCATCAGGAGATTGAGGCTCTACGGACTCTGGAGCATTTTCTAATCTGTTAAATGGAGTGCCTGTGACGAAAGTGGTTTGATTATGTGCATAACTTTCTAAAGAGGACAATGTCCTGATCTGTGATATACATCATTCAGATGTATGGTAACGTGTCTGACTGTCGGAGTCAAATCCTTGCACAGGAAAAGAGAGCAACGTTGTGACTGAGAAAAGTCTGCATATTCAGACGTTTTAGTCGAGCGCTGCACCTTTAGATGGATGTAGACTCTTCAAATAGCTACTACATGTTAATTACCTGAAACGTTCCACTCCTGTGTCATAGATTACATTATTCTGCTATGAGCCTCCATCTGTAAGCCTACCCACTCTCTCTCTTCCCTTTCCTCATAATTTTCCTCCTCTCCTGCACTTTGTTCTTCATGCTGGTTTCCAGGGAAGTATGGACGTCTGGAGAGAGAGAGAGAGAGAGAGAGAGAGAGAGAGAGAGAGAGAGAGAGAGAGAGAGAGAGAGAGAGAGAGAGAGAGAGAGAGAGAGAGAGAGAGAGAGAGAGAGAGAGAGAGAGAGAGAGAGAGAGAGAGAGAGAGAGAGAGAGAGAGAGAGAGAGAGAGAGAGAGAGAGAGAGAGATGTAAGTAACCATGGAGAAGTATCCAAACCTTCCTCTTCCCCTCATTCTCTTCCTGCTGCTGCATTTCACCCACCCACCAGAGGCATCTGGAGTAGCCTACAACTCCCTCCCACACTGTCTCTGCTGCTAAGAAAAACACACAAAGACTGTACTGTACCTGCAGCATATTCTGTTGAGGCATAACATATGTATTGGCATTTCCATATATCCATATCAATTAGGCATGTCACATCTGGATGGTTTTGGTTGGTTTCAATGTAAAATGCTAATTATTATGATAAGATGTTCCACTCACAAAAAATCTGTGTTAAAAAAAAAAGCTGTGCAATACAAAGCTACCACATGGCGGCGCTGTAGACCTGTATTTGACCACTTGATTGCCGGCGCAAAGTGAAGTAAGGGTTATTTTACCATTCTACGTCAGCTGTAGCGGCTCAAATTGCCAGTGTGTTTTGCATGGGGGGCGACTCTTTTCAGCAAGGATTTCAGTCATCAATGATCGGACAACTTTGGAACAGTCCTGTCGCAGACACTCACTACAAGGATTTCATCTGATACCGGGAGCTGGACTAAAGCGTTAAAATGTATAGTGGAGTGTTTCTACTGATGCTGGTCGTCGGGATCTACGCTGATACTATGGACCAAGGGCCAACAGGTAAAGACAATAACGTTTTTGTTTATTGGGAGTCACGCACTGTACTGCTGCGCACCTGTGAAAGGACAGTTGGCTGGGCTGTCGGTGGCATTTGTGGGCACTGACTGGGCACATGTTTCTACGCTGTAATAAACATGTAACCTAGTAAGTGGAAAACTAGAGTGCTATTATTCGATTTATTTGTTTTATGTTATGAAATGTGATCATAGCTGTTCTCATAATTTGGTCGGACGGTCGCGTCTAATTACTGAAGATAACTTCCAATAAAGTAGTATATTGTTTTAGTCGTTGAAATTACCCTACTACCTACTATATCCAAGAACTGCTTTTTTCAGTCATTTCAAGTTAGTCACTTTTTGAGTCTATGGGAAAATGAGCTCTGTTGAGGCTAAGTTCATTTGTCTATTCTTCGCAGGAGAAGTGTCAAGTGTCACAATGTTTTGTTACTGGTGGCACGGTCCGTGAAGAATTGTAGGGGTGTGATGGCATACAATTTCTCAGGTTGGAATAGTTTAATAACATCGCACTCAAATTATCTGAACTGCACTCCGTAATGTTATTGTCATATAATTAAGAGATTCTGATCAATCAATTACATTTAATAATAAATGTTGTTATCGGTTGTTTTAGATTAAGCTACATCATGGGATGAGATTGTTTCTGTTATCGGTCAATTCGATTAAAACATGCGCACGTTCCTTTGTGTGTTATGATTTGATTGCTGAAAGCTAACTCGTCTATTATTTAATTCTGTCACGCACGCACACACCCACACAGGAACAGATTTTACAGGACACATACGACGTCCAATGCTTTATACAGCAGTTTCATTGTCATGATACCTAATACAATGACAATGTGTGTTTTTAATTTTGCAGAGACAGGTCTGGGAGGCCTACAGCAGCGTTGGTCGTGATCTTTATCGTTTTCCTTGTAGAATATACAGTTGTCTAGTTCCCAAGGAACATGTCTTTAAAGGGAAAATTCCCCTGGTGACATTCCTGGCTCAGCTTAACCTTGGTGTTAGCAGTGAACGTGTTTGTTTGTAAGGCAGGGGCTTGGCCATGTCTAGATTCACTTTACATTACATAGTACTTAGAGAGTGTAATAGTGTCTCTCAATGTACTAAAATAGTGTATTCGAAACCCAGACCCTGTGGGAGCATTCTCAATGCAACAGTTGTATGTTATAAATACTCTCGCACTGCTGGGTATCCCTTACAGACAAGCCAAGTAGAACCTTTACTAGTTACTGTTATAGTATACTGCATATAACTGTCTGTATGCATTCCCACTCCCTCCATAGTAGTGTTTCCCCTAGATTATTCTCCAGGTGGGGCACATGTAGTGGCATCCAAAGCAACATCCAGGCCCTCTGGCACCAAATCCAGGTGAAAGCTATGATCCCTTATTGATGTCACTTGTTAAATCCACTTTATTCAGTGTAGATGGTGGAGGAGACAGGTTAAAGATGGGTTTTCAAGCCTTGAGACAATTGAGACATGTTTTGTGAATGTGTACCATTCAGAGGGTGAATGGGAAAGACAAAATATTTAGTTGAACAGGGTATGGTAGTAGGTGCCAGGCACACCAGTTTGAGTGTGTCAATAACTGCAACGCTGCTGGGTTTTTCACTCAACAGTTTCCAGTGTGTATCAAGAATGGTCCACCATCCACTTGACAGAACTGTGGTAAGCGTTGCATTCAACATGGGCCAGCATCCCAGTGGAACGCTTTCGACTCCTTGTAGAGTCCATGCTCAGACGAATTGAGGCTGTTTTTAGGGCAAAATGTGGTGCAACTCAATATTAGGAAGGTGTTCCTAATGTTTTGTACAGTCAGTGTAGTGACGTTTCCTGCCTCAGTGGTCTGTTTATGGTATATGTATATCTTACTGCTGAGACTGTCTGATTGCACTAACACACACGGGTCTATTACTCCAGGCCTCGCTTTTTGCTTTTCATATAGCTGATTGAGGCTGAGCAGGGCTTGCTTTCCTTATAGTTATACCTGATTGAGCAGAGCTTGCTTTTCCTATAGTTGCATGGTGCACCCTCTGAGTGCTACCTGATTGAGTAGTTTTGCTGGGGTAAAAGCACTCCTTGTCAGATCACTGCATAGCAGCACCCGTTTGTGTGTGTGTATGTGTGTGTGTGTGGCTCAGAGGAGTTAGAGTAGTAGAGAAGGTAATTTAATCTGGCAGGCCCCTATGTCTCCAACTCTCTCCCCATACTGACATGCAGCCAGTGTGAAACACACCGTGATTGGGGGTGTAGAGGGTGAACGTGGGAAGGGAAACCACATGGGAACACACTCTGATGGGAGAAGGTGGGTGGGCGCCAGGCTTGGGGTTATACCAAGGACGAGGGGATAGAAGTGCTGGCTGTGCTGGATACTGTGGTGTGGATCGGACAGATTTTTTTATCATACAGAAAATGGTTCAACACTCACAAAGCTCTCTTTGGGGAACACAGCTTGGAAATGAGAACATGGGAGCACAAACACACACAGAGAGAAGAGTAATGGAAGTTTCTCGGATTGGTCTTTCACATATTATGACCAGCCGGGCTACCTTGTTATATTCTTAGGCTTTTCTTTTGCTGAATTGTACTCTTTCTTCCATCCCTATGAAGACTTACACCTGTCTGGCTCTGACACTTCTTCACCTGACTAGAGAGAGAGAAATCACTTTTTAAAATTAGACAGCTTTAATGGGAAGACAGCTTTAATGGGAAGACAGCTTTAATGGGAAGACAGCTTTAAGACATCTTTAGACATGGACCGCCTTCTTCCCTCACCTCAAACGGACGGGTCAACACACGCTGAGAGAAACGGTCTCACTGCCAAGCAGACAGAATGACTCACCAAAGCTTTCCCTATTACCCGACCACACACAGTTTAATTGCCACAACTGTTAGCACTTCAGCTATTCCTGTATATAGTTCTGAGGTTCGTCATTTAGCTTGCGGCCCAACATACAGTACCAGTTAAAAGTTTGGACACACCTACCCATTCAAGGGTTTTTCTTTATTTTTACTATTTTCTACATTGTTGAATAACAGTGAAGACATCACAACTATGAAATAACACATATGGAATCATGTAGTAACGAAAAAAGTGTTAAATAAATCAAAATAGATTTGATATTTTGTCCTGTTGAAAAACAAATGATAGTCCCACTAAGCGCAAACCAAATAGGATGGTGTACCGCTGCAGAATGCTGTGTCACCACCAGCAAAGAACCATCACACCACCTCCTCCATGCTTCACGGTGGGAACCACACATGCGGAGATCATTCGTTCACCTACTCTGCGTCTCACAAAAACACGGAGGTTGGAACCAAATATCTCAAACGTTGGACTCATCAGACCAAAAGATAGATTTCTACCTGTCTAATGTCCTTTGCTCGTGTTTCTTGGTCCAAGCAAGTCTCTTCTTTTATTAGTATCCTTTAGTTGTGGTTTCTTTGCAGAAAATTGACCATGAAGGCCTGATTCAATCAGTCTCCTCTGAACAGTTGATGTTGAGATGTGTATGTTACTTGAACTCTGTGAACCATTTATTTGGGCTGCAATCTGAGGTGCAGTTAACTCTAATGAACTTATCCTCTGCTGCAGAGGTAACTCTGCGTCTTCCTTTTTTGCGGCAGTCCTCATGAGAGCCAGTTTCATCATAGCGCTTGATGGTTTTTGCAACTGCACTTGAAGAAACTTTCAAAGTTCTTGAAATGTTACATATTTACTGACCTTCATGTCTTAAAGTAATTATGTATTGTCCTTTCTCTTTGCTTATTTGAGCTGTTCTTGCCATAATATGGACTTGATCTTTCATCAAATAGGGCTGTACCCCTACCTTGTCACAACAAAATTGATTGGCTCAAACGTTTTAAGGATAGAAATTAAACAAATGCACTTTTAACAAGGCACACCTGTTAATTGAAATGCATTCCAGGTGACTACCTCATAAAGCTGGATGAGAGAATGCCAAGAGTGTGCAAAGCTGTCATAAAGGCAAATGGTGGCTATTTGAAGAATTTAAATATAACATATATTTTGATTTGTTAAAACACTTTTTTAGTTACTGCATGACTCCATATGTGTTATTTCATAGGTTTGAAGTCTTCACTACTATTATACAATGTAGAAAATAGTAGGAATTAAGAAAAACCCTTGAATGAGTAGGTGTGTCCAAACGTTTGACTGGTACTGTATTTATTGGCAAAGCTGCAGCTGTGGCTTTTTGCAGCCGGTTTGAGTGTTCAACATGAATTTGAAGTTGCTTGACTTTTATTCACCAGAGTTGAGGACCTTTGTGGTGGCCTCTGAAACATTCCATCAGTTCAGCTGGACATAGGCATAGGACTTGGTGAAACTTTGTTGCCTTTTCTATAGGACTTCTCTGAGTCATAAAAATATATTTTATTTCTCTTTTTGTCTAAAGGTGATTTCCTCTTATCGTTCCCGGTAGGGGCTGGGTCTCGACAGTGGGGATGTTTGGCAGAGAAGTCTATTTTCTCATAGGGAGCTAAGCTGATTGGTAGAATGGAGGAAGTGTGAAGAGAAGAGATGGAGTAAGGCTGTGTTGTTCCTGACAGACGTTAATGTTCCAGCCTCCCAGTTAAATACCATTGTTCTCTATAGTCCCTAAACGCATCTCAGTTCGTTAGTGGATGGCACTTTCACTGTGTGTGTGTGTCTGGATCAAACAGTCAAGGAATTGACAAGTTTTCACATGATGTTATTTTATTTCTGTCTGTCCAGCAGAGAACTTGAATCAGACCTTTTTACTGTAAAAGTCAGCAATAAAACACTGACTGGCGGGGACGTTCACTATGAGTGTGAGTCTGTGAGTGTGAGGGAGAAAGAAAGAGGGTTTGTGTGCATGCCACAGTGTGTGTGTGTGTGTGTGTGTGCACAGCAAGGGGCAGACCTGTCAGCTTTGTGTGCTCACTTTCAGAAGTATCCTTTAGAGTTTGAGCTTTTCGCAGACAGGCAGACCGCCTGGTTCAGCTAGTCAGAGACAGGGAGGCCTCTCGGTCGCAGAGGTGGTCGTCAGTTAGACCTTTTGTCATATCATCACGGTGCCTCGCCTCGTCTCTGACGCTGATCGGTCACGACCGCTCCCCGTGTTCACCTGCCATCGCCGTGACACCCGTCACCGCCACACTCCCTAAATGGAGCTGACAGCATTCCTCGAACGCTCGACGCCCCCGACCTGCAGCGGCCAATGGTAACAGGAAGGAGGGGGATCCTCTCTCAGCTCTGCTCATCTGTCGCTGTGCTTCTCCAGGTGGTAGCTAGCTAACTGATAATGTGTTGCTGAGTCCCTGAACACCACCAAGCCACCATGTTAGACAGATGGCTGTGTGTCAAGAGGCCCAACACTACCGGTCAGATTTTTTTTATGCGTTTACATTTTGGGTAAGACGTGCTTACTTAATACAAGAGGAAAAACAACTCCGAATCTGGAATCAACTTAGGGATCCAGATCACCATGGTCTTCAGTTATTTGTTTCTGTAACTGCCATCAGACAAACAACTGACTGAAAGAGCAGTTTTCAAGTTATTAGACTGGGTGTTTCTCTTTAGATGAATGTGTCGGGGATGAGGACGGGGTAGATTTTCTCTCTCTGAGGGATGCTTCAATAGCAAACAATTAAGCACCTGGTTCTATTGAGAATAACTGTATTGCTGTAAATATGACTACGTTGTGATCTGTGTCCCAAATAGCACTCTATTTCCTACATAGTGCACTACTTTTGACTGGGCATATTGGGAGTTGGGTGCACACACTTTGTTGTGTCTCTAATCAATAGTCTGGCAAGTGTCACTTTTGTCCATCAAACCCATTAATAAGAACTAACTAATTGAAATTCCACATCAGTCCAAATCATTCATATTCTTTATGGGTTTTGTTAAGGATCATTTGCTCAGACTGATGGAGAAGAAATCATTGCCAATATGATTAAAATTATCACTTTGGAGCTACACAGCAGAAGGGTGAGAGAGTTGTAGTGTCTGTCATCTGTTTATTTGGAGTGGCTGTGGGGGTGTAGATGTAGTAGGATGCTACCACAGATAGAACAATGAGACGGATGTGTAAATGTGAAGTATCCGGTTGGCATTACCACTCACTACCAAATATGGTAGTGAGAGGAAACCTACTGGCGGGCAGTGAGAGAAGATGAAACGAGATGGATTTTGTCCGACATTCTGCAAATTTTCTCATTGATTAAACATTTGATCTCAATTCAGTTTTCTGTTCCCAAAACTAGATTATGTTATGAACAGAGTGGACTAAGTTTCGTGGACTTTAGCCTTTGCAAAAGTGGTTTTTAAATTACACCGTTTAGAAGGAGTGCGAAGGCGAATTGAGTTATTGCACACGCACACTTCACAGAGTAGGCGTTCCTTGGCTCTGCCCACCTCCTTGCTTGTTCTGCCCACTATGACTTATTTGTTCCCATTGGAAATGACAAGCTGTGGTCTATCTTGGTTTAGTTATAAAAATCTTTGATGCTACCTGAGAGGAGATATACACCACAGACAACAACTCTGCTGTGATGTGTGTCCATTAAGTGTCAGTAGCTCTGATGTGATGTGATCTCTGTCCATTTAGCATCTCCCAGAACTGCCACCTGCTCTCTGATTGCTTCTGTCAGATACCACTTGCTCCTCTATAGCCACAGACCGCTAAAAGTTCATGAATAGTTCTTTATGAATATTCCTCACCTCCATCTGAATGTATGTTTACTTGGTCGCTCAGCCAAGTATCTTTAACGACGATTCGCTAGCCGTCAAACTGCCAGTCTGCCCTGACCTGCTCACTACTCTGATTGATGATAGTTGAAGTTGATGCTGGCTTTGACAGCGATCGAAAAGAACAGAAAAAAAGATGTCCTGATTCCCGCTGTGTGCAGCTGTAACCATGGCAACGGAATCAGCAGCAAAGTCCCCAGGTCAAAGTTTACTCGCATGATGTGTTCTGGCAGAGTGTCAACGACTGTCTTTGAAGATGAAGATGACAGTTGGACCAATCTCACGGAACAAAAACATCCCTCTCGAGTCGCTACTTTGAGTTTCGCCCATAGCTTTGGGGTAAATAATTGGAAGAGGGACACAAGAAGCAATTTCTTATCAGTTACAGCTCTTCTGTCTCCCTATCTTACCCTTTCTCCTTCACCACCTCCTCCCCTCCCTTATCTGCATTTCTTTCTCTTTTTATCTCTCCCTCTCCCATCATATTAAAATAATAATCCCTGTTGTAATGAATGTGTTGGGAGATGTACTACTGCTTATATCCTGCACTCTTAATGATAACAGCCTCTGTTATAGCATGACCTTAAAAAGGCCCCCTCTACAATAAGGAACTCGACCTAAGGGAGGGCTGGGTCCCCTAGCTGCTGTAGGAGATATTAAAGTTTCCAAAGTACTTGTTTAGAGCTATCAAACCTCAGGGCTTTGGAGTGTCCCTGTGCAGCGCTGCAGAGAGATATTAAAAGTTTGGAGGGGAAAACTTGAGATGATGTGAAATCCTGGAAGGGCCAATCAGTGTGTCCTTATGTTTCACACACACACGCATACACACTGAACTAAACCCAATGTACCACACACACACACACAGATCTCACAAGGGCACTGCAGATGATGTGAGAGTTTTGACCCCTGATCAGTATGGATGGCTCTGCAGCTAGGTGTGTGTTTTTGTGGCACCTTGTGTTTGGTGTTTAGTTCAGAGGTAGAGGGGATACACACCTGGGCAGTGAGCTAAAGGAGGAGTTTTCAAACTGGGGTCTGCAGAGGTAAAGAAGTTTTAGGCGGCTGTCTAAGTGGTAAGAAAAAACATGGAAAAACTGTTAGTGTCAACTTAAATGACCAAACCCAGTTAGAAAGCATGCAGAAAAGATATTGAACTATTCAATTTTTTTATATTACCATATTTGAGAACTAACAATCAAATAAAAGCTAGAGAGTCAGGGAGAACCAAATTACATTCAGGGCACATGGCCATTTTGTAATGTTTGAGCATGGAAACAGCATTAGTCATGGCAAAATGAATAGAATTGCAGGAAATAAGCTTAAAAACTGCAAACAGTGTTGAATTGCTGTAGATTAACTTCAAAACTGCAACATTTTCTCTCAGAATCAATGGAAAAATTTGTAGACTTACAGAAAATTTGCTTACCAACACCAGAATATTCCCTACGCCGGCACAATACCTTTCTACCGAATAGACTATGTTAGAGTTTACACTTCCAATGACCTGTGGGGAGGTCAAAATAATGAAAAACGGTCTACCAAATAATTACATTTTAAAATGTTGATTACTTCTCCTTGTCATTATCATTCACCTGATGATAATATATATATTTTTTGCTAACATATGATTTCCGGTTTGCCTGGGTGGGGGTCCCCGGGCCAGAACAGTTAGAAAACCCCTGAGATAGAGGATATAGGGGCTATAATGTTGGCAGGTGTGGGTACACAGCACATAAGCAGGCAGCACCTGGAACTGGTCCAGCTGGTCCTGACTCCCATCTGTTCTCCTCCCAACATGGTCCTAATGCAGTGACATCATTAGTAGCTGTTGCAGTTCCTACCCAACACTGGAGGGATTCAAGCACCTTCACCTCTGGACCATTACTGGTACAATGGATATAACTTTATTTGCCATCAAGACATAATTTTTCTTGCACGTTTCAAACCATATGTAAATTGTTAAGTAGGTATAGTTATATAAGGGCCTCCCGAGTGGCACAGTGGTCTACCGCATCGCAGATCTAGCTGTTCCACTAGAGATCCTGGTTCGAGTCCAGGCTCTGTCGCAGTTGGCCGCGACCAGGAGACTCATAGGGTGACGCACAATTGGCCCAGCGTCATCTGGGTTAGGGGGAGGGTTTGGCCAGCAGGGAAGTTCTTGTCCCATCGCGCTCTAGAGACTTCTGTGGCTGGCCGTGTGCAATGCACACTGACATGGTCGCCAGGTGTAGGGTTAAGTGGGCATTGTGTCAAGAAGGGCAGCTCAGCTGGGTTGTGTTTCGGAGGACGCACGGCTCTTGACCTTCGCCTCTCCCGAGCCCGTACGGGAGTTGCAGCAATGGGACAGGACTAACTACCAATTGGATACCATGAAATTGGGGCGAAAAAGGGGTAAAAAAATTATACAAATAAAAAGTATAGTTACAGTTGAAGTCGGAAGTTTGCATACACTTCAGTTGGAGTCATTAAAACTAAAACACATTTCTTGTTAACAAACTATAGTTTTGGTAAGTCGGTTAGGTTAAGTCGGTTGTGCATGACACAAGTAATTTGTTTACAGACAGATTATTTCACTTATAATTCACTGTATCACAATTCCATTGGGTCAGAAGTTTACATCCACTGAGTTCACTGTGCCTTTAAACAGCTTGGAAAATTCCAGAAAATAATGTCATGGCTTTAGAAACTTCTGATAGGCTAGTTGACATCATTTGAGTCAATTGGAGGTGTACCTGTGGATGTACCTGTAGATGTATTTCAAGGCCTACCTTTAAACTCAGTGCCACTTTGCTTGACATCATGGGAAAATAAAAAGAAATCAGCCAAGACCTCAGAAAAAATTGTAGACCTCCACAAGTCTGGTTCATCCTTGGGAGCAATTTCCAAATGCCTGAAGGTACCACATTCATATGTACAAACAATAGTACACAAGTATAAACACCATGGGACCACGCAGCCATCATACCGCTCATACCGCATGTTAATGCATTCTGTCTCTTAGAGATTAAAGTACTTTGGTGCGAAAAATGCAAATCAATACCAGAACAGCAGCAAAGGACCTTGTTAAGATGCTGGAGGAAACAGGTACAAAAGTATCTATATCCACAGTAAAACGAGTCCTGTATCGACATAACCTGAAAGGTCCCTCAGCAAGGAAGAATCCACTGCTCCAAACCTGCCATAAAAAAGCCAGACTACGGTTTGCAACTGCACATGGGGACAAAGATCGTACTTTTTGGAGAAATGTCCTCTGGTCTGATGAAACAAAAATCTAACTTTTTTTTTTTTAGAAAAAAGGGGGAGGCTTGCAACCCGAAGAACACCATCCCAACCGTGAAGCACGGGGGTGGCAGCATCATGTTTTGGGGGTGCTTTGCTGCTGGAGCGACTGGTGCACTTCACAAAATAGATGGCATGATGAGGCAGGAAAACTGTGTGGATATATTGAAGCAACATCTCAAGACATCAGTCAGGAAGTTAAAGCTTGGTTGCAAATGGGTCTTCCAAATGGACAATGACCCCAAGCATACTTCCAAAGTTGAGGCAAAATGGCTTAAAGACAACAAAGTCAAGGTATTGGAGTGGCCATCACAAAGTCCTGACCTCAATCCCATAGAAAAATTTGTGGGCAGATCTAAAAAAGCATGTCCGAGCAAGGAGGCCTACAAACCTGATTCAGTTACACCAGCTCTGTCTGGAGGAATGGGCCAAAATTCACCCAACTTATTGTGGGAAGGTTGTGGAAGTCTACCGGAAATGTTTGACCTAAGTTATACAATTTAAAGGCAATGCTACCAAATACTAATTGAGTGTATGAAAACTTCTGACCCACTGGGAATGTGATGAAAGAAATAAAAGCTGAAATAAATAATTCTCTCTACTATTATTCTGACATTTCACATTCTTAAAATAAAGTGGTGATCCTAACTGACCTAAAACAGGGATTTTCTACTAGGATTAAATGTCAGGAATTGTGAAAAGCTGAGTTTAAATGTATTTGGTTAAGGTGTATGTAAACCTCCGACGGTGTATGTGGTATTGACGCAGGACTGGACATTGCATGGTCAGGGAGCCTGGATATCATCTCCTACATGTTAATGAATTCAGGAGTGTTTGGCTTCATGGTAGTTTGTTATCCAAGTCAAGGATTACTGAGGTTGCGTCCCTCAAACTGAACTCAATTAATTATCAGGTAGAACAGAAAACCGTCAGGCTCCGGTCCTCGTAGGGAAAGAGTTAGATACCGCTGCCCTACTGTATATAATGCATTACTACTTACACGTTGATAGCTATAGGGAGAGAGTATGCATCAACAGCAACCTTGGGAAAATCCTCTGCATTATCATTAACAGCTGACTCGTATATTTCCTCAGTGAAAACAATGTACTGAGTCAATGGAAAATCCTCTGCATTATCATTAACAGCTGACTCGTATATTTCCTCAGTAAAAACAATGTACTGAGTCAATGTCAAATTGGCTTTTTACCAAATTACCGTATGGCAGACCATGTATTCACCCTGCACACCCCAATTGACAAACAAACAAAACAAAAAATAGGCAAAGTCTTCTCATGCTTTGTTGATTTCCCAAAAGCTTTTGACTCAATTTGGTATGAGGTTTTGCTATACAAATTAATGGGAAATGGTATTGGGGGAAAAACATACAACATAAAATCCATGTTCAAAAACAACAAGTGTGCGGTTAAAATTGGCAAACACACACTCAGAGATTCCTTTCCACAGGGCCGTGGGGTGAGACAGGGATGCAGCTTGAGCCCCACCCTCTTCAAGATATACATCAACGAATTGACAAAGGCATTAGAACAGTCTGCAGCACCCAGACTCACCCTACTAGAATCTCTAGTCAAATGCCTACTGTTTGCTGATGATCTGGTGCTTCTGTCCCCAATCAAGTAGGGCCTACAGCAGCACCTCAATCTCCTGCACAGTTTCTGTCAGACTAGGGCCCTGAAAGTAAATCTCAGTAAGAGACAAAAAATCATGTTCTAAAAAAGGTCCAGTTGCCAGGACCACAAATTTAAGTTCCATCTAGACACCGTTGCCCTCGATCTAAACACCACCACCACAGGTAACTTCCACAAAGCTATGAACGATCTGAGAGACAAGGCCAGAAGGGTTTACGCCAAGGAACATAAAATTCGACATGCCAATTAGGATCTCGCAAAAAATGGTTGTGAGATTTTGGGTCCGCTCACCAACCAAGAATTCCCAAAAAGGGAAAACCACAAATGGACACTGCATGCAGAATTCTACAAATATCCTCAGTGTACAACGTAAAACACCAAATAATGCATGCAGAGCAGAATTATGCCGATTCCCACTAATTATCAAATCCAGTAAAGAGACGTTAAATTCTACAACCACCTAAAAGGAAGTGATTCACGGGCCTGGTACGGCAACTGCACTGCCCTCAACCGCAAGGCTGTCTGCGGTCTGCGTAACGCATCACCGGGGGCAAACTACCTGCCCTCCATGACACCTACAGCACCGATGTCACAGGAAGGCCAAAAAGATAGTCAAGGACAACAACCACCCAAGCCACTGCCTGTTCATACCGCTACCATCCAGAAGGTGAGGTCAGTACAGGTGCATCAAAGCTGGGACCAAGAGAATGAAAAACAGCTTCTATCTCAAGGCCATCAGACTGCTAAACAGCAATCACTAACTCAGAGAGGCTGCTGCCTACATTGGGACCCATTCACTGGCCACTTTAGTAAATGGATCCTTCATCACTTTAAACAATGCCACTTTAAGAAGTTATGTTTACATATCTTACATTACTCATATGTATATACTGTATTTTATAATCTGTTTTTCAACATATTTTCAACACATTGCTTCAAAGCAGATTGTAATTTTTTGGTTTTGTTGTGATGACATTCAAATGGTCAGACTTTTACAGATCAGTTTATCAAAATATTGATATAACACTTATAACGGCTAGGCCCCTATTTTCTCATCTTCCTGTCAGACTGATGTTCCCAATGTAAACTGCCTGTTAATCAGGCCCAGAAGCCAGGATAAGCATATAATTGGTAGCATTGGATAGAAAACACTTTGAAGTTTGTAGAAATGTTAAAATAATGCATGAGACTATAACACAATTGATATGGCAGGAGAATATCCAAAGAAAATCCAACCGGAATTATTTAGTTTTTTTTTTAGATCCCATGCTCTTCCATTAGAATGTGTAGGCACAATGTTAAATCCGTCTCCCAGATTGCAATTTCTATGGCTTCCACTAGATGTCAGTCTTTGTTGAAGGTTTCAGATCTTGTTTCTTCCCAAACGAGGAAGAATTTTGAGTTTTGGCATCGGGAGTCACAGTTGGAAAGCAGTCTGTTCGAGCGCGACGAAGAGGATGCGCACTTGCTAATTTTACTTTTCTATTGAACATACTTCTTTCCGTATGGGGTCGCAGGTTTTTCTAGTGGTTAGAGCGTTGGACTAGTAACCGAAATGTTGCAAGATCGACTCCCCAAGCTGACAAGGTAAAAATCTGTTGTTCTGCCCCTGACCAAGGCAGTTAACCCACTGTTCCTAGGCCGTCATTGAAAACTGACTTGCCTAGTTAAATAAAGGTAGAATAAAAAAAATATTGTAGTTTAATTACATTTTAGGGTACCTGAGGATTAAATAGAAATGTAGTTTGACTTTTTTTTTTTAAGTTTAGCAGTAGCTTTTTGGATTCCTTTGTCTGCATGTTGAATCAGTGGATTACTCAAATCGATGGTGCCAACTAAACAGACTTTTTGCGATATAAAGAAGGATTTTATCTAACAAAACGAGTATGAATGTGTAGCTGGGACCCTTTTGATTTCAAACAGAGGAAGATTTTCAGAAGGTAAGTGATTATTGAATCGCTATTTGTGATTTTATGAAGCCTGTGCTGGCTGTAAAGCCTATTGTAAATCGGACAATGCAGTTAGATTAACAAGAATTTCAGTTTTTAACCGATATAAGTTACTTGTATGTACCAAAATGTTTAATATCCATAATTTTTATGACTATTTATTTGAATTGCGCGCCCTCCAATTACACCGGAAGTTGTCGACAGGTGTCCCGCTAGTGGGACTACGATCCCAGAGATGACGGATGCATATTTTGCATATATTTAGACATAAAATAATACATAAAATCAAAATGACCTAAAATCTAAAAAAAGCCTTTGTAAAAGTCTGACTATAAGACCTAAGAACCTGTGTGTGGAATAATGTGAACGTACATCCTTTCAAGAATTGGCGCACCGGGAACAGGTCATTTTGAGAAAATAGACTAATGCGATTAAAATGTACTTTCCATAAATGATTAAACTCTTATTCATATATCACTTCTCAACTGACAAATAAACATCAAATATACCTTTTACAAATGCATTAGCATGTTTAATACATTTGTTTCAAGCAAAAGAGCATATGCTTTGAATACTGGCCTTTTGGGAAAATACAGTGCCTTGCAAAAGTATTTATCCCCTTTGGCATTTTTCCTATTTTGTTGCATTACAACCTGTAATTTAAATGGATTTTTATTTGGATTTCATGTAATGGACATACACAAAATAGTCCAAATTGGTGAAGTGAAATGAAAAAAAATTACTTGTTTAAAAAAATTCAAAAAAATGAAAATGGAAAAGTGCATTTGTATTCACCCCCTTTGCTATGAAGCCCCTAAATAAGATCTGGTGCAACCAATTACCAATCACATAATTAGTTAAATAAAGTCCACATGTGTGCAATCTAAGTGTCACATGATCGGTCACATGATCTCAGTATATATACACCTGTTCTGAAAGGCCCCAGAGTCTGCAACACCACTAAGCAAGGGGCACCACCAATCAAGCGGCACCATGAAAACCAAGGAGCTCTTCAAACAGGTCAGGGACGAAGTTGTGGAGAAGTACAGATCAGGGTTGGGTTGTAAAAAAACATTGAAACTTTTAACATCCCACGTAGCACCATTAAATCCATTATTTAAAAAATTGAAAGAATATGGCACCACAACAAACCTGCCAAGAGAGGGCCCTCCACCCAAACTCACGGACCAGGCAAGGAGGGCATTAATCAGAGAGGCAACAAAGGGACCAAAGATAACCCTGAAGGATCTGCAAAGCTCCACAGCGGAGATTGGAGAATCTGCCCATAGGACCACTTTAAGCCGTACACTCCACGAAGCTGGGCTTTACGGAAGAGTGTCCAGAAAAAAATAATTGCTTAAGGAAAAAAATAAGAAAATATGTTTGGTGTTTGCCAAAAGGCATGCTGGAGACTCCTCAAACATATGGAACAAGGTACTCTGGTCAGATGAGACTAGAATTATAGAAACATACCCCAAGAGACTTGCAGCTGTAATTGCTGCAAAAGGTGTCTCTACAAAGTATTGACATTGGGGGGGTGAATAGTTAAGCAAGCTCAAGTTCAGTTTTTTGTCTTATTTCTTGTTTGTTTCACAAGAAAATATATTTTGCATCTTCAAAGTGGTAGGTGTGCTGTGTAAATGTAATGCTGTGTAAAATCTATTTTAATTCCAGATTTTAAGGCAACAAAATAGGAAAAATGCCAAAGGGGGTGAATAATTTCGCAAGCCACTGTATGCAGTATTGGGCAAATTCTCATACCACTTTGCTCAATTTCTCACATACACAGCTTTTGTATGACTGTTGAAATGCGCAGAACACTTATCAGCTATGCCTTCCCCATATGTAAGGCCCTCTTTGAATTGTTGCTGGTGCCTCTTTACTTCCTTGACTGTGTCATGGGACCTGCGCCTACACTTGGCACACTCCTTTGAAGCAGCATCTGTGATTGCTTCCAGTGTCATCAAAGTGCGGTCAAGCCACAATTTGTTAATCAAATTTGATATAGCAGTGGCTCCCTCAGGCAAGTGTTTTATTTAATTCACTGCTTTTCTCGCATTGGCTTACTGAGATCGCCTGTTTTTATTCACATACTGTAGGTATATTCTTAGCGATTTTCTCATTTTGTCTCTGTGGATTCTTCGAGGGACATATTTTTAAACAAGGAAGTGCTGCGCGGCATGTGAGGGATTTTGACCAATCAGGTTGCCGGAAAAGGCCTTTAAATGCAGTAACCAATCAGATGTCAGGATATTACTCATCTTTCAGCACGATGCACTAGGTCTACAAAGGATATAGCCATGTATGGACTAGCTAACGACATGCTCCGAAAAACAAGCTTTTGAATGATATATGATTCAACACGGAGTTTTAAAAATAGCGGTTGAAGTTCTACATGAAACATGCTATCAAGAACAACATTTATGGTAGGTGTAGTTGATGGAGTTGGGATAAAGTGATACAAATAAAGTACTTATATACATTATTGCCGATGTATTTGTACATTTTATGAAAGTATGGAAGTTATAGTGGCAAGATTAATTCTTTTGCCTGTGGTGCCTGGCCTTAAGGATGGGACTCTTTTTAAAAAAAAATTACACAAATCTAACTGCCTGTAGTTCAGGACATGAAGCAATGATATGCATATTATTGATACCATTTGAGGAAGGAAACACTGAAGTTTATGGAAATGTGAAATTAACGTAGGAGACTATAACACATTAGATCTGCTACCAGATGTGAGATTTTTGACATGCAAGAAGAGAAAGGCCATAATATAATGTTGCAGTTTAGGCGCAATTTAGATTTTGGCCACTAAATGGCAGCAGTGTAGATGGCTGGTCGTTGTGGGTTTGGGGCCAGAAACAGCAGGGGTTCAAAGTTTAGAACCCAGTTCCTACATTATATATATATATACATTGATTTTATCGAACAAAACTATGCTACATTTTATCTCTGGGACCCTCAGGATGACAAATCAGAGCAAGATTACTGAATGTAAGTACATTATTTACCTTCAGAGGTGAATGTATCAAACCAGCTGCCGTGATAAAAGTTTGGTTGTTTTTGTGCACTCTCCTCAAACAATAGAATGGCATTTTTTCACTGTAATAGCTACTGTAAATTGGACAATAGCGACTGTAAATTGGACAGTGCAGTTAGATTAACAAGAATTTAAGCTTTCTGCCCATATAAGGCATGTCTATGTCCTGGAAAATGTTCTTGTTACTGACAACGTCATGCTAATCACATTGATGCACGTCAGCTCAACCGTCCCGGTGGAGGGACACCAATCCCGTAGAGGATAACAAAGCCATCACCTACAGAGAGATGAAACTGAAGAAGAGTCCCCAAAGCAAGCTGGTGCTGGGGCTCTGTTCACAAACACAAACAGCCCACACAGAGCCACAGGACAGCAACACAATTAGACCCAACCAAATCATGAAAAAAAGGTAATTACTTGACACATTGGAAAGAATTAAAAGAAAAACTGAGCAAACAAGAATGCTATTTGGACCTAAACAGAGAGTACACAGTGGCAGAATACCTGTGACGGACCGAAAATTAAGGAAAGCTTTGACTATGTACAGACTCAGTGAGTATAGCCTTGCTATTGAGCGAGGCTGTTGTAGGCAGACCAGGCTCTTAAGAGAAGACACGCTATGTGCACACTTTCCACAAAATGAGGTGGAAACTAACCTGCTGCCAAATGTTGCGCACTTGTTGGCTGCATTTCCTTCACTCTGCAGTCCATCGCATCCCAAACCATGTCAATTGGGTTGAGGTCGGGTGATTGTGGAGGCCAGGTATTGTGTGTAGATTGATGAGGGAAAATAAACAATTTAATCAATTTTAGAATAATGTTGTAACTTAACAAAATGTGGAAAAAGCCAATGGGTCTGAATACTTTCCGAAGGCACTATGTTGGTTGTGAAGGAGCCTTACCAGAGACCTCTCTCTCTATACATTGACCTAGAAAAGGGATGAGTCTGGCAGAAAGCTGCATGTGTCTGTTGTTATTCTATCAGAACAAACAGACCTTTGCACCAGTTGCTTGTTTCTTTTCTTTCTATTTTAAAAGAACATACTCCTTGCCAATGTTAGTAAACTGTATTAAGCACATGAAGCTGAACATTCATTTTCTTACAGTTGAAGACACCAGGGGCCCTGGAGACTGTAGACAAGCCCTCTATTAATTTACAGCAGGTCCCTCACTTGTTCGGTTCATGAGAGAAAACAAAAGAAAGGGATGTGGAGTAGGAGGAGGAGGAAGAGGAGGGGGTAGTGTAGACTATAGCCAGGGCTTTGCAGATTGAATCATTCTACATTGCTATTCATATTGTAAAGTCAAACACTATAGATGTATGTATGTATGTATGTATATGTATGCCTCTGTCATTAGGGCTATTACTTGAAATGGAACTGTCAGCGTTTTAAGTACTTTGCAGAGATGAAACAAAGAGACAATGCTAAAATCTGTCAAAAATATTATTCCCAGTTTATGCTACAAAACCAACTTCATAAAAAGTTTGAAAAATAGGTTCTATTTGACAAAAAAAATCCATTATGTACAGTAAGGCATTGTTGGCAGAATAAATGGATGCAGTTCAATGCATGATTAACATAATTCACCAATACATTTCTTGGTATTCCAAAAAATATTGCTATAAATTGTAATTACAGCTGGCCTGGTACATCGATTCAGCTTCAATGACTCAACATTTTGGACAAAAACTGACAAATGTAACTAAGTGATCACAAGTCAGTCATAACTTGGCTAATAGGCTAGCATATCTATTTATGTAGCTCTTTAAAAACACAGAGCCTAACATTAGCTAGCTTGTTGCTGGGAGGATGTCATGAGTGACCGACTTTTCCCCCTCATTGTTTTTCGGTGGCTACATCTAGATGCAGGTGCCATTTGGTTAGCTAGGATTTTTTTTTATCGCTTTGCTAGCTAGCTAGCTATGCTGAACTCTTGTCCAGTTAACATATCTCTTGCTTTCTTTGTCAGTTCCACTTTATGTGCTGGGAAACTTGCCTAAGCTAACCAGTCTGTCTGTGAGCAGTGTGAAAGGGCAAAGTCAATGAACCAAAGTTAGAATCGGAGAGTAAATACACTGTATGACATGTGTTTGTCACTGTTAGGGCTGTGGCGGTCATTACATTTTGTCAGCCGGTAATTCAAATCAAATCAAATTTTATTAGTCACATGCGCCAAATACAACAGGTGTAGACCTTACAGTGAAATGCTTACTTACAAGCCCCTAACCAACAATGCAGTTTAAAAAATCAGAATAAGAAATAAAAGTAACAAGTAACTAAAGAGCAGCAGTAAAATAACAATAGCGAGACTATATTAAGGGTGTACCGGTACAGAGTCAATGTGCGGGGGCACCAGTTAGTCGAGGTAATTGAGGTAATATCTAGAGTTATTAAAGTGACTTTGCACAGAGTAGCGGCGGCGTAAAACAAGGGGGAACAATGCAAATAGTCTGGGTAGAAATTTGATTAGATGTTCAGGGGTCTTATGGCTTGGGGGTAGAAGCTGTTTAGAAGCCTCTTGAACCAAGACTTGGAGCTCCAGTACCGCTTGCCGTGCGGTAGCAAAGAGAACAGTCTATGACTAGGGTGACTGGAGTCTTTGAAAATTTTTGGGCCTTCCTCTAACACCGCCTGGTATAGGAAGGAAGCTTGGCCACAGTGATGTACTGGGCCGGACGCACTACCCTCTGTAGTGCCTTGCGGTCAGAGGCCGAGCAGTTGCCATACTAGGCAGTGATGTAACCAGTCAGGATGCTCTCGATGGTGCAGCTGTGGAACCTTTTGAGGATAGGAGGACTCATGACAAATCTTTTCAGTCTCCTGAGGGGGAAGAGGTTTAGTCGTGCCCTCTTCACGACTGTCTTGGTGTGCTTGGACCATGTTAGTTTGTTGGTGATGTGGACACCAAGGGCCTTGAAGCTCTCAACCTGCTCCACTACAGCCCCGTCGATTAGAATGGGGGCGTGCTCAGTCCTCCTTTTACAGTAGTCCACAATCCTCTCCTTTGTCTTGATCACGTTGAGGGAGAGGTTGTTGTCCTGGCACCACATGGCCAGGTCTCTGACCTCATTCCTATAGTCTCATCGTTGTCGGTGATCAGGCCTACCACTGTTGTGTCATCGGCAAACTTAATGATGGTGTTGGAGTGGTGCCTGGCCGTGCAGTCATGAGTGAACAGGGAGTATAGGAGGGGACTCATCACGCATCCCTGAGGGACCCCCGTGTTGAGGATCAGCGTGGCGGATGTGTTGTTATCAACCCTTACCACCTGGGGGCGGCCTTTCAGACAGTCCAGGATCCAGTTGCAGAGGTAGGTATTTAGTCCCAGGGTCCTTAGCTTATTGATGAGCTTCGAGTGCATTATGGTGTTGAACGCTGAGCTGTAGTCAATGAATAGCATTCTCACATAGGTGTTCCTTTTGTCCAGGTGCGAAAGGGCAGCATGGAGTGCAATAGAGATTGCATCATCTGTGGATC
Source organism: Brachymystax lenok tsinlingensis (assembly GCA_030435695.1). Taxonomy (NCBI): domain Eukaryota; kingdom Metazoa; phylum Chordata; class Actinopteri; order Salmoniformes; family Salmonidae; genus Brachymystax; species Brachymystax lenok. The sequence goes on along the minus strand of CM059806.1, from coordinate 17,949,406 downwards.
TGTTAGGGCAGTATGCAAATTGGAGTGGGTCTAGGGTTTCTGGGATAATGGTGTTGATGTGAGGCATGACCAGCACTTCATGGCTACAGACGGTCGCAGTACACGTCCTGGTAATCCGTCTGGCCCTGCGGCCTTGTGAATGTTGACCTGTTTAATGGTCTTACTTACATCGGCTGCGGCTGTGATCACACAGTTGTCCGGAACAGCTGGTGCTCTCATGCATATTTCAGTGTTATTTGCCTCGGAGCGAGCATAGAAGTGGTTTAGCTCGTCTGGTAGGCTTGTGTCACTCGGCAGCTCTCTGCTGTGCTTTGTAGTCTAATGGTTTGCAAGCCCTGCCACATCCGAATGAGCATCAGAGCCGGTGTAGTACGATTCGATCTTAGTCTTGTATTGACACTTTGCCTGTTTGATGGGATTTTATAGTAAGAAGAATATTATAGAATTTTGTTGAATAAAATAAAACGTTTTTTTTCTCATTAGAGCGAGTGTGCATATGAAGTGGCTATGTGGCTATGTTGTGGCTGGGGATTTTAATAAGGCTAATTTGAAAACAAGGCTCCCAAAATTTTACCAGCATATCGAATGTGCCACCCGGGCTGGTAAAATCCTGGATCATTGTTATTCGAACTTCCGTGATGCATACAAGGCTATTCTCCGCCCTCCTTTCGGCAAGTCTGACCATGACTCCATTTTGTTGCTCCCAGCCTACAAACAGAAACTAAAACAGGAAACGCCCGTTCTCAAGTCTATTCAACGCTGGTCCGACCAATCTGATTCCATGCTGCAAGATTGCTTCGAGCACGTGGACTGGGATATGTTCCGGACAGCATCTGACAACAACATTGATGTATACGCTGATTCGGTGAGCGAGTTTATTAGCAAGTGCATTGGTGATGTTGTACCCATAGCAAATATTAAAACCTTCCACAACCAGAAACCGTGGATTGATGGCAGCATTCGCGCAAAACTGAAAGCGCGAACCACTGCTTTTAACCAGGGTAAGGCTACCGAAACATGACTGAATACAAACAGTGTAGCTATTCCCTCCGCAAGGCAATCAAACAAGCTAAGCGTCAATATAGAGACAAAGTAGAGTCACAATTCAACGGCTCAGACACGAGGAATGTGGCAGGGTCTACAGTCAATCACGGACTACAAAAAGAAAACCAGCCCCGTTGCGGACCATGACGTCCTGCTCCCAGACAAACTAAACAACTTCTTTGCTCGCTTTGAGGACAATACAGTGCCACCGACACGGCCTGCTACCAAAACCTGCGGGCACTCCTTCACCGCAGCCAATGTGAGAAAAACATTTAAATGTGTTAACTCTCGCAAGGCTGCCGGCCCAGATGGCATCCCTGGCCGTGTCCTAAGAGCATGCGCAGACCAGCTGGCTAGTGTGTTTACAGACATATTCAATCAGTCCCTATCCCAGTCTGCTGTTCCCACATGCTTCAAGAGGGCCACCATTGTTCCTGTTCCCAAGAAAGCTAAGGTAACTGAGCTAAATGACTATCGCCCCATAGACTGTTATACAGCCATCACTAACATTGAGTGGCTGCTGCCAACATACTGACTTAAATCTCTAGCCACTTTAAACATCGGATTTGGATGTAACAATTTATCACTAGCCACTTCAAACAATTTTGTATATAATGTTTCCGTATCCGACATACTCATATCAAATGTATACACTGTACTCTAAACCATCTACTGAATCTTGCCTATGCCATTCGGCCATCGACCCAAATCTCTAGCCACTTTAATAATTATAATTGGATGAAATAATGTATCACTAGCCACCTTAAACAATGCTATTTATATAATGTTTACATATCCTACATTACTCATCTCGTATATATATATATATGTTTATATACTGTACTATCTACTGCATCTTGCCTATGCCGGTCAGCCATCGCTCATCCATATATTTATATGTACATACTCGTATTCATTCCTTTACTCTTGTGTGTATAAGGTAGTTGTTGTGAATTTGTTAGATTACTTGTTAGATACTACTGCATGGTCGGAACTAGAAGCACAAGCATTTCGCTACACTCGCATTAACATCTGCTAACCATGTGTATTTGACAAATAAAATTTGATTTGATTTGAGCATAAAGTGATCATTTGAAACATGTCCTATATGCAAGATTTAGAGTTATTTTCCTAATTTAGTTGTGAATTATGCAAACCTTAGATAAGGGTTAATCACTCACTCACACACACACACTCACGCCAATCTCTGTGTCCCTTCTCGTTCCTGTATCCCTATAGCCCGGGCTGGGATGTCAACCCATTACTGGATCCTGAGAGAGGGCATTAGAGAGGAGACAAGAGAAAGCGAGGTAGAGAGAGAGAGAAAGAAAGAAAGAGAGAGGAGGGAGAGAGAGAGAGAGTAGAGGAGAGGGGGCATTAGTGAGAAGACATTGGGAGAGAGAAAGAGAGGAGAGGAGAAGAGAGGAGAGAGAGAGGGCATTAGTGAGAAGACAGAGAGAGAGAGCTAGAGGGGGCATTAGCAAGGAGAAGTCATTAATACATGGTGTTTTTTTCACTTCACTGACCACCAGGCCCTGTACGGGGTACTACCTCCCTTCCTCCTTGCCTTTACTTCTCTCCCTCCCTCCCTCTCCCTCCCTCCCTCCCTCCCTCCCTCCCTCCCTCCCTCCCTCCCTCCCTCCCTCTACCTCTGCTGGTTCACTGTGTGAAACAGGGATACAATCCATCTCTCTCCTCTTTTCTTAGCCTAGGGCTAATGGATTTTTAAGGTTTAGAGTAAATCCGTACCTCAGCTTTCTGCCACCTAATTGACTTGATTTGTTTGTTTTTAATTGGGCCGGAGTTAAATTTGGATCCTCTCCCCCTCAGGACTAGTATACAGCCAGAAATTAAAGTTACCTTACCACAGCACCTCACTAAGAAAGAATAGAATAAAGCCAGGAACTAAAGTTACCTTACCACAGCACCTCACTAAGAAAGTTTCTTCTAAGGATGGGAAAGTACACACTCATGTTAATAGTAGCGCCACCCACGCAGTCACACACACACACACACACACACACACACACACACACACACACACACACACACTTCAGGCTTCATTAAGCAGTGACAGTTAAACGTATAGCCATCATGTGTGTTACTGCATCCAGCTCCCATGTGGCTCCATACTGCAGACTAGATCATCCCCCTAGTGGGAGCTGTGGAGCTGCTGTATGGTCTGGTGCTGTGTACCTGTGAAGCTGACAGGGCCAGTAATGTGCTGTGAAAGTGTATGGTGCACTACCCTAATCAGATCTGTGGAACCACAGTGCTAACCTGGTGCTGTAAAACAACGCCATCACATAGCACTGCTGGGCTCTCACAGTGTGGAACGACCCTGACTCAGGAGTGACCTCCAGCTCAGCTGGGCTGGCAGCAGACACTAAGGGCTCTGGGTTTGAGATAGAGGCTGGGGTTCTGGCAAGGGTACATGGGGCAATGGGATGGGACTGTTGGGGCTCTGAGGTTGGGGCTTTCCCAGTGTGGAGGAACCCTGAGTCAGGAGTGACCTACAGCTGGCTCTGGGGTACAAGGATGGGCTGGGGCACTGCATGGGGCTTTGGCAAGGGATCCCTGATGGAGCTGCATCAGGCACAGAGAGGGCTTAGGATAACTGCTGGAGCGGGTTTTGAAAGGATTGATGCAGCCAAGGTGGACACCAAAGAAGTGTGTGTGTTTGAGAGAGAATGTGTGTATTCAGGGGCTTAGTAAATATTACCCCAAAACATATTATTTTCACATAAAAAGTTTCTGTTTTTACTCAATATTCAAAAAGCATGACATTTGAAAATGCTAGTTAAATTTATTATACCGCAAAATTATTTGGGAGCAAAAACAACAATAATATTTTCTATCAACTTAAGAATTTTAAGTTGTTGCAACAACTTGCTATGTGGCTCATGGGTAATTCCAAATTTTTAGACTTTATGGCACTTTTACACAATTTTATATGCATGTTTGAAGACAGAAAATTATATTTCTATATTAGTATTAAGCAGTTTGTTGTGCTATGCGTTAATGTTAGTCGATTGAGCACTGGGCTCAACAATGCCTGTGTTTGTCGGTTGAAATGGCTAATATTCAAAAACATAAAACAATGTTGAACAATAAATAGATCGAACGAATAATAACAGTTTTCAAATGAATGAAATTAAGTTGAAACTAAGCAAAAATTTCGATGCTGGACTTTTTATATTAGCGTTTGTGAAACACAGAATTTAAAGTAAACTCAGCAAAAAAAGAAACGTCCTCTCACTGTCAACAGCATTTATTTTCAGCAAACTTACCATGTGTAAATATTTATATGAACATAACAAGATTCAACAACTGAGACATAAACTGAAGAAGTTCCACAGACATGTGACTAACAGAAATGGAATAATGTGTCACTGAACAAAGGGGGTCAAAATCAAAAGTAACAGTCAGTATCTGGTGTGGCCACCAGCTGCATTAACTTCTTAGGGAGCAGCGCATGAGGTGACCGTTTTGGAGACCCTGGCGTGCCCAAGGTAAAATGCCTCCCATTCAGGCCCAGAAAATAGGATATGCACATATTTAGTACCATTGGATAGGAAACACTCTGAATTTTCTAAAAGTGTTAACCATTTGTCTGTGAGTAAAACAGAACGGATATGGCAAAACCCCGAGGAATTTCTGTCCTGGAAAAAGTGGTTTTGACACATTGCTCATTTGGAACCCCTCCCTTATGAAAATGCCCATATAAGGGCATATGAATGCAGTACCTATCGCTTCCTCTGGATGTCAACAGTCTCGAGACGGTGTTCAGATTTTTTTGGGATGCTATTAGAGCAGAGAAGAAGAGAAAACAGGAAATGTCCCCTTGGATGTCAATAGGAGAGGATGCGCGCTCTCGCCAAGGCGCGCTCTGTGTTTTTTTCCGTTCTTATAGCCCAGCTTATATTCCGGTTGAATTATTATAGTAAATATACATAAAAGTGTTCCTAAGGATACATTAAAAAGGATGTTTGATTGTTCTTGGACAAATTTTATAGGTATAAGTTGAATGAGTTCTCTTCACGTTTCAATGGAGGAGTGGAGGCTGTAGTTTCTGATTATAATGCGCGAACCAAACGGAGATTTATGGATATAATACATTACTTTTTCTAACAAAAGAACCATGGATTGTCTTCGTTGGACACTTAGGAAGACCTCAGCAGAAGTTCTTCAACAGGTAATTGATTTGTTTTCGCGGTGAAATGTGTTTTGTGTGAACCGTGAAGGCTAATGAATTCATGGTAATGAGAAAATAGTGAAGGTGCTACCCTCAAACAATCAAATGTGGTGCTTTCGCCGTAAAGCCTTTTTGAAATCTGACAACGCTGTGATATTGCCAAGAAACAGAGCTTTTGATGAGTATGAAACACTTGTATATTGGTGCATGTTTAATAATTCAACTTTTGGATTTTGAATTTGGCGCCTTGCATTTCACCTGGTAGTGTCGGGAGCGGCCCACTAGCGCCCCACCACTCCCTAAGAAGTTTAAATACTGCAGTGCATCTCCTCCTCATGGACTGCACCAGATTTGCCAGTTCTTGGTGTGAGATCTTATCCTATTCTTCCACCAAGGCACCTGCAAGTTCCCGGACATTTTTGGGGGGAATGGCCCTAGCCCTCACCCTCCGATCCAACAGGTCCCAGACGTGCTCAATGGGATTGAGATCCGGGCTCTTCGCTGGCCATGGCAGAACACTGACATTCCTATCTTGCAGGAAATCACGCGCAGAATGAGCAGAATGGCTGGTGGCATTGTCATGCTGGAGGGTCATGTCAGGATGAGCCGGGTAAGAAGGGTACCACATGAGGGAAGAGGATGTCTTCCCTGTAATGCACAGCGTTGAGATTGCCTACAATGACAACAAGCTCAGTCCGATGATGCTGTGACACACCGCCCCAGACCGTGACGGACCCTCCACCTCCAAATCAATCCCGCACCTGAGTACAGGCCTCGGTGTAACACTCATTCCTTTGACGATAAACGCGAATCCAACCATCACCCTGGTGAGACAAAACTGTGACTTGTCAGTGCAGAGCACTTTTTGCCAGTTCTGTCTGGTCCAGCGACGGTGGGTTTGTGCCCATAGGTGACGTTGTTGCCGGTGATGTTTGGTAAGGACCTGCCTTACAACAGGCCTACAAGCCCTCAGTACAGCCTCTCTCAGCCTATTGCGGACAGTCTGAGCACTGAAGGAGGGATTTTGCTTTCCTGGTGAAACTCGAGCAGTTGTTGTTGCCATCCTGTACCTGTCCCGCAGGTGTGATGTTCGGATGTACCGATCTGGTGCAGGTGTTGTTACACGTAGTGTAGTGCTGTCTTAGGCGTTTTACAGTACGGACATTGCAATTTATTGCCCTGGCCACATCTGCAGTCCTCATGCCTCCTTGCAGCATGCCTAAGGCACGTTCACGCAGATGAGCAGGGACCCAAGGTATCTTTCTTTTTGTGTTTTTCAGTCAGTGGAAAGGCCTCTTTTTTCATAACTGTGACCTTAATTGCCTACTGTCTGTAAGCTGTTAGTGTCTTAACGTTCCACAGGTGCATGTTCATTAACTTCTTAGGGAGCGGCTCCCGAGGTGATGGTTTTGGAGAGTCTGGCGTGCCCAAAGTAAAATGCTTGCCACTCAGGCCCAGAAAATAGGATATGCACATAATCAGTACTATTGGACAGGAAACACTCTGAAGTTTCTAAAACTGTTAAAATAATGTATGTGAGTACAATAGAACTGATATAGCAAGCAAAACCCCAAGGAAAATCCATCCGGATTTGCCGTTTTTTTTGTACATGACCTTTTTCTCCAGGCTGCCTATTGATTTCTATGTTATCTAGGACTGAGACTGCAGTACCTATGGCTTCCACTGGATGTCAACAGTCTTTAGACAGGGGTTGGAGGCTTTAGCACTGAACAGAACCGTACAGAAGAAGAATTACTGAAGGAAGTAGAAATGACAACTTTTTCCGGGCACGAGAACGTGAGCGCTCCCCACTTTATTTTCCTTTCTTATCATTCAGGCTATAATCCGGTTTAAATATTATAGTAAATATACATAAAAGAATACCTAAGGATACATTCAAAATTATGTTTGATTTGTTTGGAGAAATATGATAGGTATAATTTCAACGCTTTCTCTTCACTGCACAACTGGTGACTCGACGGTGGATTTTATGAACATAACGCGCCAACCAAACTGAGATTTATGGATATAATAAATGACTTTTTCTAACAAAAGAACCATTGGATGTCTTCGTTGGACACTTGGGAAGCCCTCAGCAGAAGTTCTTCGAAAGGTAAGTGATTTATTTTAGCTCTTACAGTGAGGGAGAAAAGTATTTGTTCCCTTCTGATTTTGTACGTTTGCCCACTGACAAAGAAATGAGCAGTCTATAATTTTAATCGTAGGTTTATTTGAACAGTGAGAGACAGAATAACAACAAAAAAATCCAGGAAAACGCATGTGAAAATTTTTATAAATTTATTTGCATCTTAATGGGGAAATAAGTATTTGAGCCCTCTGCAAAACATGACTTAGTACTTGGTGGCAAAACCCTTGTTGGCAAAACCCTTGTTGGCAATCACAGAGGTCAGACTTTTCTTGTAGTTGGCCACCAGGTTTGCACACATCTCAGGAGGGATTTTGTCCCACTCCTCTTTGCAGATCTTCTCCAAGTCATTAAGGTTTCGAGGCTGACGTTTGGCAACTCGAACCTTCAGCTCCTCCACAGATTTTATATCGGATTAAGGTCTAGAGACTGGCTAGGCCACTCCAGGACCTTAATGTGCTTCTTCTTGAGCCACTCCTTTGTTGCCTTGGCCGTGTGTTTTGGGTCATTGTCATGCTGGAATGCCCATCCATGACCCATTTTCAATGTCCTGGCTGAGGGAAGGAGGTTCTCACCCAAGATTTGATGGTACATGGCCCAGTCCATCGTCCCTTTGATGCGGTGAAGTTGTCCTGTCCCCTTAGCAGAAAAACACCCCCAAAGCATAATGTTCCCACCTCCATGTTTGACGGTGGGGATGGTGTTCTTGGGGTCATAGGCAGCATTCCTCCTCCTCCAACCACGGCGAGTTGAGTTGATGCCAAAGATCTCCATTTTGGTCTCATCTGACCTCAACACTTTCACCCAGTTGTCCTCTGAATCATTCAGATGTTCATTGGCAAACTTCAGACGGGCATGTATATGTGTTTTCAGGGGGACCTTGCGGGCGCTGCAGGATTTCAGTCCTTCACGGCGTAGTGTGTTACCAATTGTTTTCTTGGTGACTATGGTCCCAGCTGCCTGGAGATCATTGACAAGATCCTCCCATGTAGTTCTGGGCTGATTCCTCACCGTTCTCATGATCATTGCAACTCCACGAGGAGAGATCTTGCATGGAGCCCCAGGCCGAGGGGAGATTTACAGTTCTTTTGTGTTTCTTCCATTTGCGAATAATCACACCAACTGTTGTCACCTTCTCACCAAGCTTCTTGGCGATGGTCTTGTATCCCATTCCAGCCTTGTGTAGGTCTACAATCTTGTCCCTGACATCCTTGGAGAGCTCTTTGGTCTTGGCCATGGTGGAGAGTTTGGAATCTGATTGATTGATTGCTTCTGTGGACAGGTGTCTTTTATACAGGTAACAAGCTGAGATTAGGAGCATTACCTTTCTAGCGCCCCTCTCCTGACACTACCCGGTGAAATGTGAGGCGCCAAATTCAAAATCCAAAAGTTGAATTATGAAATATTCATAAATATACAATTGTTGCATAGTCTTCAAAAGCTCTGATTCTTGGCAATATCACAGCGTTGTCAGATTTCAAAAAGGCTTTACGGCGAAAGCACAACATTTGATTGTTTGAGGGTAGCACCTCTAATATTTACACATTAGCATAAATCCATAACCCAACACGGGTCTCACAAAACGCATAAAATCGCGAATATAAAATCGCTTACCTTTGATGAACTTCTGCTGAGGGCTTCCCAAGTGTCCAACGAAGACAATCCATGCTTCTTTGGTTAGAAAAAGTCATTTATTATATCCATAAATCTCTGTTTGGTTGGCGTGTTATGATCATAGAATCCACCGTTGAGTCGCCCATTGAACCGTGAATAGAACACGTTCAAATTGTACACTTTTCTACAAACAAATCAAACATCATTTTTTATGTATCCTTAGGTATCCTTTTGGGTTTATTTGCTGTAATATTTCAACCAGACAATAACGTGAACGATAGGAAAGAAAGATAATGTGGTGCGAGTTCACAATCTCGCGTGTCAAACCTTGTTTACAAAAGTGTTCGCCTGACAATTTCCTGTCCCCATCCGTTCTGGTCACTGCTAGAATTCCCAGTCTTTGACTGTTGACTGTTGACATCTAGTGGAAGCCATAGGTACTGTAGTCTCAGTCCTACATAAAGTTGTATGCAACAGGCACAATGGGAGAAGATGCTCATTTACATAAAGAACTGCAAATCCGGATGGATTTTCCTCAGGTTTTCGCCTGCTATATCACTTCTGTTATACTCACATACATTATTTTAACACCTTTAGAAACTTGAGAGTGTTTCCTATCCAATAGTACTAATTATGTGCATATCCTATTTTCTGGGCCTGAGTGGCATGCATTTTACTTTGGGCACGCCAGACTCTCCAAAACCGTCACCTCGGGAGCCGCTCCCTAAGAAGTTAAGAGTGTGCTCCTAATCTCAGCTCGTTACCTGTATAAGAGACACCTGGGAGCCAGAAATCTTTCTGATTGAGAGGGGCTCAAATACATATTTCCCATATATCCCAGGTATTTCCCATATTAAAATGCAAATAAATTTCTAACATTTTTCACGTGTTTTTCTGGATTTTTTTGTTGTTATTCTGTCTCTCACAGTTCAAATAAACCTACCAATAAAATTATAGACTCGTCATTTCTTTGTCAGTGGGCAAACGTACAAAATCAGCAGGGGATCAAATACTTTTTTCCCTTACTGTATATGTTTTTTTTGTGACCCGCGCTGGTTATGAATTTATGCTAATGCATAAATATGAGAGGTGCTATCCTCAAACAATCAAATGTGGTGCTTTCGCCGTAAAGCCTTTTTGAAATCTGACAACGCTGTGATATTGCCAAGAAACAGAGCTTTTGATGAGTATGAAACACTTGTATATTGGTGCATGTTTAATAATTCAACTTTTGGATTTTGAATTTGGCGCCTTGCATTTCACCTGGTAGTGTCGGGAGCGGCCCACTAGCGCCCCACCACTCCCTAAGAAGTTTAAATACTGCAGTGCATCTCCTCCTCATGGACTGCACCAGATTTGCCAGTTCTTGGTGTGAGATCTTATCCTATTCTTCCACCAAGGCACCTGCAAGTTCCCGGACATTTTTGGGGGGAATGGCCCTAGCCCTCACCCTCCGATCCAACAGGTCCCAGACGTGCTCAATGGGATTGAGATCCGGGCTCTTCGCTGGCCATGGCAGAACACTGACATTCCTATCTTGCAGGAAATCACGCGCAGAATGAGCAGAATGGCTGGTGGCATTGTCATGCTGGAGGGTCATGTCAGGATGAGCCGGGTAAGAAGGGTACCACATGAGGGAAGAGGATGTCTTCCCTGTAATGCACAGCGTTGAGATTGCCTACAATGACAACAAGCTCAGTCCGATGATGCTGTGACACACCGCCCCAGACCGTGACGGACCCTCCACCTCCAAATCAATCCCGCACCTGAGTACAGGCCTCGGTGTAACACTCATTCCTTTGACGATAAACGCGAATCCAACCATCACCCCTGGTGAGACAAAACTGTGACTTGTCAGTGCAGAGCACTTTTTGCCAGTTCTGTCTGGTCCAGCGACGGTGGGTTTGTGCCCATAGGTGACGTTGTTGCCGGTGATGTTTGGTAAGGACCTGCCTTACAACAGGCCTACAAGCCCTCAGTACAGCCTCTCTCAGCCTATTGCGGACAGTCTGAGCACTGAAGGAGGGATTTTGCTTTCCTGGTGAAACTCGAGCAGTTGTTGTTGCCATCCTGTACCTGTCCCGCAGGTGTGATGTTCGGATGTACCGATCTGGTGCAGGTGTTGTTACACGTAGTGTAGTGCTGTCTTAGGCGTTTTACAGTACGGACATTGCAATTTATTGCCCTGGCCACATCTGCAGTCCTCATGCCTCCTTGCAGCATGCCTAAGGCACGTTCACGCAGATGAGCAGGAACCCAGGGTATCTTTCTTTTTGTGTTTTTCAGTCAGTGGAAAGGCCTCTTTTTTCATAACTGTGACCTTAATTGCCTACTGTCTGTAAGCTGTTAGTGTCTTAACGTTCCACAGGTGCATGTTCATTAACTTCTTAGGGAGCGGCTCCCGAGGTGATGGTTTTGGAGAGTCTGGCGTGCCCAAAGTAAAATGCTTGCCACTCAGGCCCAGAAAATAGGATATGCACATAATCAGTACTATTGGACAGGAAACACTCTGAAGTTTCTAAAACTGTTAAAATAATGTATGTGAGTACAATAGAACTGATATAGCAAGCAAAACCCCAAGGAAAATCCATCCGGATTTGCCGTTTTTTTGTACATGACCTTTTTCTCCAGGCTGCCTATTGATTTCTATGTTATCTAGGACTGAGACTGCAGTACCTATGGCTTCCACTGGATGTCAACAGTCTTTAGACAGGGTTGGAGGCTTTAGCACTGAACAGAACCGTACAGAAGAAGAATTACTGAAGGAAGTAGAAATGACAACTTTTTCCGGCACGAACGTGAGCGCTCCCCACTTTATTTTCCTTTCTTATCATTCAGGCTATAATCCGGTTTAAATATTATAGTAAAAATACATAAAAGAATACCTAAGGATACATTCAAAATTATGTTTGATTTGTTTGGAGAAATATGATAGGTATAATTTCAACGCTTTCTCTTCACTGCACAACTGGTGACTCGACGGTGGATTTTATGAACATAACGCGCCAACCAAACTGAGATTTATGGATATAATAAATGACTTTTTCTAACAAAAGAACCATTGGATGTCTTCGTTGGACACTTGGGAAGCCCTCAGCAGAAGTTCTTCGAAAGGTAAGTGATTTATTTTAGCTCTTACAGTGAGGGAGAAAAGTATTTGTTCCCTTCTGATTTTGTACGTTTGCCCACTGACAAAGAAATGAGCAGTCTATAATTTTAATCGTAGGTTTATTTGAACAGTGAGAGACAGAATAACAACAAAAAAATCCAGGAAAACGCATGTGAAAATTTTTATAAATTTATTTGCATCTTAATGGGGGGAAATAAGTATTTGAGCCCTCTGCAAAACATGACTTAGTACTTGGTGGCAAAACCCTTGTTGGCAAAACCCTTGTTGGCAATCACAGAGGTCAGACTTTTCTTGTAGTTGGCCACCAGGTTTGCACACATCTCAGGAGGGATTTTGTCCCACTCCTCTTTGCAGATCTTCTCCAAGTCATTAAGGTTTCGAGGCTGACGTTTGGCAACTCGAACCTTCAGCTCCCTCCACAGATTTTATATCGGATTAAGGTCTAGAGACTGGCTAGGCCACTCCAGGACCTTAATGTGCTTCTTCTTGAGCCACTCCTTTGTTGCCTTGGCCGTGTGTTTTGGGTCATTGTCATGCTGGAATGCCCATCCATGACCCATTTTCAATGTCCTGGCTGAGGGAAGGAGGTTCTCACCCAAGATTTGATGGTACATGGCCCAGTCCATCGTCCCTTTGATGCGGTGAAGTTGTCCTGTCCCCTTAGCAGAAAAACACCCCCAAAGCATAATGTTCCCACCTCCATGTTTGACGGTGGGGATGGTGTTCTTGGGGTCATAGGCAGCATTCCTCCTCCTCCAACCACGGCGAGTTGAGTTGATGCCAAAGATCTCCATTTTGGTCTCATCTGACCTCAACACTTTCACCCAGTTGTCCTCTGAATCATTCAGATGTTCATTGGCAAACTTCAGACGGGCATGTATATGTGTTTTCAGGGGGACCTTGCGGGCGCTGCAGGATTTCAGTCCTTCACGGCGTAGTGTGTTACCAATTGTTTTCTTGGTGACTATGGTCCCAGCTGCCTGGAGATCATTGACAAGATCCTCCCATGTAGTTCTGGGCTGATTCCTCACCGTTCTCATGATCATTGCAACTCCACGAGGAGAGATCTTGCATGGAGCCCCAGGCCGAGGGAGATTTACAGTTCTTTTGTGTTTCTTCCATTTGCGAATAATCACACCAACTGTTGTCACCTTCTCACCAAGCTTCTTGGCGATGGTCTTGTATCCCATTCCAGCCTTGTGTAGGTCTACAATCTTGTCCCTGACATCCTTGGAGAGCTCTTTGGTCTTGGCCATGGTGGAGAGTTTGGAATCTGATTGATTGATTGCTTCTGTGGACAGGTGTCTTTTATACAGGTAACAAGCTGAGATTAGGAGCATTACCTTTCTAGCGCCTCTCCTGACACTACCCGGTGAAATGTGAGGCGCCAAATTCAAAATCCAAAAGTTGAATTATGAAATATTCATAAATATACAATTGTTGCATAGTCTTCAAAAGCTCTGATTCTTGGCAATATCACAGCGTTGTCAGATTTCAAAAAGGCTTTACGCGAAAGCACAACATTTGATTGTTTGAGGGTAGCACCTCTAATATTTACACATTAGCATAAATCCATAACCCAACACGGGTCTCACAAAACGCATAAAATCGCGAATATAAAATCGCTTACCTTTGATGAACTTCTGCTGAGGGCTTCCCAAGTGTCCAACGAAGACAATCCATGCTTCTTTGGTTAGAAAAAGTCATTTATTATATCCATAAATCTCTGTTTGGTTGGCGTGTTATGATCATAGAATCCACCGTTGAGTCGCCCATTGAACCGTGAATAGAACACGTTCAAATTGTACACTTTTCTACAAACAAATCAAACATCATTTTTTATGTATCCTTAGGTATCCTTTTGGGTTTATTTGCTGTAATATTTCAACCAGACAATAACGTGAACGATAGGAAAGAAAGATAATGTGGTGCGAGTTCACAATCTCGCGCGTGTCAAACCTTGTTTACAAAAGTGTTCGCCTGACAATTTCCTGTCCCCATCCGTTCTGGTCACTGCTAGAATTCCCAGTCTTTGACTGTTGACTGTTGACATCTAGTGGAAGCCATAGGTACTGTAGTCTCAGTCCTACATAAAGTTGTATGCAACAGGCACAATGGGAGAAGATGCTCATTTACATAAAGAACTGCAAATCCGGATGGATTTTCCTCAGGTTTTCGCCTGCTATATCACTTCTGTTATACTCACATACATTATTTTAACACCTTTAGAAACTTGAGAGTGTTTCCTATCCAATAGTACTAATTATGTGCATATCCTATTTTCTGGGCCTGAGTGGCATGCATTTTACTTTGGGCACGCCAGACTCTCCAAAACCGTCACCTCGGGAGCCGCTCCCTAAGAAGTTAAGAGTGTGCTCCTAATCTCAGCTCGTTACCTGTATAAGAGACACCTGGGAGCCAGAAATCTTTCTGATTGAGAGGGGCTCAAATACATATTTCCCATATATCCCAGGTATTTCCCATATTAAAATGCAAATCAATTTCTAACATTTTTCACATGTGTTTTTCTGGATTTTTTTGTTGTTATTCTGTCTCTCACAGTTCAAATAAACCTACCAATAAAATTATAGACTCGTCATTCCTTTGTCAGTGGGCAAACGTACAAAATCAGCAGGGGATCAAATACTTTTTTCCCTTACTGTATATGTTTTTTTTGTGACCCGCGCTGGTTATGAATTTATGCTAATGCATAAATATGAGAGGTGCTATCCTCAAACAATCAAATGTTGCGCTTTCGCCGCAAAGCCTTTTTGAAATCTGACAACGCTGTGATATTGCCAAGAATCAGAGATTTTGATGACTATGCAACACTTATATATTGATGAATGTTTAATAATTCAACTTTTGGATTTTGAATTTGGCGCCTCACATTTCACCGGGTAGTGTCGGGAGCGGCCCACTAGCGCGCCGCTTCTCCCTAAGTGGTTAAACAAGTGTGTTGCCTGGTAGAGTATGCCAGTGGGCCTAATACTAGTTTTATTGGGCTTAATAGTATATGTATTGTTTTTGGGAGAAAATGTGGAGTTAATGTTTGAGAACTCTGTAGGTGCTTTGTTTGCATCTTTTGTTACAGCTTTTGAGTTGTAATGTTTGGTAGGCCCAGTGTTGGTTGCCTTTGTTGTTTGGTAAACTTCCCACTACTGTGGATAGATGGTTGTATTCTGCGTTGGAGTGAGTACATTGCTTAGTTTCCAAGCCCCTGCCCAGGCTGGAAACTCTTGCTCTACTCGCTGTTGGGACATCTGTCTGAGGTGAATACAATCTGCTGTGTACCTCAGTGGGATATTTGGGTAGGGTAGTGCTACTTGCTACCCGGAGCTATAGCCTTTCTTTTCCCCCTGTTAGGCTTAGTGACGTGTTTCACTTTGGAATACGTTGGGCATGGTTATTTTGTTTGTTATTTTTGTGTGGTGTCCGTGGACTGAGCAGTTGTCTCGGGGGCACATCCGTGGCTTGGGGGGAATCTGCCGGGTGTTTTTTTCCTTGCCAGTGGGCTACAGTGGATAATTACCCACCGCGAATCCGCACGAAGACTAGGGTTGAGTTATTGTAGGATTTGGGGAAGCTCCATATATATCTTCTTTCTCTCCTGTGGTGCCCAGTGTGATTGGCGTTTCTCTTGTGGTCCAGTCTGGTGTTCTCATCAGAGAGAAAGAGCGAGATTATTTTTCTTTGTATTTACTTGTGACTATGGCGTCTTACATAGACAAGTTCATTCACTTTCCATCAGAGGAACTGTTAGAATTATGTACTGAAGAACAGCTGTTGAAGTTTTCTTAACACTACAAGGTTGAAATTAGGGATAATCGTCAAAAAAACTATGTTAGGTTGATATTGAAGGCCAATTTGATGGAGAATGGTATTCTTGAAGTTAACACTATATAGATTTGCTCAGTGCACTGGCGCACAACCGTATATGGACCTTGAAACTTGGCTTGAAAATTAGAACCAACAATTGGCAGCAGAGCAAGAACCTGGTCACCTGGACTAAAGTGACGAGGCTCAGCTCACTGATCAAATATGCCCTTCCTCCTCCCCTGTGAAGATGATAGCTTCTCTTTAGCCATCTCACCAGCGGCGTACAGACGTCGCTGGAAATCACACACATAAATTAACAGGGATTGAGGGGGGCTCGGGTGACTTCCAGTCATCCTGGAGAACTGCTATAATTCCACTCACCCTATGTCCAAACACAAGGTGATTTGGTCCGAAACCCGTGCTCTCTTGTGAAACCTCCCTAGCGGCTAACAGTAACCAAGGTAACCCCTCCTCCCAATCCTTATCCATCACCGTACAATAAGCTCTCAACAAAGACTTAAGTGTTTGATGGAAACGTTCCCAGCGCTCCTTGACTCTGCGTGATAGGCGCTAGCCAAATTATGTTTAATATGGAGCTGTGTGAGATCCTGACCAAACAGATTAGAGGTGAAATTAGATCCTTGGTCACTCTGAATGACCTTAGGGATTCCAAACAGTGAGAAACTGAGTCAAAGCTTTTAGCACAGACTTAGTCGTGATAGACCGGAGAGGATAGGCAGCAGGAAACCTAGTGGTCTGACACATCACAGTGAACATGTAACTACTACCATTTTTAGAGCGGAAACATCCCTCTTTAACCTAGGCCAAAAGAAATGTCTTAATATGCGATTGTAGGTTTCCTCACATGTCCAGCAACATCGTTGTGGGAAGTTGTCAGCACCAACTCACGAAGCTTAACTGGTACAACAACCTGACTAATAGCCTCCCCCACAAAACAACTACCATGAGACACCCACTTTCTCATCAGGACATCCTCCTGGAGAAAATAGCCATGGGCGACATCTTCCAACTGTTCCACAGGCAAAATTTGGTCACGCAACTCTTCTAATGTGGGGTCAGCCCATTGCTCCTTGATTAGATCGGAGCGGGGTACAGATAACGGGAAACAGGGAAAGTAGTGACAGATTTGTTTGTGCCATTCTCGTTAGCCGGCGCAGTGACCAGGTCACGGCTCATAGAACGAGTCATTGCACACGCAGAGAACACCTCTGAGAAACTCTGCGCTCTCATCAGGAATCCTCACCTTTCACCAGTCCAGAATCAAACATCAGTTTATGCAATGGAACTGAGTGTTCAAACCTATTCCCCTAATTAAAACACTATTCCCCGAATCAGTCTCAGCAGAGAAGGGTAACACAGACTCCAACACAAACGACTTAACCGCACCTGTGTCTCTCAGGATCTTCACTGGCACTAGGTCGTTACTTCCTAACATTGACACAAAACCGGTAAATAGTCTGGACTTTCACATGCCCCTGGGCATGAGACAGTGTGTCAGGAATAAACTGATGTGCAACAGGTGCTGCTTAGGTCGTACTGAACTTACCCTTAGCCCTGAGAAACGGACATTTGTTTTTCCAATGACCTGAACCCTGAAAGTAGTGACACTCTTGACCAAAGTCAGCTTTACCACGGGAGTCAGACTCAACCCTAGTTGAATGAAACTCTGCCAGTGAACCAGAGTATCTCGGTGAGCAAGGCCCAAATCTCTCCGAACGCCCCCACTGCAAAGACACTTTTGTGCAAAGACACAGCTTCAGAGACAGTCTTCACTTTCATTCGTTTATGTATGTGGCTATTCAATCAGGGATTGTGTCCTTAAATTGCTCTAGCATAATCAGATCACACAGCTCCTGAAAAGTCATAACCACAGAGGTGGAACACCAGCGATTAAACTGTGAAGATAACTCTCGCACAAACTCAACATGAGTCTGTTTATCAGCCCTTTTTAAAGTTCTAAATCGCTGGCGGTAAGCCTCAGGAACCAATTCATAAATCTTTAACACAGCCATTTTAACCTAATCATAACAGACACTGTCGGCTACACTAAGAGCTGAATATGCTTTCTGCGCTTTACCAGTCAACACACACTGCAACATTAAAGTACGGTCAGAATCAGGCCAACTCCTAGCGTCAGCAACACGCTCAAACAATGAAAATAATGTTTCAGGGTCCTTCTCATACAATTTTGGCAACAACCGTAAGTTTCCAACAATATCAAATGAGTCCAGGGTACAACCAAGAGAGGAGCGACCCCTAGGTAAATCTGGGTCACCTTCCCAAAGCAAACACTCCCCCGAGAGCTTACCTTCCCTAACCAACTCTAGCCGCTCTTGTTGCAGCTTGATTTTATCACGCTCCAATTCCTGTTTAAATTCCAATTCCTTTTCATACTTTACACGATCATGTTCTAGCTGTATCAGAAGCAGTTATTTCTGCTGTTTAAAAAGAGGACTACTAGGGCTAATAGATGGAGCGGCCACTGAAATGAAACGGGTGGGGAGGTGGTGAGTCCTCGGCAGAGGCTGCCCCAGTGAAGAATACCACTCTCCGTCAGATTGGCCTTCAATGTCAACCTAACAGAATTTTTTAGACGTTCATCACTAATTTCAATCTTGTAGTGTTCAGCAATCTTCAACAGCTGTTCTTTAGTACATAATTCTAACAGTTCCTCTGATGGAAAGCCAATGAACTCGTCTAAGACTCCATAGTCACAAGTAAATACTAAAAGAATGATCTTGCTCTTCCCCTCTGCTAAGCACACCAGACTGGACCACAAGAGAAACGCCAATCACCCTGGGCATCACAGGAGAGAACTATATATATGTAGCTTCCCCAAATCCTACAATAACTCAACTCTAGTCTTCTCGCGGATTTGTGGTGGGTAATTATGCACTGTAGCCCGCTCGCAAGAAAAAAAACACTCGGCATGCTGGCAGATTCCCCCCAAGCCACGGATGTGCCCCCGAGACAACTGCTCAGTCCACACAAAAATAACAAACAAAATAACCATGCCCAACGTATTCCAAAGTGAAACACGTCGCTAAGCCTAACACGAAATACTGAAAAAACGTATGTAAATAGTTACCTCATTTTTTAAAAGTAGAACTAGCACAATAATGTTACTGTGTGTGTGGGGGTGTGGGGGGTGGAATGAATTTCATGTAAAATACAGAGTTCTTTCCTCAGACTTTTCAAGATAACAGTAAAAGGGTTTTAATTAATAGGTATGAATACTCCCTTGACAGTCTCACACTCTGACAGCCAGCCATGACGTTGAGATATCAAATATGCTTGTGAGAAATGCTTTTTTGAGCAATCGCCTTCAACCCTATGAAAAACAAAATCACTGGCATGTGAAATTCTTGTGTTGAGGAGAGGGGGAACCAGCCTTTTCAGACCGGTTAGGCAGCTGAAGTTATCATTTGTGAAGGCAGACGGGGTAGTGAGGGTGTGTGTGAGTGTGTGTGAGGGGTGTATGGGTAGCTGCACCTTCCCTGAGGTAGACTAGTGGGTTCATTGCTGTTGGATGGTGCAGCAGTGTTTTGTTCTGGGCTTGGTTTCAGGGTGTGGGTCCATTAAGAGGCGAGACCGTCGGTTCCGGGATTTATTTCGGCCCAGTGAGCTAGAGTAAGCAGGGAGAGGAGCTGTGGTGGGAGGAGGGGCTATGGCTGGGGCTTCACTAGAGGATTTAACTTATATTGGAATGAGGGAGTACCTCGCTCAAACTGAGAGACGAGTGCAGGGAAGCAAGACGGTACGATCTCTCATTATCAGAGTCTATAAGATGGAGAGGGATGGGGAAGAGAGAGGGGGTCTTTTAGAAAGTAAGAAAGGTTTTTATGTGAGAGAGTCAAAAGAGAAATCCGGTAAAGAGGGACAGAAAGAAAGGGAAGACAAAGAGCAGTAGACTATGAAAAATGAGATCCAAAAGGAAAGAAGGACTGGGAGAAAGTGAGATGAGGGTCTGTGACAGTTTTAGGACAGAGAGGCTGTTGTTTTTCTATGAACACAGGAGAGCCTCTGTCTTCAGCTGCAGTCTTCTAAGCTTCAGTCCCTTCTTTGTCGCAGAGATGCCCCCAAAGGGGATAGAGAGACAAGGAAGAGACTGGAGCCTAGCTAAAGTCCAATGAAGCCGCCCCTGTGTAAGACAGAATACTTTACTTCTCTTGTTAGTGTAGGGATCTGTCATAAGTCTCAAGGCAGTGGTCTGTTTCAGAAACCATTAGCTCTCAGTAAGATAGAATTCATTTGTCAGCATATGATTTAGCAGGAGCCATCCGTTTTGATTTGCCACTTGTTTGGGCCCTTCATTCAGTTGGTGTGAAGTTGAGGTGACTGTTAGACTTTTTAAGAGGCTATTTGTGTGTGTGTGTGTTTGGTTGTGAAGCACAGTGAGGACTTCTCTGAGCTGTCAGTAGTGAGAGTGCAGGCTGTTCTCTTTCCTGGCCATTCCTGCCTCAGTGTGCGATTGTATGTGTGTGTGTGTGCATGTGAGTGTGTGTGTGTAGTTCTCTCCTGGCCCCTTGCCTGCCTCTGTCTTCTGTCTCCCTATAAGAAACAGCAATGGGAGAGTCTGTGTGTTACCCATGGGTTGAGCTACACTTCATTCTCACAGACCAGGTGTCAAGACAAAGAGCAGCTGCAGCATCTCTGCGTCTAATCATCTTTAGGGTGCGAGTGTGTTTGACTCTGGGATGGGTTCCGCTAAATCTCCAGCAGAGTGATGTCAACTAAGTAGCATACCTTCCAGAGAGTTTGTTTTTAATAGAAACCTGATGGTGTGTGTGTGTGTGTGTGTGTGTGTGTGTGTGTGTGTGTGTGTGTGTGTGTGTGTGTGTGTGTGTGTGTGTGTGTGTGTGTGTGTGTGTGTGTGTAGTATCGTGTCTATGGCATCATGAAAGTGAAGACTGTTATTTTATCAAATCAATTCTCTGTAATTATTATTACGTGATTAAACTAATCATGTAAATGTAATTAACTAGGAAGTCGGGGCACCAAGGAAAATCTTCAGATTACAAAGTTATAATTTTCCTAATATAACTTTTCAGATATTTTTATATCTGATCAATTAGTCTTCAAATTAATGAATTATTCTTTACCTCACGTTAGTCTCATTCCGAACGTCGTAAATTGTTGGTTATCTGCACGAACCCAGTCTTTACTATGAATCATCCATACAATCAATGTCTCAATCACTTATTTATTAACTAACTAAATAATCACAGAAATGCACAAACAAACAACAAACAAACAAAATAGATATGGTTACAAGGAAATGATAAGGGATGTTTCCCTAGTGGGATAAGCCGGTATGATGGCTTGGTGGACAAAGGGAATGGTGTGTAGACTGAGAAGGGCGGGAATTACAAGAGTCACTACACAGCTGCTAATTATATTCATTGAAATGCTAATCCTTTGCACATGAACGCTCAGTCATTCGGGAACAATTGCAATCAATATATATTTATGCTCAGTGTGTCGTCGTAATCTCTGTTGGGATTGTCCGTCTTTCTGTTGGAAAGTTCATCCGCACCTCTCTCTATTCCAATAAGTCATTCGTGGTTAGAATGGGTACTTCAGAGTACCTTTAACTTCTTAGGGTTAGGGGGCAGTATTTTGAAGTTCGGATGAAAAACGTGCCCAAAGTAAACTGCCTGTTACTCAGGCCCATAAGCTAGGATATGCATATAGCTTTGGATAGAAAACACTCTGAAATTTCTAAAACTGTTAAAATAATGTCGGTGAGTATAACAGAACTGATATGGCAGGCAAAAATCTGAGCAAAATCCATCCGGGATGAATCAGTCATGGCACACTGTTTTCAATAGGCCAGCTATTCAAAGCCTCATAGTTTAACCCCCCATATTGTTCCTATGGCTTCCACTAGATGTCAACAGTCTTTAGAAAAAGGTTTGAAGCTTCAATCATGAAAATCAAGGGAGTAAGACCACTTGTTCCTGAGTCCACGTCAAGTGTACTGTTTTGGATTTTGCGCGAAACAGGGAATGCGCGCTCAGTTCTTTTTCTCTTCTATTCGGCAGGTTATATTCCATCCTAAATATTATAGTTTATATTCATTTTAGGGTATCTGAGTATTGATTACAAATGCTGTTTGACTTTTTTTCGACGAACTTTACGGGTACTTTTGGGATATCGTTTGTCTGCATGGATTAAAGCCTTTGGGCAGGTGGATTACTGAACAAAACACACCAACCAAACGGAGTTATACGGATATAAAGAGGAACTTTATCGAACAAAAGGACCTTTTATTGTGTAACCTGGACGCTTGGGTATGCCATCAGAGGAAGATCATCAAAGGTAAGCAATTTATTTTATGCTATTTTTGAGTTTTGTGACACCTCTGCTGGTTATGTTATTATGTTAATTCAGTTTTTGAGTGGGGCGCTGTCCTCAGACAATCAAATGTTCTGCTTTCCCCGTAAAGCCTTTTTGAAATCTGTTAGATTAACAAGAGTCTAAGCTTTTGAAGGGGTGTGCAGCATTTTGTATTTTCATGAATGTTTGAAATGAGTATTTTTGTCATTTGAATCTGGCGCTCTGCATTTCACCGGATGTTGTCAAAATCCATCCGGTTCACGGGTTTGGATCCGTAACAGGTTAAGAAATGTTCTTATAGAATAGATGTTTCGGCAGTTGTCGGTCCTCGCATTCAGGTCAACATAATTTCTAGCTGCAGACTAGTAATAAATATCGAAGATTTGCTCTTCTTCTGTCGGATCGATAGTTTAAAGTTTAATTCCTCGTGTAGCCAATGCTCCACGTGGTTTGGTTAAGAATTCAACAACCTTAGCTCCCTCGATGGTCGAGCACGCATGGTCTGCAGGGAATTTCTTCAGGTGGGGGTTATATTTGTAACAGTAGAAAAGGGCTGTCCCATGACGGCAGATCAATGTCTGTGCTCATGGGGTGGGCCTATGACTTAGTTAATTTTAAAGGGAATTTATTCTCTTTCATTAAACAGTTTAAAATCACATTACCTAATTTCACAAATAGTTTCATCTTTACTCATTCATTATATACAACAATTAGATGCAAGTCTCACAACTGAGACTTGTATTAACAGAGTTATGGTAATGTGGTTGTATTGTCTCTCCTGAGTTTCACAAACATTAAACGAAATGGACCGGTCGTAGCTGGATTCTCCTCCGACCGTGTACACATTCTTTAAAACATGGGAATTGTTCTCTCTATGGGTCTCTTTCTGCATATACTGGGAGAGAGAGTCTACACCCAGGAATTTACCACCTGAGATAACAGAAGCCTAGGTGTAGGCGGGAGAGAGAGGGGGAAGGCACACTAGCCCCAAAGAGGGCCTCGTCATGACAGTAGCTTGGCTGGTCCAAAATCATGTCTTATCTACGTTTCATGGTTAGTGATGATGAATGAGAGGATATCATGAGTGGTCTTCAGGCTTTATAGTGTTTCTTTAGCCTGCCTGTAGCGTGACCTTGAAGAGAACCAGCGGACAGATAGCTACTCTATTCACCTCTGTAATTGATCTTCTCTGGGCTTGCTCTCTCACCACTGTAGCTGCATCCTAAATGGCATTGTATTCCCTATGTATTGCACTACTTTTGACAAGAGCACATATAGGGAATAGGGTGCCATTTGGGACACATCCTGTAGCTGGTGAGGAGTTGAAATGGAGCAGTGGTCCATGTAACCAACCCAGACCTCTCCTCTTGATACTATTGCACTGTTTACATTTTTCCGGTCAAACTAAATCAAGTATGAAAGTATTTGACACACACTACCAGTCAAAAGTTTTAGAACACCTACAGTACTCATGCAAGGATCAATCTTTATTTTGCCTATTTTCAAGACTGTGAAATCATGTAGTAACCAAAATGTTTTGAGTTAAGGAAAAGCACTCAACAAGTGCTCCGCATGTGGGAACTCCTTCAAGACTGTTGGAAAAGCATTCCAGGTGAAGCTGGTTGAGAGAATGCCAAGAGTGTGCAAACCTGTAGTCAAGGCAAAGGGTGGTAATTTGAAGAAACTCAAATATAAAATATATTTAGATTTGTTTAACACTTTTTACTACATCATTCCATATGTGTTATGTCATAGTTTAGATGTCCACTATTATTCTACAATGTAGAAAATAGTCAAAATTAAGAAAAACCCTGGAATGAGTAGGTGTTCGGTATAGCTATCAACTTGTTAGGGAGTGGAAGCTGAGGGGGTCGGTTTTGGAGAGTCTGGCGTGCCCAAAGTAAAATGCTTGCCACTCAGGCTCAGAAAATAGGATATGGACATAATTAGTACTATTGGATAGGAAACACTGAGGTCTCCAAAAGTGTTATCATTTTGTCTGTGAGTGTAACAGAAGTCATTTGGCAGGCAAAAACCAGAGAATTTTCCATCCGGAAATCACATTCCTTTTGGCTTATAGCTCACTTTGAGACAGTGCCTTTAGAAAAGTCTTTATACCAGGACACTGAATGTAGTACCTATTGCTTCCACTGGATGTCAGCAGTGTATAGGTAAAGTTTAATGGAAATCGGAACTAATGTGTTCTATTGGGAGAAGTTTTAGTCGAGGGAGCTCTTTTTCAGTTGCACGTTTTTGGGCGCATGTTTGGCTGAGCGGTCCACTTTATTTGACTTATATAACGTTTAGATGACCATCCAAGTGAAAGATTATCACTTTTATTCATAAAAGATAAGCTAAGGAAGCATTTTAATTGGTTTTTGTTTTGTTGAGGGAAAGTTTATAGGTATAGTTGAACGCGTTCTCGTCACATTGGATTTTCTGAACACAAGGTGCCAACCAAACGGAGATTTAATAAGATGGCGCCGGAGTGTAGGGCTGCCATCTTATCGGTTCTTAACCCAGAAACCCTAGACCCACTCCTATTTGCGTACCACACCAACAGATCCATAGATGATGCAATCTTTATTGCACTCCACACTGCCCTTCACACCTGGATAAAAGGAACACCTATGTGAGAATGCTATTCATTGACTACAGCTCAGCGTTCAACACATAGTGCACTCAAAGCTCATCACTAAGCTGAGGACCCTGGGACTAAACACCTCCCTCTGCAACTGGATCCTGTACTTCCCGATGGGCCGCCCTCAGATGGTAAGGGTAGGTAACAACACATCCGCCACGCTGATCTTCAACACAGGGGCCCCTCAGGGGTGCGTGATCAGTCCCCTCCTGTACTCCCTGTTCACTCATGACTGCACGGCCAGGCACCACTCCAACACCATCATTAAGTTTGCCGATGACACAACAGTGGTAGGCCTGATCACCGACAACGACAAGACAGCCTATAGGGAGGAGGTCAGACACCTGACCGTGTGGTGCAAGGACAACAACCTCTCCCTCAATGTGATCAAGACAAAAGAGATGATTGTGGACTACAAGAAAAGGAGGACCGACGACGCCCCCATTCTCATCAACGGAACTGGTTGAGAGCTTCACGTTCGTTGTTATCCACATCACCAACAAACTAACATGGTCCAAGCACACAGTCATGAAGAGGGCATGACAAATCCTATTCCCCTCAGGAGGCTGAAAAGATTTGTCATGGATCCTCAGATCCTCAAAAGATTTTACAGCTGCACCATCGAGGGCTTCCTGATGGGTTGCATCACTGCCTGGTATGGCAACTGCTTGGCCTCCGACCGCAAGGCACTACAGAGCATAGTGCGTACGGCAAAGTGCATCTCCGGGGCCAAGCTTCCAGCCATCCATGACCTCTGTACCAGGCGGTGTCAGAGGAAGGCCCTAAAAATTGTCAAAGACTCCAGCCACCCTACTCATAGGCTGTTCCCTCTTCTACCGGCAAGTGGTACCGGAACGCCAAGTCTAGTTCCAAGAGGCTTCTAAAGAGCTTCTACCCCCAATCCATAAGACTCCTGAACATCTTATCAAATGGCTACCCAGACTATTTACATCACCCCCCCCACGCTGCTGCTACTCTCTGTTATTATCTCTGTACCGGTACCCGCTGTATATAGCCCCGCTATTGTTATTTACTGCTGCTCTTTAATTATTTGTTATTCTTATCGCTTACTTTTTGGGTGATTTTCTTAATAATGCATTGTTGGTTAAGAGCTTGTAAGTAATCATTTTACAGTAACCTGTTGTATTCGGAGCAAGTGACACATACAATTTGATTTGTTCTAAAACAATTTGACCTGTAGTGCATATGCTGCTGGAGCTAGGAGCAAAAGCATTTTCGCTGCACCCGCAATAACATCTGTATGCGACCACAAAAAAATGATTTGATTTGATTTAGGCAGCTTCAGCCCCGTGTGGTGGCTGTTCGTTCCCCGAGTAAAGGAAGAGGAGGGTTATTTGGCTTTGAGTCCCTCCCTCATGACACTTCTCTGTTCTCATCTGGTCATGTGGCGTCCTCTAGTCTCTCCTCTCTCTGATCTCCCTAGCTGGTAAATTCTCCCTGGGCTAAGTTATGTCCCACAGGAGTTGCTGCGTGTATGTCGGGATGCTAAGTTATGTCCCACAGGAGTTGCTGCGTGTTTGTTGGGATGCCTTCTCTTCTGTGTGTTTATAGAGGCAGGATCCTTCCAGTTGTTGTCCACACCAAACTGTATTCTCTCTCTCCCCAACGTGTCTGAATTATCTCCTTCATAGTCAGTCAGAAAGACAACATGGCTGTCAATACATTTCCCTCACCTTATTTCCCTTAACGCTTAGAAGGGTCTCGGTACATATCGGCTCTCTTGCAGTAGTGTGCATCTGTGTGTGTGTGTGTGTGTGAGACCAGATTTTTCAGGATCAGTAGCTCATTAGTGTTGTGTTTGCCCTCATCGATCCAGACCACTGCTGCTGGAGCCACACTGCTACTGCCCTCTGGGTCCCTCTGGACTACTACTGCTGACCACTGCTACTGCCCTGTAGTCTCCTCTCAACCACACAGGCCAGGGGTATGGAGTGATGGAGGGGAGGAGGGATGGAGGAGAATGAGGGAAGGATGCAAGGAAGGCAGGAGGGATGGAGGGAATTAGGGAAGGATGGATGGATGGATGGAAGGAAGGAAGGATGGAAGGAAGAAGGCAATGAGGGACAGATGAAACGATTCTTGGGCTAGTTTCAGAGCTTAGCTTGCCTGAGAGAACTCAAGACGAGTACCAAGCTATAGTGGAGAGCAGACAGACACAGAAACATACAGACAGAAAGACCGACAGACAGACACCCCTACCACACCCCTCTTAGCCTGGCTGACCTGTCACTGATGTCACCACACTGCTGTTGCTGGTGGGGAGAACAGAACAGAACAGCTGACGTGACAGAGCAGCCATCAGAGGAGCTGTCAGCCAGGCTCTTATCTGTCAGACGGACACACTGACAGGGGAAAACATGTCAAACAAACACTCACCAATAACCTCTGTCCCTGTCTCTAACAGCTCTCCTCTGCTTCCATCTCCCTCCGTGTCTCTCACAGCTCACCTCTCCCTCCCTCCCTGTCTCTCACAGCTGTCCTCTCCCTCCCTCCCTGTCTCTCACAGCTCTCCCTCCCTCCCTCCCTCCCTGCTGGTGGGGAGGGAGGGAGAACTGTGAAAGACAGGGAGGGAGGGAGAGAGGGAGGGAGAGCCCACACACACCTTGCAGGCTTGACAGCAGAGTAACCCTGTTTTTATTTACATGGTTTGGGCCGAGGAGTGGTTACGAGGATGTCCACGGGCCCTGATCATTCCACACGAGTGACAGGCATTCCACACGTGTGACTGGCATTAGCAAGTGCATCGGTGATGTTGTACACACAGTGACTATTAAAACCTTCCCCAACCAGAAACCGTGGATTGATAGCAGCATTCGCGCAAAACTGAAAGCGCGAACCACTTCTTTAATCAGGGTTAGGCGACCGGAAACATGACTGAATACAAACAGTGTAGCTATTCCCTCCTCAAGGCAATCAAACTAGCTAAGTGTCAGTATAGAGACAAAGTAGTCGCAATTCAACGGCTCAGACACGAGAGGCATGTGGCAGGGTCTACAGTCAATCACGGACTACAAAAAGAAAATCAGCCCCTTCGCGGAACACGATGTCTTGCTCCCAGACAAACTAAACAACTTCTTTGCTCGCTTTGAGGACAATACAGTGCCACCGACACGGCCCGCTACCAAAACCTACGGGCTCTCCTTCACCGCAGCCAACGTGAGTAAAACATTTAAACGTGTTAAACCTCGCAAGGCTGCCGGCCCAGATGGCATTCCTGGCCGTGTCCTCAGAGCATGCGCAGACCAGCTGGCTGGTGTTTTTATGGACATATTCAATCAATCCTTATCCCAGTCTGCTGTTCCCACATGATTCAAGAGGGCCACCATTGTTCCTGTTCCCAAGAAAGCTAAGGTAACTGAGCTAAATGACTATCGCCCCGTAGCACTCACTTCTGTCATCATGAAGTGCTTTGAGAGACTAGTCAAAGATCATATCACCTCCATACCACCATATCACAACCCATCTGGACAAGAGGAATACCTATGTAAGAATTCTGTTCATCGACTACAGCTCAGCATTTAACACTATAGTACCCTCCAAACTCGTCATTAAGCTTGAGACCCTAGGTCTCGACCCCGCCCTGTGCAACTGGGTCCTGGACTTCCTGACGGGCCGGCCCCAGGTGGTGAGGGTAGGAAACAACATCTCCACCCTGCTGATCCTCAACACTGGGGCCCCACAAGGGTGCGTTCTCAACCCTCTCCTGTATTCCTGTTCACCCATGACTGCGTGGCCAAGCACGCCTCCTACTCAATCATCAAGTTTGCTGACGACACTACAGTGGTAGGCTTGATTACCAACAACGACGAGACGGCCTACAGAGAGGAGGTGAGGGCCCTCGGAGTGTGGTGTCAGGAAAATAACCTCTCACTCAATGTCAACAAAACAAAGGAGATGATCGTGGACTTCAGGATACAACAGAGGGAGCACCCCCCTATCCACATCGACGGGACAGTAGTGGAGAAGGTGGAAAGTTCCTCGGCGTACACATCACGGACAGCGTGGTGAAGAAGGCACAACAGCGCCTCTTCAACCTCAGGTGGCTGAAGAAATTCGGCTTGTCACCAAAAACACTCACAAACTTTTACAGATACACAATCGAGAGCATCCTGTTGGGTTGTATCACCGCCTGGTACGGCAACTGCTCCGCCCACAACCGTAAGGCTCTCCAGAGGGTAGTGAGGTCCGCACAACGCATCACCAGGGGTAAACTACCTGCCCTCCAGGACACCTACACCACCCGATGTCACAGAAAGGCCAAAAAGATAATCAAGGACAACAACCATCCGAGCCACTGCCTGTTCACCCCGCTATCATCCAGAAGGCAAGGTCAGTACAGGTGAATCAAAGCTGGGACCGAGAGACTGAAAAACAGTTTCTATCTCAAGGCCATCAGACTGTTATACAGCCATCACTAACATTGAGTGGCTGCTGCCAACATACTGACTCAAATCTCTAGCCACTTTAATAAATAGAAATTGGATGTAATAAATGTATCACTAGCCACTTTAAACAATGGCACTTTATATAATGTTTACATATCCTACATTACTCATCTCATATGTATATACTTTACTGTATACCATCTACTGCATCTTGCCTATGCCGTTCGGCCATCTCTCATCCATTTATTTATATGTACATACTCTTATTCATTCCTTTACACTTGTGTGTATAAGGTAGTTGTTGTGAAATTGTTAGATTACTTGTTAGATACTACTGCATGGTCGGAACTAGAAGCTACACTCACATTAACATTAACATCTGCTAACCATGTGTATGTGACAAATAAAATTTGATTTGTGCTTGGCAGCTAAACAGGAGGGGAGATGCAGGTGTGTGTGTGTGTGTGTGTGTGAGAGAGAGAGAGAGAGAGAGAGAGAGAGAGAGAGAGAGACGTTCCATCCGTTCTCAATCAGGGCTGGATGATCTAGGATTACTGGTGCTGCTTCCTTTCATCCTCTCATGGGGGCTGGTGTGTTTGTCTGAAAGACAGAAAGACACAATGCTAATCACAGCTATAGATAGGAACAACTATAGATGACTAGGCATAGGTATGAGGCTGTACGGAGGGACAGAGGGAGAGAGAGAGAGATCCAAGCCCTCTGTCCTAACACACTATGCTAATCAGAGCTTTAGATGGGACCCATTGAAGACTGAATGTAAAGCCTGTAGATCCTAGAGGAGATATTGAGGCCTGGCCATGCTTAATAACATGCTTAATAACCTCTTAGATGTAATGGCAACATTTAGATTTCCGACTAAATAGACATGGCCAAAAGTAACTGCTATTCATGTGTAATTACATGATTATGACATGCCAAAACGTGGTACATTTGGAAAGGAGACATCTGGGAGATTATGAAGAAATGTTCAGAAGATAGGAGTTTCATAGTTCAGAATACACAAGATCAAGCACACACAAAATATCATTTTTTTATTTTATTTTATTTTGAAAGTAATCTTTCATTGACAAACTATAAGTAAATGATTGATGCCCAGAGCTGGAAACACATCAGATGGCTTCCACAACATGTGAACAATATCAGAAAAAATGGGATTGATAGTCCTAACGTCTAGAAATGGGCAGATGTTTTAGTACGTGGTGTCAGGTTTGGTCACGGGACGTTTCCAAGTATCCCTAAACCTCTCCAAAGTGGCATATGTCTGTAAATTAGATAATTCTAGTGCTATTACATATTTGCAATCCCTAAAATGCTATTTGTTCAGTATAAAAACACAATTTCTACCATATCAACCTCACTCAAACATTGTGGTGATGTTATGGGGTATCCAGTGTACTTTCAATCTCACCAAAGTGTCAGAATGTGGTAATGGCACTGTTTCTGCACACTGGATGTGCCTAAAAGTTATTGTTCACTATAAAAACAAATCCTCTCCAACCTCTCACAAACATAAGTGTTTTTTCAACCTCTCCAAAGTAAATGAACGTTTAGCCTAGGCATATCCAATTTATTGGTCCCACATACAAATGAACTGTTTTCAAAAACAATATAAAAGCAATAGATCTACATTTAAAAAAATCAATAAAAATGTCTTATCAAACACAAACTTGGTTACACACGTGTCCTTAACAAAAAAAGGTGGAAAATAGAAATAAGCTGAACTATTTACAAATGGCATTCGTGTTCGTTTTACATCCCAGGTGTAGATGGTTGGATTTCACTTTCACCACAGCTTGTGCATCGTGATCGTCTTTGAAGCAGTCCCTCTCTGCCAGGAAACAAAAAGCAAACTGGTATTTCTGACAGAAGATCTGTCATTTCACCCCCCACCCCCCCGGCCCCCTGTGTTTTGTGCAATGCTTGCAGTTCTTCCTTTTCTTTTTTGGCATGTATGTTGGATCATGACTCTCACTTTGAGTGGGGGGTCTTGTGATGGTTGTGAGGTTGCTTTGGGCCCCCATTTCAGCCATTTCCAGCACCAGTTGCTCTCGGAAGGCCAACTGGGAGAGAGTGGTTTGACCTTTTGCTTTGGCCATCTGCTTGTGGAGAATGAAAGCATTTAATGTCCACAAAGTGGTAAAAAAAAGTCTTATACCACTTCCTGGTCTTGTGGAGGACCTGGTAGTAGCCTATCAGAGCATTAGATAGGTTGACAACCACATGCTGGTATTGTAGTCCTTCACAGAAACAAGGACATTCTTCCTCACCCATGCGCCATTGGCATTTTTCACCCTCCTTGAGACATGGTTATTGAATGCCTTGTGCTGTGTGGTGAGCATGGTTACTTCCCTAGTGTCCTTCCATTTCACAAAAAACAGCTTGTTAGTCCTGATCCAACGTATGGTCCCCGTCTCCTCTGTCTTTGTCAAGTCGTTTACCTTGGTCTTGGGGAAACAGATTCTGTTAGGACGAATTGTGTCACAAGCCACTATTTTCTTTTTCAAGATGTCTATGAAAAGCATGGGACTTATAAAAATTGTCCACAAAGAGCTTGTACCCACTGCCAAGTAAGCTGAATGACAGAGTTATAACTAAGGCCCTTACCAGTGGGTGTGATGGCCTTGCCTTCATAGATTCAGAGGCTGAATTGGCTAGCACGAAGAGCTTGTAGCCCCATTTCGCCAGCTTATTTTTCATATAGTGCTTAAAGCCAATTCGAACCCTTGAGGCAACCATGTGCTCATCTATAGATAGATTTTGAGCAGGCTGTGAGTAAGTTTTGCATGTCTCCACCATGTACTGGGCTTGACTCTTACAAGACGAGCAAACCCTGCAGTCCCCTTCTTCTGGTCATTCTCCCCGATTCTTTTGTGGGTCAAATCAAATCAAAGTTTATTTCTCACATGCGCCGAATACAACATGTGTAGTAGACCTTACAGTGAAATGCTTACTTACAAGCCCTTAACCAACAGTGCAGTTTAAGTAAAACAAATAGGTATTAGGTAAACAATAGATAAGTAAAGAAAGACAAATATATATATAATAACAGTAGCGAGGCTATATACAGGTGGTACCGGTACAGAGTCAGTATGCGGGTGCACCAGTAAGTCGGGCTATTTGAGTTAATATGTACATGTAGGATTAGTTAAAGTGACTGTGCATAGATGATAAACAGAGAGTAGCAGCAGCGTAAAAGAGGGGTGGCGGAACACAATGCATAGTCCTGGTAGCCATTTGATTTGCTGTTCAGGAGTCTTATGGCTTGGGGGTAAAGGCTATTGAGAAGCCTTTTGGTCCTAGACGTGGCGCTCCCGGTACCGCTTGCCATGCGGTAGCAGAGAGAACAGTCTATGACTTGGGTGGTTGGAGTCTGACCATTTAGGGCCTTCCTCTGACACCGCCTGGTATAGGAGGTCTTGGATGGCAGGCAGCTTAGCCCCAGTGATGTACTGGGCCGTACGCACTACCCTCTGTAATGCCTTGCGGTCGGAGGCTGAGCAGTTGCCGTACCAGGCAGGATGCTCTTGATGTTGCAGCTGTAAAACCTTTTGAGGATCTGAGGACCCATGCCAAATCTTTTTAGTTTCCTGAGGGGCAATAGGCTTTGTCGTGCCCTCTACACGACTGTCTTGGTGTGTTTGGACCATTCTAGTTTGTTGGTGATGTGGACACCAAGGACCTTGAAGCTCTCAACCTGCTCCACTACAACCCCGTCGATGAGAATGGGGGCATGCTCGGTCCTCTTTTTCCTGTAGTCCACAATCATCTCTTTTGTCTTGATTACGTTGAGGGAGAGGCTGTTATTCTGGCACCACCCGGGCCAGGTCTCTGACCTCCTCCCTATAGGCTGTCTCATTGTTGTCAGTGATCAGGCCTACCACTGTTGTGTCGTCTGCAAACTTGATGGTGTTGGGGTCGTGCCTGGCCATGCAGTCGTGGATGTACAGGGAGTACAGGAGGGGACTGAGCACGCACCCCTGAGGGGCTCCAGTGTTGAGGATCAGCGTGGCAGATGTGTTGTTACCTACCCTTACCACCTGGGGGTGGCCCATCAGGAAGTCCAGGGTCCAGTTGAAGATGGTGTTTTGTCCCAGGGTCCTTAGCTTGGTGATGAGCTTTGAGGGCACTATGGTGTTGAACGCTGAGCTGTAGTCAATGAATAGCATTCTCACGTAGGTGTTCCTTTTGTCTAGGTGGAAAATGGCGGTGTGGAGTGCAATAGAGATTGCATCATTTGTGGATCTGTTTGAGCGTGTCTAGGGTTTCTGGGATAATGGTGTTAAAACTTCTTAGGGATCGGTGGGGCGCTAGCGTCCCACCTAGGACAACATCCGGTGAAATACAGAGTGCCAAATTCCAATTACAAAAATAGTAATATTAAACATTCATGAAAATACAAGTGTTGTACACCATTCTTTAGCTTAGAATCTTGGTAATCTAACAGCGCCAGATTTCAAAAAGGCTTTACGGCGAAAGCATAGCATTTGATTGTCTGAGGACAACACCCCGCATACTTCCTCAATTAACATAATTTCATAACCAGCATAGGTGTCACAAAACTCAAAAATGCGATAAAATAAATATCTTACCTTTGAAGATCTTCCTCTGTTGGCAATCCAAAGGGTCTCAGCTACACAATAAAAGGTTGTTTTGTTTGATAAAGTCCCTCTTTTTATATCCCAAAAACTCTGTTTGGTTGGCGCGTTTTGTTCAGTAATCCACCTGTTCAAAGGCGTTCAAACATGCAGACAAATAAATCCCTATTAGTACCAGTAAAGTTCGTCGAAACAAGTCAAACAACATTTCTAATCAATCCTCAGGTACCCTAATATGTAAATAAACTATAATATTTCAGACGGAAAATAACCTGTTCAATAGAAAAGAAAAATAACGAAGAGCGCGCACACTGTCGCGCGTGCAAAACAATACAGGCCACTTCATGATCTAATAAAAAATTGAATGATGATTGAGTAAAAAAAAATCTAATAGGGTCCCCAAATATGAAGACTTTACATTTAAGAGGTTTTAAACAGAGACAGATCAGGAGATCTAGGTTCTGCATGTCCTGCAAATATATTTTATATTATCTGCAGAGCTTTGGTACCAGCTGAGAGCTTGAATACAAATATATAAATAAGTCTGTTGTTGAAAAACGACTAGTCTATAAAAAATAAATGTTTTTTCCTGTTAATCAGAGAAAAAAAATTATGCAACACACAGCAGTCATTATTCCATTTAAATGTGGCAAATCATACATTTTTTCTGTTTCATATAAAGTAATTGTCTTTCCTCTGTGTGCAGCGTGCTATGGAACAGTGACAATAGGGGATTAGGGTTTCTAATTATCTTTCCAAATCCACTTTAGCCAGGCTAGTGAGTCTGCCCTGCGGCTGAGCTGGGGTTTATAGCTAGTGAGTCTGGCTTGGGGCTCAGCTAGGTTTTTAATCTCTCTCATGCCGGTGAGCTGCTTCTGGATGGGAAGGGCAAAGAGAAAAAGAGAGAAAGGGAGAGAGAAAGAAAGAATAAGAGAGAAAGAGGAAAAGAGAGAACGGGAACATGACCCTGCCTGCTTTCTCCTCTGCAGGACTGACAGGTGGAAACCTGATGTACCAGGGACATAATGTCTCTCCCCTGACACCCATGCTATAGGATCTGTTGACCTATAGGTTAAGCTATAGGTTGAGTACAGAGACTATAGGAACACTTTTCCTGCCAGCCAGGTAGAATACATCATATCATCCAGGTGGTTTATGGTATTGAGAATAGTCATTGAATAATTCATGTTATGTTATGTCGCTCTGCACCAATGATATGTGACCTCTGACCCTCTGTGGGTTCTGTGTATCTCCCAGACTTGCTCCCCCAAAGCAACAGGGTTGGGTTCTGTTAGAATGACCTTCAGGTCCCTGCTGTATGCTTCTATGACTATGCTGATGTCAGGGTTGCAGTTTGTGACAAATGTTGTGAAAAGGGCTGTTTGTTGAACTGATTGAACAGAGAGCTTGATTTCCTTGGCTAGCACACTCACTGCTCTGTCCGGCTGACGTGACTGCAAAGACACCGCCACCGCCAGATGTGGCTGAAGTCACCTTGTTCAGCTCCTTTCCCGTCAATACGCCGCCTGGCAATATATTATTCACATCCTATTCAGGACAGACGGAGAGGCGGAGGGGACAGACGCATGGACAAACGCGTCACGCTGTCAAAGTGTTAGTCAGTCTTACGGATGAATCATTTCTTCATTGCTTCTCCACTTCCTCCCCCCTTCCCCCCTTCTTCTCCCCCCTCCTCATCCCTTCTTCTCAACCCTCCTCACCCCTTCTTCTCCCCTTTCTCCCCCCTTCTTCTCTCCCTCCTCAACCCTTCTTCTCCCCCTTCTCACCCCTTCTTCTCCTCTCTCCTCACTTCTTCTTCTCAACCCTCCTTCCACCTCCTGACCCCTGAGAGTAGTGGCCAGATGGAGCGTTTAGCGACTAGCTAATTAGCCCTCAGGCTGTGACACTCCCTCACTGTCACAGGCCGGACAGGTTGTGTTTTCCTCCCTCTCCACAGACCTATCTATTAGTTAGCTTCAGATTGGGTCAAGGTGCATAACTCTGTGTCCTATATAGAGATTGTATCCATGACCATGACATACCTCTGCCAGTCATGTTGAGAGAGTGAGCTATGTGTGTGTGTGTGTACAGCTGTGTGTGACTGTGATCCTAACACAAGGTGAAGTGTGTTAGCCAGAACACCCTAGTTATGTGTCTTTTCCTCTGATGGTGGTGGTAGCATCGCTGGCTCTCAACCTCCAGGAAAGCCTCAACCAGGGAAACAGACCCAGAAATAATGATGCTGTATGGCAATGGACATTCTGAGGCCAGTCTGGCTGCTTTTCTTCTCTTCATCACTATGTCACCTGCTGCCTCTCAGCCATGTGTGTGTCCCCCCCAGAGGAGCACTATTAGTTGGATACGATCATGTCCAGTGTCTTTCTTCAAGTGACGAACATGTTTTAATCTGACAGCCAACAGCATATAATGTATATCTACATTTCAAAACATCACATGGCTAGTAATGTCAATACATTGAGGCATTATTACAGCACAGAACATGTCCTTTCTCCACTCCCTCTCTCCCTCTCTCTCTCTCTCTCTCTCCTTCTGAATATTTTTCCTCTCTCTCGCCTTCTTTTCTCACCTTCTCTCCTCTCTTTCTCTCTCACTCTCTCCTCAGAATATGTCCTCTCCATCTCTCTCTAGATAGACACATTTGGAGGAGTAAGTTCATCTTAACCCACCCCCCTCTCCCCGACACATACCAAAGAAAAGTGAGAAATAGTGTAATGAAAAAGTACAGTAGGCTCATTTAATGTTCTCAGACCTATAGACTACTTTATTGTTACTTATTGCAGGAAGAAAGTTCCAACAAGCACACCCAATCCATACACTGAATTTCCAGCGCCCATCACCCCAACACAACAGGTGTCACAAAGTGGTTTACAGTAACCTTACCGTAATTCAGTTATTAGGAGCCTCACATGACATAATAATATTTGTCACTGTCAGCTATAAGCATTTAATGATTGTGTGAGACGCAAATATTTTCATGATGAACGGAGTGGTTATTCCTTCATGATGTGTTTTTATAGTAATGGATTAATAGAGAGAAAATATTAAAGGTATTACTAATATTAACAAAATTGTACTTTTCATTTCAAACTGTATGATTGTTTTACCCCAAAATCTATCAATCAATCTAAGAAACAATCAAAGAAAAATAAATGCATTGTGAATTAGCGGTAAAAGAGTAACACAGCTGACTCCAGCATCTGTTTTGATGCACTCCAGCCTACATGGGACCCATAGCCATTCCAGGCAAAGGCAGTGAAATCCCCACACTGAAGAGGATTACCCTCAGGGAAAAACCCACCACCACCAATACAGTAGGTTTCTGCATTACCGCCTTTGGGTTTGACCCCAGAGCAGATGGCTGTTGCCGCCCGTTCATAGTTTATGGCTCTGAAACTGATGAAGCCTCCCTCAATCTCCGCTCCAGAGTAAGGGCCGTAGAACATTTTGGTGGACTCTTTATCCCCGAGGTCATACACTATGGGAATGGAGGGTCCATTGTCGGACAGGTGTGCCCCAACGTTGTACTCAACCGGGTAGCGGTGGAAAAGGCTGTACAAGTTTCCCCCGTACAAATGGAGGAAGCGCCTATCAGTGTGGTAGCGCATGATGGCGGCCAGTTTCCAGTGGTTGACCGGAGTGTTGTTGGGAACATGCCACACTGACATGTCTTCTGCTACAATGTCGTAGTAGCCAGGATTCTTGAAGTCATCGTCCGTGGCGGCCTCCACTGTTCCAAAAGTCTTCCTGTTGGCCCAGTTGCCTTCCCCTTGTGGCCAGTTGGCGTTGTTGCCCTGCTGGCTAGTCCAACGATCGCCAACCGTGCACTTCCCGTAGATGTTGTCCTCGTGCACGCTTGCCACCAGAGTCCAGCCGCCGCCCGCTGTGGTCATGTCACAGAAGGTCTGGTACACCACCCCAGTAGATGTGGTCAGGTAGTACAGACCATTCTCAGATTGACCATATACATCCCTAACTTCCTTGCAGCTTCTAGCAATGAACTGAGCCCTATTTCTTATCTCATCAACTTTGGCAACTTTTGGAGCGTTTGTCGGTCCAATCTTCTTTACAGAATCAAGTGGTGAAGTGTTTGACGTCTGAAACGCCATCAGTAGCGTGATCGTCAGCAGAAAAGCCTGGAATGTCATGTCTGTTGTAGTGAGCTTTCAGTGAGGATCTGTTGAATGTTTGCTTCCTTGAGGTACTTATATGATAAGTCCTTGGCAATGCTCCAATATCGATGTTTGAAGAAGCACATGTGTTTTTAACAATGACACACCTGGCAAATGTGGTCATGTGCGCACGTCAAAAGGATCTTTGCACATCTTGTGTACAAAGATGAATAAACACAGTAATGTGATAATTTAGGTGAATCTGATAAGGACAACCCATATTAAACCAGCATGGAGGCAGGAGTAGGCCTGGGATATAGGCCTGGGATATACAGCCTGTTTATGGTTTCAGAATTATCTTAGCGACAGAACTTAGGCTATATTGATAGACGGGGTTAAATCTGAATTTCTTGAAATTCAAAAAGGTGTTCCTCAGGGTTCGATTTTGTGTCCATTATTGTTCACTTTGTATATTAATGACATAGGAAACACTGTTAATTCTTGTAGCATTCATCTCTATGCAGATGACACAGTTTTGTATTCCTGTGCCACCTCAAGTGCAGCAGACCATTCGTGAACTTCAGCATGACTTTGATTCAATTCAGAAATCACTTTAAGACCTTAAATTAGTGTTAAATACAAGTAAAACCAAGCTCATCCTGTTCTCTAGCTCACAAAATGTTGATCCTGAGGACCTGCATATTTGCGCTATAAATGGAGTCCAAATTGAGCTTGTTTCTCAATATAAGTATCAGGGTGACAAGTTATCCTTCGTAACGCACATCAAAAATCTGACTAAGAAGCTAAGATCTAAGATTGTTTTTTTATATCGAAATAAATCATGCCTTAGTATTAAAATAGGAGAAAGATTGTTCAAGCATCACTTCTCTCTGTATTGAATTTTGGTGATATTGTTTACATGCATGTGGCAACCTCTGTTTTAAAACCCTTGGATGCAGTCTACCATTCAGCAATACGTTTTATCACAGGGGACAATTTTAGGACTCATCATTGTAGTCTGTATAACATGTGGGATGGACCTCTCTGTCTGTAAGAAGAGAGCTGCATTTCTTTTATTTATTTACAAAGCAATCTTACAGAAACTCCCTCCATATGTAACTTCATTAATTAAGATAAGAATAATAAGTTACCAAACCCGTTCACAGGAATGGATAACACTAGAGATCCCTTCAGTCTCCACAGATTTAGTAAAATCCGTGTTTTGTTTTTTTTGCCCCTAGTTTGTGGAACAACATGCAGTGTTCACTGCAGCTAGATGTCCTGGTGCCACTCAGGTAGTTTACATTTTTGATTGAGGATCTCTATGTAGTTGAATGAGATTGCTTTTATTAAATGTTTATTTTTGTTAATTTTGTGCTAAATTATATTGTTTTATATACGTGTATGTTTTAATGTTCTGTTTTTATTGTAATGTCTACAGGGCTCTCTTGTAAAAGAGATGTTTAATCTCAATGTGACTCCCTGTTTAAATAAAGGTTAAATAAAAATAAATACAAATTTGTTTAATCTTCCTACATGGGTATGTCAGCTAAAGAAATATTTTGGTGACAATTTATTTTAAGGTATACATATTTGCAGATGTATTATGATGCCCATATTAGCTAATGTTCCTAAGCACCTTTTTGTACAAGCATATCGCTACACCTGCAATAACATCTGCTAAATATGTGTATGCACCAATACCATTTTATTTTATTATATTTTGTAGTTAATAAAAGTGTATAGAAGTAGCTAATAAGGTCTTTATTGTGTCTTATTAACCATACCCTAGGCCTTCTTTAGAGGTGCAAAATGCAAAATGTGACAAAACAAGCAGTCATTGTGTAGAGATTCATTGTACCATCTAAACCACTGTGAAATTTATTTTCCATAACCAAAAATATTATATTTTCAGCTGGTTCAAGCTGGTGTACAAAATCAAAAGTATAAGCAAAACTTTAGAAGGGGAAAACAAAACTTTAGAACGGGAAGCATAGAAATAGCACACAGAACAGACCGCTTCCTAGAGTTGCTCTCATTGAGAATGACAGATCTATAACTCACATATCTATAGTATATGAATTTGGTCGGGTCGCCCGAAGAGTTACATATTGCAGCTTTAAGTATTAAAATGTCAATCATTATAATTAATGTTTTACTGGCCAATCCTTAATATATTCATTGTTAGTCATAATAGAGACATATTATTATTTATTCCAGAGCAAGTTACAGAAGAAACAGGCTCTTAGTAAGCTGTCTGAATGTGGGACTAATAAGGACATAGTATTTGAAAATGTGTTCGCTATTCAAAAGTGTAACAATATTTTTACTACAGAAATATTGTCCAGAAATGACCTCATTGGACAGAAAGGGGCACACCTCCCCACACCCATTAGCAAAAGCATGTAATGTTCGCCTGAAACAAAAGATTAGTGCAGTTTAATGAAATAAGACAGGTCCAAGAGGCTTCTAAACAGGCTCTTTTATTTTGGCTATTTGAAGAATCTCAAATATAAAATATATTTTGATTTGTTTAACACTTTTTGGGTTACTACATGATTCCATATGTGTTATTTCACAGTTTTGATGCATTCACTATTATTCTAAATGTAGAAAATAGTAAAAATAAAGAAAAACCCTTGAATGAGTAAGTGTTCTAAAACTTTTGACCAGTAGTGTACGTGACCATGAAGGACTTATTGGGAATCCTATTTTGTCAGGAAATTTGAGAAAAGTTTACTTAAGGTGTCGTGTTGATACGGTGTCAGCTTTTCTCAACCCCTGTACAAACATATAACATATATAACACATATGCAAACTCTCCCTCGTTGAACCATAGGCTAAACACATACATAGACTAATCCAATGCAAACTCTCCCTCGCTGAACCATAGGCTAAACACATACATAGACTAATCCAATGCAAACTCTCCTTAACTGAACCATAGGCTAAACAAGTACAAATATTTTTTTTGCGTCACTGTCCAAATACATATGCTTGCAGCAAGTCCTAATAGATAGTGGACATTCTTACTTCAAAATACAC
This sequence comes from Brachymystax lenok tsinlingensis, assembly GCA_030435695.1. Lineage (NCBI taxonomy): Eukaryota > Metazoa > Chordata > Actinopteri > Salmoniformes > Salmonidae > Brachymystax > Brachymystax lenok. Next base: position 17,908,260 of record CM059806.1, on the reverse strand, counting down.
CATGAAAGTGTATTATCTCAGGAAACTACACAAATTCTTACTTTCAGGAAAATTATATGTTTTTTCTCATATGTGGGGAGATGTGATGTCCCCCTTTCTATCTAATGTGATCATTACTGGACAATATTTCTCCAAGTAATAATAAGGTAACACTTTAATATAGGGAAGACATCTTAAGGTACTATCGTTTTATTAGTGCTACATTGAGACAGCTCACTAAAAGTCTGTTTCTTATTTAACTTGCTCTTTATTAAGTACTGTAATGTCTTTATTATGACTAACAATGAGATTATTAAAGATTGGCCAGTAACACATGACTTATAATGTTTTAACAAGAAAACACTTAAGGCTTAACGTATGGCTAATAAAACATAATACATGTCTTATTAGCTACTTGTATACACACATATTAACTACACATGACTGGCTAATCTCTGCACCTTAAAATAAAGTCTTAATTAACAAGATTTGGTGACAATTTATTTTATGGTTCACATATTAGCCACTAATTTGTAGTGTATAAGTGTTTATACAAGTAGTTAATAAGGTCTTTATTATATGTTATTAGCCAGATATTAGGCCTTGATTAAGTGTTTTATTTTTCAAACATTATAAATAATTTGTTACTGGGCAATCCTTAATAACCTCAGTGTTAGAGCAAGTTACACAATAAACAGACTATTAGTAGCTGTCTCAATGTGGGACTAATAAGGCCATAGTACCTGAAAATGTGTTCCATATTTTAAAGTGTAGCCATATTTGTACTACAGAAGTATTTTCCAGAAATGACCTCATTGGACAAAAAGGGGAACACTTCCCCACACCTATGAGCAAAAGTATGTAATGTTTGCCTGAAACAAAAGATTTGTGTAGTTTAATGAAATAAGACATTGATTCATATTATATCATACTCCATACCAGCCAACATTCAAGTAAAAATGTTATGTAAAGAATTAGCAACTAAACGTCCTTAGTGTATCTTTAAATCACAATGACCCCTTTAAGGACACACGTGACCATAAAGAACTTTTTAGGAATCATATTTTGTCATGTTAATGTTGTCACATTGATGTTCCCAGGATATGAGAGAAAAGTTTACTTAAGGTGTCGTGTCGATACGGTGTCGGCTATTCTCAACCCTTCCAAAAATACATAAAACATATATAACACATATGCAAACTCTCCCTCGCTGAACCATAGGCTAAACAAATACATAGACTAATCAAATGCAAACTCTCCCTCACTGAACCATAGGCTAAACAAATAGAAAGGATTTTGTTAGCGTCATTGTCCAAATACATACACTTTCACCAAGTCCTAGTACATAGTAGACATTCTTATTTATAGATACACCATGGCAGTTTCTTATCTCACGAAACTACACAAATTCTTTGTTTCAGGAACATTAGAAGATTTTGCTAATGTGTGGGGAGATGTGCCCTTTCTATCCAATGTGATAATTTCTGGACAATATTTCACCAAGTAAGAATAAGGTAACACTTTAATATATTTATACAGCTTACTAAGAGTCTGTTTCTTGTGTAACTTGCTCTAAGTAGTATTATGTCTTTATTATGACTGACAATGAGGTTATTAAGAATTGACCAGTAACACATGACTGATAATGTTTGGATTAGAAAACACTTAAGGCCTGATGTATGGCTAATAAAACATAATAAAAGGCATATTAGCTACTTGTATACATGCGTATAAACTACAAATTAGTGGCTAATATGTGCACTTCAAACTAAAGTCTTAACTAGCTTTTTAACGGCAACTATCTGGTTAGAGTGGCCTGTTATTTTTGGTTGGTCTATATCATACAAGTTAAGCCATCTGCAGATAGATATGTAGAAACTAGACACTATAGCTCAGTCTTTCCCCTAAATGATTTTTCAGGCAGGGAGCGAAGACTCCCTCATCCCTGTGGCAACACAATTGTGAATGGAAACCAATAGAAGCCAAAGTCTTTGAAGCAGGAGATTACATATATTATAGTTGTGTGCTTTTCTCCATGTTTTGTGTTTATTGGAGTGAAGCTGAAAAGTAAGTTACACCGCTTCTAAAAATGAATTATTGCCCTACCTTCCAACAATCCACATCGCCAGAGAACTACAAAATAAAAGTAGAACAGAGAGTGATTGACCTGTTAAGCAACTCAAAGTATGGCTGAATAAACTGCCTGTACTCCAGAATGTTAAATTAATAATTTTCCACCTCCACCCTTCAGCTTCACCACACACAGGCACAGTGAACCCCAAAGGACATCGATAAATTGAGCAGGTGGCTGATGGCAGCCAAGTGCGCACACACACACACACACACACACACACAAACACACCCCTCCAAGAACTGTATAGGACAGGTATAGGTCACATTGGCCAAGTGCTGACATGGATTAATTGAGGGCTTGTGATGCTGTGCTCCGTGTGTTTCTCTGTGTGAACGGGGAGACATGAGGAGGACAAGGGGACAGTAGGGTGACAGGGTGACAGGAGGGGGGGAGACAGGTCCCCTAGGGGTCTCCTCTCTTTCTCCTTTCCCTCAAATAACCTCTCTGGACCCTTGTTCACATCGCTGACGGATTCCGGTGAATATTTTATGAAGCCAATGCCGCCTCGCTGCCGTTTTGCCTTTGACACCCTAACGTTCTGAAGTGTGTGATAGGGAATAAGTATTATGTGTACACACTAGGGTTGGGAGGTATCCAAATATTCATATCGTCATACCGTCTTTCTCTCACCCTGGGATTTACGGTATTACTGGTTTAGTTCACAAAGGGGTGCCAAAAAATGCATTAAAAGCTCATTGTTCGTCTATTACCAGAATGCTAACAACATTAGCACAAGTAACAGCGAATTTCCATGGAGGCTACTAGCTAAATATGCTAACGAGAACAAACGAAAATAAACTAATTGCAAAGACAGGCAATCCAGCTCATAAAGTTATACATATATATGTAGGAGCTGCTGAATGTCACTACAGTTGAGGAACAATTGGAAAGTAATACTGCTATGAAAGTTGATTAACTTGTATCCCCACTTTTGAGATAATGGCACTTGAATGTTTGTTACACTTAGTGGAGAGCTCTTTTTTTGAATGTTTGTTTGGGGGGAGGGGGGTAAGATTTAATATTGCAAATAGATTGCAACTTCCATCAATGTAATTGTCTGCATCATTTCCAATTCCCCATATTTATGACTATGAAATAACATATATGGAATCATGTAGTAACCAAAAAAGTGTTAAACAAATCCAAATCTATTTTATATTTGATTCTTCAAAGGGGCCAGCCTTGATGACAGCTTTGCACACTCTTGGCATTCTTTCAACCAGCTTCATGAGGTAGTCACCTGGAATGCATTTTAATTAACAGGTGTGCCTTGTTAAAAAGTAAATTTTTGGAATTTCTTTCCTTCTTAATGCGGTGAGCCAATCAGTTATGGTTTGACAAGGTAGGGGTGGTATACAGAAGATAGCCCTATTTGGTAAAATACCAAGTCCATATTATGGCAAGAACAGCTCAAATAAGCAAAGAGAAACGACAGTCCATCATTACTTGAAGGCATGAAGGTCAATCAATCTGGAAAATTTCAAGAACTTTTAAAGTTTCTTCAAGCGCAGTCGCAAAAACCAGCAAGCGCTCAGAAATTGCATCTCAAATCAATGCTCCACAGAGTTCAAATAACAGACAGATCTCAACATCAACCGTTCAGAGGAGACTGCGTGAATCAGGCCTTTTGCTGCAAAGAAACCACTACTGAAGGACACCAATTAGAAGAATAGGCTTGCTTGGGCCAAGAAACACAAACAATGGACATTAGACCGGTGGAAATCTGTCCTTTGGTCTGATGAGTCCACATTTGAAATGTTTGGTTCCAACCACCATGTCTTTGTGAAACGTAGAGTGTGCTTCCCAGCATGAAGCATGGAGGGGGAGGTGTGATGGTGTGGGGGTACTTTGCTGTTGACACTGTTAGTGATTCATTTAGAATTCATGGCACACTTAACCAGCATGGCTACCACAGCATTGTGCAGCGATACGCCATCCCATCTGGTTTGTGCTTAGTGGGACTATCATTTGTTTTTCAACAATACCCAAAACACACCTCCAGGCTGTGTAAGGGCTATTTCACGAAGAGGGAGAGTGATGGAGTGCATCGTTTTAGCATAAAATACCTTGCTTTTTCATTGTAAACTAATTTATGTGTGGGGCTGCTAACCTAATAGCATTGTACGTCTGTTGTCATCTGTGTTGTACTAATGTATCTTCCGTGAAGGAAAAAATTGTTGCACGTCCCTGATCACTTGATTGAAGCAAAAAAACACTTGACTTTTAATATAAAACGCTACCCCGTCAGTACACAGCTGGACTCACCTACCCCCGCTTTCTCCCGTTGTGTTATTTACAAACAAACACTTGGTTGGCTCAACTGTTCTGGTGAACTACGTAAGCTTCATAATGTTAAATAATGTGACAGGTGAATGAGGAAGGCAATCTGCTTCATCTCCTAATGCATTGCCTCCACCCCAATAGACATTTAGTTATTCATCACTGCTACAGTTATGATGTATATAGTTCTGTTTCAATTTCGTTTTTCATTATTTTCTTTTATTTAGTCCTGCATGTTGGAGCTCAGATTTTCACTGTACCCTGCAATCACATCTGCAACCCTCTATATGTGACTATTAAGCACTCTAAATCTGAATCTCTGAAGTTGATTGCAGATATTTACTTATAAAATAGCTACAAATATTAAAATGTATTGAAAACTTTAAAAGAGATTCAATGGTATTGACAGTACTGAAAAACCATCCCGTAGCTATTTCTAAATACCCCGGTGTAAGGTATATACGGTATACCAACCAAGCCTAGCACGCACGCACACAGTGGGGACCTAAAATTAATTTCCTTTCAAAATCCTATGTTCCCTTAACCTTAACCCCAGTGTTTTCCATTAGCGCTGGCTTCGGCTAATAATTTAGGCTGCTTTTCATTTAAACGTTTCAAATCGCTAGTCCTTCAAGCCCTCTCCCGCTAGAATTAACAATATTCATCTTCTAGTGATCTATTGATAGGATAGGCACCTGTCAGTCACAAAGAGAGTGATGACAAGGAAACACGGCAGAGAGGAAGAAGGGAAGAGAGGTTTCACTCTTGCCAAAATCTGTCCTAAATAAGCTCAACACATTTCTATGGGCTTATTTTGAACCTAAGCTTTTTTTACTTTTATCTTTATTTAACTAGGCAAGTCAGTTAAGAACAAATTCTTATCTTCAATGACGGTCTAGGAATAGTGGGTTAATTGCCTTGTTCAGGGGCAGAATGACAGAGTTTTACTCTGTCAGCTCGGGGATTTGATTTTGCAACCTTTTGGTTACTAGTCCAACGCTCTAACCACTAGGCTACCTACCGCTCGGACAACAATTCCCATTGTTAGGGCGGAGACATGATCATCTCGTCATTATATACAGATCTCTGGTTGTAGTCAAATTTCTGTACACAGAGGAGAGAGCATGATGCTCGTGAATTTGCACGTCCCATGTAATGTAAGTGGTAACAATGAGTCGAAATCCAATAGCCTAATTATTAACCCCCCCCCAAAAAAATATTTACTTAATTTTTCTGTTTTAATAAAATACATACTTTGAAGAACAAACATCATCGCCTCAATTCTTGCAGTAAAACTGTAAATAAGACTTTAATCTGAAGAGAGGACAGGTAAAATGTTCTTATTCTTAGAAAATAGTCCTGATCATATAGGTCTATACCTAGACAATATTCAAAACAACTAACAATACACTGAATTCATATATTTTCAGTAATTTAAATTGTAAAGTCATGTCTTTCTACACAATACCACAACTCATGTTTCCAGTCTGGGAGGTAAACCCCATAAAGTATTCAATAATTTCGCTGTGTATTTCAGATGGAGTCAAGGAGTTAGAATGTACCATAGGCCATCAAAATAGAGCTAATTTAGCCAAAAAATGGAACCGCCTGGCTTGTTATTCTATTTGGCTGGCTACTTCATGTACGCTACATGACCAAATGTATGTGGACATCTGCTCGTCGAACATCTCATTCCAAAAGTTGGTGCCCCCTTTGCTGCTATAACAGCCTCCACTTTTCTGGGAAGGCTTTCCACTAGATGTTGGAACATTGCTGCAGGGACTTGCTTCCATTCAGCCACAAGAGCATTAGTGAGGTCGGGCACTGATTTTGGGCAATTAGGCCTGGCTCGCAGTTGGCATTCCAAATCATCCCACTGGTGTTCGATCGGGTTGAGGTCAGGGCTCTGTTTAGGCCAGTCAAGTTCTTCCACAACGATCTCGACAAACCATTTCTGTATGGACCTTGCTTTGTGTATGGGAGAATTGTAATGCTGAAACAGGTAAGGTCCTTCCCCAAACTGTTGCCACAAAGTTGGAAGTACAGAATCATCTAGAATGTAATTGTATGCTGCTGCGGAACTAAGGGGCCTAGACTGAACCATGAAAAACAGCCCTAGACCATTATTCCTCCTCCACCAAACTTTATAGTTGACACTATGCATTCAGGCAGGTAGCGGTATCTGGGCGTCCGCCAAACCCAGATTTGTTCGTTGGACTGCCAAATGGTGAAGAATGATTCATCACTCCAGAGAACACGTTTCCACTGATTAATCCAAGTTTCCACTGAGTCCGATGGCAGCGAGCTTTACACCACTCCAGCCAACGCTTGGTATTGCGCATGGTGATCTTAGGCATGTGTGTGGCTGCTCGACCATGGGAACCAATTCATGAAGCTCCCGGCGAACAGTCGTATGCTGACGTTACTTCTAAAGGCAGTTTGGAACTCGGTAGTGTGTGTTGCATCCGAGGACAGACTTTTTTTATGTGCTACACACTTCAGCACTCGGTGGTCCCGCTCTGTGAGTTTGTGTGGCCTACAACTTCGCGGCTGAGCCGTTGTTGCTCCTAGACGTTTCCACTGCACAAGAACAGTACTTACAGTTGACTGGAGCAGACCTAACAGGGCAGAATTTGACGAACTGACTTGTTGGGAAGGTGGCATCCTATGATGGTGCCACGTTGAAAGTTACCGAGCTCTTCAATACGGGCTATTCTACTGCCAATGTTTGTCTATGGAGATTGCATGGCTGTGTGCTCGATTTATTACACATGTCAGCAACGGGTGTGGCTGAAATAGCCAAATCCACTAATTTGAAGGGGTGTCCACACTACTTTTGTATATAGTGAACTTGTGGAAAACACTGTAAACCTAACCCTAATTCTAACCCTAAACCCTATGTTTAAAATAGCCTTTGTCCTCGTCGGGACATTTGCCAACGTGGGAGAATTCTCCTTGTTTTACTGTCCTTATGGGGACTATTGAGGATTTCAGGTCCCCACGAGGATAGAAGAACCACACACACACACACACACACACACACACACACACACACACACACACACACACACACACACACACACACACACACACACACACACACACACACACACACACACACACACACACACACACACACACACACACACACACACACACACACAGAGACCACTGATGTGGAATGAGCTTCACTTCCATCAGCTAGATCAGGACACAGCAATCTATCCGGCAGATTGAGGCTGTCAAGAATACAGGGGACAATCAACTGTTTGTGCTTGCATGTGGGTTTGTGCGTGCTTGTGTGCGGCGCTTGGATGCAAGCTTGTGTGCGTGTTTGTGTGTATGTTTTTGTGTTTGTTTTTGTGTTTTTGTTGCTGTCTGTGTGTGACTGCTGCAGTCAATCAAGTGTCATATTAGTCTGCTGGGCCACTGGTAGTTTCTGATGAAAAAGCAACTGAACTGTGGCAGGGCCTGCATTTGAATACAGGGAAGATGGGTACCCCGAGGACAGGGAGACTGAAACTGCTATGGAAATGTAGACGGTCTTCTTTGTGATGTTTTAGCCAGCAGGGTAAATGTAGATGGTCTTCTTTGTGATGTTTTAGCCAGCAGAGTAAATGTAGATGGCCTTTTTTGTGATGTTTTAGCCAGCAGGGTAAATGTAGACGTGTCTTCTTTGTGATGTTTTAGCCAGCAGGGTAAATGTAGACAGTCTTCTTTGTGATGTTTTAGCCAGCAGGGTAAATGTAGACGGTCTTCTTTGTGATGTTTTAGCCAGCAGGGTAAATGTAGACGGTCTTCTTTGTGATGTTTTAGCCAGCAGAGTAAATGTAGACAGTCTTCTTTGTGATGTTTTAGCCAGCAGGGTAAATGTAGACAGTCTTCTTTGTGATGTTTTAGCCAGCAGAGTAAATGTAGACGGTCTTCTTTGTGATGTTTTAGCCAGCAGAGTAAATGTAGACGTGTCTTCTTTGTGATGTTTTAGCCAGCAGGGTAAATGTAGACGTGTCTTCTTTGTGATGTTTTAGCCAGCAGGGTAAAGCACTACGCTGTGCCTCAGAACCATCTCCATAGAGAAATATCATCGCAACTGGCATAGGCATTAGGTATGAGAAGTGTGTGTGTGTCCGTGTCGGGGTGGAATTGTTAATTCGAAAGAACAGGCAGAATAAATTACACCCAATGTATGTATATTGAAAAGAAGGCATATTTTGTTTTGTAACCCTGAAATGTTTTTCTTTCAACTTGCCAAATTTAGACCTATTTAAAATTATTACCTTTTGAGAATAACTATTCCAGATGCGATATGAGCATCACTTTGCAGTGGAGTTATATTTTATTCTGTTATATTACAGAATCGTTTTTTGTTAATATAAAAATAGGTGTATTGACTGTGATAAGGGCTCAGGAAATAAGAGTGTCTTGTGTGCCAAATTAATAAATTAAGGCGATGTCATTGCACAGCCATAGGCTTCTTCTACAAGCAAGCACCACTGCTGTGGTTACTGCCTTTTTATTGTGTTCCACGGTATAATATATACAATTTAATATAACCAGTTGATATTACAGTTTCAATAAATTAAACTTAAATGGCACGTGCTTTTTTATTGACTAAGCGTACAAAACATGAGGAACACCTTCCTAATATTGAGTTGCACCCACTTTTACCCTCAGAACAGCATCAATTTGTCAGGGCATGGAGCGATGCTGTTGTTGACTTCAATGCTTCCTAAAGTTGGCTGGATGTCGTTTGGGTGGTGGACCATTCTTGATACACATGGAAAACTGTTGAGCATGAAAAACCCAGCAGAACAGAAATTCTTGACACACTCCAACCAGTGCGCCTGGCACTTACTACCATACCCCGTTCAAAGGCACTTAAATATTTTGTGTTGCCCACTCACCCTCTGAATGACACACACACACAATCCATGCCTCAATTGTCACAAAGCTTCTTTAACCTGTCTCTTCCCTTTCATCTACACTGATTGAAGTGACATCAATAAGGTTTCTGTCATGCCTGCTCCCACTCTTCCCCCTCGAGCGCCAGGCTGCCCTGAATTACGCACTCCTGCCACCATCATTTACGCACACCTGCCTTCCCTCGTCACGGGCATCAGCGATATTGGACTCACCTGGACTCTTTCATCACCTGTTTATTACCTCCCCTATATGTGTCAGTTCCCCAGCTCTGTTCCCCGCTGCTGCATTATTTGTCATACGTCCGTGTACCCATATTCTGACACTGTTCCTGTCTTGTTCTATGTCTGTTTCCTTCACTCTGCGGTCCAACTCATCGCAAACCATCTCAATTGGGTTGAGGTCGGGTGATTGTGGAGGCCAGGTCATCTGATGTAGCACTCTATCACTCTCCTTCTTGGTCAAATATCCCTGACACAGCCTGGAGGTGTGTTTTGGGTCATTGTCATTGTCCTGTTGAAAAACAAATGATAGTCCCACTAAGCGCAAACCAGATGGTGTATCGTTGCAGAATGCTTTGATAGCCATGCCCTGTTAAGTGTGCCTTGAATTCTAAATAAATCACAGACAGTGTCACTACCAAAGCACCCCCACACCATCACACCTCCCCTAACATGCTTCACGGTGGGAACCACACATGCGGAGATAATCCGTTCACCTGCTCTGCCTCTCACAAAAACACGGCGGTTGGAACCAAAAATCTCAAATTTGGACTCATTAGACTAATGTCCATTGCTTGTTTCTTGGCCCAAGAACGTCTCTTCTTATTGGTGTCCTCTTCTTTGCAGCAATTCGACCATTAAGGCCTGATTCACGCAGTCTCCTCTGAACAGTTGATGTTGAGGTGTGTCTGTTACTTGAACTCTGTGAAGCATTTATTTGGTCTGCAATCTTAGGTACAGGTAACTCTAATGACCTTATCCTCTGCAGCAGAGGTAACTCTGGGTCTTCCTTTCCTGTGGCGGTCCTCATGAGAGTCAGTTTCATCATAGCTCTTGATGGTTTTTGTGACTGCACTTGAAGAAACTTTAAAAGTTCTTGAAATTTTCCATATTGACTGACCTTCATGTGATGTAATGATGGATTTCTTTTTGCTTATTTTAGCTGTTCTTGACACTATTATTGCAGGCTAAAGTTAAATCTAGACTTGGTTTCCTCTATCGTAATCTCTCCTCTTTCACCCCAGCTGCCAAACTAACCCTGATTCAGATGACCATCCTACCCATGCTAGATTATGGAGACGTAATGTATTAATCGGCAGATAAGGGTGCTCTTGATAAGATAAGGGTGCTTTTGTCTTGCCCACTCACCCTCTGAATGGCACACACACAATCCATGCCTAGATGTTCTTTACCATTCGGCCATCAGATTTGCCACCAATGCTATTTATAGAACACATCACTTCACTCTATACTCTTCTGTAAACTGGTCATCTCTGTATATCCATTGCAAGACCCACTGGTTGTTGCCTATTTATAAAACCCTCTTAAGCCTCACTCCCCCCTATATGAGATATCTACTGCAGCCCTCATCCTCCACATACAACACCCGTTCTGCCAGTCACATTCTGTTCAAGGTCCCCAAAGCACACACATCCCTGGGTCGCTCATCTTTTCAGTTCGCTGCAGCTAGCGACTGAAACGAGCTGCTGGACAGTTTTATCTCAATCTCATAATTCAAAGACTCAATCATGGACGCTATTACTGACAATTCTGGCTGCTTTGAGTGATGTGTTGTTGTCTCTACCTTCTTGCTCTTTGTGCTGTTGTCTGTGCCCAACAATGTTTGTACCCTGTTTTGTGCTGCTACCATGTTGTGCTGCTGCCATGTTATGTTGTTACGATGTTGTTGTCATGTTGTGTTTCTCCAATGCTGTGTCGTCATGTGTTGTGCCATGCTATGTTGTTGTCTTAGGTCTCTCTTTATGTGGTGTTGTCTCTCTTGTCGTGATGTGTGTTTTGTCCTATATTTTTATTTAATTTATTTGTATTTTTAATCCCAGCCCCCAAAAGGAGGCCTTTTGCCTTTTGGTAGGCCATCATTGTAAATAAGAATTTGTTCTTAACTGACTTGTCTAGTTAAATAAAAAATAAATAAAAACCAAATAAGGATATCTTCTGTATACCACCCTTACCTTGTCACAACACAATTGACTGGCTCAAAAACATTAAGAAGGAAAGAAATTCCACAAATTAACTATTAATAACAAGGCACACCTGTTAATTGAAATGCTTTCCAGGTGACTACCTCATGAAGCTGGTTGAGAGAATGCCAAGAGTGTGCAAAGCTGTCATCAAGGCAAAGGGTGGCTACTTTGAAGAATATGAAATATAAATTATATTATTTGTTTGTTCTAAAACTTTTGACTGGTACTGTATAATTTTAGGAGGAGTACTCCAGTATGAGTACTCCAGTACTCAAAGACAAATCATGTGGGTACTTGAACATTAAAACATTGTCAAATGCCCATCCCTAGAGTACACAAAGATATGTGTAAGGGTGCGTTTTAAAGTTGTGTGTATGTGAAAAAGGTGTGTGACACTTACTTGCATGAAAAACACCCTGAATTCCTAAAGAAGTACTCCTCTTCATCTTTCTCCTCTCTTTTCCCCTCTTCCCTCTTTCCTGTAATTTCTCTTTCATTTTCGTTGTGATGAGCCTCTGTTTGACGAGTTCCCCTGGGGAGCTGTGTAGACTTACAGTATAGTCTACACAGCTGACTTACAGTACAGTTGGTGACGACCGTGTGTGTATGTGTGTGACAGGAAGGGGGACAGGGGCGGGGGTAATTTCCCCATTGTCGGGGGGCTCCTACAGGGGTGTGGTTCAAGGTAGGGGGTAAATGATGACCTTTAGAACCGTTTGGTGATGCAGAAAGGGGGGTTTGAACGATCTGAGAACTGTCCACCTGTTTCCTTTTTCTCTAGTCACTAAAGTATGCAATATCTGCTGCATGGCCTCTTCTTCCTCTCTCCTCCCTCTCTCTCTATCTCCCTCTCTATCCTTCCTCTTTCTCTCCCACTGCAGATGCAAAGTGAGCCTAAAAAGCTAGTCTGAGGGTGAAACACCTGCATTTTCTCACAGACTAGGAGTACATTTTTTCCTTCCAAATACCGTTAATTGCCTTTGAAATCAATAGTGTGGGATTGCGGCCCGCAATTCGGGACGTTGCTGCATGTGGACATTCCCCTCGAGCACCCCATTGGGTCCTGCATGACCCACCCCCCACTCGAGTGCTTGTGTGACACTTAATATTCAAGATTTCCCCTTATTGTCTATGCAATTAAAATGTGAATCAAAAGGACAATACATTTATTGTCTGAGTTTTCCGTGGGCGACGGACACTAGCTAGCACACAGTGTCCTTCGCTCCCGCCTGCCAAACATCTGCCCTCGCTGTTAACAGGACTGCGGGAGAGCAGTGCCCGACATGCGGGGACGCAGTATAGTCTATCGGTGTGCTCGCTAGCTACCTATCCCGCCTGCTGTGTAGCGGAGTCCTAGCAAGCTAGCACACCGTGTCCTTCGCTCCTGCTTGCCGAATACCTACCCTTTCCATCGTTAACAGAACTGTGGGAAAACCGAGCCAGACAGGTGGGGGCAAAGGACACCGTCTACCGGTGTATTAGCTATCGCTAGCTAGTTACCCAACCTGCCTGCAGTATACCGGAGTCCGGTACGAAATAGCACTCAGTGTCCTAAAAGCCTGTCGAACAACTGCCCTAACCCTCTTTAACAGAACTGCAGCAAAACAGTGCCCGACAGGCGGAAGGACACTGTCTACGGTTGTCCTAGCTAGCTATCATTGTCGCCCCTGCCTCTTCTTTTGTGGGTTTATCAGCGGTTGGCATCCAACGTTATGGTGCATTACTGCTAGCTACTGTACTGGAGAACCTCTGCCTGTGGACCGGAGTCCTAGCTTAAAAATGGACCAATAGAGGTACAAAGAGGGGTTCCTGCAGATGCCCCGAATTCTCTTTGAATTCAATCAAATGAGCTTAATGTGTAGAGGCTTCTCCATCACCGGGGACAGTGTAGAGTGGCCCCTAGGAGGAGGTTGAGAAAGAAAATGGATGAATGAAAGGAGTGTGAGGGCAAGAAGGATTCAGAGTCTCGGCTTCTTCTGACACTAATTAGCTCACTCCCACACGTCCTCTCCTCTCCTCCATCTTCTTCTCTTTCCTCCTCACACTCAGACAGTCCCATTCACTTCAACCCACTTGACGGTGTTCCTGTGATTCTCTCTCTCTCTCTCTCTCTCTCTCTCTCTCTCTCTCTCTCTCTCTCTCTCTCTCTCTCTCTCTCTCTCTCTCTCTCTCTCTCTCTCTCAGTTCAATTCAATTCATTGGGCTTCATGAAATGTTTCCATTGTCAAAGCAAGTGAAATAAACATTATTATTATGGCTATGTACAGTGTTGTAACAATGTAAAAATAGTTAAAAGTACAAAAAGGAAAATTAAAATAAATAAATATGGTTGTAAACACAATGGTGTTTATTCTTCACTGGTTGCCATGTTCTTGCTGCTGTGTTGGCACACTGTGGTATTTCACCTAATAGATATGGGAGTTTTTTCATATTCTCTGTAATAAGAATGTTTAAAGCTGTCATCGAGGCAAAGGGTTGCTACTTTGAAGGATATAAAATATATTTTGATTTGTTAAACACTTTTCTTGTTACTACAAGATGCCATATGTGTTATTTCATAGTTTTGATGTCTTCACTATTATTCTACAATGTAGAAAATAGTAAAAAATAAAGATAATCCCTGGAATGAGTAGATGTGTTCAAACTTTTGACTGGTACTGTATATATATTTTTCGTTGTACACAGAGGATCCTTTTGCAGAATTGTGCATGTACAGTAGTCTCAATTATGTGTTTTTCATTTTTTTTTGAATTCTTGGTTGTTGAGCAGATCCCAGACCTCATAACCATAAAGGTCAGTTCTATAACTGATTCAATTATTTTTATCCTGATCATAATTGGTATGTCAAATGGTATGTCAAATTTGATGTTCCTTTTGATGGCGTAGAAGACCCTTCTTGCCTTGTCTCTCAGATTGTTCACAGCTTTGTGGAAGTTACCTGTGGCGCTGATGTTTAGGCCGAGGTATGTCTAGTTTTTTGTGTGCTCTAGGGCAACTGTGTCTAGATGGAATTTGTATTTGTGGTCCTGGCAACTAGACCTTTTTTGGCTTACTGAGATTCACTGTCACGGCCCAGGTCTGACAGAATCTGTGCCTAAGACCTAGGTGCTGCTGTAGGCCCTCCTTGGTTGGGGACAGAAGCACCAGATCATCAGCAAACAGTATACATTTGGCTTCAGATTCTCTCTCTCCCCCTCCCTCTCTCTCTTTCACTCCTTGAGACTAGAATAGAGTCCTGTGGTGTAAGTTGCGGTCAGATGTGAGTGGTACATTAAATTACAATGTGCTCTCTTTCTACCCCCTCCCTCTCTCTCCTTTTGTCGCTCTAAAACTACTGCCTTCTTATACTTAACTCCAGAAGAAAGGTCTATGTAGTTGGTTACGGTCAGGTGCAGAGGAGGTGAATTGATGTTACTCGCTTTTACAAGAGCTTTGCTCTTTGAGTGTGTTCTCCACTCCCTAGACGGTGAGAACACCTACACACACACACACACACACGCACACACACCTCAATATGCCAGAACGAGCAGTTCATTTCCTCACTACCACATTGCAAGGGGCCCTAGTCTGTCTCTGTCAAGTCTCCACGCTTGATGATCAACTCTCACTACACTCTCTACTCTCTTCACTCCACTCCACTTCCTGATTGAGATTCTGGAGCAGCCAATCAGGTCCTTGACAGCATAAATGTGTTAACTGAGCAGTGTGGGTGAGGAGGGCAGAACCAATATCCTTATTGAAAACATTATCTTTTAATCTGCAATTTCAATGGATTCAGACTGTAACACAACAAAATGTGGAATAAGTCAAGGTGTGTGAATGCTTTCTAAATGCTCTGTATATGAGTTAATGCGTGTGTGTGTATGCGTATGCGTGTGTGAAAGCACACACACAAACACACACACTTCCACTATATGTGTCACGGATGTGAGTGTGTGTGTGTTCATGCATTCTTTGAAGCAGAGCTCTGTATATATGTTTGCGTCATTTCTCTCTCTCTGACTCTATAGTAACTTCACAACATTTCATTTAACTGAAGCCTGTGGCGAAGAGAACAACAACATTATTGCTTTCTGAAAACAATCTAAAGGAAAAGAAAAGATCCATTCGATATAAAAAACAATGTTTGTCCTTTGCATGTAGAGAAAGAAGAGTGGAGAGCCTGGGGCTAGTGTGTGTGTGTGTGCGTGTGTGTGTGCGTGCGTGCGTGCGTAACCACTACAGGAAGTTAGGCTGATTAGGTGTCAGGAGACCAGTAGCTAATGCTCTTTTCATTACACTCCAAGATGATCAACAGCTACACTCCTCCAAGGATGTTTGTTTCTCTTCTGGATCTTGTCTGGTCCCCCCTTCCTTCCCTCCCTAACGATTGGTTAGTTTAACTGGCCGAGAATTCCAATTATCACTCCAATAGATGAGAGAGAGAGAGCGATAAGAGACTGGAAGAGGAAGGGAGGTAGAGAGAAACTCTGAGAGAGAAAAGTGATAGACAGAATAATGTGTTTTTAGAGTAAAACCAGATACATAATTTGACTTGGTCCTTTGGTTAAAATGGCCCTAGTGTGTCTGTAACACGGCACAGAGGGAGTTACTGCTGGGAAAATTAGGATCAAGAGAATATTGACAGCCCATCATGCCTTTCTCGCCCATCCCGTTTACTCCGTCCCCTCCATCCTCTTCCTCTGTGGATCTGTGTGCTTCCTTCTCTCTCTTCCCTCTCTTTCTCTCTCCCTCCCTCTCTCTCCCTCCCAACCTCTTTCCCTCCCTCTTCTCCGTAGATCAGTAATCTTGGTTCCCTCTCCTCTGTCTTTTCTACACAGAGAGCCTGTTGATCATTATCATCCATGAGCGCTCTGCTGGGCTTTGAGTGGCTTTGTGTGTGTGTGTGTGTGTGTGTGTGTGTGTGTGTGTGTGTGTGTGTGTGTGTGTGTGTGTGTGTGTGTGTGTGTGTGTGTGTGTGTGTGTGTGTGTGTGTGTGTGTGTGTGTATGTGTGTGCGTGTGCGAGTCTGCATGTGCGCGTGCGTGCATGTGGGGGTTTGCGTGCAGGTTAGTGTCTAGGCTGAGGCTGAAAGAATGTTCCTACCCAGCTCTAGACAGCCTAACATGGCCTCGTCCATCTGTCCAGTGCCCTCTGGTGTACGGTCCTCTCTGGTCCTCTTTCTGGTCCTCTCAGCTCCATGGTCAGAGACTACCTGATCTCATCTCCAACAGAGGGTGAAGATGCTAATTACCAGGTGTGTGTGTGTTCATTTCTTGCAGAGGGTGACTTAGGGTGCTAACAAGTGTGTGTGTGTCCACTCGGAGGTGACAGGGTTCCGCTGGGCGCCCCTAACGTGACCCGACCGCCCACCCTGCCGACGGCAGACGTATGGACGCACTGATCTCCCCCACCTACTACCTGCTCACCCTGGAGTAGGCACCATGCCAGTTACCTGACTGTGTGAGTGTGTTTGTTTGTGTCTGTTATCCCCACCTGCTCGCCCAGTGCCCACTGAGGTCCTGGAGTTGGCATCATGCCCACTACCTGACCTTGACGAGGCACAGCTCAGCACTGCAAATAGACCCAGACCTACAGTAGGACTCTGAGCGTGTGTGTGCGTGTACCCATCTATCCTTCATTCCTTGTATTTGAAGTCTGTCTCTTGACTGTATAGATAGATCTCTTCAGTGTGTGTTTGTGTGTTGATGCTATATGGTAAATGGTGCTAAGTGAGGAACAAGCTGATGCTTCTGCCCTGTAACCCAGCAGTCTACGGTGCTGGGTGGGACATATTGGCAGTGTGATTGTTTAATGACGATGCAGACACTTGAAAAAGAAAAGAAGAGCCACACTCTCTAGGATCACGGATGCAATAATTGTATAACCAGCGTGTCGACATCAGGGTATAATGCAGACAGGGAAGCCACGCACGCACACCCACACACATAGACACACACACAGGGGGGCGGCAAGTCTGCAGTGATAGATCAGGAGCATAAAAATATTATCTGGATGGAGGTCTAAGTGTCATAATGGATAGTACCTAGATATTACCCTGTCGTAAAGTTTCATGTCTTGGTTAACAATATAAAGAGAGATGGTTGGATGGATACATTTATGCAGGAAGGGGGGCAGGGAGGGAGGAATGCATATGTACACTACCGTTCAAAAGTTTGGGGTCACTTTGAAATGTCCTTGTTTTCCATGAAAACATACATGAAATGAGTTGCAAAATGAATAGGAAATATAGTCAAGACGTTGACAAGGTTATAAATAATGATTTTTAATTGAAATAATAATTGTGTGATTCAAACTTTGCTTTTGTCAAAAGAATCCTCCATTTGCAGCAATTGCAGCCTTGCAGACCTTTGTTATTCTAGTAGTCAATTTGTTGAGGTAATCTGAAGAGATTTTACCCCATGCTTCTTTAAGCACCTCCCACAAGTTGGATTGGCTTGATTGACACTTCTTACGTACCATACGGTCAAGCTGCTCCCACAACAGCTCAATAGGGTTGAGATCCAGTGACTGTGCTGTCCACTCCGTTATAGACAGAATACCAGCTGACTGCTTCTTCCCTAAATAGTTATTGCATAGTTTGGAGCTGTGCTTTGGGTCATTATCCTTTTCTAGGAGGAAATTGGCTCCAATTAAGCACCGTCCACAGGGTATGGCATGGCGTTGCAAATTGGAGTGATAGCCTTCCTTCTTCAATATCCCTTTTACCCTGTACACATCTCCCACTTTACCACCACCAAAGCACCCCCAGACCATCACATTGCCTCCACCATGCTTGACAGATGGCGTCAAGCACTCCTCCAGCATCTTTTAATTTATTCTGTGTCTCACGAATGTTCTTCTTTGTGATCCGAACACCTCGAACTTAGTATTGTCTGTCCATAACACGTTTTTCCAATCTTCCTCTGTCCAGTGTCTGTTCTTTTGCCCATCTTAATCTTTTATTTTTATTGGCCAGTCTGAGATATCACTTTTTCTTTGACACTCTGCCTAGAAGGCCAGCATCCCGGAGTCACATCTTCACTGTTGACATTGAGACTGGTGTTTTGCAGGTACTATTTAACCTCTTAAAGAGCAGCAAGGTGCGCTGGGGCGCTAGCCGGTGAAATGCAAGGCGCCAAATTCAAAATCAATATACAAGTGTTGCATAGTCATCAAAAGCTCTGCTTCTTGGCAATATCACAGCGTTGTCAGATTTCAAAAAGGCTTTACGGCGAAAGCACCATATTTGATTGTTTGAGGATAGCACCTCACATATTTTTCCCATTACCATAAATTCATAAGCCATCACGGTTCACACATAACACATTTCACAGCGAAAACAAATCAATTACCTTTTGAAAAACTTCTGCTGAGGGCTTCCCAAGTGTCCAATGAAGACAATCCATGGTTCTTTTGTCAGAAAAAGTAATGTATTATATCCATAAATCTCAGTTTGGTTGGCGCGTTATAATGAGAAAATACAGCGTCGACTCGTCCATTGAAACGTGACGCAAACTCGTTCAACTTATACCTATAAACTTGTCCAAGAACAATCAAACATAATTGATAATGTATCCTTAGGAACACTTTTATGTATATATAGTATAATATTTCAACCGGAATATAAACTGGGCGATAAGAAAGGAAAAAACCACAGAGCGCGCCAGCCGGGAACGCGCGTTCTCCTCTGTTGACATTCTGTGTGGCCACTTCCTAATTCCTTTTCTTCTGCCATTTAAAGCATCTAAACAGAATCAAAACACTTTCTCGAGACTGTTGACATCCAGAGGAAGCAATAGGTACTGCATTCATATGCCCTTATATGGGCATTTCCATAAGGGAGGTGTTCCAAATGAGGCAATGTGTCAAAATCTCTTTTTTCAGGACAGAAATTCCTCGGGTGTTTGCCTGCCATATCCGTTCTGTTATACTCACAGACAAAATGTTTTTACTTTTAGAAACTTCAGAGTGTTTCCTATCCAATGGTACTAAATATGTGCATATCCTATTTTCTGTGCCTGAATGGGAGGCATTTTACTTTGGGCACGCCAGGCTCTCCAAAACCGTCACCTCGGGAGCTGCTCCCTAAGAAGTTAATGAAGCTGCCAGTTGAGGACTTGTGATCCGTCATTTCTCAGAACACGAATAGACTGACGAGTTTCAAAAGAAAGTGCTTTGTTTCTGGGCATTTTGAGCCTGAAATCAAACCCACAGATTCTGATGCTCCAGATACTCAACTAGTCTAAAGAAGGCCAGTTGTATTGCTTCTTTAGGGATCGGTGGGACCTACAACAACATCCGGTGAAATGCAGAGCGCCAAATTCAAATTACAAAAATAGTAATATTAAACATTTATGAAAATACAAGTGTTATACATCATTCAAAAGCTTAGAATCTTGGTAATCGAACCACGCTGTCGGATTTACAATAGGCTTTATTATTTTAACAGTTTTAGAAACTTCAGAGGGTTTTCTATCCAATATTTCCAATTATATGTATATCCTAGCTTCTGGGCCTCAGTAACAGGCAGTTTACTTTGGGCACGTCAGACTCTTGGTTCTTCTGAACACTGCCCCCTAGCATTATGAGGTTAATCAGGACAACAGTTTTCAGCTGTGCTAAGATAACTGCAAAAGGGTTTTCTTATGATCAATTAGCCTTTTAAAATGATAAACTTGGATTAGCTAACGCAACGTGCCATTGGAACACAGGAGTGGTGGTTGCTGATAATGGGCCTCTGTATGCCTATGTAGATATACCATAAAGACTCTGTCGTTTCCAGCTACAATTATCATTTACAACTTTTATAATGTTTACACTGTATTTCGGATCAATTTGATGTTATTTTAATGGCCCAAACATTTGCTTTTCTTTCAAAAACAAGGACATTTCTAAGTGACCCCGAACTTTTGAACGGTGGTGTATGTTAATAACATACAGTATTAATGGACATACACTATATATACAAAAGTATGTGGACACTCCTTCAAATTAATGGATTTGGCTATTTCAACCACACCCGTTGCTGCCAGTTGTATTAAATCGAGCACACAGCCATGCAATCTTCATGGACAAACATTGGCAGTAGAATGGGCTTACTGAAGAGCTCATTGACTTTCAATGTGCCACTGTCACAGAATGCAACTTTCCAACAAGTCAGTTCACCTGCTAAAGCTGCCCCGGTCAACTGTAAGTGCTGTTATTGTGAACTGGAAACATCTAGGGGCAACAACAGCTCAGCAATACTCACTACCGAGTTCCAAACAGCCTCTGGAAGCAACGTCTAGAACTGTTTGTCGGGAGCTTCATGAAATGGGTTTGCATCGCCAAGCAGCTGCACACAAGCCTAAGATCACCATGCGCAATGCAAAGCATCGGCTGGAATTGTTTAAAGCTCGCCTCCATTGGACTGGAGCAGTGGAAACGTGTTCTCTGGAGTGATGAATCACGTTTCACCATCTGGCAGTCTGACAGACGAATCTGGGTTTGGCGGATGCTAGGAGTATGCTACCTGCCCAAATTATTAGTGCCAACTGTGAAGTTTGGTGGAGGAGGAAAATGGTTCCCCTTAGTTCCTCTGAAGGGAAATCTTAACGCTACAGCATACAAGGACATTCTAGACGATTCTGTGCTTCCAGCTTTGAGGCAAAAGTTTGGGGAAGGCCTTTTCCTGTTTCAGCATGACAATGCCCCTGTGCACAAAGCGAGTTCAATACAGAAATGGTTTGTCGAGATTGGTGTGGAAGAACTTGACTGGACTGCACAGAGCCCTGACCTCAACCCCATCGAACACCTTTTGTATGAATTGGAGTACCGACTGCGAGCCAGGGCCTAATCGCACAACATCAGTGCCCGACCTCACTAATGCTCTTGCGGCTAAATGGAAGCAAGTCCCCACAGCAATTTCCAACATCTCGTGGAACGCCTTCCTAGAAGAGTGGAGGCTGTTATAGCAGCAAAGGGGGGACCAAGGCCATATTAAGTGGACTACATCCAGCATCCAGGCAAGTGTATCATGACCGTACCACACTACAGAGGGGCAGGGCTGGCATTGTGCTGTTGTTAATAGTATCTGTAGTATGTATTGTGTAGGTGTCAGTGAGGCAGCTCTGTAGAGTAGGTGTCAGAGAGACAGCTCTGTAGAGTAGGTGTCAGAGAGGCAGCTCTGTAGAGTAGGTGTCAGAGAGACAGCTCTGTAGAGTAGGTGTCAGTGAGACAGCTCTGTAGGTGTCAGTGAGGCAGCTCTGTAGAGTAGGTATCAGTGAGGCAGCTCTGTAGAGTAGGTGTCAGTGAGACAGCTCTGTAGAGGATGTCAGAGAGACAGCTGTGTAGAGTAGGTGTCAAGGAGACAGCTCTGTAGAGTAGGTGTCAGAGAGACAGCTCTGTAGAGTAGGTGTCAGTGAGGCAGCTCTGTAGAGACAGCTCTGTAGAGTAGGTGTCAGAGAGGCAGCTCTGTAGAGTAGGTGTCAGTGAGACAGCTCTGTAGAGTAGGTGTCAGTGAGGCAGCTCTGTAGAGTAGGTGACAGTGAGACAGCTCTGTAGAGGATGTGTCAGAGAGACAGCTGTGTAGAGTAGGTGTCAGAGAGACAGCTGTGTAGAGTAGGTATCAGAGAGACAGCTCTGTAGAGTAGGTGTCAGTGAGGCAGCTCTGTAGAGACAGCTCTGTAGAGTAGGTGTCAGAGAGGCAGCTCTGTAGAGTAGGTGTCAGTGAGGCAGCTCTGTAGAGTAGGTGTCAGTGAGACAGCTCTGTAGAGTAGGTGTCAGTGAGACAGCTCTGTAGAGTAGGTGTCAGTGAGGCAGCTCTGTAGAGTAGGTGTCAGTGCCATTGTGGCATTGTGGTTATGGCAGTGTGTGTATGGGTGTTGTAGGTGTTAGGGCCTACCCGCTGAACATGGTGCACCAGTCAAACCCACCAGTTCCCCAGCAAAGCTAATTACATTTCCTCACCACGAGGTCCTCGGAAAACATCGCTCCGCAGCGCTCTGCCTCTCCGCCTCCCAGCTTGTTGGTTTGGTTTCCCAAGAGGATGGGAAGTTGCAACCGTGCCGACTGTGCTCTGCACCCCTATTACTGTATTTATTTGTCTGACTTCTCTACAGTGTATCCACAAGTAGCATAGTGAATGGCTGTAATCACCACAGTGTAGAAGACACTGGTGAGTTAGATCTAGACTCTCACTACGTGGTAGGGGAGGAGTCTGTAGGTCTACTGTTTTACAGCAACACCTTTCTCTTCATGAAACCTCCATTCAGTCCTCATTCACACTCTAGTGATGTGATGAATATGGAGAATATGCACATAAGTATGTTTCTGTGTGGCTCAGTTGGTAAGAGCTTTGCACTAGTAATGTCAAGGTCATGGGCTAAATTCCTACAAGGATTACATGCCCTCACTGTACTGTAAGTCACTTTGGATAACATGTCTGTTAAATGGCATTTGTTAATATTCCACATGTTCTGAAGCCTGACACTGGCCTTTGGACTGTTTGACCTTTGGTTCTCATGTTTCGTCAAAGTTGGCCTGTGAGGCTGCTGCTGTCAAAGTGCAGCATGTTTTAGATGGGACACGCTGTCTCTGTGAAATGTCATGGTTTGCACTTTGTTTTGTTTACATTGTCATTTGGTGCTTATTGAATGCAAAGTATAACAGAAATTGTAATACAGATTCTTGGGTGTATATACGAATATACTATTCACTTATGTAATTATATATTTATACATTACAATAAGCATAATGGAGACGCAAGGAGTCAGGAAGCAGGTGCACTTGTTGAGTTTAATATAAATGAACATGGCGCAGAACAACTTGGTGAGAAAAGCTACAGAGTGCTAGATATAGGGAAAGTTATCAGGGTAGTGATGAAGTCCAGGTGTGCCTAATGATGGGGCGCAGGTGTGGGTCATAATGGTTGCCAGGTGTGCGTAATGATGGGAGCGGCGGAGCGGGAGTAGACGTGACACTTATGTATAAGTGTGTTTGTGTGTATTCAAGAGATAGAGAGGCACAGACGGAAAGTAAATACATTTCCATACTTGAAATGAGTGGAAATGTGTAATGACAATAACAAAACCAAATTTGAGCTAGAAGCACAGGAAATGTTTTTCCCCGTTTTTTCCAGGACACAATTCATCGCTTCCCTTAGGACAAGGAGAGGAGACTTTCTGCTAAACGAAAGTACCTCAAATACCTCCATTTCACACCAATTTACATTATTATAATTTCCCAAAGTGCCAGAATTAACCAGTGCTAAAAGGTATTCAGCACAATCATGTCAAGTGTTTGATATGCAATTATGCTACATTAAATTAATCGCCTGTACTTCTCTCCTGGGTAGGTCTTTTAACGTCTGCCATTTTAAAACACTGTTTTCGCCAAGTGCCACACTTCCAGAAGTCCTCAGACGGCCAGAAAAAATGGGTTAGGACTTGATGTTTATTCTTACTGATTAAACTATAAACAAATTCTCTAAAACGACATTGGAGTTGGCTTACGTTAGAGAAATGAACATAAAATGATCTCGCAACAGCTCTGGTGGACATTCCTGCAGTCAGCATGCCAATTGCCCACTCCCTCAAAACTTGAGACATCTGTGCCATTTTGTTTTGTGAAAACACCTGCACAGAAACACTATCCACAATAGAAATAAGGAAAGGTGAATACAATGGAGGAGCACAGCTTATATGAATATGTAGGCCTCAATCCTCACCAGAGCAAAGCTCTATAATGGAAGGTCACAATGTCTACAATGATGACCTAGGAGTAACCCAAAGTTTGTAAAGTAACCCAACTTCATTGTCTGTAACTCTGCATGTCTGCAATATTGTAAAAAAAAGTCCCCATTGCCTAGATATTTCCATATATTGTACATGGTATGATGACACTGATGGGGTGATTTAGAACTTTGTGCAGTTGTATTTACTGATTGCCAGAAACAGTCAACACAATTGCACGCTTTTCTCTTCTGATGAAAACAATGGCTTATATTCTGTGAAAAAACACGTAACAGGGTGTATTTAAGGTTTTGTAAATGTATTTGAGCATTTGATAATTGCTGATCTGCTATGTTTCAACACAGATCCAAAAATTGCTTGTACGTGATTAAGGAACTGCAATGGCGCCTACAGATCTGTGTCTTAGTAAATCTGATTGATAAGGATTGTGTTTTTAAGTGATCACATGGCACTAGAGGGTTTGACATTTCCCCCATGCCTACGCTTCCTCTTTGGCCTGCTCTGAAAGACAGAGAGTGGGATTGATCCGAAAAAGATAAAGAGTGGGATCAGAAAAATGTAAAGAGATAGGGAGCAGCTTAGATGGAGGGAGTAAATGATATAATGGCACCGGATGGAAAGGATAGTGTTCCACAGGCCATATGAATCAAAGCCATCATCTCTCTTTATGCCATATGAAAGAGGGATGAGGAGGAGGAAGAAGTAGAGAAAGAGAGGCTGAGAAGGAGGAGGTGTGAACTGTAATTAAAGCCTAAAGAAAGCTGTGTGACTTTCACAGGGCCACGCTGAGCTCTGAGGGGTGCAACGGTCTCTATGGAGTTCCATCAAATGGATATAGCCTATTATTTCTATCAAGTGTGTGTGTGTGTGTGTGTGTGTGTGTATGTGTGTGTGTGTGTGTCTCTGCATGGCTCCCTGCATCTGGTTACTTGTTATTCCATGCGTCTTTCCACCCAAGTTCCATTTTTTACAAGAAGAAAAAGCATATAAAGAATGACTTGCAGCATTTTTCTGTGTCCCTGCTTCAGTAGTCAGCAGGCCGTGTATGTGTGTGTGTGTTTTCTGTCAGCAGCAGGCACTGCAGAGGACACCCGTGGTGGGGTCCAAACACTGCATAGGCCACAGGCCCTAATGAGAAATTCAGGGATTTCACTGCACCACGAAATGGCACACAAGAAGAATAAACAGAATATAGAATTATAATTGGGTTGTAATATGTGTTCTGGTTCTTGTTCACATGACTGACTGAGACACGCTTGAAGCTGTATGTGTGTCCGTGTGCGTGTGTGCGTGCGTTGTTCTCTGAGCTGTTCTGAATGTTTATTCTAACCCTTCGGAGATGTGATGGAGATTGTCATGGAAACCTTGTGGATGTTATGACATTATTGTTATCACATGACAGACATTTATAATAATCTATCTGCACCGTCTGGAAATATATAGAAAAGAACACAACGTATGTCTGGTGGTTAACCACAAATCATCATTTTTCATCAAATTCAAATACATGTCCCTTCTCCATCCCTAAGAAAAAAAATCCTCTGTGAAGCAAGGGTCTTGGTGTCAGCCCTAAAGGAATTGTTCCTACAACAACAGAAAGCATTGCCATAACCTCTTACAGCAGGTTGGCTTCTCTGATAGGACAAAAAGTGCCCCCTCCAGAAGTCTTCATTAAATGTCCATATCCCTGTAAGGTATTGATCTGGCGTTTTCCCTCTTATTTCCAACAGTCAATACATACCCTCTAGGCTTGGGCGATATACCGTTTATACTGTATACCGGGTTATTTTGAAATACCATCGGTTCGATTTTTAATACTGTTTAAAAAATATAAATGTATACTTTTTTTTGGTGGGGGTGGGTGGGTTGGGGGCACCCACTGCTTATAACGATCTAAAATGTGTTTTATAAATGATATCCAGCTCAGGGCTCCAGCTATGCATTTGGTTTGCTAAATTAATAGCTTATGTGGCTAGATGTCAAGATCAAGCAAAACACTTCCGGCGCCGCCTCGCTTCACGTTCTCAGGAAACTATGAAGTATTTAGTATTACTTCTTACATTGTATTACTTCTTACATTGTTACCCCGGAAAATATTAAGTTTTACTACATACAACTGGGAGGAACTATTGGATATAAGAGCAACGTCAACTTAACCAACATTACGACCAGGAATACGACTTTCCCGAAGAGGATCCTCTGTTTGGGCCACCAACTAGGACAATAGACTGGATCCCAGCTGGCGACTCAAAACAACGCCGGCGCCGGAGAAGGGGGAAACGCGGCGGTCTTTTGGTCAGGCTACGTGAAGCGGGCACATCGTGCACCTCTCCCGAGTTTTTACTTGCCAATGTCCAGTCTCTGGACAACAAGGTGGATGAAATACGAGCAAGAGTTGCCTTCCAGAGAGACATCGGCGACTGCAACGTTCTTTGCTTCATGGAAACATGGCTCACTCAGGACACGTTATCTGAGTCGGTACAGCCACATGGTTTCTCCACGCAGAAACAAACATCTATCTGGTAAGAAGAAGGGCGGGGGTGTGTGTCTTATGATTAACGAGACGTGGTGTGATCATAACAACATACAGGAACTCAAGTCCTTTTGTTCACCTGACATAGAATTCCTTACAATCAAATGCCGACCGCATTATCTACCAAGAGAATTCTCCTCGATTATAATCACAGCCGTGTACATCGCCCCTCAAGCTGACACATCGACGTCACTGAAAGAAATCCATTGGACTCTATGTAAACTGTAAACCACATATCCTGAGGCTGCATTTATTGTGGCTGGGGATTTTAATAAGGCTAAT
This sequence comes from Brachymystax lenok tsinlingensis, assembly GCA_030435695.1. Lineage (NCBI taxonomy): Eukaryota > Metazoa > Chordata > Actinopteri > Salmoniformes > Salmonidae > Brachymystax > Brachymystax lenok. Next base: position 17,881,214 of record CM059806.1, on the reverse strand, counting down.
TTGAAAACAAAGCTCCCTTTTTACCCGGGCTGGTAAAATCCTTGATCATTGTTATTCTAACTTCCGTGATGCATACAAGGCTATTCTCCGCCCTCCTTTCGGCAAGTCTGACCATGACTCCATTTTGTTGCTCCCAGACTACAGACAGAAACAAAAACAGGAAACGCCCGTGCTCAGGTCTGTTCAACGCTGGTCCGACCAATCTGATTCCACGCTGCAAGATTGCTTCGAGCACGTGGACTGGGATATGTTCCGTATAGCATCGGACAACAACATTGATGTATACGCTGATTCGGTGAGCGAGTTTATTAGCAAGTGCATTGGTGATGTTGTACCCATTGCAACTATTAAAACCTTCCCCAACCAGAAACCGTGGATTGATGGCAGCATTCGCGCAAAACTGAAAGGACGAACTACTGCTTTTAACCAGGGTAAGGCGACCGGAAACATGACTGAATACAAACAGTGTAAAAATTCCCTCCGCAAGGCAATCAAACGAGCTAAGCGTCAATATAGAGACAAAGTAGAGTCACAATTCAACGGCTCAGACACAAGAGGAATGTGGCAGGGTCTACAGTCAATCACGGACTACAAAAAGAAAACCAGCCCCGTCGCGGACCATGACGTCCTGTTCCCAGACAAACTAAACAACTTCTTTGCTCGCTTTGAAGACAAAACAGTGCCACCGACACGGCCCGCTACCAAAACCTGCGGGCTCACCTTCACCGCAGCCAATGTGAGTAAAATATTTTAATGTGTTATCCCTCGCAAGGCTGCCGGCCCAGATGGCATCCCTGGCCGTGTCCTCAGAGCATGCGCAGACCAACTGGCTGGTGTGTTTACGGACATATTCAATAAGTTGTTTCCACATGCTTCAAGAGGGCCACCATTGCTCCTGTTCCCAAGAAAGCTAAGGTAACTGAGCTAAATGACTATCGCCCGTAGCACTCACTTCCGTCATCATGAAGTGCTTTGAGAGACTAGTCAAGGATCATATCACCTCTGTTACGTACGCCTCTTGGAGGAGGGAACGCAACTCCCTGCTGCTCTAAATTCCCCGCGGAGTGAAAGAGGTATGGGACTGTAGGTGCGAGTAAGGATGACAAAAGCAGTAAGCGGTACCGTTAACAAGGAATTTATTCCGTCACACGGTAGTTTTGGGGAAAAGGGGCTGAACGGAACCAAAGCAAAGAAGGTAAAAGTCAAAGCCCCCTCTCCTATTTTACCTGCCTACCCACAACTTACCTAACTTAGTACCACCTGGTGCACTAACCAAAATACAGGGGGTGGTCCGTCCAGGTCTTACCTAGTGTGCATAGACAGTAAAATACTACGGGTTATGTATGCCCGGAGGCCTCTTGCCTAAGCACTCCCTAGGTGCCTTCCCCTTCCCCCCTGGGAACAAACACAGAAAAATACAAACAATTTCAAATAATCAATACGGACCTTTTGATAGATCTCTCTCTTTTAGCAAAAATCATTAACACAGAACATAACAATCAGTAACAGCTAACATACCACAATCTCTTAACAACTTTAAATTCAGGATGCACTTCACCCTCAGTCATCAGCCTCATCTATCCGCCTCCTCTCTCAGCCTTCTCCCTTCTGAGCAACAGAACCCTGGCTTATATAGCTGGAGAAGGTGTCTAATGGGATACAGCTGTATCCTGACGAGGGGGCGGGGTCAGCTCCAATTAGTAAAGGGGAAAATTTCAGGAAGCCATCCTGAAACACACACATACAAGCAAAAGCACCACAGAAACTGGGGAACGTAACAACCTCCATCCTGCCAGACACCCTAGACCCACTCCAATTTGCTTACCGTCCCAATAGGTCCACAGACGACGCAATCGAAATCACACTGCATACTGCCCTATCCCATCTGGACAAGAGGAATACCTATGTAAGAATGCTGTTCATCGACTACAGCTCAGCATTTAGCACCATAGTACCCTCCAAGCTCGTCATTAAGCTTGAGACCCTAGGTCTCGACCCAGCCCTGTGCAACTGGGTCCTGGACTTCCTGACGGGCCACCCCGCTGATCCTCAACACTGGGGCCCCACAAGGGTTGCGTTCTCAGCTCTCTCCTGTACTCCCTGTTTACCCATGACTGCGTGGCCAAGCACGCATCCAACTCAATCATCAAGTTTGCTGACGACACTAGAGTGGTAGGCTTGATTACCAACAACGACGAGACGGCCTACAGGGAGGAGGTGAGGGCCCTCGGAGTGTGGTGTCAGGAAAATAACCTCTCACTCAACGTCAACAAAACAAAGGAGATGATCGTGAACTTCAGGAAACAGGAGAGGGAGCACCCCCCTATCCACATCGAGGGGACAGTAGTGGAGAAGGTGGAACATTTTAAGTTCCTCGGCGCACACATCACGGACAAACTGAAATGGTCCACCCACACAGACGAGGCGCAACAGCGCCTCTTCAACCTCAGGAGGCTGAAGAAATTCGGCTTGTCACCAAAAACACTCACAATCTTCTACAGAGGCACAATCGAGAGCATCCTTTCGGGCTGTATCACCGCCTGGTACGGCAACTGCTCCGCCCACAACCGTAAGGCTCTCCAGAGGGTAGTGAGGACTGCACAACGCATCACCGGGGGTAAACTACCTGCCCTCCAGGACACCTACACCACCCGATGTCACAGGAAGACCAAAAAGATCATCAAGGACAACAACCACCCGAGCCACTGCCTGTTCACCCCGCTATCATCCAGAAGGCGAGGTCAGTACAGGTGCATCAAAGCTGGGACCGAGAGACTGAAAAACAGATTCTATCTCAAGGCCATCAGACTGTTAAACAGCCATCACTAACATTGAGTGGCTGCTGCCAACATACTGACTTAAATCTCTAGCCACTTTAAATAATAGGAATTGGATGTAACAAATGTATCACTAGCCACTTTAAACAATTTTGTATATAATGTTTACATATCCGACATTACTCATATGAAATGTATACACTGTACTCTAAACCATCTACTGAATCTTGCCTATGCCGTTCGGCCATTGACTCAAATCTCTAGCCACTTTAATAATTATATTTGGATGAAATAAATGTATCACTAGCCACTTTAAATTATGCCATTTATATAATGTTTACATATCCTACATTACTCATCTCATATGTATATACTGTACTCCATACCATCTACTGCATCTTGCCTACGCCGGTCAGCCATTGCTCATCCATATATTTATATGTACATACTCGTATTCATTCCTTTACTCTTGTGTGTATAAGGTAGTTGTTGTTAGATTACTTGTTAGATACTACTGCATGGTCGGAACTAGAAGCACAAGCATTTCGCTACACTCGCATTAACATCTGCTAACCATGTGTATGTGACAAATAAAATGTTATTTGATTCTTTTGCTTACAGCAGAAACATTCAATCCCCTCTTGGATCAAGATCATTTTTTTTATATAGTGCCCCTTTTGTGCACATTCGATAGTACTGTATACCCTGGTATGGTAGAGAAACAATATGACGATATGAAAGTCTGGATACCGGCCAACACTAATACCCTCTCTTTCTCTCTTTTCCTTTCTTCCTCCATTGGAGTTCCTCTCCGCTTCACATTTGGGAACGGTAGTGGTGGTTGTTGTGTGTGTGGGTGTGTGAGTGAGTGACTGAGTGAGTGTGTGTGTGTGATGGGTATGTGTGTGTGGTGGGCTGCTGGGTAGGGAAGGAAATAGGGATGGGAGCCATTGCGAAGCACTAATGAAACAATTTCACACAACAGCCTCTGCCTTGCAGTGCCAATCTCAGAATACGCTCCGCCTCGGAACTATGTATGCTGCGACGTATGGTCAGAGAGAGAAATTACCCTCTGCGTCATACTACCTCCACCCTCCATCTTACCACCCTTATATTATACCAACCCCATGACAGAGTGGAGTGGATGGGGAAATAGGGAAAGAGAGGAGATAGAGAGGACACAGGAGACTGAAAGAGGGGAGGAGAGGAGACCTAGTCTATGAAGATTAATGTATGCAGTAGATATCTTTGAGAGGTGATGTCCAAATTGCCTTAGACACGGCATTTAGACAGTAGACAGGGCATTTACTTTGCATCGACTTTAAAAGGTCACAAGTCGTACACCATAAATCAGAACATACATATGGAGATCTAGCCTATACCTCTAAAGCTCTGGAATATCATGATAAATTATAGGTCTTTCAAAAGGAATTTGCTGTATATAAACTCAGAAAAAAAGAAACGTCTCTTTTTCAGGACCCTGTCTTTCAAAGATAATTCGTAAAAATCCAGATCTTCATTGTAAAGGGTTTAAACACTGTTTCCCATGCTTGTTCAATGAACCATACAACATTTCTGAACATGCACCTGTGGAACGGTCGTTAAGACACTAACAGCTTACAGATGGTAGGCAATTAAGGTCACAGTTATGAAAACTTAGGACACTAAAGAGGCCTTTTTACTGACTCCAAAAAACAACAAAAGAAAGATGCCCAGGGTCCCTGCTCATCTGCGTGAACATGCCTTAGGCTTGCTGCAAGGAGGCATAAGGACTGCAGATGTGGCCAGGGCAATAAATTGCAATGCCCGTACTGTGAGACGCCTAAGACAGCGCTACAGGGAGACAGAATGGACAGCTGATCGTCCTCGCAGTGGCTGATCATGTATAACAACACCTGCACAGGATCGGTACATCCGAACATCACACCTGCGGGACAGGTACAGGATGGCAACAACAACTGCCCGAGTTACACCAGGAACGCACAATCCCTCCATCAGTGCTCAGACTGTCCGCAATAGGCTGAGAGAGGCTGGCCTGAGGGCTTGTAGGCCTGTTGTAAGGCAGGTCCTCACCAGACATCAACGGCAACAACGTCGCCTATGGGCACAAACCCACCGTCGCTGGACCAAACAGGACTGGCAAAAAGTGCTTTTCACTGACGAGTCGCGGTTTCATCTCACCAAGGGTGATGGTTGGATTCGCGTTTATCGTCGAAGGAATGAGCATTACACCAAGGCCTGTACTCTGGAGCGGGATCGATTTGGAGGTGGAGGGTCCGTCATGGTCTGGGGCGGTGTGCCACAGCATCATCAGACTGAGCTTGTTGTCATTGCAGGCAATCTCAACTCTGTGCGTTACAGGGAAGACATCCTTCTCCCTCATGTGGTACCCTTCTTGCATGCTCATCTTGACATGACCCGCCAGCATGACAATGCCACCAGCCATACTGCTCATTCTGTGCGTGATTTCCTGCAAGACAGGAATGTCAGTGTTCTGCCATGGCCAGCGAAGAGCCCGGATCTCAATCCCATTGAGCACATCTGGGACCTGTTGGATCGGAGGGTGAGTGCTAGGGCCATTCCCCCCAGAAATGTCCAGGAACTTGCAGGTGCCTTGGTGGATGAGTGGGGTAACATCTCACAGCAAGAACTGCCAAATCTGGTGCAGTCCATGAGGAGGAGATGCACTGCAGTACTTAATGCAGCTGGTGGCCACACCAGATACTGACTGGTACTTTTGATTTTGACCCCCCCTTTGTTCAGGGACACATTTTTATATTTCTGTTAGTCACATGTCTGTTGAACTTCTTCAGTTTATGTCTCAGTTGTTGAATCTTGTTATGTTCATACAAATATTTACACATGTTAAGTTTGCTGAAACGCAGTTGACAGTGAGAGGATTTTTCTTTTTTTGCTGAGATTATCCTTGAGATGTTTCTATAACTTGATTGGAGTCCACCTATGGTAAACTCAATTGATTGGACATGATTTGGAAAGGCACACACCTGTCTATATAAGGTCCCACAGTTGTCCGTAGAGCTCGAAGACCGGATTGTGTCGAGGCACAAATCTGGGGTAAGGTACCAAAACATTTCTGCTTAATTGAAGGTCCCCAAGAAAACAGTGGCCTCCATAACTTTTAAATGAAAGATGTTTGGAACCACCAAGACTCTACCAAGAGCTGGCTGCCTGGCCAAACTGAGCAATCGGGGGAGAATGGCCTTGGTCAGGGAGGTGACCAAGAACTTGATTGTCACTCTGAGAGTGGTCCAGAGTTCCTCTGTGGAGATGGGAGCCTTCCAGAAGACCAACCATCTCTGCAGCATTACACCAATCAGGCCTTAATGTTAGAGTAGCCAGACAAAGCCTCTCCTCAGTAAAAGGCACAAAACAGCACAGCCCACTTGGAGTTTGCCAAAAGCACCTAAAGGACTCTCAGGCCATGAGAAACAAGATTCTATTGTCTGATGAAACCAAGATTGAACTCTTTGTCCTAAATGCCAAGCATCACGTCTAGAGGAAACCTAGTACCATCCCTACGGTGAAGCATGGTGGTGGCAGCATCATGCTGTGGGGATGTTTTTCAGCGTCAGGGACTGGGAGACTAGTCAGGATCAAGGGAAAGATGAACGGAGCAAAGTACAGAGAGATTATTGATGAAAACCTGCTCCAGAGTGCTCAGGACCTCAGATTGGGGCAAATGTTCACCTTCCAACAGGACAATGACCCTAAGCACACAGCCAAGACAAAGTAATCAATTTTAAAATAAGGCTGTAATGTAACACAATTTGGAAAAGGTCAAGGGGTCTGAATACTTTCCGAATGCACTGTATATACAGCTCTGGAAAAAATTAAGAGACCTCTGCAAAATTATAAGATCCTCTGGTTTAAATATTTATAGGTACGTGTTTGGGTAAAATGAATATTTTTGTTTTATTCTACAAATTACTGACAACATTTCTCCCAAATTCAAAATAAAAATATTGTCATTTAGAGCATTTATTTGCAGAAAATGGCAAAAAATATGCAGTGTTGTCAGACCTCGAATAATGCAAAGAAAATAAGTTAATATTCATGTTTTAACAGAAATCAATATTTGGTGGAATAACCCTGATTTTCAATCACAGCTTTCATGTGTCTTGGCATGCTCTCCACCGGTCTTTCACATTGATGTTGGGTGACTTCATGCCACTCCTGGCGCAAACATTCAGCAGCTTGGCTTTGTTTGATGGCTTGTGACCGTCCATCTTCCTCTTGATCACATTCCAGAGGTTTTCAATGGGGTTCAGGTCTGGAGATTGGGGTGGCCATGACAGGGTCTTTATCTGGTTGTCCTCCATCCACACCTTGATTGGCCTGGCTGTGTTGCATGGAGCATTGTCCTGCTGGAAAAACCAATCCTCGGAGTTGGGGAACATTGTCAGAGCAGAAGGAAGCAAGTTTTCTTCCAGGACAACCTTGTACGTGGCTTGATTCATGTGTCCTTCACATAGACAAATCTGCCCGATTCCAGCCTTGCTGAAGCACCCCCAGATCATCACTGATCCTCCACCAAATTTCACAGTGGGTGCGAGACCTGGAGAGGTCTACAAGCCACAGTGTCTCGCACCCACTGTGATATTTGGAGGAAGATCGGTAGTAAACAGTTAAACCATATGAACTGATAATTTTGCAGTGGTCTCTTAATTTATTCCAGAGATGTATATATACAGTACCAGTCAAAGGTTTGGACACACCTCTATGATGAAGCGCTATGAAGAAACCTCCCTCTGCAACTGGATCCTGGACTTCCTGACTGGCCGCCCCCAGGTGCTAAGGGTAGGCAACCTGACGAAGATCCATTTGGATCGAAATCTTGTCAATATTTCTGTGAATTGGGAGCTTTAACAGTGTGCGGGCCTTTTTGTTCTATACTAGAATTATTATCTAGCCCAGCACCTATGTTTTTACGGATGTGCCTATGACGACAAACTTTTCTATAAAGGGTAGGCAACAACACTATCTGGCATGCTGATCCTCAACACTGGGGCCCCTCAGGGGTGCGTGCTTAGTCCCCTCCTGTACTACCTGTTCACCCACGACTGCCTGGCCAAGCACGACTCCAACACATCATTAAGTTTGCTGATGACACTACAGTGGTAGAACCTGATCACCGACAACGATGAGACAGCCTATAGGGAGGAGGTCAGAGACCTGGCAGTGTGGAGCGGATCGAGAGTTTCAAGTTCCTTGGTGTCCACATCACCAACAAACTATCATGGTTCAAACACACCGAGACAGTTGTGAAGAGGGCACGACAACACCTTTTCCCCCTCAGGAGACTGAAAAGATTTGGTATGGGTCCCCAGATCCTCAAAATAATTATACAGCTACACCACCAGAGGGTAGTGGTGCGGCCAGTACATCACTGTGGGCAAGCTTCCTGACAGAGGAGGGCTAAAAACATTGTCAGAGACACCAGGCATCCACAATCACCAGACCTCCACCCAATTGAGATGGTTTGGAATTAGTTGGACCGCAGAGGGAATGAAAAGCAGCCAACAAGTGCTCAGCATATGTGGGAACTCCTTCAAGACTGTTGAGAGAATGTGGTTGAGAGAATGAATATATTTTGCTTTGTTGAACACTTTTTCTGTGTTATTTAATAGTTTTGATGTCTTCACTATTATTCTGTAATGTAGAAAATAGCCAAAATAAAGAAAAACCTTGAATGAGTAGGTGTGTCAAAACTTTTGACTAATACTGTATATATATCACTTTTTGTCCATCCCATCCTGTCATCTTCCTCCTGTCCTCCACTTTGTCTTCTTCTCCTCTCCTTCCTTTGAGGAGTTGTGTTTGGAAGGTGGCCAGTTTAATACAGCTGGTTAGTTCTATATTTGCCCAAGCGTTCCAGTATATATAGGGCTGGGCTGATTCAGTTGATGGTTATTTTAAGTTTTTCAATAAGCGTACAGTAGATACACGATTTGGTGGGCACTGAAATGTGAAAGCTGTGAAAGAGATAGGGATAGCAAATTGGAATTTCATGTTTTATTATGTAGTAAAAATGCAATTTTGTAGGGATTGGATAGTACACGTGATTCTAGTTGATATGCCACTGGTGGCATGGAGTTATATGTCATCACAGATGGCATCGATCGGTGCGTCCTTCAGTCTCTGATCCTGAGGCAGTCATTAAGTTGAAATAACCAATGTCCTTCTGAGATGAATCATTCATGATTGAGGGTTTTAGTTAGTCACATTTGTAGTTAGAGTCACATTTGTTTTAACAGGATGATAAACTGTTGCCAGGAAACAGTGTGTGGGTGGGGGTGGAGTTAGAGGAAGAGGTAAGGAAGCTTCAGGATTTAGTGTTTTATCTACAGAACTACAACCTGGGGATGTTGTTCAACAATTTGCCTCTCGTACCTTTAAAGTTCAGAGGGATCCTTTCCTACACTCTTATTTTTATTCATACCGCTTTGTTCTCGTTCTCTCTCTCTCTCTCTCTCTCTCTCTCTCTCTCTCTCTCTCTCTACCTCCTAGACATGTCAGTAGCGACAGCTAGGGGCTTAATGAAGTTATTTTGGGCCCTTTCCTTCCATGTAAAAGGTAGCCCCATCAGTGTGTGATTTAATGTTTTCAATCTGTATGTTTACAGCCTGATCCGTGTGTGTGCTATCTGTGCAATTAGCTAAAGACTAACGGCTGCCACATGGGGAGAGAATGGCACTTTGGTTGCTGTTGTCTCTGGACAGTTTAAACATCAGAAAGTGCTCTGCTGTCACGGCTCAGGCTAAGACCCAGATGCAGACACAGGAGGCGGATAGTACTAGTCTCAGAGTTTATTACAGTACAAGGGGCAGCCAATTGGTAGGTCAAGAGTCGTCGTAATCCAAATCAGAGTCAGGAAGGATCAGGACAGGCAGAAAGGTCAGAACTGTGAAGACTTGAAAAGCAAAAACTAGAGCACAGGAACACGCTGGTAGGACTTGATAGGACAAGACGAACTGGCAACAAACAGAAAACGCAGGTATAAATTAACATGAGGTAATGGGAGACACCTGGTGGGGGTTGGAGACAATCACAAGACAGGTGAAACAGATCAGGTCGTGACAGCTGCGTCTAGTCTGTTTTTCTGTTATTAGTAAACACACATTCATAATTTATTATTACAAACCTTTCCACTGTTAATTTTAGCAGAAATTACAGAAGTTTGTCATAACTTTGTTCATTTTAATATTTAATTGGATTACATGACACATGCACAGACACACACACACACCTTAGAAACACACACATGCACATGACTGTTCTAATTGCATGGGCTAGGCCTTACGTTGCATGAAAAGCTCATTTGGGCACAGAGGAATGTGTGTGTGTGTAACAGAGGTGCATAGGAAGGATGCGTTAATGAGGGAATTCAGTGGAACGTATCTGATGTTGGTGACATTCACTTCCTGAAACCAAGCAAGGCGTCCTCCATGGTGGAGAAACTTTGTATAAGGCTAAGCCATGGGTAATGTCTTTCCTCTCAATTTCCTCTCTCCTCCTCCTCCTCCTCTACTCTTCCTCTCCACAGCCTGAGCAGCAGATGGCTAGCACAACAACCAGCAATTCAATTTGTGATTTGCTTACACACCCTTACACACAGCTCACTGGTGGATACACGGAGGAGGGGACTAGGGGAAAAGGGGATGAGGGCAGGGACAGGGAGGAGATTGGGGGATACTTGTTAGTCAGCTGGAAAAAAAAGGGGAAAGTAGCCCCCAAATTAGCAGACTACCGTCTCCCTTAAGGACAAGAGGAGAAAGAGAAACTGTCTTGGTTGTTTATTGCAAAGGAAATGCTTTCTGCCAGCCTGCTGTTTCAAACAGAAGAAAAGATAGTCCAAATTAAAAAAGAAAACAGAAGGGTTTCCCAAACAGAACACAAAAGAGAACAGCGGGTGACCGGCGTGTGTGTGTATGTGTGTTCTGTCTGGCTAGGTGGGATGCCTTTAAGCAGGGCCTGGCATGGAGTCAGAGTGGCTCTTTAACACGAGTCCTGTTCAGTGTTCTGCTCCTGCCAAGGCCTAATATGATCAGTTAGCCCAGAGGGTCCTGGGACTAACACTAAACTGTAGACTGTGTTTTGTTTGTGGGGGAGGGGGGTTCTATCAATGTAATTGTTTGCAACATTTCCAAACTCCCATATTTTATACAAAAATATATTTTCCTTCTTTATTATTTTTTACTAACCCTACCACCCCTCCCCTAATTAGAGTAAACTAATAGACAATACTACCAACTTATCTATTTTTGCTAACTTTCTATAAAACTATTTTGTAGTGCAATCATTTATTTATTCCGAAATATGAATACAGAGTATGCCCACTTCACCGTCAGACCATTTTGTTGGTAAACTACACGGTAATGTATTTTTAGCAAGGGGAAGGGGAGGACCATCCTCGTCAGTGAATTTCCCCCTAAAAATCCCCCAAATTTGAATTGTAAAACATTTTAAAAGTTATTTTTAGATAACACTATACTAAATATAATCACGTCACCAAATAACTGATTTAAACACACTATTTTGCAAAAAAGGTCTACATTAGCCTCACAGCACTCTGTTGGGTAGCACGATGGTGTAGCCGGAGGACAGCTAGCTTCCTTCCTCCTTTGGGTACATTGACTTCAATACAAATCCTAGGAGGCTCATGGTTCTCACCCCCTTCCATAGACTTACACAGTAATTATGACAACTACCGGAGGATGTCCTCCAGCACATCAGAGCTCTTGCAAAATGAACTGACATGTCCACCCAATCAAAGGATCAGAGAATGAATTTAGTGCTGAAAGCATAAGCTACAGCTAGCTAGCACTGCAGTGTATAAATGTAGTGAGTAGTTGACTCAAAGAGAGAGAAAAACAATAGTTTAACAGTTTTAAACAAATTAAAGGAGAAGCAAGACAGAAATAGAGAGAGAGAGATTGTCATTTTTTCTCTCACTTTCTTTCACTTTCAGTTTCATTTACTTAGCTAGCAAATGCAGCTAGATAGTTTAGCCCACTGAAACACCCAGCTCAAACAGAGGGATGCTATGTTAGCTAGCTGGCTATGACTTTCTAACATAACACTGGAACTCTTCCAAGTCAAGGTAAGCTTTTGGAATTACTAACTGCCACCGGGGCCCGCCAGTGTAACTGCTAACTGACTGTACACTAATGTTACTGCATGATTGTTCTGTAACCAGAGGGGAAAAAATTCTAGATCACCTGTACTCCACACCCAGAGACGTGTACAAAGCTCTCCATCGCCCTACATTTGATAAATCCGACCACAATTCTATCCATGTTGATGGAAATTAGGTAGAACGGATTTAAGTTTCCCTGAATTAAAGTCTCCGGCCACTAGGAGTGCCGCCTCTGGGTGAGTGGTTTCCTGTTTGCTTATTTCCTTATACAGCTGACTGAGTGCGGTCTTAGTGCAGTAGCAGTAGCGTAAAGGAGGGGTTGGCGGGTGGTGGGTGGCGGGATACAATGCAGATAGCCCGGTTAGCCAATATGCGGGGGCACTGGTTGGTCGGGCCAATTGAGGTAGTATGTACATGAATGTATAGTTAAAGGGGCTATGCATATATGATAAACAGAGAGTAGCAGCAGCGTAAAAGAGGGGTTGGGGGGGGCACACAATGCAAATAGTCCGGGTAGCCATTTGATTACCTGTTCAGGAGTCTTATGGCTTGGGGGTAAAAACTGTTAAGAAGTAATTTTGTCCTAGACTTGGCACTCCGGTACCGCTTGCCATGCGGTAGTAGAGAGAACAGTGGGGTGGCTGGGGGTCTTTGACAATTTTTAAAGCCTTCCTCTGACACTGCCTGGTGTAGAGGTCCTGGATGGAAGGCAGCTTAGCCCCAGTGATGTACTGGGCCGTACGCACTGCCCTCTGTAGTGCCTTGCGGTCAGAGGCCGAGCAATTGCCGTACCAGGCAGTGATGCAACCAGTCAGGATGCTCTCGATGTTGCTGTAGAACCTTTTGAGGATCTGAGGACCCATTCCAAATCTTTTTAGTTTCCTGAGGGGGAATAGGCTTTGTTGTGCCCTCTTTACGACTGTCTGTGGTGGTAAATAAACAGCCACGAAAAGTATAGCTGAAAACTCTCTAGGCAAGTAGTGTGGTCCAATGATTGCACGTTGGCGAGTAATATTGACAGTAACGGCAGCTTTCCCACTCGCCTTCTGCGGATCCTTACGAGGCATCCCTCTCTGTGTCCTCTGTACCTGCGTCTCTTCCTCTTGCAAATAACTGGGATGTTGGCCTTGCCGGGTGTTTTCGGAGAATGTCCTGTGCATCCTGCTTGTAGAATAAAACATCTTTGTCTAATCCGAGGTGAGTGATCGCAGTCCTGATATCCAGAAGCGATTTTTTGCCGTAAGATACGGTTGCAGAAACATTATGTACAAAATAAGTTACAAAAAACGCATAATAACACACTTGGTTGGGCGCCCGTAAAACTGCTGCCATTTCCACCGGCGCCATTTTAGTTCTATTAGCTATGCTGACTATGACATTACTTTAGTTAATATTGTGACAACGTTGTAGGTTGTTTGTAGAGGTTTGGCTTGGAAAATTTGAGTATCATGTCGTAGCCTAAACCGCTGTTACATTGAACTTGGTGAATGGAATATGAATGACAGTCATCCAATATGCTGTAATAGAAATAAGGCCAAAATGTTTCCTCATCTTAAATGGCACTGACCGCCACTGTAGTGCACAATATGTCATGTTATGTATTGTCCATTATTTGGGCATAGTAGATATGCAGCATTTAGCGATTGTGTTTCATGTAGGATCATTTTGTTCTCGGTTATTATGTAGCTGCTGGCTTTAAAGCCTGTGGTTGGTATGATTAGACGTGAGAGAGGGTACTATGAATTGGGATGATGAGCGTGACAGGGTGTTAAAGGTCACCTTCACTCACTGTCTGGCTGAGAGCCCCCCCCATGCACACACACACCCTCCCCGCTATCCCCATCAGCTGTGGTGCCACGACCTCCCTACTCTGCCACCACCGCCACCACCTGTCATCTCAGCCCTATTTCAGTGACCTGTAGCTGGCCTGCTATTTTCACACCACAGGGCTAATGGGGCCAAATGACCATGGCTCTTTCCCAAATGGCACCCTATTCCCTATGAGCCCTGGTCAAAAGTAGTACACTATATAGGGTGCCATTTGGGATGCAGACCATTGATTCCCCAGGGGAAAGTGGACAGGAGGACAAGAGAGGGACACTCAGCCAGACCTGGTCATGGGGCTCCTAAACTCAGCCAGACCCTGTCGCCATGCTGCAATGCCACCTAGACTACCACTATTACATGTTATTTGAACAGAAAATATGGCTTTTAGCTGGTCGAAGTCTAGTTTTTTGATATAGGCATTTAATAGTCTGCTTGTGATGATGTCATGTGAGTGCCCATAGTGGCAGTGCTGCTGTTGTCCCTCTAATAGAGCTCATTATTCATTGTGTCTTTGAGAACAATTTTCTCTTACACTTTCCAAGGAAAAAAGTAAAGCTACGAGGTATGGATTTTCTTTGTCATTTCATTGATCCCCTCAAAAAAGTGGTACCCAACCAAACAAAAACAAACTCAGAAATATTCATTTTTTTCAGTTATTTACTGTATGTACACTACATGACCAAAAGTATGTGGACACGTGCTTGTTGAACATCTCATTCCAAAATCATGGGCATTAATATGGAGTTGGTTGCCTGTTTGCTGCTATAACAGCCTTCACTCTTCAGGGAAGGCTTTCTGCTAGATGTTGGAACATTGCTGCGGGAACTTGCTTCCATTCAGCCACAACATTAGTGAGGTTGGGCACTGATGTTGGGTGATTAGGCCTGGCTCGCAGTCGGGGTTCCAATTCCTCCCAAAGGTGTTCGATGGGGTTGAGGTCAGGGCTCTGTGCAGGCCACTCAAGATCTTCCACACCGATCTCAACAAACCATTTCTGTTTGGACCTCACTTTGTGCACAGGGGCCTTGTCATCCCCAAACTGTTGCCACAAAGTTGGAAGCACAGAATCATCTAGAATCTTATTATATGATGTGGCGTTAACAATTCCCTTCACTGGAACTAAGTAGCCTAGCCCGAACCATGAAAACAGCCCCAGACCATTATTCCTTTTCCACCTAAATTTACAGTTGGCGCTATGCATTGGGGCAGGTAGCCAGATTTCTCCGTCAGACTGCCTGGTGGTGAAGCGTGATTCGTCACTCCAGAGAACGCGTTTCCACTGCTCCAGAGTCCAATGGCGGCGAGCTTTACACCACTCTAGCCGACGCTTGGCATTGCACATGGTGATCTTTGGCTTGTTTGCGGCTGCTCTGCCATGAAAACCCATTTAATGAAGCTCCCGACTAACAGTTCTTGTTCTGACGTTGCTTCCAGAGGCAGTTTGGAACTTGGGAGTGAGTGTTGCAACCAAGGACAGACAATCTACGTGCTTCAGCACTCGGCGGTCCCGTTCTGTGATCTTGTATGGCCTACCACTTCGCGGCTGAGCCGTTGTTTCCACTTCGCAATAACAGCACTTACAGTTGACTGGGGCAGCTCTTCAGTAAGGCCAATGTTTGTCTATGGAGATTGAATGGCTGTGTGCTCGATTTTATTCACCTTTCAGCAACGGGTGTGGCTGAAATAGCCAAATCCACAAATTTTAAGGGCTGTCCACGTACTTTTGTGTATGTTCTTCTAGCTTGAAGAGCAGGGCAATAGACTTTTGCCCACAGACTGTTTGAGTTTTAAGTTGGTTGAACACAACGGTAAATGATTTCTTCACTATTGATGCCTTCTAATCACCACTTCCCCTCTCTTTCGTTCCCCTACAGCTGGCTGTACCTTTGACGAGGACTCCGACCCTGGGCTGTGTGAGTACAAGCAGGGACAGGAGGATGACTTTGACTGGCAGTTGATGAGGACATACAACTGGCCACACATCGCCCCAGACCTGCTGCGAGGTAAATCTCAACGCTGTTCCAATGTGGTTTATAACCTTAGGTCTTCATCTTCATATATTTCTGATTAATATAATTTCTGATGTACGTTTTAGCAAAGGATCCCAGAAACTCCCCTTGTCCAAATGCACACTCACAGTGCCACAGCCATACTCTTTGTTATGGATTATTGGGACAGTTGGACTATGTTGTTTGAGCCTCGGGCTGTGGCGGTCATGACATTTTGTCAGCTGGTTATTGTCATGCAAAAGACTACCGATCTCATGGTAATTGACCATTAATTAACATAAACAACTTTAGCATCTCCAGGCCACATACACAAGCCGCATACAAGCTGCTGATGTGTTCCGTTGCAACACCTACATTTAAAAAGTCTAATAACTCAATGTGATCTACACCATCACAATAAATCCATTATTTATTTTAGTCATGACAGGAAAAGGTGCAACACCTTCTCACCATTAAAAGTCAGGTCTATAGAAACGAATGATTAAGTGTGCATATAAAGTGGCTATGTTGAGCGTAAAAGTGATCATTTGAAACAGGTCCTATAAGCTAGATTTAGAGATATTTGGCAGCTTTAGTTGTGAACGATACAAAACATTAGAATGCCTTAGAAATCAAAATATGGGCTGCATGGTGCAACTATTGGCTACTGTTGTGCTCTGTTCCTTGCCTCAGGCTGCACATCTGTTCTCTCATCAAGTGATCATATTTTCACCCATCAGACTATTCTCAATTTAATCTTGTCTTTACTAATATATCAAATTCGTTTTAGAATGGCCCATTATCAAATGGGCAGGAACAGGGGTAGAGGAAAAAATACATTTCATCGTATACTGGAATAGCGAATGGAAGCTATATGCTTTCCTGCCTGTCCTTTTTTAAATTATGCTGGATTGGCTAATTCGGTTTTACAGCAGAGGTGTGCTTAATACGAGCAGCTACTGAAATAAATATAAGAACACTTATTTCACTTCATGCATCAACCACTATTTGAGGAACTGCTCGACAGACGGAATTCCGCAAAAACTCTATGCCATGGGCTCGCCAACCTTGTTCTTCCACCTATCCAGTGCTTAATTTGGGAAACCAAGTGAAATCTGTTAGGGCAAATCAATAGTAACATGTTTTCGCAACAAAACATATTTCATTAAACTGTTGTCAGCCTGTTTGCGTGCTCAAGAACTGAATAAAGGAAAGGTAATGTGTCAGCCTATTAATTATGAAAATGCCCAATTAATAGGATACAAATACCCTATAATTGTAAGCTAACTGTAAGCCGCCCTGCACAATCAATGAACCAACAGCATCACTTACACTCGTGGATATACATTTTGGAGTATAATGTCATTTTATTTTTATTTCACCTTTATTTAACCAGGTAGGCCAGTTGAGAACATTTACAACTGCGACCTGGCCAAGATAAAGCAAAGTAGTGCAACAAAAACAACAACACATAGTTACACATAAACAAACGTACAATCAATGACACAATAGAAACATCTATGTACAGTCTGTGCAAATGTAGAAGAGTATGGAGGTAAGGCAATAAATAGGACATAGAGGCAAAATAATTACAATTTAGCATTAACACTGAAGTGATAGATGTGCAGATGATGATGTGCAAGTAGCGATACTGGGGTGCAAAACAGCAAGAGGATAAGTAACAATATGAGGATGAGGTAGTTGGGTGTGCTATTTACAGATTGGCTGTGTACAGGTACAGTGATCGGTAAGCTGCTCTGACAGCTGATGCTTAAAGTTAGAGAAGGAGATATAAGACTCCAACTTCAGTGATTTCAGTGAGAACTGGAAGGAAAGGCGGCCAAAGGAAGTGTTGGCTTTGGGGATGACCAGTGAAATATACCTGCTGGAGCGAGTGCTACGGGTGGGTGTTGCTATGGTACCAGTAAGCTGAGATAAGGCGGGGCTTTAGCTATAAGAGACTTATAGATGATCTGGAGCCAGTGGGTTTGTCGACGAATATGAAGTGAGGGCCAGCCAACGAGAGCATACAGGTCACAGTGGTGGGTAGTATATGGGGCTTTGGCGACAAAACGGATGGCACTGTGATAGACTACATCCAGTTTGCTGAGTGTTAGAGGCTACTTTGTAAAATACATTGCCGAAGTCAAGGATCGGTAGGATAGTCAGTCTTACGAGGGTATGTTTGGCAGCATGAGTGAAGGAGGATTTGTTGCGAAGTAGGAATTTTTGGATTGAAGAGGCTTAATGTGAGTCTGGAAGGAGAGTTTACAGTCTAAGCAGACACCTAGGTATTTGTAGTTGTCCACATATTCTAAGTAAGAACCGTCCAGAGTACTGATGCTAGTCAGGCGGGAGGCTGCGGGCAGCAATCGGTTGAAGAGCATGCACTTAGTTTTACTAGCATTTAAAAGCAGTTGGAGGCCACGGAAGGAGTGTTGTATGGCATTGAAGCTCGTTTGGAGGTTTGTTAGCACAGTGTCCAAAGAAGGGCCAGATGTATACATAATGGCGTCGTCTGCGTAGAGGTGGATCAGAGAATCACCAGCAGCAAGAGCGACATCCTTGATATATGCAGAGAAAAGAGTCGGCCCGAGAATTGAACCCTGTGGCACCCCCATAGAGACTGCCAGAGGTCCGGACAACAGGCCCTCCAACAGGCCCTCCGTAATCCAGTCCATCCAGTATGCATAATAATACAGTGCACACTCAAAAGTGATTACTAACATTTGTTTAAATTTTGAGTATAGGATAATTTTGTTTCAGGCTTTGATTGTTTAAGGCTTTGATTGAGTTTAATTTAGTATGCTAACTAGGTTTTGAAACAGGAGGAAAATAGAATTGTTGATTTGAGCCTACTGTAGGTAAGTATGCTATTTGGTTTACTATTTGCTATTACATTTAGCAGTTAGTATGCTAGCTGTTGTACTGTTAATTTGAGCGTAAGTTAGTATGCTAGCTAGGTTTTGAAACAACAGGGGGTTGGTGCCACCTTAATTGGAGAGGACGGGCTCATAGTAATGTCTGGAAGGGAATAAATGGAATGGTATCAGACAGATCAAACACATCAAAGACATTGTGGTATCAAATACATAAACAACATGTTTTCCTTGTGTTTGAAACCATTCCAGTCACTCCATTCCAGACATTATTATGAGCTGTTCTCCCCTCAGCAGCCTGCTGTGTTTGAATCAGGAAAACAGGAAAACAGGCCCAACATTTCCATTAGCTCAGATTCTGGTTCCATCATCCCCACACCGCCAGGTGGTCTCTCTGCATGTGATCTATCGCTGTGAGTTAGTCATGCTTCAATAGGGGGGCCAAGCCTCGTTCCACACACACACACATGCAAACTCCCACACACGCACACACACACGTTTGTTTTACTATCTTGTGGGGACCAAAGAACTGATTCCCATTCAAAATCCTATTTTCCCTGAACCTTAACTGTAACCCTAACTTTAACTCCAAACCCTAAATCTAAATCTAAACCTAACTCCTAAACCTAACCCCAACCCTAATTCTAACACAACCCCTAATTGTAACCATAACCCAAACCAAACCCCTAAGCCTAAAATAGCCTTTTTCATTGTGCAGACTGGCAAAACATCCCCACTTGTCCGTGGACTTCTTGTCCCCAAAAGGATAGTAAAGCCGAACACACACACACACACACACACACACACACACACACACACACACACACACACACACACTCTGGGGCCCTTACCTTATTACGTGCACATATTTGCTGCAAACATACAATATGCATGTTTATTTAAAGCTTCCTGCCACCGTAGAGGGAAATGGTGTATGAGGTTCTCCACGCCTCAGAGAAACTGTCCATGTGCGTGCTCCACATGTTATAATGGGATAGTTGTCTGTGTGTAGCGTAGGAAATGGGCCCTGCAGAGCGTCCGGATTCTGCATAATGCATCTGCTTTGTTATTAAACACTGTTTCCGCTGTTCTGGGCACATACACACACCTCTCTCTGCTGCGGAGGCAGAACGGGGTTCGTTAACCAACTCCCTCCCTGGGATTGGCTGATTGGCCATGGGTCACTGCTGATTGGGTCACAGTGCTGATTACACTTCCTGGTCTTCCTCAGGGGCCAATAGTGGAAAAAACACAAACATTTTAATGTTCCTTTTTTTAATCTAAGGTCTTCAGATGGGTTAAATGTGGGATTGAAGTGGAGTGTGTGCGTGTGTCTTTAAAACGTTGAAGTGGGCTGCTTCAGTAATGTCTTTGTTCATCATCACAGACACTTTCTCTCTCTTGGATGAGAAATAAAGACTATATGAAATTAACTACTCTGTTGAGGGTTCTCCATGCTAAGTACCTATTGTGAGGGCTACTTGAGGCAGCAGCTAACAACCCACAGCGCACAGGCTAAGATCACTTGATAGACAGACAGCGTTTTAGACAATTATTAAAGCTGCTTTGTGAGAGTGTATTTATTTATACATTTTATATGTAACAGTTGGTATCCATTCTCTGAATTTTAAAATGTATGTATGTCATTCATTGTGGCCATTTACTGGCGTTAAAATAATGCAAATTATCAAGGGATATTTTTTGTGTTTTCTCTGTGAGAAAATTCAACCCCAATCCTGGTTGGTGTCTTTCATGAAAAGATCTTAGAGCATTTCTCTTCAAATATATCAACATAAATAACCATTCCGCTGCATCTATAGCCTTAACCATTGGGGATTTAGTTTTTATGGTACTGTAAATGCTACAGCACGTCTCTAACCCAAGAACTTTCAGAGGGTGTGAATTCCTCCAGAGCCGCTAAAGAGACTCTTATTGAGACAACAGCTTAGTTTATCTACCGGACACTGCTCCAGATTAATAATATAGATCACAGACCCAGAGACCACCAGAACACCAATGATGTGGAAACACTGCAGAGATGGAGAGAGAGAGAGAGAGAGAGAGAGAATGAGAGGGAGGGAGAGAATGAGAGGGAGAGAGCAAATGAGAGTGAGGTAGAGAGAGAACGAGGGGGAGGTAGAGATAGAAAAGGGTGGGAGAGAGAGAAGGGCAGGAACGAGAAAATGGGCGGGAGAGAGAGAAAATGGCAAGAGAGAGAGAGAGAAAAGAGGGAGAGAGAGGAAGCGAGACTAGCTGCAGAGTATAGGGGACATTACTGTCCCCTCCATACCCTGTTCAGAGGCGTCATACCCTATTTTTCCATCAATTGTTTGGATAAAAATATACAACATACTGTACCCTGAACAAATTTTTATACGCAACATGCAACAATTTCAATGATTTTACTGAATTGCTGTTCATATAAGGAAATCAGTCAATTGAAATAAATCAATTAGCCCCTAATCTATGGATTTCACATTACTGGGCAGGGGCGCAGCCATGGGTAGGCCTGCGAGGGCATAGGCCCACCCAAGTAGGAGCCAGGCCCAGCCAATCAGAAAAAAAAAATTCTCCACATATTACAGACATAAATACTCCTCAGTTTCATCCGCTGTCCGGGTGGCTGGTCTCAGACGATCCCGCAGGTGAAGAAGCCGGATGTGGAGGTCCTGGGCTGGCTTGGTTACACCTGTTCTGCGGTTGTGAGGCTGGTTGGACACACTACCAAATTCTCTAAAACAACATTAGAGGCTGGTTATGGTAGAGAAATGAACATTAAATTATATGGCAACAGATCTGGTGGACATTCCTGAAGTCAGCATGCCAATTGCACGCTCCCTCAAAACTTGAGACATATGTGGCATTGGGTTGTGTGACAAAACTGTACATAGTGGCCTTTTATTGTCCCCAGCACAAGGTGCACCTGTGTAATGATCATGCTGTTTAATCAGCTTTTTGGTACGCCACACCTGTCAGGTGGATGGACTATCTTGGCAATGGAGAAATGCTACTAACAGGGATGTAAACACATTTCTGCACAAAATGTGAGAGAAATAAGCTTGTTGTGTGTATGGAACGTTTCTGGGATCTTTTATTTCAGCTCATGAAACATGGGACCAACACTTTACATGTTGCGTTCATATTTTTGTTCAGTACAGAAACAGAATCAATGCATATTGAATTTGGCCACCACTGCTTTCTGAAATGTTTTTGGCCTCTCCCCATTCTCTCAGGTCTACTCCCAGCATCTTAATGAAGGTCTAGAAATGCAGCTGACATGCGGCTGAAGACTAACGGATATGGTGTCTGTATTTGATCATGTGTATGTAAGAAATGACAGGAAACTGTCAGACTATTTGGTTATAGAAAAATTATTGCTTCATCGTGTGTGATTCAGGTCCCATACCTAACACGTGGACAGTGAAAAGACGGCCATTTTGTCCTCTGATATGATTTGTGAAGCGTAAGACCAGTGATGGTGGCAGTAAGCTACAGTATCACTACAGAGTGTGAAGAGTTCAATTAGACTAAAGGCGTCCACATGCTTCCCAGCCGAAACAATTAGGAAGAGTATGTACATATATTATGCCAACATTTTGTGACGTTTTTGTTAGTTCTGGATTTTTCTTGAGGCCAGATGAAGTTCGGGAGCCAAAGTCTATGCCCCTTCCTCCGTGATTGGTGTACTGTAGGGATTCTTCGACTCGTTTTCATGCAATTTTTTTTCATTGAGACATTGAGAATCATCTTAGTTAGATATAAAGATCTCATCTTAGTTAGACGAAGATCTCCTCTGCAAAAACGTAAACATTTATTTTAGATTTTTTGAGTTATCTTAGATTCATTCTGACTGTTTTGAGGAACAGCGTCTCAAAATGGACAAACAGTACTATTGACACTTTTTTCTAGTTAGTCTTTTAAGGGAGTATGCGAGCACACTCGTTGGGTTCGCCGGACAAGCCGACTTTGGCTAGCCCCCAGCTGAACTGAAACATGCTGATGTAACAGGGCTATATAGGTGATTCCCCTTGCCACTTCATTGTTAACTACTTAGGGAGTGGTGGGGCGCTAGCGAGGCGCCAAATTCAAAATCCAAAAGTTGAACTATTAAACATTCATCAATATACAAGTGTTGCATAGTCATCAAAAGCTCTGCTTCTTGGCAATATCACAGTGTCAGATTTCAAAAAGGCTTTACGGCGAAAGCACTACATTTGATTGTTTGAGGGTAGCACCTCCAATATTTTACCATTAGCATAAATTCATAAACCATCGCGGTTCACACAAAACACATTTCACAGCGAAAACAAATCTCTTACCTTTTGAAGAACTTCTGCTGAGGGCTTCCCAAGGGTCCAACGAAGACATCCAATGTTTCTTTTGTTAGAAAAAGTAATTTATTATATCCATAAATCTCAGTTTGGTTGGCGCATTATGTTCATAAAATACAGCGTCCACTCGCCCATTGAACCGTGAAGAGAACGCGTTCAACCTATACAGTGGGGCAAAAAAGTATTTAGTCAGCCACCAATTGTGCAAGTTCTCTCACTTAAAAAGATGAGAGAGGCCTGTAATTTTCATCATAGGTACACTTCAACTATGACAGACAAAATGAGGAAAAGAAATCCAGAAAATCACATTGTAGGATTTTTTATGAATTTATTTGCAAATTATGGTGGAAAATAAGTATTTGGTCAATAACAAAAGTTTATCTCAATACTTTGTTATATACCCTTTGTTGGCAATGACAGAGGTCAAACGTTTTCTGTAAGTCTTCACAAGGTTTTCACACACTGTTGCTGGTATTTTGGCCAATCAAACATCATTGAAGAACATCATTGAAGAACAATCAAACATCATTGATAATGTATCCTTAGGAACACTTTTATGTATATTTACTATAATATTTCAACCGGATTATAAACTGGACGATAGGAAAGGAAAAAACCACAGCGCGCGAGCCCGTGAAAGCAGTTCCTCTTCTGTTTACATCCGATGACTAGTTCGAAATTCTTCTTCTATTACCATCCAGAGCAACCTAACATCACCAAACACTGTCTAGAGACTGTTGACATCCAGTGGAAGCAATAGGTACTGCAATCTTACTCCCAGATATGTCTGTTTTCAATAGGGAGGCGTTCAAAATGAGGCAATGTGTCAAAAACACTTTTTCCAGGACAGAAATTCCTCGGGTTTTCGCCTGCTATATCAGTTCTGTTATATCAGTTCTGTTATATCAGTTCTGCTATAACAGAACTGACAATATTTTAACACTCGTAGAAACTTCAGGGTGTTTCCTATCCAATGGTACTAATTATGTGCATATCCTAGTATCTGGGCCTGAGTGGCAGGCCTTTTACTTTGGGCACGCCAGACTCTCCAAAACCGACACCTCAGTTGCCGCTCCATAAGAAGTTAAGCCAATGGGTTTTTGGTTTTAGTTTGGTCTTGCCTTCACCTACTCAACATGACATCTTATTGGCTGGTTTGTGTGGCTTGCTTACGAGGGAGAGTGTTTGAATTAGAATCGTCCCAGTGAACAAGCACCAAACCAGCGGTAAGTTGTTGGTTGCAAAGTATTCATCCCCCTTGGCATTTTTTACTATTTTGTTGCATTACATCCTGTAATTTAAATTGATTTTTATTTGGATTTCATGTAATGGACATACATAAAATAGTCCAAATCGGTAAAAGTGAAATGAGAAAAATAACTTGTTTTAAATAAAAAAAATAAAAAGGAAAAGTGGTGCGTGCATATGTTTTCACCCACTTTGCTTTGAAGCCCCAAATAAGATCTTGTGCAACCAATTACCTTCAGAAGTCACAAATTAGTTAAACACCTGTGTGCGATCTAAGTGTCATATGATCTGTCACATAATTTCAGTATATATACACCTGTTCTGAAAGGCCCCAGAGACTGTAACACCACCAAGCAAGCGGCACCATGAAGACCAAGGAGCTCTCCAAACAGGTCAGGGACTAAGTTGTGGAGAAGTGCAGATCAGGGTTGGGTTATAAAAAAAAGAAACTTTGAACATCCCACGGAGCACCATGAAATCCATTATTATACATTTTTAAGAATATGGCACCACAACAAACCTGCCAAGAGAGGGCCGCCCACCAAAACTCACAGACCAGGCAAGGAGGACATTAATCAGAGAGGCAAAAAAGAGACCAAAGATAACCCTGAAGGAGCTGCAAAGCTCCACAGTGGACATTGGAGTATCTGTCCATAGGACCACTTTAAGCCATACACTCCACAGAGCTGGGCTTTACGGAAGAGTGGCCAGAAAAACGTCATTGCTTAAGGAAAAAAATAAGAAAACACATTTGGGGAGTCTCCCACACGCCTTTTGGCGAACACCAAACAAATGGAAGAGGGTACTCTGGTCAGATGAGACTAAAATTGAGCTTTTTGGCCATCAAGGAAAACGCTATGTCTGGCGCAAACCCAACACCTCTCATAACCCCGAGAATACCATCCCCATAGTGAAGCATGGTGGTGGCAGCATCATGCCATGGGGATGTTTTTCATCGGCAGGGACTGGGAAACTGGTCCGAATTGAAGGAATGCTAGATGGCGCTAAATAAAGGGAAATTCGTGAGGGAAACCTGTTTCAGTCTTCCAGAGATTTGAGACTGGGACGGAGGTTCACCTTCCAGTAGGACAATGACCCTAAGCGTACTGCTAAAGCAACACTAGAGTGGTTTAAGTGTAAATATTTAAATGTCTTGGAATGGCCTAGTCAAAGCCCAGACCTCAATCCAATTGAGAATCTGTGGTATGACTTAAAGATTGCTATACACCAGCGGAAGGAGCTGGAGCAGTTTTGCCTTGAAGAATGGGCAAAAATCCCAGTGGCTAGATGTGCCAAGTTTATGGACACATACCCCAAGTGACTTGCAGCTGTAATTGCTGCAAAAGGTGGCTCTACAAAGTATTGACTTTGGGGGGGGTGAATAGTTATGCAAGCTCAAGTTTTCTGTTTTTCCTTTTTCTTATTTATTATTATTATTATTTCAAAATATTTTGCATCTTCAATGTGGTAGGCATGTTGTGTAAATCAAATGATACAATTAACCATTTTAATTCCAGGTTGTAGAAAAACAAAATATGAAAAATGCCAAGGCGGGTGAATACTTTCACAAGGCCCTGTACATCAAAAGTGATTTTTATACTCCCAAGTGATGATTTGAATGTACAATTTATATAAATTTGTTTGTAAATGTTATTAGAACATCACACATAAGATGCAGAGTTTTTTTTGTGTGCATATTTGTTGTGCATTTTGTTCTACAGAATTCCAGCTAATGTTAGCTAGTAACTTACTGTGTCTGGTGGTGGGGGTCGTATCAGCGTGCGTGGGTGCAGAGTTGGATGGTGATTTTTTGCTGTTTCTATCAGAATAAATCTCCATGACTGGTGCTACAAGTTAGAGTTTGTGTCGATGATTGATTTTACACAACACAAGAAGAGTACTGTTACACCGACACTTAAGCGTGTGTGTGTGTGTCTGCCGTGCTGCAGAAGTCACTGCAGCCCTTGTTAAACATGCACTCTATACTCACTCCTCAACAAAGTGGTGGTGAGGGGCTAGCGAGGATCCTTGTCTAGAACATTCCTCTCAGGGTTCAAACGAAACGCGACACTGATCTCTCAGCAGCCCGGGGCGACATTACCCGGGCTTTCTCCCCCATCTATCCCCCATCTTCCCCTTCTCTTCCCGCCCCTCCGTAGCAGCAGTTTGAAGACAGGACGTTCCCTGCACTTCACCGGCTTTGATGATCACTGACTCCTGAGTACAAAAACTACCTAGAGGTAGCAGAATGGCTCACTGCATTTAAATGGCACATTACCAGAGTGCTATTACTCCCTGTTTGAACATAACATGACTCCTTGCCTCATTTGTATCCCCGTGTTCCACAGCTAGGTCGTCTTTGAAGTATAGGTGTAGTAAATGTTTGTCCCAAATGTCACCATATTCCCTATACAGTGCACTCCTTTTGATCAGAGCCCTATGAGTAGTGCACATCAAAGTGAATCAGTTGCCATTTGGGACGCAGCCACAGACAACCGTGTTCAGATGTTTTTTTCATTGCCTAGTACTCTAAAGGCATCTCCAGCTTTGCCCTGTGTTGTTGTGGGACGTTTAATTAGTAAATGTACCAATCCTAATAGGGTCTTAATTTACTCTAATAACAGGATTTAATGAGCAGTATTAGGATGTTAAGGACCATTTTATGTTTTTTCTGCATGATTTATTTTTATGTTTGGTGCCCACACTGGTTGAAGAGGATAAAAAAATGTTTTCCCCTTGTATAGCATGTAGTGCCAAAAACTGCTGGCAAAATATTATGCAGTAAAAATAAATTATATTGCGTAGTCAATTACATCTAACCTGTTTGAGTAGAATACTTCCCTTTTTGTTTTCAGAGGAAGTGGAAGAGTTTTACTGGTCAGTTTGATCAGAATCTTCTGAGAGTGTTGGAGGAGGAGAGTTTTCCTTGGTGATTATCAGTCTCTGGGGAGAGTCGAGGGTGGGCGAAGACATTTACCTTAGTCTCTGTATATCTGGACTGCTTCAGTAAGTCCTAATTAAA
Organism: Brachymystax lenok tsinlingensis; assembly: GCA_030435695.1. NCBI lineage: Eukaryota > Metazoa > Chordata > Actinopteri > Salmoniformes > Salmonidae > Brachymystax > Brachymystax lenok. The sequence goes on along the minus strand of CM059806.1, from coordinate 17,853,985 downwards.
CTAGGACCAGAGCATGAACTGAAGAGGGGAAGAAATGGAAATGAAAAAGATAAAGAGAGGGAGGGGAGGACGACACTGAGGGGATGTGTGCAAGAGACTAGGGAACTAGACATAGTGCCAACACTTTTGGAGATTGGAGACAGAGTGAGAGATAGATATGGCTGGGGAGTCGAGACCTCTTTCTGTTAGAAAGTGAAGAGAAGTTGTCAAGTGGAACTTAAAAGAAGGCTAAATTCTAAACCATCTAAAGCACATTGAATGATTAACACGGGAAACAATTAACTGAAATGGTCAGTGTTCATCAGGGGAAGGAGAAGATTACAAAATAAACAGTAATTAAATGTTAGTTAGAATTTTTATTATTGAATGTAGTATCTATTTTAAGGATTGTCTAAAGGTAGCTGGGCATTCTGCATAATTCAGTCTTGTCGACTGTGAGCGTGGATTCAATACATCAAATCAAATCAAATCAAAAGAACAGTACCCCCAAACTTTCACCTCTCCCAGTCTCTCTAGGATAATCTGGAATTGGACCTGAACCATGTACATTCTCAATTGCTCCTTATTTGACAAGTTCAGAAAAATTCAGTTTCATGCCCAATGAACACACCTGTCTCCTCCTGCAATACTACGGATGGCACAGCATAGGATGATTGGCTTATGTGGAGGACACAGCAGGAGTTGATTGTTTTATTGTCCTGCTGAGCCATAGCTCAGTGATTACCACTGGAGACTGACTCTGATTCTGTATTGCGTCTGAAGAACAGAACACACTCTCGCCATTCACTGTAACCAGATCATTCAATATGCAGGTTGACAGATGGAAGAATGTGTTGTAATATACTGCTTCAGTCTGCTTTGGATCAAGTTGAAACATGACCGAAAATGGACTCTAAGAAAATGAACCACCTTGTTTACTTCTTCTCTGCTGTGGCCTTTAAAGCCTTAGCAGGAGGACCAACCAAAGGAGTCAGCAAAGAGACCATTTCATAGTCTCTCTTTTCCCCCTGGTCATGATCAAACCCTAGCATTGTGTAACTAGTTACACTGAGATAATTGAGGGACCAGGTCCTCTATAATTAACCTTACTGTAATTATTTTAATGACAGTGGCTTACGAAGGGAAGCTATTGTGAGATGGTGTGGTACTGTCATTAAGGGGGAAGTAACAGCATTCTCTCAAGGCTCGCACACATCGCACTGAATGTGGATTTAGTGTTCATCTGCCCATCATTCAGTGTGCTGTATTTTAGGGAGCATCTGCTGTAGACGTCTGACTTCTGAAATTTTTTCACACAATTCTACATGTAAAATCGGTGCGCACTCGGTGTGTACTCTCGGCCTGCAAACTACATTATTAGCCCCGATTTTCTTGTGTGTTATTACTTACAGCCGGGAAGAACATTTGGATATCAGAGCCGCGGTAACTCACCAGCATTACCAGCATTACGACCAGGAATAAGACTTTCCCGAATATGATCCTTTGTTGGTACCCCCCAGGGCAATTCAAATCAAATCAAATTTATTTATAAAGCCCCCCTTACATCAGCTGATGTCACAGAGTGCTGTACAGAAACCCAGCCTAAAACCCCAAACAGCAAGCAATGCAGGTGTAAAAGCACGGTGGCTAGGAAAAACTCCCTAGAAGGCCAAAACCTAGGAAGAAACCTAGAGAGGAACCAGGCTGTGAGGGGTGGCCAGTCCTCTTCTGGCTGTGCCGGGTGCAGATTATAACAGAACATGATTATAACAGAACAAGATTTTAAAATGTTCATAAAACAGGCAGAACAGTTGTAACTGGAGAAGCAGCACGGCCAGGTGGACTCGGGACATCCGGGTAGGCCTTGAGGAATGGTCCTAATGCTCAGGTCCTCCGAGAGAGAGAGAGAGAGAGAGAAGAAGAAAAAAGAAAGAGAGAGATAATTAGAGCGAGCATACTTAAATTCGCACAGGACACCAGATAAGAGAAGAAATACTCCAGATATAACAGACGGACCCTAGCACCCCGACACATAAACTACTGCAGCATAAATACTGGGGGTGAGACAGGAGGGGTCGGGAGACACTGTGGCCCCGTCCGACGAAACCCGGACAGGGCCAAACAGGCAGGATATAACCCCACCCACTCTGCCGAAGCACAGCCCCCACACCACTAGAGGGATATCTTCAACCACCAACTTACCATCCTGAGACAAGGCCGAGTATAGCCCACAAGATCTCCGCCACGGCACCAGAAGCCAGTGACTCAGCCCCTGTAATAGGGTTAGAGGCAGAGAATCCCAGTGGAGGGAACCGGCCAGGCAAAAGACAGCAAGGGTGGTTCGTTGCTCCAGTGCCTTTCCGTTCACCTTCACACTCCTGGGCCAGACTACACTCAGTCATAAGACCTACTGAAGAGATGAGTCTTCAATAAAGACTTAAAGGTTGAGACCGAGTCTGCGTCTCTCACATGGATAGGCAGACTATTCCATAAAAATGGAGCTCTATAGGAAAAAGCCCTGCCTCCAGCTGTTTGCTTAGAAATTTTAGGGACAGTAAGGAGGCTCTGCGTCTTGTGACCGTAGCGTGCGTGTAGGTATGTACGGCAGGACCAAATCAGAAAGATAGGTAGGAGCAAGCCCATGTAATGCTTTGTAGGTTAGCAGTAAAACCTTGAAATCAGCCCTTGCCTTAACAGGAAGCCAGTGTAGAGAGGCTAGTACTGGAGTAATATGATCAAATTTTGGGGTTCTAGTCAAGATTCTAGCAGCCGTGTTAAGCACTAACTGAAGTTTATTTAGTGCTTTATCCGGATAGCCGGAAAATAAAGCATTGCAGTAGTCTAACCTAGAAGTTACAAATGCATGGATTAACTTTTCTGCATCATTTTTGGACAGAAAGTTTCTAATTTTTACAATGTTACGTAAATGGAAAAAGCTGTCCTTGAAACAGTCTTGATATGTTCACAAAAGAGAGATCAGGGTCCAGAGTAACGCCTTGAGGTCCTTCACAGTTTTATTTGAGACGACTGTACAACCATCAAGATTAATTGTCAGATTCAACAGAAGATCTCTTTGTTTCTTGGGACCTAGGACTAGCATCTCTGTTTTATCAGAGTTTAAAAGTAGAAAATTTTCTGCCATCCACTTCCTTATGTCTGAAACACAGGCTTCAAGGGAGGGCAATTTTGGGGCTTCACCATGTTTCATCGAAATGTACAGCTGTGTGTCATCCGCATAGCAGTGAAAGTTAACATTATGTTTCCGAATGACATCACCAAGTGGTAAAATATATAGTGAAAACAATAGTGGTCCCAAAACAGAGCCTTGAGGAACACCGAAATTTACAGTTGATTTGTCAGAGGACAAACCATCCACAGAGACAAACTGATATCTTTCCGACAGATAAGATCTAAACCAGGCCAAAACTTGTCCATGTAGACCAATTTGGGTTTCCAATCTCTCCAAAAGAATGTGGTGATCGATGGTATCAAAAGCAGCACTAAGGTCTAGGAGCATGAGTACAGTTGCAGAGCCTCGGTCTGACGCCATTAAAAGGTCATTTACCACCTTCACAAGTGCAGTCTCAGTGCTATGATGGGGTCTAAAACCAGACTGAAGCGTTTACGTATACATTGTTTGTCTTCAGGAAGGCAGTGAGTTGCTGCGCAACAGCTTTTTCTAAAATTTTTGAGAGGAATGGAAGATTCGATATAGGCCGATAGTTTTTATATTTTCTGGGTCAAGGTTTGGCTTTTTAAGAGAGGCTTTATTACTGCCACTTTTAGTGAGTTTGGTACACATCCGGTAGATAGAGAGCTGTTTATTATGTTCAACATAGGAGGGCCAAGCACAGGAAGCAGCTCTTTCAGTAGTTTAGTTGGAATAGGGTCCAGTATGCAGCTTGAAGGTTTAGAGGCCATGATTATTTTCATCAATGTGTCAAGAGATATGGTACTAAAAACTTGAGTGTCTCTCTTGATTTTATGTCCTGGCAAAGTTGTGTGGACTCAGGACAACTGAGCTTTGGAGGAATACGCAGATTTAAAGAGGAGTCCGTAATTTGCTTTCTAATGATCATGATCTTTTCCTCAAAGAAGTTCATGAATGAATCACTGCTAAAGTGAAAGCCATCCTCTCTTGGGGAATGCTGCTTTTTAGTTAGCTTTGTGACAGTATCAAAAAGAAACTTTGGATTATTCTTATTTTCCTCAATTAACTTGGAAAAATAGGATGATCGAGCAGCAGTGAGGGCTCTTCGATACTGCACGGTACTGTCTTTCCAAGCTAGTCGGAAGACTTCCAGTTTGGTGTGGCGCCATTTCCGTTCCAATTTTCTGGCAATTGAACTGATTCCAGAGGCTGATCCAAAACACCGCCGGCGGAGAAGAGGTATTTGGAGTGGACTTCTAGTCTGACTCAGGAGGCACGCACACCACCTACCACTTCCGAGTATATTGCTCGCTAATGTTCAGTCTCTGGATAATAAAGTTCATGAGCTCAGGGCGAAGATTTCTTTCCAGAGAGACATCAGGGATTGTAACATACATAGCTCTCTCAGGATATTCTGTCTGAGTCGATACAGCCAGTTGGGTTCTCAGTTCATCGCGCAGACAGGAATAAATATCTCTCTAGGATGAAGTTTCATGATTACCTACTCATGGTGTGATTGTGATAACATACAGGAACTCAAGTCCTTTTGTTCACCCGACCTAGAATATTTCAGTCAAATGCCGAACGTATTACCTTCCAAGAGAATTCTCTTCGGTTATAGTCACAGCCGTGTATATTCCCCCTCAAGCCAATACCACGACGGCCCTCAAAGAACTTTACTGTACTTTATGCAAATTTCCTGAGGCCGCATTTATTGTACCTAGGGATTTTAACAAAGCAAATTTGAGGAAATGCTACCGAAGTTCTATCAACACATTGACTATAATACTCGAGCTGCTAAAACACTCAACCACTGTTACTCCAACTTCCGGGATGCCTACAAGGCCCTCCCCCTCCCTCCCTTCGGCAAATCTGATCACGACTCCATTTTTCTCCTCCCTTCCTATAGGCAGAAACTCAAACAGGAAGTACCCGTGGAGTCGCAATTCAACGGCTCAGACACGAGACGAATGTGGCAGGGTATACAGACAATCACAGACTACAAAGGGGAAAACCAGCCGTGTTGCGTCCACGGCGCCTTGCTTCCGGACAGGCTAAACACCCTCTTTGCCCGTTTTGAGGATAACACAGTGCCACCGACACGGCCCGCTACTAAGGACTGTGGGCTCTCCTTCTCCGTGGCCACCGTGAGTAAGACATTTTAGCGTGTTAACCCTCGCAGACGGCATCCCTAACCGTGTCCTCAGAGCATGCGCAGACCAGCTAGCTAGAGAGTTTACGGACATATTCAATCTATTCCTATCTCAGTCAGCTGTCCCCACATGCTTCAAGATGTCCACTATTGTTCCTGTACCCAAGAAATCAAAGGTAATTGAACTAAATGACTATCTCCCTGTAGCACTCACTTCTGTCATCATGAAGTGCTTTGAGAGACTAGTCAAGGATCATATCACCTCTATCTTACCTGACACCCTAAACCCACTTCAATTTGCTTACCACCTCAATAGATCCACAGACGATGCAATCGCCATCGCTCTGCACACTGTCCTATCCAATTTGGACGAGGAATACCTATGTAAAAATGCTGTTCATTGACTAAAGACACCATAGTATCCTCAAAGCTCATCACTAAGCTGGGGCCCTAGGTCTGAACCCCGCCCTGTGCAACTGGGTCCTGGACTTAGGACTAAGGTAGGAAACCACCTCCACTTCGTTGATCCTCAACACAGGGGCCCCACAAGGGTGCTTTCTCAGCCCCCTTCTCCCTGTTCACCCATGACTGCTTGGTCATGCACGCCTTCTACTCAATCATGAAGTTTGCAGACGACACAACAGTAGTAGGCCTGATTACCAACAGTGATGAGACAGCCTACAGGGAGAAGCTGAGGGCCCGGGGAGTGGGGTGCCAGGAAAATAACCTCTCACTCAACGTCAACAAAACAAAGGAGCTGATTGTGGACTTCAGGAAACAGCAGAGGGAGCAACCCCCTATACACATCAACGGGAACGCAGTGGAGAAGGTGGAAAGCTTCAAGTTCCTCGGCATACACATCACTGAGAAATGGAAATGATCCACCCACACAAGAAGGCGCAACAGCACCTCTTCAACCTCAGGTGGCTTAAGAAATTTGTCTTGGCACCAAAAACACTCACAAACTTTTACAGATGCACAAATGATAGCGGCCTGTATCACTACCTGTACGGCAACTGCACCGCCCTCAACCCCAGGGCTCTCTAGAGGGTGGTGCGGTATGCCCGATGTCACAGGAAGACCAAAAAGATCATCAAGGACAATAACCACCCGAGCCACTGTCTGTTCACCCCACTATCATCCAGAAGGCGAGGTCAGTACAGGTGCATCAAAGCTGGGACCGAGAGACTGTAAAACAGCTTCTGTCTCAAGGCCATCAGACTGTTAAATAGCCATCAGTAGCGCCTCACTTTAATAATAATGTTTACATATCTTTCATTACTCATCTTATATGTATATACTGTACTCTATTCTATTCTACTGTAACTTAGTCTATGCCGCTCTGACATTGTTCGTCCAAATGTTTATGTGTTCCATCCCTTTACTTTGGATTTGTGTGTATTGTGTGTATTGTTGTGAAACTGTTAGATATTACTTGTTAGATGTTACTGCAATGTTCGCTACAAGCATTTCGCTACACCTGTAAATAACATCTACTAAACACGTGTGTGTGAGTAATACAATTTGATTTGATTTGGTTTGTCTGAGCCCTCAGTAGTATAGTAGACCATATTCTGACGACATAACAGGGAAAGTCTATTTTCATTTTCAACTGACATAAACAGATGTTTGATTGACACAGCTACATGGAGTAGGGAGGAGGCATTTTAAAGATAGAGCTGTTGTCATAGAAACTGCAATAAGAGTACTGGACATTTTGAGTATGAGTGAGTGCACTCCATGCACCTGCTCATCACCGCTAATTAAGCTTATGTGCGCGGGTGTGTGTGGCAGGTAGCCCAGCCGTTAAGAGCGTTGGGCCAACCAAGAGGTCACTGGTTCGAATCCCCGAGCTGACTAGGTGAAAAGTATGTCACTGTGCCAGTGAGCAAGATACTCAACCATAATTGCTCCTATAAGTCACTCTGGATAAGAGCATCTGCTAAATGACTAAAATGTAAATGTGTGTGTGCTCCAAATAGTGACATTGTCTCTTCCCTACTTTAGCCTCATCCTCCTGCTGATGTGATGGAACGCCTGAGTAATTATGCTAAACAACGACAGAGTACACGCAAGCACACACACACACCATAATACTGAACAACAACAATGTCAATCATTATGGCAGCCTGTTTAAGCCCCCTCTAGAATAAGCGTTTAGATTTACATATTTTTTTTTGCTTTAGGTCATGCCCTTTAACATCTTGTTGAGCTTTTAATACCTGCTGTTACCCACACGGTGCTTTGCCATGGATTCAAGGGCACACATAGGTCCCAGTAGACCATGCTGCCTATCGCTACGGTCATGCTACTCTGCAGTATTAACTACTCACACTTATTTGTTTTATCAACACTACTTCGAGTCAGAGGAACTTGGAGCTGATCTTTTGGACACCGACATGCACGCACACACACACGCACACACGCACACACAGTTTTTGTTTTTCTATCCTCGTGGTTACCTAAAATGAATTTCCATTCAAAATCCTATTTTCCCTCACCCCTAACCCTAACCTTAACCCGTTACCCTAACCCTAACCCAAACCCTGAACTTAACTCCTACCCTAACCCTATAAACCTAACCACTAACCCTTTACCCTAACCCTAAACCTAACCCCTAACCCTAATTCAAACCCTAACTAAAAATAGCCTTTGTCCTCATAGGGATGTGGGAAATGTCCCCACAAGGGAGAATTTTCCTTGTTTTAGTATCCTTGTGGGGACTTTTGGTTTTGTTAGGTCCCCACAAGGATAAAATAACCAACCCACGCACACACATGCACACACACACACACACACATACTATTATACATTTGTCAGATCATCTCTCTCCTTACTTTCTTTTCTTGTGGGGCTGTATTAGTTGTTTCTGATTGGTTTGGGCTGAGTGTCAAGGCCGTGTTATTATCTATATGGACAGCCAGGGCATGGGTTATGGTAACAATATCCAAACTATATCCTGGATTAAGGAACAGTAGATAGAATGTCAATTGCTATGGGATCTCTGTGTCGCATCAGTGTTCTACAGAGTCAGCATACACTGGCCTGAGCTGTAGGGACATAGAATGAGGGGAGGATTAACTTTTCTCCTTCCTTCGTTCCCTCCTCCTCCTTTCCTCCTTGCATGCCAAGTGCAGACTAACCCCCTCTCTCTCTCTCTGTCACAGTAATTGATATATAGGTGCCGGGGCTATGGTGCTAGTCGGAGATCATTTGCATATAATGTCCTGGTAACGGATGTAGTAATGAATGCCCTGGGTACTGTGAGCTGTACAAGGAGGAGGATGAGCGTCTATAAGACTGATGATCCTTTCAATAATGCACAATAAGCAATATTTTCCTGCCAGATCAAATGAGTCTGACGTACAGCTGAGGCTGGAGCTAGCGGTGGTCAATTGAGGAGACTAGAGTATTCCTATCTAGCCTATTGTTCCTGTCCATGGCTCTACTGTATATGTATGAGCCCAATGCCCCAGTCACTCCTCTTTAGTCCCTGGTCTAACTACCTCATCACTCCAGTTCTTATACCCCAGCCTGACAATCACAGCCTCTTACCTCCAGCCCTAGTCACAGGTCCGGCCCACATAGAGAGAATATGCTGCCTTTTGTCGGCCCTACTCCAATCCCTCCTTACTCCCAGCCCTCACCTCTAGTAACCTAACCTGTAATGTAACAAGAACACCCTAGTCTCTTAACTCAATACCTGATAGGTGTCTTAGTCCAGGCCATGTGGTCTAACCCAAGCCCCAGTAAAATCCTCACATGCAGGTAAAACGTTTTGATTTCTATGTAAACTCAGCAACAAAAGAAACATATTCTCACTGTCAACTGCATTTATTTTCAGCAAACTTAACATGTGTAAATATTTGTATGAACATAACGAGATTCAACAACTGAGACATAAACTGAACAAGTTCCACAGACATATGACTAACAGAAATTGTGTCCCTGAACAAAGTATTGCAGTGCATCTCCTCCTCATGGACTGCACCAGATTTGCCAGTTTTTGCTGTGAGATGTTACCCCACTCTTCCACCAAGACACCTGCACGTTCCTGGACATTTCTGGAGGGAATGGCCCTAGCACTCACCCTCCGATCCAACAGGTCCTAGACGTGCTCAGTGGGATTGAGATCTGGGCTCTTCGCTGGCCATGGCAAAACACTGACATTCCTGTCTTGCAGGAAATCACGCACAGAACGAGCAGTATGGCTGGTGGCATTGTCATGCTGGAGGGTCATGTCAGGATGAGCCTGCAGGAAGGGTACCACATGAGGGAGGAGGATGTCTTCCCTGTAACGCACAGAGTTGAGATTGCCTGCAATGACAACAAGCTCAGTCCGATGGTGCTGTGGCACACCGCCCCAGACCATGACGGATCCTCCATCTCCAAATCGATCCCGCTACAGAGTACAGGCCTTGGTGTAACGCTCATTCCTTCCTTGAGACAAAACCGTCACTCGTCAGTGAAGAGCACTTTTTGCGAGTCCTGTCTGGTCCAGCGACGGTGTGTTTGTGCCCATAGGCGACGTTGTTGCCGGTGATGACTCGTGAGGACCTGCCTTAAACAGGCCTACAAGCCCTCAGTCCAGCCTCTCGCGGACAGTCTGAGCACTGATGGAGGGATTGTGCGTTCCTGGGGTAACTTTGTCAGTTGTTGTTGCCACCCTGTACCTGTCCTGCAGGTGTGATGTTCGGATGTACCGATCCTGTGCAGGTGTTGTTACACGTGGTCTGCCACTGCGAGGACGATCAGCTGTCCGTCCTGTCTCCCTGTAGTGCTGTCTTAAGCGTCTCACAGTACGGACATTGCAATTTATTGCCCTGGCCACATCTGCAGTCCTCATGCCTCCTTGCAGCATGCCTAAGGCACGTTCACGCAGAGGAGCAGGGACCCTGGGCATCTTTCTTTTGGTGTTTTTTCAGTAGAAATGCCTCTTTAGTGTCCTACGTTTTCATAACTGTGACCTTAATTGCCTACCGTCTGTAAGCTGCTAGTGTCTTAATGACCATTCACAGGTCCTTTTTATTAATTGTTTATTGTTCATTGAACAAGCATGGGAAATAGTGTTTAAACACTTTATAATGAAGATCTGTGAAGTTATTTGTATTTTTATGAATTATCTTTAAAAGACAGGGTCCTGAAAAAGAGACGTTTCTTTTTTTGCTGAGTTTAGTATCAGAAAGAGCATATTCTTGTGAGGACAGACTCTGGGAGATGAAAAGCAAGTACAGGGAGTGAAGATTTAATAAACGGACATGAAAAAAAAACAAGGACAGCATCTGGACAAGGGGAACACAATGACATTAATGCAGACTCAGGGAAGAAACTGAGGAAGTGACAGATATAGGGGGAGGCAATCAATAAGGTAATATAGTCCAGGTGAGTCCCATGAAGCTCTGATGCACGTAACGATGGTGACAGGTGTGCACAATGATGCGCCACCAGGCGCCCCGCATGGCGCTCGAGGCGTGGGAGCCTGACGATCCGGCTTAGGTGTAGGAGACTGACGAGCCGGCTGACACACCAGATTCTGACGAGCCGGCTGAGGCATGACTTGGGATGGGAGCCTGACGAGCTAGCTGAGGCGTGGGAGCCCGACGGAGCCGGCTAAGGCATGACGTGGGATGGGAGCCTGCCGATCCAACCGAGGCAAGAAACCTACAGAGCCAGCTAAGGCATATTTTACATAGATATATTTCCACAAATATTTCTTCATGCAATTTATGGTTTACAATTATTCATGCACTGTTTATAAATCGTTGGTGCCTATGTTTGCACATCTTGCAGATTGATATGTATCTGATGCGTATGCTAAATGGGACGCCCGGCAACGTACTCAACGTTCTTGAGCGGGTACCGGTAGGCTGAAATTCCAGGAAGTTCTAGTGTTAAGAGGTTAATGCTGAGTCCTGTTACTGTCCACTGTGTTATACCTGCTCTCTGTAATATCGTATTTCAGTCACACATTGAACCTTTAGATGTCTCATTATTATATTATTCAATTAGTGTCTTTCTACTGGTGCAGAGTTACTAAGCAACCAACTTTTCTTGGAAAATAAAACTTAAAATCTCTTGATATGAAGAGATCTGAGACTTGTTAAAGTTGTTAAATGCTGATTGCTTGGTTGTAACTGAAGCCTACAGACAGGAGAGTAATATAGAACACCCTCATAGTCCTTGAATGTTTTCTTTTTTTAACCAGTGTTTAAGATTCTTAATGAATTTGTATGCATGTCACAATACCTCTGACTGAATTAATCGTGTTCTTCAATTACAGAAATATTCCAAGTCAACAGACACATTTATAGATCAGAGCTTCCATTGAAGCAGCTCTGATTTGAAACCATTTAATTTGGGAGTGAAAGAGTGGGCCATATACCCTTTATGATTCTCCACAGCTAGACATAATAAAATAATTGCTTTTTTCAATGCCAAGTCAATAAAGACTTTTCAGTTGAGCTGAATTGATATATTTCTCTGTAGCTTAAATCCAGTCACGCACGCATGCACGCGCACGCACGTACACGCTATAACACTAGAATAGCACCCTGTTTTTAACAAGGTAATTATCTGAAATTAATATGACACTAACTGAACATATAATATGAAAAGGACAGGTTATTTTGTGCCCACTTGTTTTACAGAGAACATTGAGTTATCATAAAGTTTGAAACAAGTTTAAGATGAATAAAAAATATTGAAGAAGCATTTGATAGTCTTCTATTTTGGTTTGAAATTATAGTTAAAGCATGGCCATCTATGAATATTTTCATCCATTAGTATGCAGTGCATTCGGAAAGTATTCAGACCCCCCTTGACTTTTTCCCAAAAATTTTACATTACAACCTTATTCTAAAATGAATTAAATTGTTTTTCCCCCCTCATCAATCTACACATAATACCCCATAATGACGAAGCAAAACAGGTTTTAGTACATTTTTTCAAATGTATAAAAAATAAACAACTTAAATATGACATTTACATAAATATTCAGACCCTTTACTCAGTACTTTGTTGAAGCACTTTTGGCAGCGATTACAGCCTTGAGTCTTCTTGGGTATGATGCTACAAGCTTGGCACACCAGTATTTGGGGAGTTTCTCCCATTCTTCTCTGCAGATCCTCTCAAGCTCTGTCAGGTTGGATGGGGAGCAGCTATTTTCAGGTCTCTCCAGAGATGTTTGATCGGGTTCAAGTCCGGGCTCTGGCTCGGCAACTTAAGGACATTCAGAGACTTGTCCCGAAGCCACTTCTGCGTGTTCTTGGCTGTGTGCTTAGGGTCGTTGTCCTGTTGGAAGGTGAACCTTCAACCCAGTCTGAGGTCCTGAAGCGCTCTGGAGCTGGTTTTCATCAGGGATTCTCTATGTACTTATCTCCGTTCATCATTCCCTCGATCCTGACTAGTCTCACAGACCTTGCCACTGAAAAACATCCCCACAGTATGATGCTGCCACCACCATGCTTCACTGTAGGAACGGTGCCAGGTTTCCTCCAGACAAGACGCTTGGCATTCAGGCCAAAGAGTTCAATCTTGGTTTCATCAGACCAGAGAATCTTGTTTCTCATGGTCTGGGAGTCTTTAGGTGCCTTTTTGCAAACTCCAAGTGGGCTGTCATGTACCTTTTTCTGAGGAGTGGCTTCCGTCTGGCCACTCTACCATAAAGGCCTAATTGATGGAGTGTTGCAGAGATGGTTGTCCTTCTGGAAGGTTTTCCCATCTCCACACAGGAACTCTGGAGCTCTGTTAGAGTGACCATCAGATTCTTGGTCACCTCCCTGACCAAGACCCTTCTCCCTCGATTGCTCAGTTTTTCCTGGCAGCCAGCTCTAGGAAGAGTCTTGGTGGTTCCAAACATCCTCCATTTAAGAAAGATAGAGGCCACTGTGTTCTTGGGGACCTTCAATGCTGCAGACTTTTTTTGCTACTCTTCCATAAATATCTTTGCCTCGGCACAATCCTGTCTCGGAGCTCTATGGACAATTCCTTCAACCTCATGGCTTGGTTTTTGCTCTGACATGCACTGTCAACCGTGGGACCTTATACAGACAGGTGTGTGCCTTTCCAAATCATGTCCAATCAATTCAATTTACAACAGGTGGACTCCAATCAAGTTGTAGAAACCTCTCAAGGATGATCAATGGGAACAGGATGCACCTGAGCTCAATTTATTTCAAGTCTCATAGCAAAGGGTCTGAATACTGTAAATAAGGTATTTCCGTTTTCTTTTATATATTTGTTTATATATATATATATATATATCTGTTTTCACTTTGTCATTATGGGGTGTTGTGTGTAGAATGATTAGGAATAAATGTAACATAATCCATTTTAGAATGAGGCTGTAACGTAACAAAATGTGAAAAAGTAAAGGGTTCTGAATACTTTCCTAATGCACTGTATACCGTTTAGGTCTAGGAATTTCCAGTGACCTCACGTTACGATATTATCCCGATACTTAGGTGTCGATATGATATGCATTGCGATACTGTGATTTTATTGCGATTCGATGTTCCAAACATATTGCTCATCATATGTTTGCTGCACAGGGACAAGAGAGAGCCATGAGAAAACAAGTTTTGTTTAGACATGGAAATTAAAGTGCTGAAAACAAATTGTCTCACTATTTAAAAAGAAGATACTGGAGTTTTGGTGCAGGAACAGCCGACTGTCGCACTAATTAGTGCAACAGTCAAAAACGTCATGGTGATATGTTGTCAAAAATCATATCCCATATGTAATCGCATCTGTTTTTTTCTCCCCCGTCACTAATACAGCATATATATCTTCACATGCTTTTGAAAAACAGCTACAGGAAGCACAACCAAACTTAGTGTAACAATACTAAACTACTGAACATTCTTATCCATCCGGCCTGGCCACGATGATGGTTAGGTAAACAAACATTCACTTAGGAAATAGTTTTCCATTCCAACTATTGTTCTGCTTTCACTTCATATCTAAAGTGCTGACAGAGAAGAGCCAGAGGTAAAAAGTCAGCACATTCTGTTCCTGAACACATTTTATAGGTCGGGACAGATCGTTTTCATGTTGCTTCTCAGAAAAGTTAGTATGACAGTAGTCTTTCAGTAGTTAGTAGTCTTTTAACGTCCTTACATTTTAAACCACACTACTTCGACTTCTTGACACAGTCAGGATTTGTTTAGAATGCATTAGTATTTTTCCTCTCTCCTCTCCTGCTTTGAGGCTGTGTGTGTGTGTGTGTGTGTGTGTGTGTGTGTGTGTGTGTGTGTGTGTGTGTGTGTGTGTGTGTGTGTGTGTGTGTGTGTGTGTGTGTGTGGGGCGGGGGTGCCCAACGATTGTTGTTGTCTGCTGTGTGGTGGCTGTCATTCCCCCAGGAGCAGATAAAGAGCAGACGTATGAATGCAAGGACGACACCATGTATTGACACAGGGAGGGTTATCGGTCGAGGAGCAGGCAGCCTCCGGTTCAACACTCCTCACTGTTGGGTTCACCTGTACCCATAATTGTCGAATTCTGACTCTGATGCCCTGACGCCCACTAACTGACGAAGAGCTGTCAAAAGCTCTGCTTTAGGTTATCTCTCTCTCTCTCTCTCTCTCTCTCTCTCTCTCTCTCTCTCTCTCTCTCTCTCTCTCCCGCTCTCTCTACCTCTCTCTCTCTACCTCTCTCTCCCTCTCTCTCTCACACCTCTCTCTCTCTCTCTCTCTCTCTCTCTCTCTCTCTCTCTCTCTCTCTTTCTGCCTCTCACTTTCTTTTTATCCCTATCTCTGCCCCTCTCTCTCTTTCAAACTCATCCACTGCAGAAATTGGATGTTAGCTGGAGTAACTAAATGAAATGTTATTGTTAAAGCTGGTTGATGTTTGAAGACCTGACAAATACTGTAACTGCGAGGGGGGGGTCAACTGAGTAAAGGAGGGATGGACGGTGGGGAAACATGATGTCAAAGGAACTGGCTTTGTGTTGAAGACTCAGAAAATGTACTCTATAGAGAAATAGTCTACTTTGCTAAGCAGAAGCAGTACATACATATAACTAAAATCAGGATTGTATTGTGTTTCCTCCTCTGTTTTGATGTTCCAATTACGATGCATTTTACTGTAAAGCCAGAAATATCAAGTCTGCATTTTTCATCAATAACTTTCCATGAAACTTTCTCAGGCCTTGTGATTGGCTCTGTGTCTGCAACCATATATTTGGCTCTTTTCCTCTGTCTCATGCTTACAGTTGACTGTTTTTCTCTGTCTCATGCTTACAGTTGACTGTTTTTCTCTGATGATACCATATACTATAACCAGCCTACTATATATTACACAGCACCCTAAACCGTCAGTGACTGTTCCTAATGTGCCTCTGACCACTCTAGTCTTCCTAAACATGGAGCCTCCTGGAGCTGGCCCTCAGAGAGGGAATAGAACACATTCTACCTACTGTAGGGCTCAGGGAAAGAAAACACAACAGCCGGGGCCAGCCTAATCCCCATTCCAGGATGTTCAGAGCCGGCCTCGTATCTCGACTGTGGGCCTCTACTTCCACCATGGGCTGCTTCTCCCACGAAGGGGAATGCATGACTTTGATTGGACCGCCTACGCATGTTGCAGGATCCAGGCCAGAGAGCTTGGGCTTTTAGGCTATCTCTGTGGTTCTGCACTTTATTTTATTTTTTGCATGAGGGAAGTGAGACAATGCAGAACACTGATCGTGACCCTGTTAACTACCTTTAGCTTTTGTTGTTAATGAACATGCTCTCTGTTGGGAATGTGTAATGTGCTCTCTGTCCCCCTCTCTGGTCACACAAGGGATAAGGAAAGTAATGATAAAAAGCAATACAAAATGACTTGATCAATCCAGCTGTTGCATCGTAAATTGGTCTCTCTGCTCTTCTCTCAACCCCCCCATATAACACGAACATACACATTTTGAGAGGAGCACAGGCAGATTGAACCAGTCAGAAACTATGGGGGCTTTATCTATTTTCTTCTAGACAACGAGATTGTAAATCTCATCCAGCTAAAACCCTGATTGGACCGTCACACTACATCAACAGCACTGAATAAGGAAGTCCACAAATCTCTGAACTCCTCTGACAGAGTTCACCAAACCAATTAACGCTTCTCAACGAATATAGCTGTAGGAGTGAAAGGGTGTCTATCATCTCAAAGTTACAATTCAATTGGCCATGGATGGAACCATCTGCCCGATTGCAGTAGACCTCGTGGAGGAAGGTTTTTTTCAGAAGTTTCTCATTTGCCGTCTCGGTTACAGAGTCGGGTGGGTTTGAATTGAAACCTCCGACTGTCAGGCGGGGAGTAGAAAGCGAACTAACTAGCTGTCTTGCCTTTCGTTGTGATGGGAGCAGGAGATAAGCAGGATTTAATTCCCAAACAGGCTAAGGGTAATTAATTGGATGAACGAGGGGGAAGGGAGACGGAAGTTGGTGTAATCCTGTTTTCCATGGCCCTTAACCCCAATGCACCATGGGAGAAACCGACCCAAGCACTTCAAAGAACACAGCCGTCAAGAACTTTACATGGAGACAGAGGAAATGTGAACCATCTTAACCCAGCTGTCCCCGTCTCTCCCTGTCTCTCTCTCTCTGTCTCTTTCTCACACTTCTCTCTCTCTCTCTCTCTCTCTCTCTCTCTCTCTCTCTCTCTTACTCTCTCTCTCTCACTCTCTCTCTCTCTCTCTCTCTCGCTCTGTCTCTCTCTTTCTATATCTCTCTATATATCTCTCTCTATCTCTCTATTTCTCTCACTCTATCTCTCTCTCTCTCTCTCTCTCCCCCTTGTTCACTAACTAGGACGTATTAATAGAGAAAATTAGAAAGATAACATAATCTTCCTTTAATTAAAAGTATGTGAAGGTTTTCACTTCAAGCTGTAGATCAAATTTAGACACAATGTTTTTAGCGGTACTTTGCTCTCTGAGTGGTACTTGAGACGACCGCATTAGGCATAATATTCTGATCATAATATTCTGAGCATGGAGCTAAATGGGTTTAGATGTAAAGTCACACACGTCCCCTTTATATTAAAATGAAATATATACAGTGCTTTGTCTGCTCTGAAGGGAAATTACTGTCACGACTTCAGCCGAGGTTGGTCCATCTCCTTGCTCGGGTGGCTTTCGGCAGTCGAAGTCACCGGTCTTCTAGCTACTGCCAATCTACTTTTCATTGTCTATGTTTTTTTGTCTTCGTTATACACACCTGATTTCTATCCCATAATTTCATGTTCCTTATTTAACCCTCTGTTCCCCTCATGTTTTTGTGTGTGATTGTTTGTGCTTCTTTGGTTCTGTGTTTTCGAGTGGTTGGTTTTTCCCCTACTCATGTATTTTGGAATATTGACTAAAGCATTTGAAAACTCATATTCGTTTTCCTGCGACTGACTCTGCCTTACCGGCATCACGGAGATCATTGACAATTACGGTGATGTCTTTGCATGCTGCTGTAACCCAGGAATAATGTAGTTGAAATTAATTTTATAAAATGAATGCTGGACCCCCCTTATATAACCCTTATGATGAGAGGGCCAAGATACCTATAGATACCTGTAGGTAAGAGTGAAAGATGTGGTATAAGTTCTTGCAAGGACTCATTTCGCAGAGAGTAGATATTTTGAATCGTTTTCTTGATCGTGATTATGGTATGTGGCTGTTTGGCCTACATTAGTTGTGGGCACTGGTTTCGAAGATCATCTGCTAAATTACTTAAATGATGTGTGTGTGCGGCGTGCACGCATGTGTGTGTGTTTGAGAGAGATAATGTATGTATACACCTGTACGGTACACCAGTTCATGCCTTCCGGTTGGTGCTACGATTGACTTTGTACCCATGTGTTTGTCAGTACAGCATTTGAAGTCCAACATACAGTATGTTTCTTTCATCTGCAACATATGTACAGTATTTTCTGTGTGTTTCTTTGTACATTTAGTGGTCCTAGTATGGCATTCATAGCATGGTGTTTGAAGCTAAGCATGTTAGATGTGAAGGCCTGCAGGGAGAAGGAGAAATCCTATTTTCTGTGGAGTGTCAGTAATGGGGACTGAAAACACAGGCTAATTCTCTGTCTATCCTGGTAATCTCCCTAAACCAGTCTATTACACCACACGTGTGTGTGTGTGTGCATGCGTGCGTGCGTCGGGGGAGGCAAAAAGAGCAAGCGAGAGAGTAATAGAAATGGACCGAGTTTGAGAAAGAGAGAGATCGAGAGAGATATCAAGAGTGAGAGTTTGAGAGAGAGATTGAGCGTCGAAAAAGGAGAGTTGGGGAACAATTTAGCTAGTGAGTGAGGTGCATCACAGTGAAAACATAATCCTGATTCTTAATTTCACCCCTACTTCCTCTCCCACGTTTTAAGAAAGAGAGAGTTGCGGAACAATTTAGCTAGTGAGTGAGGTGCATCACTGTAAACACATAATCCTTCATTTCACCCCTACTTCCTCTCCCACGAAAGATTGAAACAAACACACGTCGATTTTGTCCCCGACACCATGGCAGTCGTTGTTTTCCATCCATCCTCTGTGGCTGTTTTAGTTTGTGTGTGTTAGGTTTTTAATCTCTCAGGGCGACGTCAGCTAATGCGTGATTAATGGGAAATATAAGACCAGCGCACAGGGCTCCCATGGTGAACACACACACACCACACAACGCTTCCACAGAGTTCTTCAGCATTATTCAGAATGCTCTTTGTGAGCCAAGCCACCAAATAAAACATACGCATGAGCACTGAACTGAGTGAGGAGTCATATCTCAAAGCAAAAGGAGTTGTGCCTCATACAGCATGATGTATTGATACCTAGCTAAAATGTATTTGTCCTAGCTCCATTTTGTACTGATGCCTTGCCTCATGTATTACATTGTAAGGAACCACTCAAGTCCTGGTCTCTTCACAAACCAGGCCACACATACTGGAGCCACCCGAGTGTCCTTCCTACACAGGTTATTGAAGCAGATGACAAAGGCTATTGCAGCTGAAACATCCATGTTGGTGCAGGAATAAAGCCTGGGAGCAGCGTGTCGGCTTTCCTTTCATTATGTCCTTTTCAAGTTCAAGTTTATTTGACATATACTGTATTAGTAACTCATTGGAAATCATCACCACAGAGCCTGTAAGAACTCAGGATCACTTAAGCATATAGAAGCGAGAGAGAGAGAGAGAGAGAGAGAGCGAGAGAGCGAGAGAGAGCGAGAGAGAGAGAGAGAGAGAGAGAGAGAGAGGACAGACAGACAGACAGACAGAGAGAAAAACAGTCAGACAGTACAGAAATTCTTCTGTGTAGAGGGTTTCAGTTCCACTGCCTGGGGCTAGCTGTAGGATGAGTCTTCAGTGTTCACTGAGTACTGTGACAGCTCTGCTCAATGAGCTTCGATCCATCTCTCAAGACCCTCAGAGCAGATCCTTAGAACAGGGCACTTACAGGCTACTGACAATCCAACCCAGAGAGTAGACTCTGGTGGTTGAAATCAGGAGTTACCTCTCTGAAGCACTTCGCCCTTATGGAATGAGATATCTATTTTCTTTAGAGGACTACCCTCAAGGTGTGTTGTGTGCTTGTGTGTGCCGCGTGCATGTGTGTGTACTTGCGTTTCCCACTTGTTCTGCTCTTAGGTAGCTTTAATGCTGGTAACCTTGGTTTGGTCCCACGGGACGTCAAACTGCAATTGAATACACCAGTAGATCTCAGTACTCTGAAGTGGCTCCAGACCCTGGCTGTAATAATGGGTCTATTGAATAAATGGATGAATACTCAGCTAGCTACTTCAAAACCCTATGAGTTCACCTACATTAGCAAGATGAATGTCAGATACTTGGCAATAGGCTTGGATGGTATTCAAATTGTCATACCTTAATACCGACCTTGTGCCATCCCCTTATATTCGGTAATAACAGCACTAAACACAAGGGGTGCTATTTTCAAACTCCACGGACTCTCTCTAGTCCGAAGGCTAGCAATGCTAACAAGTACATGTAAATTGCCATAGAGAATGCAAAGTAAAGTTATACAAGTATTAAAAAATGCTACTCACAGTTTGCTGCACACACAAAACAAATATTAGACTGCAAAGCTCTTGATCCAGGATGGGATTCTCTGCTGTTACCAAGCAAAGCAAGATTTTCAAAGAAGCTAACTACGTAGTTAGATAGATAACTAGCTGCTACGTTAGCAAACCAAATGCACAACTGCAGAGGATGTAGCACATTTTACACAGTTAACTTAATAGTTACAAGACATCTAGCCGGCTGTAGCTAGATCACCTGGTGTGTGCTGCACAACAGTGAATGACTCGCAAGGCACCGGTCTCTTGTCTTTGTGTGCTTGTTAACAGGCACCACGTGACTGGGGACTACCGGTAATCTTCATCATGAAAAAATATGTGAAGGTGAAATGAAGACTGCGATCTTCTTTATCTCCTATCCTAATGTATTCAGTGGTGTAAGTAACACTTAACACCAATCGTTTTTTGGGGGGGTATCTGTACTTTCCTTTACTATTTATATTTTTGAGAACTTTTATTTTTACTTCACTACATTCCTAAAGAAATTATTGTACCTTTTACTCCATACGTTTTCCCTGACAACAAAAAGTTCTCTTTACATTTTGAATGCTTAGCAGGACAGGAAAAGGGTCAAATTCACACACTTATCACGATAACACTACTGCCTCTGCCCTCGGCTATCTGTATATTTTAAAAACAAGAAAATGGTGCTGTCTGCTTTGCTTAACATAAGGATTTATTTTTATTCTAGTATGACAATTGGGTACTTTTTCCATCACTGAATGTATTGCACAAAGTATTTACTTAAAAAGTAGCTACAGATATTGAAATGTTTAAATGTTTTAAAAACAAATAGTTATAACTGTATTGACGGTATTGAAAAAACATCCCCTGGCTATTTCCAAATACACTGGTATATGCGGTATACCGCCGAAGCCTACTTGGCACCGAGGATAAGATGACGAACAGATACGTCAACACGACAGAGAGAGAGCAGACAAAAGAAGATGGGTGCGATGAGAGGAAATGTAAGATGAGGTAGAGGTTGAATGGAGCACATCAAAGATGAGGAGTGAGATGAGAGCATGCTATGCGGCAGTTATTATGTAGATGAGCGAAGTCAGAGACTCCTAAACACTTTGAACGTTTCCTCATTCATCACTGTCATCAGGCGGGTGTTTTGGAGGATGCAGCGAAGTAGAGAGCAGCTGTGTAGTGGCCCAGCCAGGACGGCATTTGCCTTGCAGGACCAACTCTCTGATTGATCACCTCTCTACGGGCTTTGGATCTCCAGTCCCGCTGTTAACAGGTCGATGCGGAAAAAGAGAGAGAGAGACTTTCAAAAATAGAGACAACCCCGGTGATGAGAACCCTGGCAGATCTCTCTCTCTCTCTCTCTCTTCTGTCTATCTCATTTCAAGCTCTGTCTTAGCTAGCTAGCTCTCTGACTACTCTCACTAACTGTTGCCATCATTCCTCTGTTCTTCTCTCCTTTTTCTCACCCACCCCTCTCTTTCCCTCCCTGTGTCCTGCTAGCTGCTGACTCTGACTCCCTGTGTCCTGCTAGCTGCTGACTCTGACTCTCTGTGTCCTGCTAGCTGCTGACACCATGTGTCCTGCTAGCTGTTGACTCTGACTCTCTGTGTCCTGCTAGCTGCTGACTCTGACTCCCTGTGTCCTGCTAGCTGCTGACTCTGACTCCCTGTGTCCTGCTAGCTGCTGACTCTGACTCCCTGTGTCCTGCTAGCTGTTGACTCTGACTCTCTGTGTCCTGCTAGCTGCTGACTCTGACTCCCTGTGTCCTGCTAGCTGCTGACTCTGACTCCGTGTGTCATGCTAGCTGCTGACTCTGACTTCCTGTGGGGAGCTGAACTGTAATGATGACCTTGCCTGAGTTGGTGTTCTATTAGAATGCTGTAATCCCCAGGAGGGTGTCACTGACGGGTGTTGAATCATACGGCTCAGCTATTACACAGCATTACATTATTTATATACCACAAAATCCGTTGGTGCACAACAGAGGGTTGTGCAGTACAGGACGCACAGCATGCAACTACGCACGCACACACACACACACACACACACACACACACACACACACACACACACACACACACACACACACACACACACACACACACACACACACACACACACACACACACACACACACACACACACTCTGACAGGTGGAAGGACAGTAATGTTCCATGTCCTATTCCCTCGTGGCATGCTCTTTACCTCTGTCTCTCTCTTTCTCTTCCACTCCTCTCAAACAGTCTGTAAGTTCTCTATTCTGATCCCTTCTCCTCTCAGAGTGTGTCCCTCTCTGTCATGGATTCATTGGATTCTTTGACCCAATACCAGATTGTGTCCCCGTATCCACACTGCTTGGGTTGTAAGGGGGCTGGTGGGATGAGGAGGCTGGGCCTAGCAGGGCTTCAAGGAAACTGTGTGTCACCAGCCCCTCCAGCGTCTCCACAGACCAGCAACAACAGGCAAACAAGTTCCCCCCTAACCCCCCCTACTATCCACACACAGCCCTGTCCAGGCTGTTATTATAGGTCACAGCCACTGTCACTGCTATTGTTGTCTTGTTGTCTGCATGACATTTCTGGACCATGCTAGGGGGCCAAGGGAACGGGTAAACAAGGATGGCAGACGTCAGGAATTACCTAGGCTGCGTCCCAAATGGCACCTCATTCCTTACATAGCGCACCACTACAGAACTCTATGAGCCCTGGTTAAAAATACTGCACTAAATAGGGAATATGATGCCATTTGGGATTTAGTACTGTATGGTACCACATACCCCTGCTGTTTGTTGTTCTGCAGCAGTCAGCCTGAATCAGCTCTGACTCTCATATAGATTGTAACCAATGTTTTATACAAGAGATCTTCTCTTCAAAGTCCCCAAGTCCAGACTATGGGAGGCACACAGTACTTCATAGAGCCATGACTACCAGACACATGCATACACACACGATAAGATACGCACTCTACACACACGTACACATGGATTTTGTGTTCTCGATATTTGGTAGTAGAGTAGGGGCCCGAGGGCACACACTTTTACATTTGTTTTATTGAACCTTTATTTTACTAGGCAAGTCAGTTAAGAACAAATGATTATTTACGATGACGGCCTACCCCGGCCAAACCCGGACGACGCTGGTCCAATTGTGCACCGCCCTATGGGACGGATGTGATACAGCCTGGAATCGAACCAGGGACTGTAGTGATATGCAGTGATATGCAGTGCCTTAGACCGCTGTGCCACTCGGGAGTCAACTTAATGTGTTGTGAAATCTGTTGTGTATTGTAATGTTTTTAAAATTGTATAACTGCCTTAATGTTGCTGGATCCCAGGAAGAGTAGCTGCTGCCTTGGCATCAGCTAATGGGGATCCATAATAGATATACAAATAAACAAGTAACAAGCAAACTATTTTCTTTACATGTCAAATATTGTGTTTGATTATGTAGAAAACACAGTCAATTCAACATTTACTTGTATTGCATATTCTGTTACACTGCAATATCCTCCATTTTGCACAGAAAATAACGTGGATAATTTACATATTTCTGCACTAATATTGTCCTCTCTAGCTTCTCTCAAAGTAAGCAAACTGTTTGTTTTTAATTACTTAGCGATGCTGAATGTCTGTGGGCACCAGCCTGAGGCACTGGCCAGTTCTATTAATGGGCCTCTTCAAGTCTATGTTTCCTCCCTGGGTTTTCATTGGTTCATCCATATCACTGATGATTTGTAGGCAGCTGTCCATACTGGATGTGGCGAGGATTAAGGAGAAACGCTCGTAAACGCCTGATGGACTAGAGAACGGCGTGTTTTCCATGTGTGTGTGTGTTACACTCGTAAACGCCTGATGGACTAGAGAACGGCGTGTTTTCCATGTGTGTGTGTGTTACACTCTTAAACGCCTGATGGACTAGAGAACGGTGTGTTTTCCATGTGTGTGTGTGTTACACTTGCAAATGCCTGATGGACTAGAGAACGGCGTGTTTTCCATGTGTGTGTGTGTTACACTCGTAAACGCCTGATGGACTGATAGAACAGCGTGTGTTTTCTCCTCCTCAGCCGGAGATGCTTATTATGCTGATTTATGACTATTGATTTCAATTTCCAACAGCTTTATTTGCTAGAAGCCATTCCCATTAAACTGCCGCTATGCAGGATGTGAATTAAGATTCTGGATTACACACGTTGTATCTGCCTGAGTGATGCGTTTTCTCTGTGTGTGTGTGTTTGGTAGAGTGATGGCTATTGAATAAGTAAGTAGTGCGTGCCTCTGAAAGACTGAGGGGGACAAACGAACAAGAAGTAATGCCTGTTTTGTTTGGCCTTTTTTGAACCACACCAGCCAAACCCATTGGCTGAAAGTGAGGCTTTGTGTCTGAGGAAACCAATCAGATCTGAGTGAGGACGTTTTGAAAAGTTCATTGGATGCTTTCTGTTTGCCGCGACCTGTCAGAGCTAAATGAGGACATTCTTTGAAAAGCGCACATTCAGCCTTTTGTTGTGTCTTTTTGGGCCGTTGGGCTGCTCTCTCAACGGGATTTAAATCATTTGATTTGTTTAATTGAGATCAGACTGGTGCCCCAAATTCACCCCATTGATTCAGTGATAGATTTAAAATGTAAACCACCTTGTGTTTTAAAGCGTGCCGTGTGTTCTGACATACGATTAAAGAGAGACGTAGGCAATTGTTGTGTTGGCATATCCTCCTTTAGAGAAGAGAACACTAAGGTCTATAGGGCAAGTAGAGTGTGCCCCCTACTGCCCAAAACATGCAACTAACCCAACAGTTATTACTTGTTGCTAGATATATTTAAGACAAGTTACTGCTTTGGATCTGATTAATATTATTGTGGTGAAGATGTAGGCCACAGATTGACACTTACTATGATATAATGTAAAGTTGAAGCACTCGGGTTCAGACTACTTGGCCCCTAAGCCACTCATAAGACCCATCCATAGTGTCTGCTAGGGGTCAAGCGGATGTTATACTTATTTGGGTGGAAAATCCTATCTGGTACATCCAAGTAAAGAGCTACGGTGATATTGCGTATACCTATCTAATCCTTTCAGATCAATGTGGGGCCAGGTTGTGAACATGTCTCTGGCAAGGGCCTTTCTCTCCCCTCTGCCTCTCTCTCTCTCTCTCTCTCTCTCTCTCTCTCTCTCTCTCTCTCTCTCTCTCTCTCTCTCTCTCTCGTTCTCTCTCTCTTTCTGCCCTCTCTCTCTTTCTTTTTCTCTCTATATCTGCCCCCTCTCTCTCTCTCTCTCTCTCTCTCTCTCTCTCTCTCTATCTCTGCCCCTCTCTCTCTCTCTCTCTGCTCTCTCTGCCACTCACCCAGCCAGCCACTCACCCAGCCACCCACCCACCCAGAAACCCTCTCATCTCTCTTTCTTTATTTCTCTCATTCCATTCTTCTAACATGTGTGATCTACTACTTGTTTCATCTCAGTACCTTGCAGGATTTTAGAGAATGAACTCTCTGTTCTTTCTCTCTTTTCTGTCTGTTTCTCTCTTTTCTTCCTCTCCATGGTGGGACCCTGGGGGGACATGCTGCTAGAACAGGTGGCTCTGCAGTGAATCAGAGAGAGAGAGAGAGAGAGAGAGAGAGAGAGAGAGAGAGAGAGAGAGAGAGAGAGAGAGAGAGAGAGAGAGAGAGAGAGAGAGAGAGAGAGAGAGAGAGAGAGAGAGAGAGAGAGAGAGAGAGAGAGAGAGAGAGAGAGAGAGAGAGAGAGAGAGAGAGAGAGAGAGAGAGAGAGAGAGAGAGAGAGAGAGAGAGAGAGTGAGTTGTGGGTGGGTGTGTGTTGACAATGCTGGTATAACTACAGTATAGCCTTGCTTACAGTGACTAGCTGTGATATTTACTACTCTGCCAGCAGAAGAGGCTGTGTCATTCGTTATACAGTATCAATATCAAGTCAATCCCTTGAAGTTTAGTAATGATTCCATGTTTTTGAACTGAGTCCCAGTCGTCTGTTTGGATCCCGACCCTCACCTTGGGAATCACGTTATCTCCCAGCCCAAGTGCCAGACGGACTCTGATTGTTTGTGTACGGAAGTTGTGTGTGTGTGTGTGTGTGTGTGTGTGTGTGTAGCTAGAGTCTCTCTATGTCACATTCATGAGCAGCTGGTGTTGGTTAGCACATTTCCCATTTCCACAGCATAAGCACTGTGTCACTTTGTAAATGGCAGAATCTGCATCGGTGCCTTTCGGCCCCAGTGAACACAACAAACATAGCACAGCCCTGCGACCTCAGTACCCTGCCAACCAGCGATACAGATCACACAATACAGCAACACGCGCAAAGACAAACAGCAAGGCAAGTTCCCTATCAAATCAAATCAAATCAAATCAAATTTATTTATAAAGCCCCCCTTACATCAGCTGATGTCACAGAGTGCTGTACAGAAACCCAGCCTAAAACCCCAAACAGCAAGCAATGCAGGTGTAAAAAGCACGGTTGGCTGGGAAGAAAACTCCTAGAAGGCCAAAACCTAGGAAGAAACCTAGAGAGGAACCAGGCTGTGAGGGGTGGCCAGTCTCTTCTGGCTGTGCCGGGTGCAGATTATAACAGAACATGGACAAGATTTTAAAATGTTCATAAACAGGCAGAACAGTTGTAACTGGAGAAGCAGCATCGGCCAGGTGGACTCGCGGGACATCCGGGTAGGCCTTGAGGAATGGTCCTAATGCTCAGGTCCTCCGAGAGAGAGAGAGAGAGAGAGAGAGAGAGAGAGAGAGAGAGAGAGAGAGAGAGAAGAAGAAAAAAGAAAGAGAGAGATAATTAGAGCGAGGCATACTTAAAGTGCTCAGACAGGACACCAGATACAGGAAGAAATACTCCAGATATAACAGGCGGACCCTAGCACCCTGACACATAAACTAACTGCAGCATAAATACTGGGGGTGAGACAGGAGGGTCGGAGACACTGTGGCCTCGATCCGACGAAACCCCGGACAGGGCCAAACAGGCAGAAGGATATAACCCCACCCACTCTGCCAAGCACAGCTCCCCACACCACTAGAGGGATATCTTCAACCACCAACTTACCATCCTGAGACAAGGCGAGTATAGCCCACAAGATCTCCAGCCACTGGCACCAGAAGCCAGTGACTCAGCCCCTGTAATAGGGTTAGAGGCAGAGAATCCCAGTGGAGGGAACCGCCAGGCAAAAGACAGCAAAAAGGGTGGATTCGTTGCTCCAGTGCCTTTCCGCTCACCTTCACACTCCTGGGCCACAGACTACACTCAGTCATAAGACCTACTGAAGAGATGAGTCTTCAATAAAGACTTAAAGGTTGAGACCGAGTTTCTGCGTCTCTCACATGGATAGGCAGACTATTCCATAAAAATGGAGCTCTATGGGAAAAGCCCTGCCTCCAGCTGTTTGCTTAGAAATTTTAGGGACAGTAAGGAGGCCTCGTCTTGTGACCGTAGCGTGCGGTAGGTATGATGCGGCAGACCAAATCAGAAAGATAGGTAGGAGCAAGCCCATGTAATGCTTTGTAGGTTGGGGCAGTAAAACCTTGAAATCAGCCCTTGCCTTAACAGGAAGCCAGTGTAGAGAGGCTAGTACTGGAGTAATATGATCAAATTTTGGGGTTCTAGTCAAGATTCTAGCAGCAGTGTTAAGCACTAACTGAAGTTTATTTAGTGCTTTATCCGGATACTTGAGAGGAAAATAAAGCATTGCAGTAGTCTAACCTAGAAGTTACAAATGCATGGATTAACTTTTCTACATCATTTTTGGACAGAAAGTTTCTAATTTTTTACAATGTTACTGTAAATGGAAAAAGCTGTCCTTGAAACAGTCTTGATATGTTAGTGCAAAAAGAGATCAGGGTCCAGAAATGCCTTGAGGTCCTTCACAGTTTTATTTGAGATCACTGTACAACCATCAAGATTAATTGTCAGATTCAACAGAAGATCTCTTTGTTTCTTGGGACCTAGGACTAGCATCTCTGTTTTATCAGAGTTTTAAAAGTAGAAAATTTTCTGCCATCCACTCTCTTATGTCTGAAACACAGGCTTCAAGGAGGAGGCAATTTTGAAAGGCTTCACCCATGTTTCATCGAAATGTACAGCTGTGTGTCATCCGTGATAGCAGTGAAAGTTAACATTATAAGTTTCCAATGATATCACCAAGTGGTAAAATATATAGTGAAAACAATAGTGGTCCCAAAACAGAGCCTTGAGGAACACGAAATTTACAGTTGATTTGTCAGAGGACAAACCATCCACAGAGACAAGCTGATATCTTTCCGACAGATAAGATCTAAACCAGGCCAAAACTTGTCCATGTAGACCAATTTGGGTTTCCAATCTCTCCAAAAAGAATGTGGTGATCGATGGTATCAAAAGCAGCACTAAGGTCTAGGAGCATGAGTACAGTTGCAGAGCCTCGGTCCGACGCATCATTAAAAGGTCATTTACCACCTTCACAAGTGCAGTCTCAGTGCTATGATGGGGTCTAAAAAACCCAGACTAGGCGTTTGTATACATTGTTTGTCTTCAGGAAGGCAGTGAGTTGCTGCATAACAGCTTTTTCTAAAATTTTTGAGAGGAATGGAAGATTGATATAGGCCAGTATGTTTTTTTGTATTTTCTGGGTCAAGGGTTTGGCTTTTTAAGAGAGGCTTTATTACTGCCACTTTTAGTGAGTTTGGTACACATCCGGTAGATAGGGAGAGCTGTTTATTATGTTCAACATAGGAGGCCAAGCACAGGAAGCAGCTCTTTCAGTAGTTTAGTTTGGAATAGGGTCCAGTATGCAGCTTGAAGGTTTAGAGGCCATGATTATTTTCATCAATGTGTCAAGAGATATGGTACTAAAAACTTGAGTGTCTCTCTTGATTTTATGTCCACCAAGTAAAGTTGTGTGGACTCAGGACAACTGAGCTTTGGAGGAATGCTGAGATTTAAAAGAGGAGTCCGTAATTTGCTTTCTAATGATCATGATCTTTCACTCAAAAGTTCATGAATGAATCACTGCCAAAGTGAAAGCCATCTCTCTTGGGAATGCTGCTTTTTAGTTAGCTTTGTGACAGTATCAAAAGAAACTTTGGTTATTCTTTATTTTCCTCAATTAACTTGGAAAAATAGGATGATCGAGCAGCAGTGAGGGCTCTTCGATACTGCACGGTACTTGTCTTTCCAAGCTAGTCGGAAGACTTCCAGTTTGGTGTGGCGCCATTTCGTTCCACAATTTTCTGGTAACTTGCTTCAGAGTCTCAGTGGTATTTTCTGTATACCAGGAGCTAGTTTTTTTGGCAAATGTTTTTTGTTTTTTAGGGTGCAACTGCATCTAGGGTATTGCTCAAGGTTACATTGAGTTCCTCAGTTAGGTGGTTAACTGATTTTTGTACTCTGACGTCCTTGGGTAGGGTGGGAAGGATTCTGGAAGGGCATCTAGGAATCTTTGGGATGTCTGAGAATTTATAGCCACGACTTTTGATGATCCTTGGTTGGGGGTCTGAGCAGATTATCTGCAAGTTTTTAAACGAATAAATGGTGGTCCGATAGTCCATAGGATTATGAGGAAAACATATTAAGATCCACAACATTTATTCCACGGGACAAAACTAGGTCCAGAGTATGACTGTGGCAGTGAGTAGGTCCGGAGACATGTTGAACAAAAACCTGACAAAGTCGATGATGGCTCAAAAGCCTTTTTGGAGTGGGTCTGTGAGACTTTTCCATGTGAATATTAAAGTCACCAAAAATTAGAATATTGTCTGCCATGACTACAAGGTCCGATAGGAATTCAGGAACTCAGTGAGGAATGTTGTATATGGCCCAGGAGGCCTGTAAACAGTAGCTATAAAAGTGATTGAGTAGGCTGCATAGATTTCATGACTAGAAGCTCAAAAGACGAAAACGTCGTTTTTTTTTGTTTTGTAAATAGAAATTTGCTATTGTAATATTAGCAACACCTCCGCCTTTGAGGATGCGCGAGGGGATATGGTCACTAGTGTAACCAGGGAGGTGAGGCCTCATTTGCAACACAAATAAATTCATCAGGCTAAGCCATGTTTCAGTCAGGCCAATCACATCAAGATTAATGATCAGTGATTAGTTCATTGACTAGAACTGCCTTGGAAGTGAGGGATCTAACATTGAGTAGCCCCATTTTGAGATGTGAGTATCACAATCTCTTTCAATAATGGCAGCAATGGAGGAGGTCTTTATTCTAGTGAAGAGACGGTTAGTACTAGCGAACACCGCCATGTTTAGTTTTGCCCAACCTAGGTCGAGGCACAGACACAGTCTCAATAGAGATAGCTGAGCTGACTACACTAACTGTGCTAGTGGCAGACTCCACTAAGCTGGCAGGCTGGCTAACAGCCTGCTGCCTGGCCTGCACTCCTATCTCATTGTGAAGCTAGAGGAGTTAGAGCCCTGTCTATGTTCGTCGAGTTAGAGCCCTGTCTATCACCACCACTACCGCCCTTCAGAGATCCTCTGAGGTCAGGGTAGCCTGATGTTACAATATAAAACAACTAAAACACAAACAAATGAAACAGCAAAATACAAAAACAGAATTCAAAATTCCAGGCTGACCTTCTCTCTTACACACGCACGCATGCACGCACACACACACACACACACACACACACACACACACACACACACACACACACACACACACACACACACACACACACACACACACACACACACACACACACACACACACACACACACACACACACACACACAATAATCAAGGCCAATTGGACTCACACCAACACCAAGATGATTATAAATATCAGGAAGTCATTAAACTAATACTGTGAACGATGGAATCTTCTGGCTTATAAGCATGTTATACAAAACATTATTGATGGGAGTGAAGGCAGAAAAGCTTCAGAAAAATGGTGGAGGGAGAAATATAAAAATAAAGGCAACAAACGTTGAGGCCCTCGCTATCTCACTTCCTCTCTATCTCTCTCTCCCTTACCCTCCCTCTCTCTTCTTCTCCTTCTCTCTTTTCTCTCTTTCTTTCTCTCTCTCTGTTTTTTCTCTCTCTCTCTTTTCCTTCTCTCTCTTCTATATCTCTTTCTTTCCCTTCCTACCTCTCCCACCCCATCTTTCTGCCTCATCTCTATCTCTCGCTCTCTCGCTCTCTCTCTCTCTCTTTTCCTTCTCTCCCTTCCTGCATCTCTGTCCTCCTCCCCTTCCTCCTGGTTTGTGTGTGATAAAAGCAGTGACACTTGTGACTCTGGGTCCCATCCTACGCTATATCTGACGTTCTGATAGGAAGTGCAGGGATTCGGGGCTGTGCGCTAATCTCTTAATGTATGTTCCCTTGTGTGTGTGTGTGTGTGTGTGTGTGTGTGTGTGTGTGTGTGTGTGTTATGTGATTGTGTGTGTGTGTGCTATGTGATTGTGTGTGTGTGCATTCCCTCATCCTTGGCAGGGCTAGCCAGGATCCCAGAGGAAATAGATGGAGCCTTATCTGCCTTTATGGATTTATATTTTTAACCCAAGTTGGGTATGTTTCTGTGTGTGTTTGCCTCTCAATGTGTGTGTGCTTGCCTCTATGTGTCTGTATGTGTGTCTTGCTCCTCAAGGATGGACGCGGAAGGTTATCAGAAGGCAAGCACACACAATATGATTCAGTTATTTGTTTGTTTGTCGCTTACAGACTCCATCTTAGGAAGTTCCTCATGTGTCAGTTGAGTTTCATCTGATAACGGATGGATTTCCTAATATGGAGGCCGTAGTTTCTTTCCTAAGTCACCACTAGGTGGCTTTCAACAGTGAGATAAAGGTATAGCTGCCTCAGTCAATGTAATAATGTAATGCATAGATAGATAGTTTCGAATACATCTTAATTTGATTTCCATACCGGCTCCAAGGCCTGTCAGAATTAGTTGGACATATTATAATCTTCACTCGTTCTCTAAATCTTCCTTCCACCACTGTTTAACAACTAGAAGCTTCCTGTTTTCAGAGTAATAATTGTATGAGATTGTGTTGCAGTTTGTAAACAAGACAATGTGTAACATTGCTATGGCAGGGTCAATTAAATTCCAGCTAATGTCTTTGTTGTCTAAATATTGGTCATAGCACTCATCTCATACCCTCCCCAGAGCAGATCGCCCTTTTACACACATAGGCCTGTTACCTGGTCTCAAATCTCAAACAGGGAAGGGAGAGGTATTTCAGTGTTGTGCTGATCTAGCGAGAAAAGCAATTTAGCCTCCTGACCCCAAGAGCCTTCAGGGGTCTCCACACATCAGAGGCATGGTGGCAGTGAGGGCCCAAGGGCCAGTAGAGGCCAAGTCAATGCCTGCCCTGGTCCAGCTCTGGATGTTGGTGAGACTCTAAGGAAAGCAAGGGGAAGATCAATGTTTTCTGAGATTGCTGCCTGCGAGTTCCCACGAGAAGGAGAAGCTACTAGTAGGAATTTACTGAAGGCTTGACGGTTCTGTCCAGACTGGGTTCAGGGTCGGGGTCAGGGAAGAGAGGATAGGAGAGGATGAGAGAAGAGACCGGAGGGATGTTTTGTCCAGACGGATCAGGAAAGAGAGAGGAAAGTGATGTAGGGATGTTTTGGACAGTAGAGCGGATTCAAGGTTTTGAGACAGTAAGAGTTTTTTTAACACTGAGCAGCCCTGTGCTGTGACCTGGCTGATGTAGGTCATGGTTGGTTTGGGGAATCAAAACGTTTGATGCGAAGGACTCTGAACTTTCTTACATTTCTTCCTTGTTCTGACTGTGACTCCTCCCTATTGGATGAGCAAGCAAAGCGAAACGACAAGACCAGGGTTTCATTGTCTGTGTTACCTTCTATTGGGTGTGTTGTTCTTTTCTGATATGGGCAAAGTAGGGTTGCAAAATTCCCAGGTTTTCCAGAAATCCTAGATGGAAGATTCCCAGAATCAGGAGGAAATAAGCAGGAAATCCTGAATCGTTCAACCAGGATTTCTGGAAAACCATTTCATTTTCGGAAAGTTACTGGAATTGTGCAACCCAAGAGCAAGGTGATGAGGAAAGGCAGCCTGTCTGAAAGGCATGTTGAGTTCACAGTGTTGAAGCTATAAAGACAGGTCACATGCTGTACCTCCTCCTTATGAAGGCAGCCAGTGCCAGGCTGAGGCCAGGGACAGAGAGAGATAAGGTCCCCAAGGAGCTCTAGTATCTTAATCACTCTACCTGCCAAGGAGAGAGGGAGGAGAAGGAGAGAGGGAAAAGGAGGAGAAAAGGAGGGAGGGGAGCTCTCACTCAGCGGGATTTGGACCTGAGCCCATCGCTCTTTGTGTTTGTGTGCGTGTGTGTGCGTGCATGATCTCTGGTGTTCAAAGTATTCCCTAGGTTGCCATTGCAGCCTAATAACAGTGTCAGTGTGATTAATGGTAGTAGGAGTGGCACGGCACTGAGTCCCTGATTACACACTCATTCAACTACATTACCCAACCTGCCCTGCCCTTCCATAGGGAATACACTACAGCCGTGTCTTTAAAGCACTTAGACGATTCCTTTGGTAACAGGATCCAATAGACGATTAGAGAGGTTTAGAAGGGTTAGAATGATCACTCTGTTGTGAACACTGTCCCCAATCTGGTGAGATCAACATGGACATCTCCCCATCACTCGTTCTCTCTTTCTTTTAGTCATTCTCTTTCTGTTGTTCTCTCGCTCTCTCTCTCTCTCTCTCTCTCTCTCTCTCTCTCTCTCTCTCTCTATCTGTCTTTGTTTGTCAGGTTGTCTGTTTGACATCCGTGTGATGGCCCGTGTGATGGCCTGTCCACCACACAGAGCTTTGAACAGGGGACATCTGAGGCCTTATGGCAGACAAAGAAACCCTTAGAGGGCCAGAGAGACAGGAAGAGAGAAGTAAAGAGAGGAATGGTTTCAAGGGATGTGTTTGATGTATTCAATACATTTATTCCGTTCCATCCACTGTTATGAGCCCGTCCTCTCCAATGAAGGTGCTACCGGCCGCCTGTGGTAGAGACAGAGGTAGACCAGAGAAAGGTAGAGGGTTGAGTCCTAACTTGGTATGCATGCTCATGCTTTACCTCCTCTCAGACTTTTGCTCAAATCATGAAGGAGATTTCCCTAAAGTCACGTCTCTGTTGACAGGAATTCCGTTATAATCATCTGACCCGGTCTCCTCCCTCCTCTCCCTCCTCTCCCCTAGGGTCGTTCATGATGGTGAACTCATCTCAGCATGCCGCGGGGCAGCGGGCCCACCTCCTCCTCCATTCGCTGAGTGAGAACGACACGCACTGCATCCAGTTCAGCTACTTCCTGTACAGCCGCGACGGCCACTCTCCCGGGGACCTGCAGCTCTACATCCGGGTCAATGGGGGGCCGTGGGGCAGTGCTGTGTGGAACGTCTCCGGGTCACACGGACGCCAGTGGCATCAGGTGGAGCTAGCCGTCAGCACATTCTGGCCCAGCGAATACCAGGTGAGCGCTAATGATACATCTGCTTTGTTAACACACACAGTATAGTAATTCTATGTCTAATGCTACACAATGTAGCACCTTTCTGGCCCAGAAAATACCAGGGGAGAGACAATGCTATGCTAATGCTACATTGACAGTAATATGGCTCTATAACCAGGTGAGGGTTAGGGTGAGTGGTACCAGGTGGAGCTAGTCCGGCTATACCGTCCTTCTCTCACCCCGGGATTTATGGTATTACCGGCTTAGGGGGTGCAAAAAAAAGATAAAATAGCCCATTGGGTGTTGATTACCAGAATGCTAACAAAATGAGCACAAGTAATAGCAGATTTCCATGGAGGATGTTGGCTAAATAAGCTAATTTTTGGTGAGTTTGGACATTTACAAGCGAATGTGGACAAGAGACATTGTTCAAATTAGCAAAGTTTTGATGCATGCTTGTCTGAAGGAACACTATATGATTCCCATTCACCTTATTTTTTCTGCCACTTACTCATATGGCAAGTTAAACTTAGGGAATTATGCGTTTTCTTTACGCAGGAACAAAATATACATCTCATTCGAAATATCTTGCTGCATTTTGTAAACACAGATGTAAAATGCTTCTTATTGTAATTTCTGCCGACATCAGACTCATTTTGTGCTTCAATTGCACTTCTAAACTCCTGCATTCTATCAGCAGACAGTGCTCTGACTGATGTGGAGCTACTTTTCTCCTGTACTTTTCTCGGTGTAGCCAGCCTATTTTTCTCCAGTAAAATTCTAGATTTAGCTGGCCTCATTCTTTCTATGATATGCCTAAACATTAGAAATATGAATGCCATGTATCATTTATTTAAAAAAATGCCTTTGTTTTTCATTGTAAGCTCATTTACTTTTGTAGCTTTGCACTTCTGTTGTCATCTGATGAAAATTAATCTATTTTCTGCCGAATGTGTTGCACAAATGTATTTTCTGTGAAGGAAAACTATAGTTTCATGTCTGCCTTGATCAACATCCTCGGCAAATATGTTGTTTGGCGTTAACTTCCTTGCTCAAGGGCAGAATGGTAGATTTTTCCACCTTGCTGGCACTGGGATTTGACCAGTAACCTTTCAGTTACTGGCCCAATGTTCTCATCCCCTAGGTTACCTGGTTGATTGGTTGGTTGATTGATTAAGAACAGAACATTGGCTTTTAGAGCCGTCACACATAATAGTATGTTCTATACTGCAGCTGAGAAACTATGCCAGAGACGAGCCGCTAGTGGGCCACCACATGCTTGCTAGCTGGGAAACATCATGTCCTTGATTAGTTTCATCTGTTGTGCTTGTGCTGCTTGAATAGAACAAATATGTGCAAACTACCAGTTGGTCCCAGAGGAGTGGGTACTGCTGCACTATGTCATTGTGACAACATGGGAATATAAATGTGGTATAGTAGTGTATTTGTTGTATATTTACCTGTATGACTTAATGTCCCCCAGTGCAGCGGAGTAATCAATATCTCTTTGTTCTGCCCTGTGTTTAGTTTATGGTGTTGTTATGGCTATTGTGTATGTGTGTGTGTGTGTGTGTGTATGTGTGTGTGTGTGGTGAGCTATTTGGAGGCAGCCTCATTAAATCCTATGATTTATACCTCTAGCCGTCTCTCGTTTGCCCTCCTCCAAAACGCCCTTTACCGAGAAGCCAACAGCTGTGTGTGTGTGTGTGTGTGTGTGTGTCTGTGTGTGTGTGTGTGTGTGTGTGTCTGTGTGTGTGTGTCTGTGCCTGTGTGTCAATGGCAGCAGTAAAAGATTGTGGGGGTGAGTGTGGGTTGTCTGAACAGTCAATTGACCTCAATTCCATGCGACCCTCAGTAGAGGAGTGTTTTCCTCCTTAACCTTGGTCTCCTCTCAGAGCTCCATGCCTGGTCCCAGACACATCTCAATAAATCAACACATCCTTAATGAGATTAGGCCCCGGTGTGGATCAATGCTGTGTGTTGTGTGGTAGTATCCTCAGCTCTGCTGTCCCAGGCCTCGCCAACAACACAACCCCAAAGTGATTAAGAGTTAACGATTTTCTTCCTCTCTTCTGCAACATCAAAAGGTTCTCTTACCACCACTACAGCCTCCCACCTTTTTCTCACGGTGGAAGGGGAAATGGGATATGGGGGCGTTGGTATAATATCCAATCAGACCATGCCTTGCCTGAGCTGGTGGTTTGGTGAAAGTAGAACTGTGTTTGTTGAGTCTGTCTGAAAACAGCGGTACAATTTACCACCCTGATAATATGTGTGTACGCTGAAGCAGCCTGGGTGTGGTGTGTTATATAAGTGGAAATGAAGACCTGTGGGTGGGTGTGATGTCTTAAGTCTCCCCCCGGGTACACAGACAGACGTGGGACAGACTGTTTTGTTGGTCCCATAGAGCGGTATGAGGTTCTGCTGCAGGTAATGAGGCAGGTAAAAGACTGAGAGGATGACTGGTACAGGGTTTTAATCCTGCCCTGCAGGGATGTGTCTCTCACTGTGAAGAGGGGGACAGAACAGAATAGAACACAGCCTGTTCCCATTTGCTCTCCCCCTTTCCCCCTCTCCTCTCCCTTTCTGTCCTCTAGTCCTTTCTCCCTCTCTGCCATGATCTATCTTCTACTCTTTCCCCCTCTACCTCTGTCCTCCTTTCCCTTTCTCTCTCTCTCTGTCACGGCTCAAAGTGCTAGTGAAGGCCCCAGAGGGCCCACTCATCCAATCCCACAGATAAGGATCACTGTCCAGCAGTCCCAGCCAACAGATCAGCCCCGTGGGACCCTGACCAACAGCCAGGAACAGACATACAGAGAAGAGAGAATAAAGAGCAGAGAGAGAAGAAAGCAGAACGGGACTGCTTCACAGGGCTTTAGGAGAGAGAGGGGGAGAGAGAGGGGGAGAGAGAGAGAGAGAGAGAGAGAGAGAGAGAGAGAGAGAGAGAGAGAGAGAGAGAGAGAGAGAGAGAGAGAGAGAGAGAGAGAGAGAGAGAGAGAGAGAGAGAGAGAGAGAGAGAGAGAGAGAGAGAGAGAGAGAGAGAGAGAGAGATGGGGAGCGAGAGGGAGATTAGGTATCACTGAGAGGCCCCCATGGGCCAGAAGGACACAGACTGGAGGAGAGAGATAGACTACGTGCTCTGTAGCTGGAGATTGATCAGAGACTGAGCTAGCTATAGCCCCCCACAGCGATCACAAAGAAGAGAGCAGTCAGTGAAGTGCTATTACCATTGATTGTTTCTGCCTCAAGTAATAGTAGACTATTCAGATGTATCTTGTCGACTAGAGTGTAGGTGAGAACCTTGTTACTTTGGTATCAACAATGACAAGACAGCCTACAGGGAGGAGGTGAGGGCCCTGGCGGTGTGGTGCCAGGAAAATAAACTCTCCCTCATCGTCAACAAAACGAAGGAGGATGTCGTGGACTTCAGGAGACAGCAGAGGGAGCACACCCCTAATCACATCAACGGGACCACAGTGGAGAAGGTGGAAAGCTTCAAGTTCCTCGGCGTACACATCACACAAAATCTGAAATGGTCCACCCTCACAGACAGTGTGGTGAAGAAGGTGCAACGGCCTCTAAGACCCTCACAAACTTTTACAGATGCACAATTGAGAGCATCCTGTCAGGCCCTATCACCGCCTGGTATGGCAACTGCACCGCCCGCAATCGTAGGGCTGTCCAGAGGGTGGTGCGGTCACCGGGGTCACACTGCCTGCCCTCCAGGACACCTACACCACCCGATGTCACAGGAAGGCCAAAAAGATAATCAAGGACATCAACCACCCGAGCCACTGCCTGTTCACTTCGTTATCATCCAGAAGGCGAGGTCAGTACAGGTGCATCAAAGCTGGTACCGAGAGACTGAATGACAGCTTCTACCTCAAGGCCATCAGACTGATAAATAGACATCACTAGCCGGCTACTACCAGGTTACTCAACCCTGCACCTTAGAGGCTGCTGCCCTGGAATCACATGGAATCACTGGTCACTTTAATAATGGAACACTAGTCACTTAAATAATGTTTACATAATGGTTTACTTTATTTCTTAATTGCTTTATTTTACTTTGAGATTTGTGTGTATTGTTGTGAAGTGTTAGATACTACTGCGCTGTTGGAGCTAGGAACACAAGCATTTCGCTACACCCGCAATAACATCTGCTAAATATTTGTGACCAATATGTGACCAATGATTGAGTTTAAATGGAGAGGTAGCAGCAAACACTATCAAAATATTCGATGAAGCTCTCAAGACGTTCTCCTCCTCGTTTTGTGAAATCTTGCTTGGGAACAAAGTCAGTAGACGTTGCAGCACTAAAGACTACAGAGGGATAAAAGACAGAGAGTGATCACAGTGGCCCTGAGACTGAAGTGTCTGTCTCTCTTTCCAACTCTGTCTTTCTCTTCCACTGTCTCTCTCTCCACATCTCTGTCTGTCTCTCTCTTTCCTCTCCCCACTTCTCACTTGGTCTCTCTCTCTCTCTCTCCCTCTCTCTCTCTCTCTCTCTCTCTCTCTCTCTCTCTCTCTCTCTCTCTCTCTCTCTCTCTCTCTCTCCCTCTCTCTCTCTCTCTCTGGTTGAGCTCTGAATATTCATGGCTCTTGGTGCAATCTGTCCTGGGCAGGCTCAGAGAGACGAGGGACAGGGGGATGGAACCAAGCCAGGAGATGGAAGGCGGAGAACTCTCTTTCTCACACTTTCTCTCTTTCTTTCGTCTTTTCTCCTCTTCCTCTCTCTCCAATTCTCAAATGCTACTGCCCTCCTCTTTATCTCTCTGTCTTAATTCTGTGCATCTTGCTTTTCACAATCCCTTCATCTCTTTCCAACTCTGTCTCCCTTCCTTTACACCTCCTGCTCGTCTCCTTCATCACTCAATCCCTCTCCGTCCATCATATCCAAGTGCACCCCATTTCTCACCACTCAACCCAATCCAACTATGCACACACAGGCATGCAGGCACACATGCACAGAC
Source organism: Brachymystax lenok tsinlingensis (assembly GCA_030435695.1). Classification (NCBI taxonomy): domain Eukaryota; kingdom Metazoa; phylum Chordata; class Actinopteri; order Salmoniformes; family Salmonidae; genus Brachymystax; species Brachymystax lenok. The sequence goes on along the minus strand of CM059806.1, from coordinate 17,814,304 downwards.
ACACGGATACACACCTACATGCACACATACTGAGAATATGGTGCAACCATGCACAAGCTCATATATGCTACATGTAGTTGTGTGTCCCCATTTCCCTCAGCCTACTAGATGAACGAGGTCCACTGGATCCCAGGACATATATTACTGTCTTTCACTGCCACAATGTCAATACCAGTCAATACCATTCCACCCTCATTCCACTTTATTAACCAAAACAAATCTATCAACAGAACATTGTGGACAATAACTGTACAACACGTTCCTGTTTCTCTAACGACTGTTTCTGAAGCTGTTGAATTAATTTAAAAACTTGTGTGGATCGATGGAGTCTGTCAGTGTACAAATTAAAAGCATAAATAACAACTCCCATAGCTATAAAAATTAAACAAGAATCCAGAAATATTAATTAGCCAGCAAATCCTTTCTTTATTGCAATCCTTTATCGCCAGTCGGCCAGCCAGTCTGCTAGCCAGCCAACCAACAAACCAGCCACCAAACCAGCCAGCCAGCCAGCCAATAAACAAACATAAATATGGGTTGTATTTACAATGGTGTTTGTTCTTCACTGGTTGCCCTTTTCTTGTGGCAACCGGTCACAAATATTGCTGCTGTGATGGCACGTTGTGGTTTTTCACCCAGTAGATATGGGAGTTTTTTTTCTTCTCATGACTTGGTTGGGTCTAATTGTGTTGCTGTCCTGGGGCTCTGTGGGGTCTGTTTGTGTTTGTGAACAAACCAGCCAGCCAGCCAGCCTACCAGTGAGCCAGCCAGCCAGCTGATTGCATGTATTCCCTTTGACGACGGGGAAGGGAACAGGGCATGGATGCAGCATAGAGAAGTGTGTAATTCTGCACCATTGAGTTTTATGAGATGAACTGAAATGGTGCTGTAGCAGCTAGGGGGAGAGGGAAGCTCATGTTCAAATGTATCAGTGAATGCTCTTTCTTTTTTACACCCCGAACCAACCGCCAACGTTGCCTTACATTAATTCTCTGTACCCATCCTGCTGTGTACTAGCCTTTTATCCCTCTTCTTCCTCCTCCTCTTCCTGCCTCCTCCCTCCCTCCTCCCGGTATCTGAAGGCAGTGTTTTTGTGATCCACATTCAGAGTTTGGTGTGTGTTATTATTTCCCCCATCTCTCTGCTTGGATGATGAAACACCTCTGTAGCCTGAGCGACAGACAGCAGTAGGCACAGCGCAGCAGCACCCCACTAGTTTCAACATGCCTGGCCTTGATTTTCACATCACTGTTGTTTTTTGGAAGTGTTATGTCTACCTCCCTCCTCTCCCCATTCTCTTTGTAGCTCCACTTGGTTGCAACAAGAGGAAACAGGTAAAGAAAGTAGGAAGACTGTCACAACCTTGAACTGATGAGGATTCTGTTCCTTTGAACAAATCCACCCTTTACGTTGTGTTCAGCGATAGATAGATTGTTCCCTTCTTTGCCTGTGTGGATATTGGAGATTAGGGTGTTGCAGGTGTGGGTAGTGGAGATGTGGGGGAACTTTACTATGAAATATTACGATGCTATCAAGCCCACCGTGACTGCCATTGTCAATATAGCTTAGTCTACATTCTCTCACCTTTTCATGTCTCTCTTTTTAATCTACCTCTCTCTCTCTCTCTCTCTCTCTCTCTCTCTCTCTCTCTCTCTCTCTCTCTCTCTCCCTCTTTTTCTCCCTCTCTTTATCTCTCTCTCTCCCTCTCCTCCCCTCTTTATCTATCTTTCCCCTTGTCCTTCACCGGCCTCTGTCGATTTCTATTTCTCCACCTGCTTCCTCGCTCTCTTCATTTCTCTTCCCCCTCCCTCTCTCTCTCTCTCTCTCTCTCTCTCTCTCTCTCTCTCTCTCTCTCTCTCTCTCTCTCTCTCCCTTTCTTTCTCTCTCTCTCGATGTGCATTACCGGCAGTCCATCTTTTCCCCATCCCTCCTCCTGTACTCTTCCAAGTAAATAACTCCCATAGCGATATAAATGAAAAACCAGAATCCCTAAATATTAATTACCCAACAAATCCTCTCTTTATTGCAATCCGTCAGCCAGTCAGTCATCCAGTCAACCAACAAACCAGCCAGCCAGCCATCCCACCAGCGAGCTAGCCAGTCAGCCACCCACCCAGCCAGTCAACAAACCAGCCAGCCAGCCAACCAACAAACCAGCAAGCAAGCCTACCAGCAAGCCAGACAGTCAGACAACAAGCCAGCCACCAAACCAGCCAGCTGTTGATTGTATGTATTCCCTTTGAGGGCGGGGAAGGGAACAGGGCAGGGATGCAGCATAGAGAACTGTGCAATTCTACCCCATTGAGTTTTATGAGATGAACTGAACTGGTTCTGTAGCAGCTAGAGAGAGAGGGAAGCGTTCTCTTTCTTTCTCCCTCTCCCTCTCTTTCCGCTCCTTCTCCAACACCCCCTCTCCCCTTCTCCCTCACCTGGCTCTGTCAATTTCTATTTATACACCCCCTCTCTCTCTTAACTACTCCCCCCTCCCTTTCAATTCCATTCAATTAAAGGGGCTTTAATGACATGGGGAGCATATGTTAGCATTGCCAAAGCAAGTGAAGTAGATAATATACAAAAGTGAAATAAACAATAAAAATGAACAATAAACATTACACTCACAGAAGTTCCAAAATAATAAAGACATTACAAATGTCATATTATGTATATATACAGTGTTGTAACGATGTGCAAATGGTTAAAGTAAATAAGGGAAAATAAATAAACATAAATATGGGTTGTATTTACAATGGTGATTGTTCTTCACTGGTTGCCCTTCTCTTGTGGCAACAGGTCACAAATATTGCTGCTGTGATGGCACGCTGTGGTATTTCACTCAGTAGATATGGGAGTTTTGTTTTCTCATGACTTGGTTGGGTCTAATTGTGGACCAGCATGCTTAAGGGAATCTTCTCCAGGTTAATCCCTCTGTAGGTGATGGCTTTGTTGTGGAATTTAACAGCTCTTTTCTGGATTTTGATAATGAGCGGGTATCGGCCTAATTCTGCTCTGCATGCATTATTATAATTTTTTTACGTTGTACACTGAGGATATTTTTGCAGAATTCTGCATGCAGAGTTTCAATTTGGAGTTTGTCCCATTTTGTGAATTATTGGTTGGTGAGTGGACCCCAGACCTCACAACCATAAAGGGCAATGGGTTCTATAACTGATTCAAGTATTTCTAGCCAGATCCTAATTGGTATGTCAAATTTTATGTTCGTTTTGATGGCATAGAAGACCCTTCTTGCCTTGTCTCTCAGCTGGTTCACAGCTTTGTGGAAGTTACCTGTGGCACTGATGTTTAGGCAAAGGTATGTATAGTTTTTTTTTGTGCTCTACTGCAAGTGTCTAGATGGAATTTGTATTTGTGGTCCTGGCGACTGGACCTTTTTTGGAACACCATTATTTTGGTCTTACTGAGATTTACTGTCAGGGCCCAGGAATGGCAGAATCTGTGCAGAAGATCTAGGTGCTGCTGTAGTCCCTCCTTGGTTGGTGACAGAAGCACCAGATCATCAGCAAACAGTAGACATTTGACATCAGATTCTAGTAGAGTGAGGCCGGGTGCTGCAGACTGTTCTAGTGCCCTCGCCAATTTGTTGATATATATGTTGAAGAGGGTGGGGCTTAAGCTGCATCCCTGTCTCATCCCACAGCCCTGTGGTAAGAAATGCGCAGGTTTTTTGACAATTTTAACCCCACACTTGTTGTTTGTGTACATGAATTTTATACTGTCGTTTGTTTTCCCCCAACACCACTTTCCATCAATTTGTTTAGCAGACCCTCATGCCAAATGGAGTCAAAGTATTTTTTTGATCAACAAAGCATGAGAAGACTTTGCCTTTGTTTTGGTTTGTTTGTTTGTCAATTAGGGTGTGCAGGGTGAATACGTGGTCTGTCGTACGATAATTTGGTAAAAAGCCAATTTGACATTTGCTCCAATATTTGCAACAAAGGACGGATCACCCCAATCCACAAAAGTGGAGACAAATTTGACCCCAATAACTACCGTGGGATATGCGTTGAGAGCAACCTTGGGAAAATCCTCTGCATTATCATTAACAGCAGACTCGTACATTTCCTCAGTGAAAACAATATACTGAGGGAAGATGCCAGAGCTAAGGTTTATGTTAAAGAGTTTTATTATAGCCAATTGGAATTTGTTGTCTGTATATTTTCATTGAGGATACCATCAACACCACAGGCCTTTTTGGGTTGGAGGGTTTTTATTTTGTCCTGTAGCTCATTCAAGGTAATTGGAGAATCCAGTAGGTTTTGGTAGTCTTTAATAGTTGATTCTAAGATATGTATTTGATCATGTATATGCTTTTGCTGTTTGTTCTTTGCTTTAGAGCCAAAAAGATTGGAGAAGTGGTTTACCCATTATCCTTTTTGGATAGATAATTATTTGTGTTGTTGTTTGTTTAGTTCTCCCAGTTTTCCCAGAAGTGGTTAAAGTCTATGGATTCTTCAATTATGTTGAGCAGATTTCTGACGTGCTGTTCCTTCTTTTTCCGTAGTGTATTTCTGTATTGTTTTAGTGATTCAACATAGTGAACGCGTAGACTCAGGTTTTCTGGGTCTCTATGTTTTTGGTTGGACAGGTTTCTCAATTTATTTCATAGTTTTTTGCATTCTTCATCAAAGTATTTGTCATTGTTGTTCATTTTCTTCGGTTTTCTGTTTGAAATTTTTTGATTTGATAGGGAAGCTGAGAGGTCAAAAATAAGCTGAGAGGTCCGACAGGTCTGGGAGAGTGTCTCGCTGGTCTCGGCGGGGTGTCTATTGATCTGTTGCTCATGTGTGAAGTGTTGGGACTGCGTTTGAGAGCGATGTAGTTTTGGTTCCGGGTGAAGGTGGGCACTGCTGCCTTGTATAGGTGGACCTGGTCATAAAGGCTGGTCAAGTCCAGGGTGGAGTGGTGGGCCAGGTAAACATTTGGTTTTGAGGCACAGTCGTGGGAAATACTTGTGTTTCCCCCGCTGTATGGTAGCAGGGTGGAAGTCTTTTCGTGGTAGCAGGGTGGATATAACAACTTGTGCGTTGGGGAAAGTAATGGGTTGTTCTCTGTCACACGCCATCCCCCTCACACTCTCCTCACACTCTCCGCTTGGGGTTGCTCATCTGTGGGGTTATGTAATGAAGAGGTCTGGTCTGACCCGCTCGGGGGTGGTGGTATCTTTCTCAAGGGAGAGCTTCTCCTGCTGAGATAATTCTTTGATTATGTGAAAGTCCTCTTGAAACTGTTTGGGGTTGCCCTGAACCAATACTCTTCCAGACTTATAGAGATTTATATTAGATGACTTAGAGTCCTCTTTGTCTAGTGTCCTGAGTTTCCACCCCTCGGTTACACCCCCCCCTCTTAACAAAGGGGTAGTGTGCTAATATAGCACTGTGTCATGCCAGGGTGTGGTCTGTGTGGAAGATGAAGTTGTTGATGTTCCCATTTTTATAATAGTCAGCAAGTGTCTCTTGATTTTCCATAAGGAGCTTCATTTTGTGATCTTTTCGTGTCTTATCATTCTTTACATACACAGGTTCTGTATTTTCATTACCTCTGAACAGCGGTATGCAGCTTCTAAGGCCTCTCCATTTGGTTGGAGTAGACTGTGCGACTCTCCTGCCATTGTTGGGCTAAAGGACTTTGTATCAAGTTGTATCAAGCTTGGTAGCCTTAACTTAGCATTCAGTCTATATAAAGTAAAATATATCATTGTAATATTTGGAGTGAAGGTTATGTTGTAGAGGGTAGCATCCTGTATATGTCCCTGACAAAAAATCCAAGTTTATCTAACTCTAAATCTACAGTATATTTTTTTAAGAACATGCTGAAAAATGCAGGAGCTCATCTGTGCATGACCTCTCTGCTCTGTCTTTCTCTCTCTATCTGCATGACCACCAGCCTTTTACCCATCCCTCCTCCTGTACTCTTCTAAGTACATTCATTCCCAAAGTGCTTTACTTCTATGGTTCTCTATACAATCCAATCAGAAAGAGGACTTTCCCCCCCAGAGAGACAAAGATCACAGTTCTATGAATACACTTAGAGCCTGGTTGTTGCTTATGTTCTTGTGTGTGTCTATACCTCACTCAGATGTGTGTGATTGAATGCACAAATGTTTTTTTCTATCTCACTCTCTCTTTCCCACTCTCCCTCTCCCTCTCCATCTCTCCCCCCTCTCTCTCTCTCTCTCTCTCTCTCTCTCTCTCTCTCTCTCTCTCTCTCTCTCTCTCTCTCAATTCAACTTAAGGGCTTTGGGTAGGGAAACATATATTTACATTGTCAAAGCAAGTGGAATAGATAATAAACAAAAGTGAAATAAACAGTAAAAAAATTAACAGTAAACATTACACTTCCAAAATAATAGTCTCTCTCTCTCTCTCTCTCTCTCTCTCTCTCTCTCTCTCTCTCTCAATTCAACTTAAGGGCTTTATTGGCAAGGGAAACATATATTTACATTGTCAAAGCAAGTGGAATAGATAATAAACAAAAGTGAAATAAACAGTAAAAAAATGAACAGTAAACATTACACTTCCAAAATAATAGTCTCTCTCTCTCTCTCTCTCTCTCTCTCTCTCTGCCCCTCTCTCTCTCTATCTCTCTCTCTTTCTGTTTCTCTCTATCTCTGCCCCTCTCTCTGTCTCTCTTTCCCGCTTTTCCCCTTTCTCCTCTGAGTACGGCCAGATGCTGATAGTCATAATGAGGTAGGGTCAAGGCTCTGTGCAGTGCTGAGCGAGTGAATCAATGGCCGGGTGTGTCGCTGATGATGAATGGAGAAGTTGATTGTCTGTACTTCTCTAATGGCCCACACATAAGAATGAAGAATACTAAGATATTAGCAGACAGGGATGCGTGGCCAGTATCCATCTGTCGTTCTATCGATCCAGACCAGGCACTTAGAGCCTGATGTATTGTCAACACGGCGACACACTGGGGCTGCTTCCCAAAGGACATCCTACTTTTGACCAGGGCCCATCGAGTGTGTGATAGTGAAATCTGAACTATTAAGAGTCTGCTGGTTTCAGTCACAGCTAATGTATTATAGTCTGTGTGAGTGGGTGAAACACATCAACTATTATCTACACCTCTGATGAACTTTTAGGATCATTGGCAGAGCTTTACACTGTGTTTGTCAGTGACTATTGCATTGGTTCCATTGTGCCAGGAAAGCTCAATCAAGCCCAGCTAAATGACTTGAATGTAAAGTGCTATTTAAAGTCTGGAATCTATGAATGCAGTAAACCCCATGTCCATGCACCATTTATTTATTTGTTGTGCCTCTGCGGTAAAATAGTAAATTGTCCCTCACTAAACGATATGGGTTATTGTGGCAGTAATTCTTTTTCAGACGCCCAGACTCACTTGTGTTCTCTGTGGGAGAGATCTGGGATTCACTTTGGTTTCTCAGCATGATGCTAGATTCATTTAGATGAGTGAGTAGAGATCTGGGCAGCGCTCAATGACTCCTGAGGGTCCAATGTTCTGTGTGTGTTCTCTGATGAAGAAAGATGGCTGTTTGAAAGAGAAGGAGGGAAAGGACGGGTAGGAGAAAGAGATGACTATGTGAAATGAAGCTGTCCTATGGGGCTCTGGTAACTATGGATGTTTGAGTAGAGAGATTCGCCACCAGACCGGCCTCAGTGGATTCAGGCTGTTTGATTAGGACTCCCCTCTCTCTCTCCCTCCGGTCCTTCCCTCTCTCTCTCCCTAACGTGAAATCCTTTCTGCCATCCTCCTCTCATCTCTCCTTTGTCTCTCCTGTTCTCCTCTCATCTCTCCCGCTTGTCTCTCCTCAGGTGGTGTTTGAAGCATCGGTTTCAGCAGAACGGCGAGGCTACATCGCCATTGACGACATCCTGCTGCTCAATTACCCCTGCTGTAAGTAGCTACCCACCACAGTACAGAACCTGCATCCCAATGTATATCAGCCCAGAAAACACTGCCCCAACACACCAACATAGCAAACCCAGCACACCACTATACCAATATATCACCAATGCACCGTATTAATGCACCAAGGCACCAAAGAACAAATGTACCAATGTACTTCAGAACAGAGCACAGAGCCAGTAACCTTTGACAAAGAAATGGGAAAATGCGTGTCTGGCTACCCAGGGGTGGACAGACAGTCGCAGGACTGTGATGGGTGGTTGGACAGACAGTCTCAGGACTGTGATGGGTGGTTGGACAGACAGTCTCAGGACTGTGATGGGTGGTTGGACAGACAGTCTCAGGACTGTGATGGGTGGTTGGACAGACAGTCTCAGGACTGTGATGGGTGGTTGGACAGACAGTCTCAGGACTGTGATGGGTGGTTGGACAGACAAGGACAGAGGCTTGTGAAGTAATCAGCGGAGGCGAAGGCACTGCTCTCAAAGCCAGAGAAGGTTCTGAGAGGCTTCTGGCATGTGGACACGTGTCTGATTTCCCATGGCCACGGCTGCACAACGCCGCTCCTTTTGTCCCGGCCGACCAGACAGCGAGCTGGTGACCTTTATCTTCCTGACTGCTCAGCACGTCGCTCCGCTCGCCGCTCTCCCGGTCACCAAGACGAGCCCACTCTCCCAGAGCTAATGTACTGTTCCAGGAAACACACACACACTGTTCCAAGAAAACAGCAGGCAGCAGGTGAACGGGTCATCGCATGTTGTTTTCTCTTGGGCGTGACGAGAACAGCAGTAGTCTGAGGTCTCCAACTGGACAATAATGTCACGTGTTGATGCTCTTAGAGATTTCCCCATTATAGCTAACCCGCTCCCTCAATGCAAACACCCGTCACCCCAACAATCCCCTAGCTTCTCTAAACCTGACCGATTGCCTCTATAGCAGACCCTCTTTGTTTCACCCACAGCAGTCTGATACACCATTGTGCTTCTTTGAGATATTTCCCCAGTAAAACCTCCCTCCTTCAGTGCTGCCCCTCCTTACTTACCCATGCCTCTACAGGGTACCTGACCGTTCTTCTCCTGAGCCACTCACCTGCTGTCCCCAGACCCATTACCTCTACAGGAGAGCAGGCTCAGTGAAAGGCTGTGTCCCAAATGGCAAGTAATGCTGACATACAGACAGAGAGCCTTCAGCTCATTCTGCTGTGCTGACAATGTGTGACAGAGTGTATAGGAGTGGTGCTGAGGCCTGTCACAGTTTCCATTGACCACCACTGACCCTTGTAGACTACAGGGAACATTGAGCCAACCAGATCCGTAATGGACGCTAGCGGTTGGTCTCGAGCCAAGATGGCCCCGGCCTTGGCTCTCTGTAAAGGGATAATCCTTAGTGAAAAGCAGAAACTGCGGACCGGGAGGAAATGTTCATGACTGATAATGGAGGGTGTTAATGAGCTCATGAAATTCAGAAACCTTTTTCCGCCTGTAAAAAACAGCCAAACCTTCATAAATCATTCATCTCCAACTCTCTCTCTCTCTCTCTCTCCAAAACACCAGAGATAAGCTAAACTCATCTTAAACTTTTAACACTTAGCCTCTGTCACCTGAATGTCGGCCAGCATGCGTTCATTTCCATGGTTATATGGGACCCGTTGCTGAGTTAGAGTGGTCGCCAGGGCCCTCTGTGTGTGAATAATGCGTGTGTGACGGGTACGTCTCTTGGCGCTGATGCAGATGTCATCTCCCTGGCCCCCACCGTCCCCATTAAATAATCAACACTCTCATTAGGAGATGCTGCAGCTGTCAGGGCCCTTCACGGAACCTCTTCAACACACACACACACACAGAACACACACACACTCCAAGCTGGCACGATGCCCCCTAAGGCAGCAGAAATAACTTGTTTGGCCCGCAGGAGATACATATCGAGTCTCTCTTATATTCACATTCCAACATGCTTGACATTTCAGTTATTTTCCCCAGAGTCACTATCATTATTCCAAACACATGTTGAGGTCCAATGAAATCTCTGTCAAATTGAAGTTTGTTTGGATGTAAACATGTGAATTGCATAATGTGGCCTGCATACCAAGAGACTGAACGAGCTAGCATGCATGTGTGCTGAAAGACTACCAACTACGTGCAGAAATCAATTAGCAACAGCTCGTCCCTCAATGAGCTTATTGGACAGAGAGAAAAGAACGAGAGAAGAAAAGAGAAATGAGAGGTGGGCAGATGTCGGTTTCCACGGAGACTCATGATAGGAGTGTCAGGTGTACGGAGGACAGCTGGACAGATGTCCCTCTCTTCCCCTCCTCTTCTGTTCCTCTCTTCATGTTTTCCTATTTTCCTCACTCTCTTTTCCTCTCATCCTATCGTCCTCGCACTTTTCTGTGCAGGATATGAAAGGGCCGTCAAATACTGTGGTGTTGTGGTGTTATTTTAAAGTCATTCCCCAACCTGCCCAGGGACAACAGGTGTAAACTATGCGTATACATGAGCTAATTCTGGCACGTTGACACCGTTGATTCATATTCACTATGCCTCCTGTCTGTAAAACATGAATAAGCTGCTAAAGGTAGTATAAGTGAAGGCGAAAGTATCGTGGTTGCTCACCACTGAGTGACAGAACACACTGTACGCACGCCCAGTGGCTTTGAGCAGGTGCTGGATAAATAAGTAGACGCACTGTGATATACTCCCGAGTGTGTGTTTTTATGACAGGATTTCATCTGTTCACCAGTCCGTCTCTGTATAGTCTGAGCCACCGCCAAGGCCTCATCACATTATTCTCAATATAGAGTGTGTTGCGCTCATAGTCACTCAAAACTCAACTGGGTAGAGTACTCACACATCTTTTGAGGGGCTCACTTTGCAGGTGTAAAAGAATGCCACATGCTTGCAAAAGTATCACTTTCTATTTCTGTGCTACTCTGTTTCTGCCTCCCAGCCTTTTCCTCTTGAGTTGCTACTGTACAGAGCTCCCCAAATAATACAAATGTTCCTGTAGTATAGACCTACCACTGAGGTAAATCACTGGAAACATTTGTACAGATTTTATTGGTTTATTTAAATGATATCATCATTTCAAAGCATCAGCCAAACAATAGTATGAAACTATTTAAAGCGCTCTTCACTAAGTTGAATCTAACATCTCAGGTAGGCAATGATCCAAGCGCCTTAAACATTCCAAAAGGCTATACACGTGTGATGTTCTGGGTCAGTTTGACACAGTACAGTAAGTACATCATAAATACATGATTTTAACCTCCCAAAATGTATGTCCAGTAGCTGAGGATGTCCTATTTCGTATGCTGATTTTGCTGAGTTGATAGACCCGACTGTTCAACACTTAGAGCCAAATGTTTGATACATGTAGCGAAGTCAGAAATCAATCAATTTATGACATTTATGACATTTTTCGCTCATTTATAGTCAAACTTCAGATCACTGTCCCTCTTCCTCCGAACATCATAGGGAAAACATACGAACATCCTTGTGATAGGTTAGACCTTTACTGCAAAGAAGAGCATTTGTCTCTAGCACAAAGGTCAAAGGTTAAATTGCAGGTCAAATACAGGTGAAGTTCAGAGTATTTATTTATTGTTTAGGTTATTACCCCTACCCAGAGGACTAGATGAAGGGTCATAAGTTAAATAGTATTGTATTGATTAAAAACTCAGTTGCGGGTCAGGGAGTGGTTAATACACATTACAAGGTGCTATTACAGCTAGCTAGCTCTTTGGTACAGTGAGGCAAGAGAAGAACTAGGATATGGAAACCATAGGAGTGTCACCACGGTCTGTACATGGAGTTTTTCTTGGAGTTTTTCTTAGAATTTATTCTGTATGATATTTTTCAGTGTACATTTTCTTAGAGCCTTTACTAGGGGAGAATTGTGGCCTAAGAGTGCAATTGAACTGTTAAGAAGGGATAGAACACAGAATAACGCTGACATGATGTGTTGATAAAGATGCTGAAGTGTCCGAAAGGAATAATGTATAGCTGTTCTTAGAAGTGGACTGTAAGCGTACTTACAGTTTATAAGAGTAATGCTTACAGTTGCACTGCAGGCACACTGATGTTTGTGACAGGGAGAGAAAGTCTTCTCACATACTGTAGAACTCTGAGAGGAGAAACTAAGTTTGGTTGAGCAGCCTGTGTCTTCGTGAAGTCACTGCCCAAAAGGCATGACTGGGAGAGCTGTGCTGCACTGATGTTCTAGTCCTCTGTGTGTGTGTAATCATATGATAATAAGGACCTGCCAGTGCATCAGTATCAGGATCTCTCTTTCTCTCTCTACAGACAAGGTTCCCCACTTCTCTCGGCTGGGGGATGTGGAGGTCAATGCAGGGCAGAATGCCACTTTCCAGTGTGTTGCCACGGGCAAAGCCACAGAGACAGAACACTTCCTACTGGAGGTAAGGATGGAGGAAATGTGTGTGTTTGTGTGTGTGCTTGAGGGAGTTACCACCTACAAGACAAATAAACAGAGACATTCCTGATGGAAAAGAGAGTACAGACTGATGGAGGAGAGAGTACAGACTGATGGAGAAGAGAGTACAGACTGCTGGAGGATAGAGTACAGACTGCTGGAGGATAGAGTACAGACTGATGGAGTATAGAGTACAGACGGATGGAGGAGAGAGTACAGACTGCTGGAGGATAGAGTACAGACGGAGGTTAGAATACAGATTGCTGGTGGCTATTGTACAGACTGCTGGTACGAAGAGTACAGACTGCTGTAGGATAGAGTACAGGCAGACTGATGGAGGAGAGAGTACAGACTGCTGGAGGAGAGAGTACAGACCGCTGGAGGAGAGAGTACCGACTGCTTGAGGATAGAGTACAGACTGCTGGAGGAGAGAGTACAGACTGCTGGAGTAAGAGTACAGGCAGACTGATTGAGGAGAGAGTACAGACTGATGGGGGATAGAGTACAGACTGCTGGAGGAGAGAGTACAGACTGCTGGAGGATAGAGTACAGACTGCTGGAGGAGAGAGTACAGACTGCTGGAGTAAGAGTACAGACTCCTGTAGGATAGAGTACAGGCAGACTGATTGAGGAGAGAGTACAGACTGATGGAGGATAGAGTACAGACTGCTGGAGGAGAGAGTACAGACTGCTGGAGGAGAGAGTACAGACTGCTGGAGGATAGAGTACAGACTGCTGGAGGAGAGAGTACAGACTGCTGGAGTAAGAGTACAGACTGCTGTAAGATAGAGTACAGGCAGACTGATGGAGGAGAGAGTACAGACTGCTGGAGGATAGAGTACCGACTGATGGAGGAGAGAGTATAGACTGCTGGAGGAGAGAGTACAGACTGCTGGGGGATGTGGAGGTCAATGCAGGGCAGAATGCCACTTTCCAGTGTGTTGCCACGGGCAAAGCCACAGAGACAGAACACTTCCTACTGGAGGTAAGGATGGAGGAAATGTGTGTGTTTGTGTGTGTGCTTGTGGGAGTTACCACCTACAAGACAAATAAACAGAGACATTCCTGATGGAAAAGAGAGTACAGACTGATGGAGGAGAGAGTACAGACTGATGGAGAAGAGAGTACAGACTGCTGGAGGATAGAGTACAGACTGCTGGAGGATAGAGTACAGACTGATGGAGTATAGAGTACAGACGGATGGAGGAGAGAGTACAGACTGCTGGAGGATAGAGTACAGACGGAGGTTAGAGTACAGATTGCTGGTGGCTATTGTACAGACTGCTGGTACGAAGAGTACAGACTGCTGTAGGATAGAGTACAGGCAGACTGATGGAGGAGAGAGTACAGACTGATGGAGGATAGAGTACAGACTGCTGGAGGAGAGAGTACAGACTGCTGGAGGAGAGAGTACCGACTGCTTGAGGATAGAGTACAGACTGCTGGAGGAGAGAGTACAGACTGCTGGAGTAAGAGTACAGGCAGACTGATTGAGGAGAGAGTACAGACTGATGGAGGATAGAGTACAGACTGCTGGAGGAGAGAGTACAGACTGCTGGAGGAGAGAGTACAGACTGCTGGAGGATAGAGTACAGACTGCTGGAGGAGAGAGTACAGACTGCTGGAGTAAGAGTACAGACTCCTGTAGGATAGAGTACAGGCAGACTGATTGAGGAGAGAGTACAGACTGATGGAGGATAGAGTACAGACTGCTGGGGGAGAGAGTACAGACTGCTGGAGGAGAGAGTACAGACTGCTGGAGGATAGAGTACAGACTGCTGGAGGATAGAGTACAGACTGCTGGAGGAGAGAGTACAGACTGCTGGAGTAAGAGTACAGACTGCTGTAAGATAGAGTACAGGCAGACTGATGGAGGAGAGAGTACAGACTGCTGGAGGATAGAGTACCGACTGATGGAGGAGAGAGTATAGACTGCTGGAGGAGAGAGTACAGACTGCTGGAAGAGAGAGTACATTCTGCTGGAGGATAGAGTACAGACTGCTGGAGGATAGAGTACAGACTGCTGGAGGATGGAGTACAGACTGCTGGAGGAGTAAGTACAGACTGCTGGGGGATAGAGTACAGACTGATGGAGGAGAGAGTATAGACAGACTGATTGCCCTGGGTCACAAGTATTATGCTCTCCTTCGGGATTAAAGATGGAATCCTCATCAGGGAAAACCGCCACTGTCCGCCCCACGACTGTCGTTATTTTTTTGTTGACGAAGCAGAGCGGGAGTGTTGCGTAGCGTGGTAAAAAAAAAATGCGGTACATATGCTGCTGTTCTATCAATCGTGCAATGTTGTTTACAGTTACCTCTTTGTTGTTGGAATTTTGTAAAGTACTTGGCAGTTTCAAGGATTCCAGATTTATAAATGCATAGAAGTGTGCTGCTCTTTCTATGAGGTCTGATATATACAAGTGCTTCAGTGAATTAAAGATAGACCCAGCAGTATGACATCATCAAACACAGAGGGCCGAGTCCCTGCATATAGACTAGCTATAACTAACTACTCTGACTAACTAATAGCATCAGCTGTTTGTGTAGCCTTTTGGTTTGCTAGTTGATAGTTACTCATATTCCTTCATGAAGTAATCTCTCAAAATGGTTTACATTTCTGCTGCATGAATTTGAGCTAATATTAGTTAACTGGAACCTGGGTCTGAAAGCCTCCACTCTCTCTCTGCATCGTTGAAGCTAAGTGCCTTTGAAAAGTTAGATGAGGAAAGGACAGAAGGAGGGAAGACAACACATTCTCCTCTCCTCCTCCTCTCTTTCTTTCTTCTGTATTGAAGTATTTTGTATTCAGAAACTCTGCTCTTTCAAGAGTTCAACAACCTACCATTTTAATCCTTTCTGTTGTTTTCTGACGTAGATACAGACAAACACATACACACAGTCTCACACGCACAACAAGGCCCACACACACACTATTTGTGGGAGGGTCAGATACGCCTATTTCACTTTTGCATGTAAAAAGAATCACCACTGCTGCACGTTGCCACTGTTTTGATTACAAAAAGTTGTATTTTTAGAACGAGCAGCGCTCATAAGTGCATTGGTGACAGGGAAAAGGCAACAAGCAGCTTGCCGGTAGCTGGAGTCCACCAGATCCGTGAGAAGGTTTTATCTAGTGTACCGCTATATCCTACGACCGGTGATGGTTGTGGATGTCTGGTTCAAGTCCCAGGCTCCCAATGACTGGCATGAATATTTATTTACAAGTTCATTGCAATTTTCTCTTTAGCGCTATCTGTTTAGTACCTGATGGAGGAGACCCAGAAGACCTGTGAAATTAAGCACCCCAGGGTGGTCCATTTACTTTGTTCTGAGAAAATCATGTGATGAAATTCTCATTGCTGCTGTCGCCCCCAATAGCAAGCAATGTAATAGCTGGCAATACAATCCAAGCCTGGGTGGCAGGCTGGACACCCGGAACTGCTGATGGCAGAGCAGTAGTTTAACTGAACAGCTTGTTTTGAACAACATCATTTTGAGCAGTAAAATGTACACAAATTAACAACACTTTTATGGACATTGAATTATATATTTTGTTGAAAAATACAACAAAAATATGTATTGTTTTCTTTTTTTGACCAATCACAAGTGGGGCACGCCCCTAACACCCTAATGGATGGGCCGCCCTGGTTGAAGTGCATCTCTTCTACAAGGATGCATGACAGTATTATCACCCATATTGGATCGAACACGTTTTACTCAATACACATATGGTGAACTGAGCCATAGTCTCCCAGTTGAAACCAGATTCCAACGTTTGCTCTGACTCTTTACTCAGGAAGGTTAGAACAGCAGGGAAAAACAATATGTTTCCTCAACCCATTATTGTCTTCTGTTTATGTATTAGCTGTGTACTGTTCCAATCTTAACAGCATGTTTCTCTATTCTTCTCCCCTCAACTCCGTAATTGTGTGTGTGTATGTATGTGTGTGTATATGTGTGTCTGTGTGTGTATATGTGTGTGTGTGTGTATATGTGTGTGTGTATATGTGTGTGTGTGCGTGTATGTGTGTGTGTGTGTGTGTGTGTGTGTGTGTGTGTGTGTGTGTGTGTGTGTGTGTGTGTGTGTGTGTGTTTGTGTGTGTGCATGCGCGTGTTTCTCTCTTATTCTCATCAACAGTAATTGCTACTTTCTGTTTGATCTCCTTTGCTGTGACTCTCTCTAGACCTACTGAGTGTTTCATCCTCTCTCTGTGTTTAAATAGTCCAAACAAATTGTTTGCATAAGAATTCTTATTCAATTAATCTGTATTGCCTTCTTTTGTCTTTATATCAGAGAGTTTTACTTGTTCTGTTTCTGATTCTGTTTTGATCTTTAGACAACGTCAACATTTGTTTGTGTTCAGTTCAGGAAATCCTGAATTAATGAATGATTTACCACAGAAACTCATTATAGTATGATATGGGGCTTAGGGGAAGAGAGGGGGAGAGATGGAAGACACATAGGTTTAATACTGGATGTGTATGACAAGCTGTAGGATTGTCTGTTTGTTTTGACTGAATGAATGTACATTGAGATGTGATGGGACTGTGGTTGATAGCTGAAGACTCCCACACACACACATACACGCACACATACACACACCTGTGTCTGTGCATACAATAACCTACAGTAATTAAAATGTGATCCAACAAGTTATTGGGTTTTGGAAATGAAAAACCCGATAATACTTTTCACAACCACTAACATTGTCACTGAGGCAATAATCTATACATTTATGCTGTATTACTACCATAGGCAGTTTCATACTTTTGAGCAAATGCCCCCCTCCCACACACACTTACTGGTGAAAAGCATGAAGAGAAATGGGCTAGTTTTATATAACATCCTGGATACATTATTCTGAGAGCGGAGCAGCATTTAGCCTCCTGCACCTGGAAAAACTTCACACTTTGAGTGTGTGTGTGACAGCCGACGCGTTGTCATTTCCTGTTCCCCTCGTTAATCCAAGCACTCTTGTGCCTCGAGCATATTAGTACGGGTTGTCTGCGTGTGTGCGTGTATGGATGTGTGTGGCAGCTCTGTCAGCAGCCCGGCATGCAACCTCCCTGTGCCGAGATGTTAGTTGTGACATATATCATGTATTTATTATCTCCATCTCCCATGGTACCCTCATCTGTCTCTCATCGTCTCCCTGTCTCTCTCCTTCCTTCCCACTCACAATCCCATTATGGAGGGCTATATCTCATGGCCACACATACATACAGTAACAGTCAAAGGTTTGGACACACCTACTCATTCCAGGGTTTTTCTTTATTTTTACTATTTTTTACATCGTAGAATAGTTGTGAAGACATCAAAACTATGAAAAAACACATATGGAATCATGTAGTAACCAAAAATATATTTAATATTTGAGATTCTTCAAATAGCCACCCTTTGCCTTGATGACAGCTTTGTACACACTTGGCGTTCTCTCAACCAGATTCATAAGGTAGTCACCTGGAATGAATTTAACAGGTGTGCCTTGTTAAAAGTTAATTTGTGGAATATTTTTCCTTCTTAATGCATTTGAGCCAATCAGTTGTGTTTTGTTGTGACGAGGTAGGGGTGGTATACAGAAGATAGACCTATTTGGTAAAAGTCAAATTCCATATTATGGCAAAAACAGCTCAAATAAGCAAAGAGTGACAAAGAATGACATTACTTTAAGATATGAAGGTCAGTCAACACACACACACACTCACTCTACCTCCTTTTCCACCCAACCACTTACAACACATCTCCTCACGTGAGACTCTACCTCCTTCCACACCCAACCACTTCTAACAGTTTTCCTCATGACGAGACATGCACACAAGCACTGGCACACTTAGTTAACTTCTTAGGGAGCAGCTCCCGAGGTGACGGTTTTGGAGAGCCTGGCGTGCCCAAAGTAAAATGCCTCCAACTCAGGCCCAGAAAATAGGATATGCACATATTTAGTACCATTGTATAGGAAACACTCTGAAGTTTCTAAAAGTGTTAACATTTTGTCTGTGAGTATAACGGAACGGATATGGCAGGTGAAAACCCGAGGAATTTCTGTCCTGGAAAAAGTAATTTTGACACATTGCCTCATTTGGAACCCCTCCCATATAAGGGCATATGAAAATGCCCATATAAGGGCATATGAATGCAGTACCTATTGCTTCCTCTGGATGTCAACAGTCTCGAGACACTGTTTTGAATCTGTTTAGTTGCTTTAGATGGCAATAGAAGAAGAATTAGGAAGTGGCCTCACAGAAGTCAACAGAAGAGAACGCGCATTCCCGGCTTGCGCGCTCTGTGGTTTTTTCCTTTCTTATCGCCCAGTTTATATTCCGGTTGAAATATTATACAAAATATACATAAAAGTGTTCCTAAGGATACATCATCAATGATGTTTGATTGTTCTTGGACAAGTTTATAGGTATAGGTTGAACGAGTTCTCTTCACGTTTCAATGGACGCTGTATTTTCTTATCATAACGCACCAACCAAACAGAGATTTATGGATATAATACATTACTTTTTCTAACAAAAAAAACATGGATTGTCTTCGTTGGACACTTGGGAAGCACTCAGCAGAAGTTCTTCAAAAGGTAATTGATTTGTTTTCGCTGTGAAATGTATTTTGTGTGAACAGTGATTGCTTATGAATTTATGGTAATGGGAAAAATATGTGAGGTGCTATCCTAGTAGTGTCGGGAGTGGGCCCTAGCGCCCCAGTGCTCCTTGCTGCTCCTTAAGAGGTTAATCACACAGGGACACACACACATAAACACTCATGTTAAAATGCACACACACGTAGGAAATATGGTTGCTACATTATTTTGGTTACTACATGATTCCATATGTATTATTTCATAGTTTTGATGTCTTCACTATTATTCTACAATGTAGAAAATAGTCAAAATAAAGAAAAAACCTTTGATTGAGTATGTGTGTCTTTTGACTGGTACTGTACATTATAATAAACATAACTGTCTGTGTAGGTTAGTGAGGGTAACTCGACTCTCTCTATGTGACTGTGTGTTGTGGGTGTTTTTGGTGGCAGTGACAGAGGTGGTGTCTACACAGGTAAAGATGATGACCTGTGAATGGGTCAGTTAGCGTGACTCTCCCCTCCCTCCCTCCCTCCTCTCTCTGACTCTCTTTCTCTCTGCAGCGTCGTAACGGTGTGGTTGTGGCGGCGTCCTCTATTCAGCGTCTGAGCCACAAACGTCTGATGGCCACCTTCCAAGTGGAGGCTGAGAGAGGGGAGCAGGACCTGTACCGCTGCATCACAGAGTCCGCCCGCGGAGCTGCCGTGTCCAACTTCGCCGAGCTCATTGTCAGAGGTATAGTACGGCCAGTCCGTATAGTTATGTTTATGCAGTGTGTACAGCATAGTATGGTAAATATGTGTCCGGTATACAGTGGAAACATGTCTAGCTATTGACGATGTTATGTCTTATCATGTGTCTTTGTTTACTTACACACACACACACACACACCCACGCACGTTTGTCCTGTAGCACACTGCACCACACACCACCTCCCCTATGACACCTTCAACCCACCATGACACCTACAGTGAGGGAAAAAAGTATTTGATCCCCTGCTGATTTTGTACGTTTGCCCACTGACAAAGAAATGATCAGTCTATAATTTTAATGGTAGGTTTATTTGAACAGTGAGAGACAGAATAACAACAACAAAAATCCAGAAAAACGCATGTGAAAAATGTTATAAATGTATTAGCGTTTTAATGAGGGGAAAAAGTATTTGACCCCTCTGCAAAACTTGACTTAGTACTTGGTGGCAAAACCCTTGTTGGCAATCACAGAGGTCAGACGTTTCTTGTAGTTGGCCACCAGGTTTGCACACATCTCAGGAGGGAATTAGGTCCACTCCTCTTTGCAGATCTTCTCCAAGTCATTAAGGTTTCGAGGCTGACGTTTGGCATCTCGAACCTTCAGCTCCCTCCACAGATTTTCTATGGGATTAAGGTCTGGAGACTGGCTAGGCCACTCCAAGACCTTAATGTGCTTCTTCTTGAGCCACTCCTTTGTTGCCTTGGCCGTGTGTTTTGGGTCATTGAAATGCTGAAATACCCATCCACGAACCATTTTCAATGCCCTGGCTGAGGGAAGGAGGTTCTCACCCAAGATTTGACGGTACATGGCCCCGTCCATCGTCCCTTTGATGTGGTGAAGTTGTCCTGTCCCCTTAGCAGAAAAACACCCCCAAAGCATAATGTTTCCACCTCCATGTTTGACGATGGGGATGGTGTTCTTGGGGTCATAGGCAGCATTCCTCCTCCTCCAAACACGGCGAGTTTAGTTGATGCCAAAGAGCTCCATTTTGGTCTCATCTGACCACAACACTTTCACCCAGTTGTCCTCTGAATCACTCAGATGTTCATTGGCAAACTTCAGACGGGCATGTATGTGTGCTTTCTTGAGCAGGGGGACCTTGCGGGCGCTGCAGGATTTCAGTCCTTCACGGCATAGTGTGTTACCAATTGTTTTCTTGGTGACTATGGTCCCAGCTGCCTTGAGATCATTGACAAGATCCTCCCTTGTAGTTCTGGGCTGATTCCTCACCGTTCTCATGATCATTGCCACTCCACGAGGTGAGATCTTGCATGGAGCCCCAGGCCGAGGTTGATTGACAGTTCTTTTGTGTTTCTTCCATTTGCGAATAATCGCACCAACTGTTGTCACCTTCTCACCAAGCTGCTTGGCGATGGTCTTGTAGCCCATTCCAGCCTTGTGTAGGTCTACAATCTTGTCCCTGACATTCTTGGAGAGCTCTTTGGTCTTGGCCATGGTGGAGAGTTTGGAATCTGATTGATTGATTGCTTCTGTGGACAGGTGTCTTTTATACAGGTAACAAGCTGAGATTAGTAGTACTCCCTTTAAGAGTGTGCTCCTAATCTCAGCTCGTTACCTGTATAACAGACACCTGGGAGCCAGAAATCTTTCTGATTGAGAGGGGGGTCAAATACTTATTTCCCTCATTAAAATGCAAATCAATTTATAACATTTTTCACATGCGTTTTTCTGGATTTTTGTTGTTGTTATTCTGTCTCTCACTGTTCAAATAAACCTACCATTAAAATTATAGACTGATCATTTCTTTGTCAGTGGGCAAACTTACAAAATCAGCAGGGGATCAAATACTTTTTTCCCTCACTGTAGATACCATTCTGGGATATCTTAATGCCCTCCTCCATATGTCCTACCTCCGTCCCCACCCAACCACTAACAGCTTCTCCTTATGTGAGACATGCACACAAGCACTGGCTCACTTAGTCAATCACACGGGCACACACATAAACACACATGTTAAAATGCACACACACATGGGAAATATGTTCTGACTAGCAAAATCTTCTCTGTTCTACGTTCTATTGTGGAAACGATCTTTCACCTATGTACATATGTTGTATACTCTGTGTTAACAATGTTTTTCACTGTACGTGTTGCTGTATTGTGTGTGTGTATGCGTGTCTGTTTGTGTAACATTGAAAGTACAGGCAGAATTACGCAAATAATTTACATTCATTATGGTGAAAATGTAACATTCCCTTCCTTTCAAGTGCCTCTCAGAAACCACAATCTTAAAAGATTGTGTGCGTCAACGCTCTAGCCGAGCAGAAAAGAATCGAGAGTTATTATGAAACAAGAAAAGCGTGAAACATGACTGGCTTTTTCTTTGCGAGAGACGAGAGTTATTGCTTTTTCTGTGGAAATGCAGCCGTCTTTGTTTTTGCCTACAACTATGGACCGCCGGATGTCATTTGTATCTCTGTTCATTTGACAGTGAATGATGATGTTTTTATAATTAGCCTGATCACATTCATTTTTATATTGTTGAGGGTAGAAAGGAGGAGTTGACAGACGGTAGACGGTGCTACTAAACCAATGTCTCAGTTATCTTGTTAACTGTTCACTTTGTCAAGGACTGTATATGTCAGCATCATCATATCATGTGTAAAAGGCTTTTTTTGTTTTACCCTCCACTACACCCCTGCATGCACTCACATAGTCACTCAAAACTCCCCTGTATAACACTGTACTCTGGCCTCTCCCCCTTCCTTCACCCTGGCAGTGCCCCCCACCCCCATTGCTCCCCCCCAGCTGCTCCGGGCTGGCCCCACCTACCTGATCATTCAACTCAACACCAACTCCATCGTGGGGGATGGCCCCGTGATCCGCCGCGAGATTGAGTACCGTGCCAGCCAATCACCATGGTCGGAGACGCACGGTGTGGGCTCACTCACCTATAAGGTTTGTGTGTGTTTGTGTGTGTGTGTGTGTATGCGTAGAAGATAATTTGTTGTTCAGCATTCTTTACAGGTTCTTAAAAACGGTTGTTATTAAAGAACTCTGAATTACTTTGCTGTTACAGTAAAAAAACACATTAACGTTGAATAAACATTTCCTAAATGCTATTCATGTCTTTGCTAAATATAAAAAACATGTTTCTACTCTATTCTATTGTAAGGTGTGGCATCTGGAGCCAGACACAGAGTACCGTATCAGTGTTTTACTGACCCGACCAGGGGAGGGAGGCACAGGGGCGCCTGGACCTCCCCTGGTCAGCAGGACCAAGTGTGCAGGTGAGTTAGGGGGGCTGAACGGGTCTAAACCCAAACCTAGCTTCTGTTCTATTCTATTCTGTTCTACTGTAGTCTGCTCTTATCTATTCCATTCCTTCAACTTTGTTTATCACTTCAGGAACAGCACTGAGAGATCACATATAATAACATCCTCCATAACACAAGGACAACAACATTCAAACATATACTAATGGCCTGCTGTCCACCGGTTGAGAGGATGTGTGTGTGGATTATAGTGCTCAGTGGCTGATATATACGTAGGTACCTCTTTAGAAGCCGGTGTGTATGCATGGCCAGGTACACTTAAATGATGTGTGTTGATTTAATTATATACTAGAGTGAAGAACTTGCAGCCTTCTCACAGCCACTACACTCCCCCTCACGTACACACACCACACACACACACACACTTATCTGCACTTACCCTCCCCAGTGCTCAGTGCTAATCTTAATGAAACAGCTCCCTGTAGATGTGTCAAGTAGACCGACATGACGTCGTGTCATCTATCATAGTCTCTGATCCCTCCTGTCATGAGGCTCCAGCCACCCACCTCCTGTCTGCTCCCCATGCCCAGATCTGAGCCTCAATCTCAGGGGAGAGAGCCCCTGTGACACAACACACTCTAGATCAGGGGTGTCAAGTCTAACTAATTTTGCCCCGGAGGCCGTATTCGTACTTCAACAAGGTCCGGAGGGCGCAATGAATATTGGTTATATTTCCTTGCCATAAACATTTGCCCAAATTTGTCCTCTGTCCATTGTCCAATCGAAACTCCCTGACTGTCTAGTGATTATTAGTGAGCAGGACAGTGAATAAACTATGAATATAGGTCCATTATATATTTAGTTTGTTTCCCCATCCGTTGGCCGGATTGGGCTGGATCCAGCCCGTGGACCGTATGTTTGACACTCATGCTGTAGATCAATCTGTCTCACAATCTGTCTCATCTCCCAGTCCAGCTCAGAAAGTTTTGGGCTAAAAGCAGCAGCAGCCCTTGCCTATAAAACATGTTTATCTGGTGCTATTTTATATCATTTTTTTATACAGCTACGTCCCCGGAGAGAAGGCTTTTCATGAATCCCTCTCCAGTTTTAACTGATGTAGTATAGGGCTGGGGGTTTGAAATAATTTTACTATTTGAATAGTATTATGAATTTTGGTTGGATATCCGGATATTCAAAATACGTGTTTTCTTTTACTTACCTTTTTAACCTGAGCAATGCTGCGACATGTCGCCAGTTTACTTCACTCATTGCAGGAGAACAAAGAAGAGTACTAAATCTCTGGCCAACTTTTGGGGAGGCACATTGGGCAAACTGGAAACATGGGCTGATTTCTTTTCTGACATGACGCGACTAGACCATTCCCTCCCTCCATCTTTCCCCCCTGAGGCATAGATGTGTATTACCCAGCTTCTTCCTATGAACGTCAGAGGCTTTAACATCTCTTAACCCATGACAGTGACTCAATGATTGGTCCAACTGGCACTACCAGACCTCTCCCCCATCCCTCCTTTCTCTCCCTCCTGAGGCTGTTATTTTGTCCGTAACAGCATGTGACCTGTAGGTCGGATGACAGCCAGGCTGATTGTGTTCATAGCAACAGTTGACCCCTGGTGAGAAGGTGTCCTCTCTTTTAGCTCACTGACACCATTGTTTAAGACAAGAGGAGGAGAGGAGATGAGCTGGAGCCAGCAGAGCCCAGAGTGGGCTGACAGCCAGTCTGACATACCCCTCCACCCCATCCGCCCTTCCATCCACCCTCCTCTCTCTCCCGCCCCTGGCTTGTCCCTTTGATTAGTCTCATTAACGTGAGTCTGTAGGCCTCGACGTCTGTTGGCTGCTGCGGGGTTGGTTTGGGCTGCAGGGTGGCGTGCTGCTGGACAGACAGACAGAGACAGGGAGGGCAGCCTGGGTGGGTGGTAGAGTGATTAATATAATGATGATCCATGCTTTCATATAGCATCTTTCCTAATGGGGTTCTAGTCTGCAAAGGTTGCATCCCAAATGGCATATAGTGCACTACTTTTCACCAGGGCCCATGAGGAAGTAGTGCACTATTAGAGGGAATAAGTTGCCAGACACAACCCTATCTTAGCAGCCTCTGTGGCTGCAGTCTGGCAGGCCTGATATGGTCCTGTTGGACATTATCGTGGCAGGGACACAAGGATTCATCACCCCAGTCTCACACATGCCATCAGTTAGTCTCACACATGCCATCAATTAGCTAGTTCTATATCACATCATCCCAGCTCATAGGGCATTGTCTTTGGTCCTGGAGCTGAGCAGTCTGTAAGAATGAAGGTATGAGTGAAATTATATAAAAAATGTGTTATTGTTGTACTTCGCTCCCTCCTCCTCCATCCTCCCCCTCCTCCTCTCTCTTCTCTCTCACTCCAGTTTTTTTAATCTTTAAAGAGCTTCCTGTGGTGAGTTTGGAATGTAAACATCGGAACTAACCGTCTGTCTCTTTCTCCATATCTTTCTATTTTTCATCACTCCATCTCACACTGTCTTTCTATGTCTCTCTCTCTCTCTCTCTCTTTCTTTCTTTCTTTCTTTCTTTCTTTCTTTCTTTCTTTCTTTCTTTCTTTCTTTCTTTCTTTCTTTCTTTCTTTCTTTCTCTCTCTCTCTCTCTCTCTCTCTCTCTCTCTCTCTCTCTCTCTCTCTCTCTCTCTCTCTCTCTGTCTGTCTGTCTGTCTGTCTGTCTGTCTGTCTGTCTGTCTGTCTGTCTGTCTGTCTGTCTGTCGGTCTGTCTCTCTCTGTCTCTCTCTCTCTCTCTCTCTCTCCTCTTCCACCCACCCCTCTCTCTCTCTATCTCCCTCTCCCCTCCCTCTATCAGAGCCCATGCGTGCGTAGCGAGGCCTCACAGCCGTAGAGATCCAGCCTCGTCAACTAGTCTTACAGTGGGAACCTCTGGGCTACAACCTGACGCGCTGCCACACCTACTCCGTCTCTCTCTGCTACCGCTACTCCACACCTGCAGGGGGCAGCGCAGGGAACAATGCCACAGTGAGGGAGTGTCTCTCCGTAGAGAGGAACCAATCACACTTCACCCTGAGGGACTTGCCCCCGTTCCGCTCCGTCCACGTCCGGCTGGCGCTGGAAAATGCAGAAGGCAAGAAGGAGAGCAGAGAGGTCACCTTTCAGACCGAGGAGGACAGTAAGTGGACTCTATTACCCAGCATGCATTGTAGTTCATATGAAACCCAGAGAGTGTTGGACCCAAAAACGCAAATATTGACTTGCAGGATCAGCATAACTAAATGAAAGATCAGCCTATTAAATGGAAGCAGATGAAAAATGTATCAGTCAGAATCATGGCCACCAGCGAAATGGTGAGATGATTTTGCTTATCTGCTGTCTTCTGGATTGGATGTTAAATGGGTGTTCTGACTCTCTATGGTCACTGAAGATCCCATATCGTAAGAGTAGTGGTGTTAACCCCGGTGTCCTGGCTGCTAAATTCCCAATCTGGTCCTCATGGACACCTAATCATCCCCAGCTTCCAATTGGCTCATTCATTTCCTCTCCCTTGTAACTATTCCCCAGGTTGTTGCTGTAAATGAAAATGTGTTGTCAGTCAACTTACCGGGTAAAATAAATAAGAGAGGTACTGTAAGATTACAATACATTGTATGAAATTGGTTGCATTTTGAAATCTTCAAATTGCAAGGTCCTCCCATGTGCTCCTGCTTTATAATGTAATGCATTTCATAGTCAGTTGAACAGCTGCACTTGAAGTAAGCAAGCAGAGAGAGAAACGCAATTATCTCACCTTCCCAGAGCTCTCTTTGGGCAAGAGAAAAAATCATCAAAAATACTACAGGGAGACCTAATACAATTACCTCTGTGTCGTTTTTTGCACTTACAAATACACACATACGCATGCACAGATTCATGTGTCCCAGACAACCACAAGTCATTTGTCATCTCTAGGGCTTGTTGAACTTTCCCAACTCTATCACTGAACCAATCAACCGTGTCTTCAACATGTGCACTGCCTTGTAAAGAACACCATATGCCCTGATTTTTCAGGCCCCTATTAGATCCATTGACTGTTTGTAATCCCCATGTCAAAACAAGAGTCCCTGTCTCAGACAAAGTCTCAGACCCATTTGGATTTCTTGTTTGGATGCCCATTTCCCTGTCAGGCCCTGCCATTACACTGTGGCTGTTGTCCTCTGCTCCTCTCAGGGCTGTTGTGGAGAGAGAGAGGATAGAGCAGGTTTAACTGACAGCCACAAGGCAGTGCTCTAGACTCTATCCACCTGAGACAGTCTCAGAGCCAGAGAGAGTCAGACAGTCTGTTAGTTGACAAAACTTGCATGAACTGTAGCAGCGGCGTCTTTCAATCAGACACAGATGTACACACAAACATCAGACACAAATGTACACGTAAACATGCATGCACGCTTGCACCCAGGCACACACTCATCAAATTTTCTGGTCCTGAAATCGGTTTGCTTGTGTTTAGGGCTGGAAACCGGATATCCTTTGTCACTTCCTTCCTATAGGACCCCCTATTCAATCAACTGCGGGTTCTCTCAGAATGTTTATGTCGTGTTTTCTTTTTCAGTTCCTGGTGGCATCGTCCCAGAGTCACTGACTTTCACCCCATTAGACGATATGATCTTTCTGAAGTGGGAGGAGCCTGTGGAGCCCAATGGGGTCATCACACAGTATGAGGTATGGAACATGCCTTCAACATTTCCGCCTGTCTACCTTTTTGCGATCACAGATCTATCTTGAGATCAATCTTAAACTCGATCTTTCTCTTTTGTTCCCAATTAATAATTTGTGCTTATTTTATTGAGATTTATCTCTGTCTCTAATTTCCTTCAGCTGACACAGAAGAGTGTGTTGTTGTGTTGTTGTTGTTTTAAAAAAAAAATACTAATCACAAGGAATTCAGCAAAAAAATTAATAAATTGGAAATCTGTTCATTAATTACTCCCACAAATAAAAAAAATAGAAGTGTCTCAAGGTATAAAATGATTGTTATTTTCAAATACAATCTCTTTTTGGGCTTAGTTGTGCTCAATTACAAATTATACAAATTGTACAAATTATGTTCCGGCCCCTAAACACTCCGCTTCAACAAAAATCGCCCCGCGACTGAATCCAGTTGCCTTCCCGTGCAGTACAGACATGTGCCATAGTCATTAATAGGGAATATATCCTCTCTTCCTTTGAAATGAAGGGTACTAGAAATATCCTGCCGGGAACTCTTCTCTGCATACACCCACAGCTCCTCTGCCTGGGTGGTGTGTAGCGCCAGCAGACAATGGCAAGAAGAGACCCCTTGATGTCAGGATGCTTCAAATAACAAAGTGAGCACAGGAAGAGAGAGAGAGCGAGTAAGAGAATAGAGGATGCTTCTTTCTCTCTCTCTGTCTCTCTCCCTGACTCTCTCTCTCTCTCTCTCTCTCTCTCTCTCTCTCTCTCTCTCTCTCTATTTCTCTCTCCCTTTCTCCCTTGCCACAGTTCATGTCTCTGTATATGCTCCTATGCTAATGAGGCTAGCAGAGCCTCTAAGCCTCTGACTGCAGCCCTGCAATTATATAGAGACAAGCAGTATAATTACTTATTTGCCTAAAAGATGCTTTCACATGGGGGCAAATTATTTATGTATGTGTATCAGTGGCGGTCAGTGCCGTTTATGATGAGGGAGGACAAAAAAAAAATAATTATGAACATGGCCTTATTTATATTACAGCATGTTGGATGACTGTCATTCATATTCCATTAACCCAGTTCAATGTAACAGTGATAGGTTTAGGCTACTACATGATACTTACATTTTCCCTATGAATGAAAGTTTACAACTTAGGTCGAGAGAAAAGTTGAGATGACAGACAGTGACACATGGACAGACAGTGACACTTTCAATACCACCTTGCACACTGTTGCTGGCATCTAGCTTATCTAGGGTATAATCATTAGTCCAACAGTATTTTTATCCCTGTTTCATTAAGACACGATTTTCAACAGAATCGTCTGAATGAATACACCCCTGTTCACAAATAAACACAGTTCACTTTCATAGCAGTCACGTTGTATTCTTTCTCACCTTTTCCCTTCGTTTGTGGACTTCAATGAACAACACATCAGCTGTATGTGACTAGGCGATAAAAACGTTCCTAGCCAAACCATGTCATAACCGCTACACACAGCCTACGTCTTTGTCTCCATATTAGCTAAAGTAACATCCTAGTCAACATAGCTAATAGAACAAATGCGTTAGTTAACCCGCTACAATCATGCAGTTACGTCACGGGCAGTCCCCGGTGGCATTCAATTAATAAAACTAAAAGCTTACCTTAGGTTGGAAGAGTTCCAGTGTTGTGTTGGTTAGTCATAGCCAGCTAGCTAACATCCCTCTGTTTGAGCCGGGTGTGTGAGTAACTAAACTAGCCAGCTGCATTTGCTAGCTAAGTAAGTGAAACTCAACATAAAAATAAAAAAAAGACTCTCTCTCTCTCTCTTGCTTCTCCTTCATTTAAAAACAAATATTTGTTGAAAACTGTTAAAATATTGTCTTTTTCTTTGAGTCAACTACACACCACATTTTATGCACTGCAGTGCTAGCTAGATGTAGCCAATGCTTTCAGTACTAGATTAATTCTCTGATCCTTTGAATGGGTTGAAAACATGTCAGTTCATGCTACAAGAGCTCTAATATGTTGGAGGATGTCCTCCGGAAGTTGACATAATTACTGTGCAAGTCAATGGAAGGGGGTGAGAACCAAGAGCCTCATAGGTTTTGTATTGAACTCAATGTACCAAGAGGAGGACGGAAGCTAGCTGTCCTACGCAATGGTGCTACCCTACAGAGTGCTGTTAAGGCTACTGTAGACCTTCATTGCAAAACAGTGTGTTTTAATCAATTATTTTGTGATATGTGATTATATTTAGTATAGTTGTATCTAAAAATATAACTTTTTCAATGTTTTACCATTTTTATTTATATGAAATTCACTGACGAGGATGGTCCTCCCTTTCCTCCTCTTAGGAGCCTCCACTGACTTGTATATATGTCTCTGATCACCTGCCACAGACCTCTGTAGCCAACTCTTAGAGCATACAGAGATGTATGTACATTAAGTAGACAGAAATACTTTAGCTATTAACACTAATCAAGCCACAGTCATATTTAGTGTAACTGTAACTACTCTTCAAAAGCCTAGATTAACCTATGGATGCCTGGCAGTCTGGTGTGTGTCTGTCTTTCTATTCGGCAGTCAGGCAGGCTGCGGTGACACCGCTGAATGAATGAAATGTGTCCAGACAGAGACAGGTCTGGGCCTGACGAGTCTGCTCTGACAGAAAGAGAGTGTGATGAAAAGGAAGAGACATGTAAATAGTGAGATGGAGAAATACTGATAGACAGAATGAGGGAAAGGGAAGGAAGAAGCTGTTGGAATAGATATTAAAGGTGAAATGGAAAAGAGACTGAAGATATGGAGAAAGGAAAAGGAAAGATGCTATAGGAGAAGATGAAGAGAAGTGAGAAGATGAATTTAGGCAGAGAGTGAAAGAGGGGTGGTATGGAGGAGTGACAATAGATGGTTGAATCAGGAGAGGAGAATGAGAAACAGGGATGTGTCAAAGCTGCCTGGTGAGAGGATAGAGAAGAGAGAGAGAGAGAGAGGAGGAGGAGAGAGGGAAATAATAAAGATAAGAGAGGTGATAGGAATGATAGAAGAGAGAGAAGAGAGAGGCACTGCAAACAGGATCTCTGAGAAAGAAAAGGAGAGAGTGAAGCAGAAAAGAACAACAGCAGAAATAATTGGGGTGTCTGTTGGTTGTCTGTGTAGTGACAGAGGAGACGTTCTGAGTTCTTCCTTCAGGAATGACAGAAATTATCTCATTTTGGGCTGCGTGGTGGAGTCACTGTGGGTGGGGGTGCAAGGCAGGCAGGCAGGCACAGGCACAGTCAGAGGCACAGCTTATTTGTAGAATCGCTGCTTGACTCCCAACATTGAAACAACCCACAGCAAAACATCTCTCTCGTCCGACAACAATAACACTAACAACAACACCTATTGTATGATCTC
The DNA here is from genome assembly GCA_030435695.1 of Brachymystax lenok tsinlingensis. NCBI lineage: Eukaryota > Metazoa > Chordata > Actinopteri > Salmoniformes > Salmonidae > Brachymystax > Brachymystax lenok. Next base: position 17,783,333 of record CM059806.1, on the reverse strand, counting down.
GGGAAGCAGAATCAAATCTCGCTGTGATTAATTTATGTTCACAGTTTGTAAGCAGGGACTACTCATTGTGATTCTATGATTTGTGTTTTGTTCCCTGTTCCTAAACAGCATTGTGATCCTATTTGTCTGTGTTTTGTTCCCGGTCTCCAGATCAGTTACCAGGGCATCGAGTCATCAGACCCGGGTATCAACGTACCGGGCCCTCGCCGTACTGTCTCCAAGCTGAGGAACGAGACATACCACATGTTCTCTGGCCTACACCCCGGCACCACCTACCTGGTGTCTGTTAGAGCTCGCACCGCCAAGGGCTTCGGACAGACTGCCCTCACTGAGATCACCACCAACATCTCCGGTGAGGGTGTGTGGCATGAGCGCTGACCGCCTCTGGGATTAGGGCTGAGGTTGGGGGCTGAGGTTGGGGGCTGACGGCGGAGGTTGACGGCGGAGGTTGGGGGCTGACGGCGGAGGCTGGGGGGCGGAGGCTGGGGGTTGGGACTGGGGGTAGACTAGAAGTGTTGCTGTGGGATTGAATTGATCACTTGTTCCTTGTTCTGTCCTGAGAGATAGGACTGACTGGTGCTCAGATTCTGTGGAAGGAAAAATGTGCTAGGTCCACACAAAGATACTTCATTTGTTGATTATTTTTCACACTTTTTCACTGCATCAGGATAGCATACATAATATGGTTCCTGGGTCTTGTTCAATGAAAATAAGTTCCCTTTTCCCACACACCAAGCTTGCAAAGTATCCCATACTTATTTTCGTGTTGTTTTAAATCAAATCAAATCAGTTTTTATTGGTTTCATGCTCATATTTAGCAGATGTTATTGCCGGTGTAGCAAAATGCATGTATTCCTAGCTCCAACTGTGCAGTAGTATCTAACATTTCACAGCAATACACACCATCTAAAAGTAAAATAATGGAATTAAGAGATATATAAATATTAGGATGAGCAATGTTGGAGTGGCATTGACTGGAATACAATAGAATACAGTATATACAGATGAAATGAGTAAAACAGTATGTAAACATTATTAAAGTGACCAGTGTTCCATTATTAAAGTGACCAGTGATTCCATGTCTACAGTATGTACATAGGGCATTAGCATCTATGAGTGACCGGATGGTAGCCGACTAGTGACAGTGACCAAGTTCAGGGCAGGGTACTGGGTGGGGGCCGGCTACTGATGGCTTTGAGATAGAAGCTGTTTTTCAGTATCTCTGTCCCAGCTTTGATCACCTGTACTTACCTCACCTTCTGGATGATAGCGGGGTGAACAGGCCGTGGCTAGGGGTGGTTCATGTCCTTGATGATCTTTCTGGCCTTCCTGTGACATCGGGTGCTGTAGGTGTCCTGCAGGGCAGAAAGTGTGTCCCCGGTGATGCGCTAGGCAGACAACACCCCCCTCTGGAGAGCCCTACGGTTGCGGGCGGTACAGTTGCTGTACCAGGCGGTGATACAGCCTGACAGGATGCTCTCAATGGTGCATCTGTAAAAGTTTGTGATGTTGTTAGGGGCCTTCTGAGGTTGAAGAGTCGCTGTTGCGCCTTCTTCACCACACACCACAGATTGTCAGTGATGTGTACTTTTCACCTTCTCCACTGTGGTCCCGTTGATGTGGATGGGGGCTTGCTCCCCTCTGCTGTCTCCTAAAGTCCACGATCAGCTCCTTCATTTTGTTGACGTTGAGGGAGAGGTTATTTTCCTGGCACCATTCCACCAGGGCCCTCACTTCCTCCCTGTAGGCTGTCTCATCATTGTTGGTAATCAGGCCTATTATTGGAGGTGTGCGTGGCTAAGCACTCATGGGTGAACAGGGAGTCTGTGAATCTATTGGGGCCGTATGCAAATTGAAGTAGGTCTAGGGTGTCAGGTAAGGTGAAGGTGATACAGTGCATTCGGAAAGTATTCAGACCCCTTAAGCCATTTTGCCACAACTTTGGAGGTATGCTTGCGGTCATTGTCCATTTGGAAGACCCATTTGTGACCAAACTTTAACCTGTTACGGATCCAATCCCGTGAATGGGTTCGATTTTGACAACATCCAGTGAAATGCCAAATTCAAATTACAAAAATACTCATTTCAAACATTCATGAAAATACAAGTGCTGCATACCCTTCAAAAGCTTAGACTCTTGTTAATCTAACAGCATTGTCAGATTTCAAAAATACTTTAAGGCGAAAGCAGAACATTTGATTGTCTGAGGACAGCTCCCCACTCAAAACCGTAGTCTGACTTTTTTATGGCGGTTTTGGAGCAGTGCCTTCTTCCTTGCTGAGCAGCCTTTCAGGTTATGTCAATATAGGACTCGTTTTATTGTGGATATAGATACTTTTGTACCTGTTTCCTCCAGCATCTTCACAAGGTCCTTTGCTGTTGTTCTGGGATTGATTTGCACTTTTCGCACCAAAGTACGTTCATCTCTAGGAGACAGAACACATCTCCTTCCTGAGCGGTATGACGGCTGCATGGTCCCATGGTGCTTATACTTGCATACTATTGTTTGTACAGATGAACGTGGTACCTTCAGGCAATTGGAATTTGCTCCCAAGGATGAACCAGACTTGTGGAGGTCTACAATTATTTTCTGAGGACTTGGCTGATTTCTTTTGATTTTCCTATGATGTCAAGCAAAGAGGCACTGAGTTTGAAGGTAGGCCTTGAAATACATCCACAGGTACACCTCCAATTGACTCAAATGATCAGAAGCTTCTAAAGCCATGAATCTTCCAAGCTGTTTAAAGGCACAGTCAACTTAGTGTATGTAAACTTCTGACCCGCTGGAATTGTGATACAATGAATTATAAGTGAAATAATCTGTCTGTAAATAAGTGTTGGAAAGATTACTTGTGTCATGCACAAAGTAGATGTCCTAACCAACTTGCCAAAACTATAGTTTGTTAACAAGAAATGTGTGTATTGGTTGAAAAACGAGTTTTAATGACTCCAACCTAAGTGTATGTAAACTTCCGACTTCAACTGTAAGTCTCGTGTTTGAGCCGCTGATTTGCGATTCCACTTTGATTCTGTACTGTACTGACGTTTTTTCCTGTTTGATTGCCTTACGGAAGGCATAACTGCACTGTTTATATTCAACCGCATTCCCAGTCACCTTGCCATTGTTTAATGCGGTGGTTCGTGCTTTCAGGTTACGGTTTTTGGTTTGGGTAGGTTTTAATAGTCACAGTGGGAACAACATCATCTATACACTTCCTGATGAACTCAGTCACTGTGTCAGTGTATACATCAATGTTATTCTCAGAGGCAAGTCAGAACATATCCCAGTCCACGTGATCAAAACAATCTTGAAGCATGGATTCCGATTGGTCAAACCAGCGTTGAATAGACCTTATCACGGGTGCTTCCTTTTTGAGATTCTGTCTATAGAAAGTAAGGATCAGAATGGAGTCGTGATCTGATTTGCCAAATGGAGGACGCGGGGAGTGCCCTGTAGCCATCCCGGAAGGGAGAGTAACATTTGTAGAGATTTTTTGAAGTGCGATTACTACAGGGAATATGTTGATAGAACTTCGGTAGCGTTTTCCTCAAATTTGCTTTGTTATTGTCCCCAGCTACAATACATGCGGACTCAGGATCTGCGGTTTCCAGTTTGCACAAAGTCCAGTGTAGCTCCTTGAGGGCCGTTGTGGTATCGGCTTGAGGGGTAATATACACGGCTGTGACTATAACCGAAGAGAATTATCTTGGGAGGTAATACGGTCAGCATTTGATTGAGAGGTATTCTAGGTCCTGTGACCAAAAGGACTTGAGTTCCTGTACGGTATCACAATCACACTTTTCTTATTCCCGGAGAGTTTTTTATTCCTGTCTGCGCAATGTACCTAGAACCCAGCTGGCTGTATGGACGGAGACAGTATATGCGGAGAGAGCCATGATTCCATGAAACAGAGTATGTCACAGTCCCTGATGTCTCTCTGGATGGAGATCCTTGCCCTGAGCTTGTCTACTTTATTGTCCAGGGACTGAACACTAGCGAGTTATATATTCGGAAGCGGTGGATGGTGTGCACGCCTCCTGATTCGGACTAGAAGTCCACTCCGAATACCGCTTCTCCACCCGCGGCATCTTGGAGCAGCTTCTGGGATAAGTTCAATTGCCTTGTTGTGTACGAACAAAAGCTCCAATTCGGGAAAGTCGTATTTCTGGTCGGAATGCAACCTGCATCACAGCAAGTCCGGGATGATAATTTATGATCATTTCCAAGCACAGTGTGTGGGAGCTTTCTGAAACTGTTACTGTTTTCTAAAGCCCTGGGTGTCCGATCTGTATTTCAGCTTTCAAATCACAAGAAATCTATTGCACCCTTAGGCTAATTAATGGCTTTTCCACCCCTTTCAAGGTACAGTCACTGCTGTTCATTGGCATTTCAATTAATGAAGCATTTGGCTGTAAAACAAATTACAGATTGTGGCTTTAAAGTATTAAATAAATCCCACTGGCTCAGTCTTTCTCCTTAACTTCTACCAGGTGAAATGCAAGGCGCCAAATTCAAAATCCAAAAGTTGAATTATTAAAAATGCATCAATATACAAGTGGTTCATAGTCATCAAAAGCTCTGCTTCTTGGCAATATCACAGCGTTGTCAGATTTCAAAAAGGCTTTACGGCGAAAGCATCAGATTTGATTGTTTGAGGGTAGCACCTAACATATTTTTCCCATTACCATGAATTCATAAGCCATCACGGTTCACACATAACACATTTCACAGCGAAAATAAATCAATTACCTTTTGAAGAACTTCTGCTGAGGGCTTCCCAAGTGTCCAACGAAGACAATCCATGGTTCTTTTGTTAGAAAAAGTAATGTATTATATCCATAAATCTCCGTTTGGTTGGTGCGTTATAATGAGAAAATAGAGCGTTGACTCCTCCATTGAAACGTGAAGAGAACTCGTTCAACTTATACCTATAAACTTGTCCAATAACAATCAAACATCATTGATAATGTATCCTTAGGAACACTTTTATGTATAAATAGTATAATATTTCAACCGGAATATAAACTGGGCGATAAGAAAGGAAAAAACCAAAGAACGCGCCAGCCGGGAGCGCGCTGTATTACTTGTATTGACATCTGCGTGGACACTTCCTTATTCGTCTTCTTCTCTGCTCTAAAAGCATCTAAAAAGAATCAGAACACTTTCTCGAGACTGTTGACATCCAGAGGAAGCGATAGGTACTGCATTCATATGTCCTTATATGGGCATTTTCATAAGGGAGGGGTTCTAAATGAGGCAATCTGTCAAAACCACTTTTTCCTGGACAGAAATTCCTCAGGTTTTCGCCTGCCATATCCGTTCTGTTATACTCACAGGCAGAATGTTAACACTTTTAGAACATTCAGAGTGTTTCCTATCCAATGGTACTAAATATGTGCATATCCTATTTTCTGGGCCTGAATGGGAGGCATTTTACTTTGGGCACGCCAGACTCTCCAAAACGGTCACCTCGTGCGCTGCTCCCAAAGAAGTTAAACTATTATTCTGTCTAATAAACTGTATTTGGCTTTAAACTCAATGTACAATGCAGGATTGCCCAAGCATGAGACAGGTGTATATGTTCATGCATGCTCTCGTATGTGTGTGTGTATATGAGTACATTTTATAATGAGGTGTTTATGAGCACATTGATTTTCTAACATAGTTTTCTGACCCAAAATGAAAGACAACACCAGGTAACAATTTCTGCATCAACTAAGATCACTGAAGCTCCCGGCTCAACTACTCCGCTGTTTTGGTGCCCTGTCTACCATGCTGTAAACAGCATGAATCGAACCCCTGCACATGCGCAGATACTGTGTGTGACTTTGTCAGAGCCAAATCTTGTATTTTGCTAATCTCAATATCTGTGGTGCTGCTGGTGGCAACGTGATTACGCTGAGTCTACCTTTCATTTCAGAGGCTGTTGGTTTAGCTGATTAATAATCATCGTTCTTTACTATGAAACCTCATGTTTTTTTATTGCCTGGCTGCTCCCTTGCTAATTGTCTTGTAACGGTAAACAGAAATGGGAACACAATTGTGTGTGTGTGTGCATGTGTGTCTTTGTGTGCGTGTGTGTTCACTGGAGCTCACCACAGTATTGTTGATCCAGTCTACAGTCTTGTTCATGGGGGTGTGGCTGTGAGATGTGTCCTAATTACAGGGGATTCTTCTCGTTCCTGTGGATAACTATGGGAATGTCCTTCTTGCTGTCTATGTGAATAACAGTTTTGTCTCACTTCCTGTGCTATACAGTCAGGTCCATAAATATTTGGACATTGAAGTTATTATTATTTTAGCTGTCTACCACAGCATATTGGAGTTGAAATTAAATAATGAAAATGAAAACTTTTTAGCTTTAATTTAATTTGAGGGTATTTACATCCAAATCGGGTGAACGGTGTATATGTGCCCCCCTTTTTTTTTAAGGGACCAAAAGTAATTGGACAATTGGCTGCTCAGCTGTTCCATGACCAGGTGTGTGTTATTCCCTCATTAGTTAATTTACAAGTAAGCAGTTGTGGTTGATGAAAGAAGTACTCTTTCCCTGGTGAAGAAAAACCCCTTCACAACAGTTGGCCAGATCAAGAACACCCTCCAGGAGGTAGGCATATCAATGTCAAAGTTAACATTCAAGAGAACACTTCACCAGAGTAAATACAGATGGTTTATCACAAGATGTAAACCATTGGTGAGCCTCAAAAACAGAAAGACCAGATTAGTTTGCCAAACAACATCTAAAAAAGCCTGTACAGTTCTGAAACAGCATTCTATGGACAGATGAGACGAAGATCAACTTGTACCAGAATGATGGGAAGAGAAGAGTGTGGAGAAGGGAAGGAACTGCTCATGATCGTAAACATACCACCTCATCTGTGAATCATGGTGGAGGTAGTGTTATGGCGTGGGCATTTATGGCTGCCAATGGAACTGGTTCCCTTGTATTCATGATGTTACTGCTGACAAAAGCAGCAGGATTAATTCGGAAGTGTTTAGGGCTATATTATCTGCTCAGATTCAGCCAAATGCTTCAAAACTCATTGGATGGCACTTCACAGTGCAGATGGACAATGACCCGAAGAATACTGCGAAAGCAACCCAATACAAAGAAGTGGAATGTTCTGCAATGGCCAAGTTAATTAAATGACCTGAATCCAATTGAGCATGCATTTCACTTGCTGAATGCAAAACACCCCAAGAACAGGCAGGAACTGAAGACAGCTGCAGTAAAGGCCTGGCAGAGCATCACCGGGGAAGAAACCCAGCATCTGGTGATGTATATGGGTTCCAGACTTCAGGCAGTCATTGACTGCAAAGGATTTGCAACCAAGTATTAAAACTCACAATTTAATTTATGATCTTGTTAGTTTGTCCAATTACTTTTGAGCCCCTAAAATTGGGGGGACCACATGAAAAGTGCTGTAATTCCTACACTGTTTACGCCAGTTGGATGTAAATACCCTCTAATTAAAGCTGAAAGTCTGCACTTTTAGCTCATCTTGATTGTTTCCTTTCAAATCCATTGTGGTGGTGTACAGAGCCAAAATGATAATAACTTGGTCAATGTCCAAATATTTATGGACCTGACTGTATATGATTTTTAATTGTTATTTACTCATTTTCTTTCTCTTTCTCTCTCTTATTCTCTCACACACCCAAACTTCCCTGCTCCACCTCTTTCTCTCCCTCTTTTCCCCCTCTCTTCTCCATCTCTATCCACCCTCCCTCTTCCCTCCCCCTCTCTGCTCCCTCTGTCAGCCCCAGTGTTTGACTATGAGGATGTCCCAGCCCCACTCAGTGAGTCAGAGAGTACCATCACTGTGCTGCTGAGACCTGCGCTGGGCAGAGGAGCACCAGTCAGGTACAGTCACAGTATTATCCACAGTAATAGACCTCACACAACTGTCACTCATGTCTACCACGTTGCTCACTGTAGCACTTATAAAAATAGTGTTTTGAATAAACATATCATTGTTATTTTATTTATTATTTCTTTGGTAACCTTAAAGGGGCCACCCTTAGTTGAAACAACAATAAAGCATTCTCTTCACCACTGTTTCAGTATAAAGCTTAGGAATGGGCCTGGAAAAATGTAAACACTCTCAAATTCATAGACAGGGCTATGGATGCAATGACTGACCATCCAAGATATCAAAAGTATAGTCTTAACCATGTTATGAGGTTATACATTGTTTGTTTACATTTACTTTCTCTACAAACATTGTCGCAAAACAAGCTTATATTTTGGATTCTGATGGGATACGACAGTTGAACTAAGCACATAGACATTTATAAGTTATAAGAATCAATGGGTACATATAACACATTTACAAGTCCAAAAATGGATTTAACTGCAGATTGCCCCTTTAAGATTGCCAACTGTTTCCAGCGTAGTTATCACCTATCAGTCTGTTGGCATTCCTCCCCCCAGTGCTTACCAGGTGGTGGTAGTAGAAGAGGACGGTTCTAGGCGGATCAGAAGGAGGAGGAGGAGGAGGAGGGAGCTGGGTAGCGGTTCAGACTGTTTCCCTGTGCCAGCGTCCCAGGTGGAGGCCCAGTCTAAGGGGACGCCTCACTACTACACGGCTGAGCTTCCCCCCTCCAGTCTCCCTGAGGCCACTCCATTCACCGTAGGGGACAACCACACCTATAACGGCTACTGGAACACACCCCTGGACCCTTCCAAGAACTACCTAGTCTTCTTCCAGGCTACAAGCAACTTCAGAGGGGTGAGTTTATAGACCTGTCAATAAAGCCAGAGTCAAGTCTGGAGTCTTTTCCAACATGCCATATGAGTAGGCAAGACAGCACAAACAGATCAGGGGACCAGACTAAGCTACTGTCCCTTTGAACAAATCAAGTGTTATTGAATTGAGAAATTAACACTGTGCAGGGCTGGTTGTAGGAGAGAGGACCTTCAGCTCTGAACCTCAGGCTGTTATGGCCCAACTCTCTCTCTCTCTCTCTCCCTTTCCATCTACCTTCCCTTCCCTTCTCTCTCTGCCTGTCCCCTCTCAGAGCCTGCTGACAAAAAGGAAAGTCTGCCGAGAGGAAAGTCTGAAATGAGACTCAAGCGTAGATAATAGGAGGAAAGTAGAGGCCCCGGTGTGACAAAATAAATGCTGTATAAATCATGAAGCACATATGGAGCAAAATGGCTACGGTATTGTCTGCCTGGCTGCAGCCTCTCATAGAGAGAGAGTTGGTGTCAGGACTTCAGCCGAAGTTGGTCCCTCTCCTTGCTTGGGTGGCTTTCGGCGGTCGAAGTCACCGTTCTTCTAGCTACGGCCGATCTACTTTTCATTTTCTATGTTTTTTTGTCTTCATTATACACACCTGGTTTCTATTCCATAATTACATGTTACTTATTTAACCCTCTGTTCCCCTGATGTTTTTGTGAGTGATTGTTTGTGCTTCTTTGGTTCCGTGTTTTCGAGTGGTTGGTTTTTCCCCCTCTGTATTTTTGGAAATTTGAGTAAAGCGTCTTGAAAACTCATATTCGTTGTCCGTCGCCTGACTCTGCCTTACCGGCATCACGGAGAACTTTGACAGAATCATGCACCACCCATGTATTTTTGGAAATTTGAGTAAAGCGTTTAGAAAATTCATATTCGTTGTCCTGCGCCTGACTCTGCCTTACCGGCATCACAGAGAACTTTGACAGAATCACGCACCACCCATGGAGTTAGCAGGATCACCCAGCCCTCTTCTACAAGTCGAGGAGCGCCTTCAGCAGCATGCGACAATGTTGCAGAGTCTTGCCACAGCCATGGATACCGTGCTGCAGAGCATGGAGTGATGGGAGAGAGGAGGATTTTCAGCGCCTCTACCATCAACACAACTGTCCACCCCTCCTTCACCTGGTCCCAGTGGGATTCGCCTCGCGCTCCCGAGGGAGTATGATGGGACGGCTGCCGGGTGTCAGGGGTTCCTACTCCAGATGGAGCTCTACCTGGCGACCATTCACCCGGCTCCTTCGGGACGCGAGAGCGTGTCCGCCCTCGTCTCCTGTCTATACGGGAAAGCCCTGGAGTGGGCCAACGCCGTATGGGGAGAGGAAGGAGCGGCGTTGGACCACTACCAGGAGTTCACCCACCGTTTCCAGGCAGTATTCGATCATCCACCTGAGGGTAGAGCAGCGGGTAAACACTTGTTCCACCTCAGACAGGGGACGAGGAATGCACAGGACTTTGCGCTGGAGTACCGAACTCTGGACGCCGGCGCGGGATGGAGTGACAGGGCCCTGATCGACCAATATAGATGCAGTCTGCACGAGGATGTCTGACGGAAGCTGGCATGCAGAGACGCCACCCTTTCTTTTGACCAGCTGCTGGACATGTCCATCAGCCTGGATAACCTGCTGGCCAACCGTGGACGTCTGGATCTGGACCTGTCATTTCCATCCCCCAACACCTCTGCTCCGACGCCTATGGAGCTAGGAGGTACTGAGTTTAGGGAGGCCGGAGGAGGGGCTATTCCCTGCACCCTCTGTGGCCGCTGAGGGCACACTGCTGGTCGGTGCAGGGGGGGTTCCTCAGGGAGTCGAGGCAGCAGGCAGGGCACTATCAGGTCACCCCAGGTGAGTAGGCATCAGACTCACCCAGAGCTCCCTGTTGCTCACATGTTTTTGTTTGTTAATTTTCCAGATTTTTTTCCCCCGCATTCCCAGCATAAGGCGTTAGTCGATTCAGGCGCAGCTGGGAATTTTATTGATCGTTCATTTGTTCATAGTTTAGGGATCCCCATTGTTCCTGTTGATATGCCCTTCCCTGTGCAAGCCTTAGATAGTCGACCATTAGGGTCAGGGCTGATTAGGGAGGCTACCACACCACTAAGCATGGTGACGCAGGAGGGTCATGAGGAGAGAATCAGTTTATACCTCATTGATTATCCTGCATTTCCCGTGGTGTTGTGCCTACCCTGGTTGGCCTATCATAATCCCATTATTTCGTGGCAACAGAGGGCTTTCAAGGGATGGTCACGAGAGTGCTCGGGGAGGTGTGTAGGTGTTTCCATCGGTGCGACTACGGTGGAAAGTCCAGACCAGGTCTCCACCATGCACATCCCCTCTGAATATGACGATTTGGCTCTTGCCTTCTGTAAAAAGAAGGCAACTCAATTACCACCCCATCGACGGGGGGATTGTGCGATAGATCTCCTGGTAGACGCAGCACTTCCCAGGAGTCACGTGTATCCTCTGTCATAGGAGGAGATGGAGGCTATGGAAACATATGTCTCCGAATCTCTGAGGCAGGGATACATTCGGCCCTCCACTTCACCTGCCTCCTCAAGTTTATTTTTTGTGAAGAAGGATGGAGGTCTGCGCCCATGTATTGACTATCGAGGTATCAATCAGATCACTGTGAGGTACAGCTACCCGCTGACTCTCATAGCCAGTGCGATCGAGTCAATGCACGGGGTGCGCTTTTTTTACAAAATTTGATCTAAGGAGCGCACACAATCTGGTGCGTATCCGGGAGGGGGACGAGTGGAAGACGGCATTTAGTACCCCCTCAGGGCACAATGAGTACCTCGTCATGCCGTACGGGTTAATTAATGCTCCATCAGTTTTCCAGGCATTTGTAGACAAGATTTTCCGGGACTTGCTCAGGCAGGGTGTAGTGGTGTATATCGACGACATTCTGATTTACTCCGCTACACGCGCCGAGCATGTGTCCCTGGTGCGCAAGGTGCTCGGTCTACTGTTGGAGCATGACCTGTACGCCAAGGCTGAAAAATGTCTGTTCTTCCAACAGTCTGTCTCCTTCCCAGGGTACCGCATTTCCACATCAGGGATGGAGATGGAGAGTGACCGCATTTCAGCCGTGCGTAATTGGCCGACTCCCACCACGATAAAGGAAGTGCAGCGGTTCTTAGGGTTTGCTAACTACTACCAGAGGTTTATCCGGGGCTTTGGTCAGGTAGCGGCTCCCATTACCTCACTGCTGAAGGGGGGGCCGGTGCGACTACAGTGGTCAGCTGAGGCGGACAGGGCTTTTGGTCACCTGAAGGCTCTGTTAAACTCGGCTCCCGTGCTGGCTCATCCGGATCCCCTCTTTGGCATTTATTGTGGAGGTGGATGCGTCCGAGGCTGGGCCGTGCTCTCTCAGCGCTCAGGTACGCCACCTAAACTCCGCCCCTGTGCCTTCTTTTCGAAGAAGCTCAGCTCGGCAGAGCGCAACTATTATGTGGGGGACCGGGAGCTGTTGGCTGTGGTCAGGGCTCTGAAGGTGTGGAGACATTGGCTTGAGAGGGCTTAACACCCTTTTCTCATCTGGACCGACCACCACAATCTGGAGTACATCCGGGCGGCGAGGAGACTGAACCCTCGCCAGGCAAGGTGGGCCATGTTTTTCACCCATTTTGTTTTCACCCTACAGACCAGGTTCCCAGAACACTAAGGCAGACGCACTGTCCGGATGTTTGACACAGAGGAGCGGTCCATAGATCCCACGCCCATACTTCTGGCCTCTTGCCTGGTGGCACTGGTGATGTGGGAGTTGGACGCGGACATAGAGCGGGCGTTACATACAGAGCCCACTCCACCTCAGTGTCCAGCTGGGCGTATGTACGTTCCGTCTGCTGTTCGCGACCGTCTGATCTATTGGGCCCACACGTCACCCTCCTCTGGTCATCCTGGCATCGGTCGAACGGTGCATTGTCTTAGTGGGAAGTACTGGGGGTCCACCTTAGCTAAGGACATGAGGGTTTATGTTTCCTCCTGCTTGGTGTGCGCTCAGTGCAAGGCGCCTAGGTATCTGCCCACAGGGAAGTTACAATCCATACCCGTTCCACAGCGGCCTTGGTCACACCTGTCGGTGGACTTTTTTTCCGCCATCACAGGGTAACACCATGATCCTGGTCGTTGTGGATCGGTTTTCTAAGTCCTACCGCCTCCTTCCTTTGCCCGGTCTCCCTACGGCCCTACAGACTGCGGAGGCCCCGCTCACCCATGTCTTCCAGCATTACGGGGTGCCTGAGTATATAGTTTCTGATCGGGGTCCCCAGTTCACGTCCAGGGTTTGGAGGGCATTTATGGAACGTCTGGGGGTCTCGGTCAGCCTGACCTCCGGTTTTCACCCCGAGAGTAACGGGCAGGTGGAAAGAGTCAACCAGGATGTGGGTAGGTTTCTGCGGTCCTATTGCCAGGACCGGCCGGGGGAGTGGGCAGTTTTCAACCCCTGGGCAGAGATGGCCCAAAATTCACTCCGCCACTCCTCCACTGGTCTCTCCCATTTCCAGTGCGTACTGGGATACCAGCCGGTTCTGGCACCGTGGCATCAGAGCCAGATCGAGTCTCCTGCAATGGATGAATGGTTTAGGCGCTCGGAGGAGACCTGGGAGGCCGCCCATGTGCAACTACAACGAGCCGTGAGGCGGCAGAAGGCGAGTGCCGACCCGCCACCGCAGTGAGGCCCCGGTATTCGCACCGGGGGACAGGGTCTGGCTCTCGACCCAAAACCTGCTCCTCCGTCACCGGTCTTCTAGCTACCGTCGATCTACTTTGTCTTCATAATACACACCTGGTTTATATTCCATAATTACATGTTCCTTATTTAACCCTCTGCTCCCTCATGTTTTTGTGCGTGATTGTTTGTGTTTCTTTTGTTCTGTGTTTTCGAGTGATTGGTTTTTCCCCAACTCATGTATTTTTGGAAATTCGAGTAAAGCATTTTGAAAACTGATATTCGTCGTCCTGCGCCTGACTCTGCCTTGACGGCATCACGGAGAACTTTGACAGTTGGTTATCATGCCTCATATGTACAGTATATATGACTCTGGTAGCTACAGATTTATAAAAAATATTTAATAAAAGGTGTGCATCAAAGCATGTTGGAAACTGTGTCGTCGATAGTTGTACTGCAAACTCCTGGGTAAAAATGTGTCAGAGTCACAGGGCAGAACTGGTCAAACATGTGCTTGCTAAGTGGTTGCTAGATACAGTAGGGGTAAAGCTCTACAGGTTAGATGGCTGTAGTTAGGGATAATGCTCCATAAGTTGTAAGGCTGGTATGACTAACCTCACTTGGCTAAAGTTAAGGACTTACAGTGCCCTCAGTGTCTCTGTCCCTCTGAATCACAATCTGATTGTAGTCTCCTGTGTGTCTTAACTTTCGATCATTAAAGCCAAAAGACTCCCTTAATACTCAATTAAATGTGTTTTAGGTTTGTGTGTGTGTGTGTGTGTGTGTCATTATTACTGTGGTGTTATTATAGTTGTATTTTTACCTGAGTTAGAGATGAGTCCTCTCAGAGCACTCTTAGCCACCACTCTGTTTCATCCTGACACAGCAGCTCATACCAACATTGGAATATTATAATTAATGTAGATTATTGTTTCTCTGTCTGCCCTGCATGCAGTTTTATCTCAATCTGTTTATAAAACTTGGCTATTCGAGTCAGCCTGGATTTGTGATGTGTGTGTGCGTGTTCACTGGCTCTGTAAAAATGGGGAAAGCACATGATTTATTTATTTGACAATTATTCAAGATAATTAGCTGTAGATTTCCAGAACCATGGCTCTGAGAGCTGCTGCTGCCACTGAATGGAACTGTAATTACTTTGACGGATATGTCTTTACTGGAGCTTGAAAGACAGCAAGATTGGTGCAATCGGTTCTTTATAAAACACTGAAGCGCACAGACACACACTCATCGCAAATCAAGGCTGAATATACAGTACCAGTCAAAAGTTAGGACACAATCATTGCAGGGTTTTTCTTTATTTTTACTATGTTCTACATTGTAGAATAATAATGAAGACATCAAAACTATGAAATAACATATATGGAATCATGTAGTAAAACAGTGAATAGGCGACTCCGGGATGCTGGCCTTCTAGGCAGAGTTCCTCTGTCCAGTGTCTGTGTTCTTTTTGCCCATCTTAATCTTCTTTTTATTTGCCAGTCTGAGATGTGGCTTTTTCTTTGCAACTCTGCCTAGAAGGCCAGCATCCCAGAGGCGCCTCTTCACTGTTGACATTGAGACTGTTTTGCGGGTACTATTTAATGAAGCTGCCAGTTGAGCACTTGTGAGGCATCTGTTTCTCAAACTAGACACTCTAATGTACCTGTCCTCTTGCTCAGTTGTGCACCGGGGGACCTCCCACTCCTCTTTCTATTCTGGTTAGAGACAGTTTGTGCTGTTCTGTGAGGGGAGTAGTACACAGCGTTGTACGAGATCTTCAGTTTCTTGGCAATTTCTCGCATGGAATAGCCTCAAATCAATTGACCCTTTCCCCAATTCTCTGTTAATGCAATATTAATGATAGTGAACAGCATAGTCAGCTTCAGGATCTTGAAATGCTACTGTACACTATTGTGACAGGTGCTACCAGCTACTTGTCACTCAACCTCTGATATCGGCTGAAAATATTGGCATATCATATCTGAGGATCATTCTATAAATAACATCCGAACATATTAGCCAAAGAGGTGTCATCAGCAGTCAGTAGGATGCTATGGCCAGGGTCAAAAGTAGTCCACTATATAGGGAATAGGGTGCCATTTTGGATTTATGTTTTAATGCCAAAAAGTGCTGAGACTCAGAGTCATGTCAACCTTGACAGAGGTGAAACATGACATATCAGCAGGTGGGACTGTAATAATCTGTGGTAAATGCAACTTCTATCTCCATGACTAAGAGTTTGGTGGATACAGACCCACTCGCAACAGGTTTTCAATTATAAAAGGTAAGTTAGTAGGAGCTGAGGTGAAAGGGTTCTGACTCCAATCTCAGAACCCAGATTATATTAAATAGCTAATTTAACAAGTTCTAATCTTAATTTGATAATGTGTCTCTTGTATCACTGTGATTGGCTGGGTAGGAGTTGGGAGAGGTGTAGTGTGTGTGTGTCATTATTACTGTGGTGTTATTATAGTTGTATATTTACCTGAGTTAGAGATGAGTCCTCTCAGAGCACTCTTAGCCACCACTCTGTTTCATCCTGACACAGCAGCTCATACCAACATTGGAATATAATAATTCATGTAGATTATTGTTTCTCTGTCTGCCCTGAGCAGTTTTATCTCAATCTGTTTATAAAACATGGCTATTCGAGTCTCTAAAAAGGGGGAACGCACATTATTTATTTGACAATTATTATGTAGGTTTCCAGAACCATGGCTCTGAGAGCTGCTGCTGCCACAAAACTGTAATTGCTTTGACGGATGTCTTTACTGGAGCTTGAAAGACAGCAAGATTGGTGCAATCAGTTCTTTATAAAACACTGAAGAGCACAGACACATATGCACGTATGTGCGTACAAGTGTGTGTGTAATGGGTTGGGTGGGCCAGGGGACTGGATGTTGTTGATGAGAACAGAGAACATTTCATTCACACACACGTTCATTAATTCATTAATTAGTTATTTTGCGCTTTAAAACACAAGGTGTCTAGGTGACTAAGACACACACACACACAGACAGACACACACAAACACACAGATACACATGCTCTGACACCTGTTCTATGCTTAAAAAAATTGATGTTTGGTTGTGGTTATCCCATGCTAATGAACCTCCCATTCTTGTTTCAGGAGACGAGAATTAACTGCATCCGGATTGCCCGTAAAGGTACGTTCAGATCGTTCCGTTCTATCTTCTTCGATCTTCATCATTGAGAGGCATGCATTGAGAAATAAACTACATAAGAATACTTCCTGGCAAAGCAGTGTTTACATCTTCTATGCTTCATGATGCTTCAGAGGTTTGAAAAGCTTCCCTGTCACTCGGAGAGAGAGAGAGAGAGAGAGAGAGAGAGAGAGAGAGAGAGAGAGAGAGAGAGAGAGAGAGAGAGAGAGAGAGAGAGAGAGAGAGAGAGAGAGAGAGAGAGAGAGAGAGAGAGAGAGAGAGAGAGAGAGAGAGAGAGAGAGAGAGAGAGAGAGAGAGAGAGAGAGAGAGAGAGAGAGAGAGAGAGAGAGAGAGAGAGAGAGAGAGAGAGAGAGAGAGAGAGAGAGAGAGAGAGAGAGAGAAAGAGGCCTCCTCTCCCTGCTCTCTTACTCTCTCTCTCTCCTCCTGCACTCTCTTTGTTATTTGAAGCGTCCTGACATCAAGGGGTCTCTTTTCACCATTGTCTGCTGGCGCTACACACCACCCAGGCAGAGGAGGTGTGGGTATATGCAGAGAAGAGTTCTCGGCAGGATATTTCTAGTACCCTTCATTTGGTACATGACGGTGACAGGGTGGCATGGTGAATAGAGGGAGGAGAAGAGAAGAGAAGAGAGGAGAGGAGAGATTGGTGCTGTTCCAATTCAATTCAAGGGGCTTTATTGGCATGGGAAACATATGTTAACATTGCCAAAGCAAGTGAAATAGATCATAAACAAAAGTGAAATAAACAATAAGAAATAACAGTAAACATTACATTCACAGAAGTTACAAAAGAATAAAGACATTTCAAATGTCATATTATGTCTATATACAGTGTTGTAGCGATGTTGAAATAGTTAAAGTAAAAAAAAGGGAAAATAAATAAACCTAAATATGGGTTGTATTTACAATGGTGTTTGTTCTTCCCTGGTTGCTCTTTTCTTGTGGCAACAGGTCACCAATCTTGCTGCTATGATGGAACACTGGTATTTCACCCAGTAGATATGGGAGTTTATCAAAATTGGGATTGTTTTTTTAATTCTTTGTGGATCTGTGTCATCTGAGGGAAATATGTATCTCTAATATGGTCATACATTTGGCAGAAGGTTAGGAAGTGCAGCTCAGTTTCCATCTTATTTTGTGGGCAGTGTGCACATAGCCTGTCTTCTCTTGAGAACCAGGTCTGCCTACAGGGACCTTTCTCAATTGCAAGTATATGTATGCTCACTGAGTCTGTACATAGTCAAAGCTTTCCTTAAGTTTGAGTCAGTCACAGTGGTCAGGAATTTTGCCACTGTGTACTCTATGTTTAGGGACAAACAAGCATTATGGTTTGCTCAGTTTTCTTGTTAATTCTTTCCAATGTGTCAAGTAATTATCTTTTTGGTTTCTCATGATTTGGTTGGGTCTAATTGTGTTGCTGTCCCAGGGGGTCTGTTTGTTTTTGTGAACAGAGCCCCAGGACAAGTTTGCTTAGCGGACTCTTCTCCAGGTTCATCTCTCTGTGGGTGATGGCTTTGTTATGGAAGGTTTGGGAATCACTTCCTTTTAGGTGGCTGTAGAATTTAACGGCTCCTTTCTGGATTTTGATAATTAGCGGGTATCGGCCCAATCTTGCTCTGCATGCAATATTTGATGTTTTACGTTGTATACGGAGGATACTTTTGCAGAATTCTGCATGCAGAGTCTCAATTTGGTGTTTGTCCCATTTTGTGAATTCTTGGTTGGTCACAACCATAAAGGGCAATGGGTTCTGTAACTGATTCAAGTATTTTTTGCCAGATCCTAATTGGTATGTCGAATTTTATGTTCCTTTTGTTGGCATCTTGCCTTGTCTCTCAGCTCGTTCACAGCTTTGTTGATGTTATCTGTGGCACTGATGTTTAGGCCGAGGTATGTATAGTTTTTTGTGTGCTCTAGGGCCATGGTGTCTAGATGGACTTTGTATTTGTGGTCATGGTGACTAGACCTTTTTTGGAACACCATTATTTTTGTCTTACTGAGATTTACTGTCAGGGCCCAGGTCTGGATGAATCTGTGCAGAAGATCTAGGTGCTGCTGTAGGCCCTCCTTGGTTGGTGACAGAAGCACCAGATCATCAGCAAACATTTGACATTTGACTTCAGATTCTAGAAGGGTGAGGCCGGGTGCTGCGGATTGTTCTAGTGCCCTTGCCAATACGTTGATATATATGTTGAAGAGGGTGGGGCTTAAGCTGCATCCCTGTCTCACCCCATGGCCCTGTGGAAAGAAATATGTGTTTTTTGCTCATTTTAACCACACAGTTGTTTGTGTACATGGATTTTATATTGTCGTATGTTTTTCCCCCAACAATTTGTATAGCAGACCCTCATGCCAAATTGAGTCAAAGGCTTTTTTGAAATCAACAAAGCATGAGAAGACTTTGCCTTTGTTTTGGTTTGTTTGTCAATTAGGGTGTGTAGGGTGAGTACGTGGTCTGTCATATGGTAATTTGGTAAAAAGCCAATTTGACATTTGCCAGTACATTGTTTTTCACTGAGGAAATATATGAATGTGCTGTTAATTTAAATGCAGAGTATTTTCCCAAGGTTGCTGTTAAAGCATATCCCACGGTAGTTTTTGTGGTCAAATTTGTCTCCAATTTGTGGATTGGGGTCATCAGTGCTTAGTTTCAAATATTGGGGAAGATGCCAGAGCTAATGATGATGTTGAAGAGTTTAAGTTCAGCCAATTGGAATTTGTTGTCTGTATATTTTAGTATTTCATTGAGGATACCATCAACACCACAGGCCTTTTGGGGTTGGAGGGTTTGTATTTTGTCCTGTAGTTCATTCAATGTAATTGGGAATCCAGTGGGTTCTGGTAGTCTTTAACTACTTACGGAGTGGTGGGGTGCCACTCCCGACACTACCCAGTGAAATGTGAGGCGCCAAATTCAAAATCCAAAAGTTGAATTATTAAACATTCATCAATATACAAGTGTTGCATAGTCATCAAAAGCTCTGATTCTTGGCAATATCACAGCATTGTCAGATTTCAAAAAGGCTTTACGGCAAAAGCACAACATTTGATTGTTTGAGGGTAGCACCTCTAATATTTATGCATTAGCATAAATCCATAACCCAACACGGGTCTCAAAAAACGCATAAAATCGCTAATATAAAATCCCTTACCTTTCGAAGAACTTCTGCTGAGGGCTTCGTAAGTGTCCAACGAAGACAATCCATGCTTCTTTTGTTAGAAAAAGTCATTTATTATATCCATAAATCTCCATTTGGTTGGCGCGTTATGATCATAAAATCCACCGTTGAGTCGCCCATTGAACCGTGAAGAGAACGTTGCTCACATTATACCTATACACTTGTCCAAGAACAATCAAACATCATTGATAATGTATCCTTAGGAACACTTTTATGTATATTTACTATAATATTTCAACCAGATTATAAACTGGACGATAGGAAAGGAAAAAACCACAGCGCGCGCTAGCCCGTGAACGCGCTTCCTCTTCTGTTTACATCCAATGACTAGTTCGAAATTCTTCTTCTATTACCATCCAGAGCAACCTAACATCACCAAACACTGTCTAGAGACTGGTTTCCGCCTGCTATATCAGTTCTGTTATACTCACAGACAATGTTTTAACACTCTTAGAAACTTCAGAGTGTTTCCTATCCAATAGTACAAATTATGTGCATATCCTAGTTTCTGGGCTTGAGTGGCAGGCCTCTTTGGGCACGCCAGACTCTACAAAACCGACACCTCAGCTGCCGCTCCCTAAGAAGTTAATAGTTGATTCTAAGATTTATATTTGATCATGTATATGCTTTTGCTGTTTGCTCTTTGTTATAGAGCCAAAAAGATTGGAGAAGTGGTTTACCCATACATCTTCATTTTGGAAAGATAACTCTTGGTGGTGTTGTTTGTTTAGTGTTTTCCAATTTTCCCAGAAGTGGTTAGAGTCTATGGATTCTTCAATTACATTGAGCTGATTTCTGACGTGCTGTGCCTTCTTTTTCCGTAGTATTTTTCTGTATTGTTTTAGTGATTCACCATAGTGAAGGCGTAGACTCTTTTCTGGGTCTCTATGTTTTTGGTTTTATAGGATTCTTAATTTATTTCTTAGGTTTTTGCATTCTTCATCAAACCATTTGTCATTGATGTTAATTCTCTTCAGTTTTCTGTTAGAAATTGTTGATAGGGAAGCTGAGGTCAAATATACTGCTTAGATTTTCTACTGCCAAGTTTACACCTTCACTATTACAGTGGAACGTTTTGTCCAGGAAGTTGTCTAAAAGGAATTTAATTTGTTGATGCCTAATTGTTTTTTGGTAAGTTTCCACACTACATTCCTTCCATCTATAGCATTTCTTAACCTGTTACGGATTTTGACAACATCCGGTGAAATGCAGAGTGCCAGATTCAAATTACAAAGATACTCATTTCAAACATTCATGAAAATACAAATGCTGCACACCCTTCAAAAGCTTAGACTCGTGTTAATCTAACAGCATTGTCAGATTTCAAAAAGGCTTCATGGCTAAAGCAGAACATTTGATTGTCTGAGGACAGCGCCCCACTCAAAAACTCAAAAATAGCATAAAATAAATTGCTTACCTTTGATGATCTTCCTCTGATGGCATATCAAAGCGCCCAGGTTACACAATAAAATGTCCTTTTGTTCGATAAAGTTCCTCTTTATATCCATATTGCTCCAGTTTGGTTGGCACGTTTTGTTCAGTAATCCACCTGCCCAGTAGCTTTCATCCATGCAGACAAACGATATCCCAAAAGTACCCGTAAAGTTTGTCGAAAAAAAGTCTAACAGCATTTGTAATCAATACTCACATACCCTAAAATGAATATACACTATAATATTTCAGACGGAATTTAACCTGCTGAATAGAAGAGAAAAAGAACTGAGCGCGCATTCCCTGTTAAGCGCAAAATCCAAAACAGGACACTTGACGTGAACTCAGGAACAAGTGGTCTTACTCCCCTTGATTTTCATGATTGAACGTTCCAACCTTTTTCTAAAGACTGTTGACAACTAGTGGAAGCCATAGGAACTGCAATCTGGGAGCTAAAATACCCAGCTTTGAATAGCATGCCAATTGAAAACAGTGTGACATGACTGATTCAGACATCCCGGATGGATTTTGCTCGGGTTTTTGCCTGCCATATCAGTTTTATTATACTCACAGACATTATTTTAACAGTTTTAGAAACTTCAGAGTTTTTTTTATCCAAAGCTACTAATTAATTTGCATATCCTAGCTTCTGGGCCTGAGTAACAGGCAGTTTACTTTGGGCACGTTTTTCATCCGAACTTCAAAATACTGCCCCCTAGCCCTAAGAAGTTAATATTATTCATTTCCTTTGGCTTTGATGCCTCATGATTGTTGCCTTGTTCAAGTAGACTGTGATTTTGCTGTGATCTGGTTGGGGTGTCAGTGGGCTGACTTTGAACGCTCTGAGAGACTCTGGGTTAAGGTCAGTGATAAAGTAGTCTACAGTACTACTGCCAAGAGATGAGCTATAGGTGTACCTACCATAGGAGTCCCCTCGAACAGTACCATTGACTTTGTACATACCCATTGGGCGACAGCGCTGCAGGAGGTGTGACTCGTTTTTGTTGGGTATGTTGTCGTAGTTGTGTCTAGGGGGGCATATGGGGGAGGGAATGCTGTCACCTCCAGGCAGGTGTTTGTCTCCCTGTGTGCTGAGGGTGTCAGGTTCTTGTCCGGTTCTGGCATTTAGGTCGCCACAGACTAGTACATGTCCCTGGGCCTGGAAATGATTGATTTCCCCCTCCAGGAGAAGCTGTCTTCATTAAAGTATGGGGATTCTAGTGGGGGGATATAGGTAACACACAAGAGGAAAACATTTTCTGTTAATAATTAAGATAATTTCCTTTTGAATTTCTAACCAAATTTAAAATGTTCCTGTTTTGATTAATTCAATCGAGTGAGTTAGGTCTGCTCTATACCTGTCACGTCCAGGCCTGAGTTCAGGCTGGCGTGTTTAGTTTCGTTTTTGGTTTAGGAGGGTTTTGAGTTCTAGGTTGTTTATTTCTATGTTGGGTTAATGGTTCCCAATTAGAGGCAGCTGAGTGTCGTTACCTCTAATTGGGAACCATATATATGTTTGTGGTTTTGCACTAGGGTTTTGTGGGTTATTGTTTGATGTTTGATACATAGCTTAAGTGTTTAGTCTATGTCATGTTACGATCTTCGTTCATTTATTGTTTTTCCCCCGTTACGTTACGCAAATAAAGTATGTATACTGGATACCTCGCTGCGCCTTGGTCCGTCCCTCAAGGAGATCGTGACAATACTAAATTAGCATACTCCCTTAGTCCCTTCCCTGTTTAACTTCTAAGGCAGCGGTGGGGCGCTACCAGGTGAAATGCAAGGCGCCAAATTCAAAATCCAAAAGTTGAATTATTAAACATGCACCAATATACAAGTGTTTCATAGTCATCAAAAGCTCTGCTTCTTGGCAATATCACAGCATTGTCAGATTTCAAAAAGGCTTCACGGCGAAAGCACCACATTTGATTGTTTGAGGGTAGCACCTTCACTATTTTTCCATTACCATGAATTCATTAGCCTTTACGGTTCACACAAAACACATTTCACAGCGAAAACAAATCAATTACCTGTTGAAAAACTTCTGCTGAGGGCTTCCTAAGTGTCCAACGAAGACAATCCATGATTCTTTTGATAGAAAAAGTAAGGTATTATATCCATAAATCTCTGTTTGGTTGGCGCGTTAGAATGAGAAAATACAGCCTCCAATCGTCCATTGAAACGTGAAGAGAACTCGTTCAACTTATACCTATAAACTTGTCAAAGAACAATCAAACATCCTTTTTAAAGTATCCTTAGGAACACTTTTCTGTATAAATAGCATAATATTTCAACCGGAATATAAACTGGGCGATAAGAACGGAAAAAAGGACGCGCCTGGCGTGAGCGCGCATTGTCTTGTAAAGGACACCTATGGGGCCACTTCATGATTCCTCTTCTTCTCTGCTCTAAAATTATCTAAAATGAATCTGAACACTGTCTCGAGACTGTTGACATCCAGAGGAAGCGATAGGTACTGCATTCATATGCCCTTATATGGGCATGTTCATAAGGGAGGGGTTCCCAATGAGGCACTCTGTCAAAACCACTTTTTCCTGGACAGAAATTCCTCGGGGTTTCGCCTGCCATATCCGTTATGTTTTACTCACAGACAAATGGTTAACACTTTTTGAAAATTCAGAGTGTTTCCTATCCAATGGTACTAAATATGTGCATATCCTATTTTCTGGGCCTGAATGGGAGGCATTTTACTTTGGGCACGCCAGGGTCTCCAAAACGGTCACCTCGTGCGCTGCTGCATAGGAAGTTAACTCCTGGTAGTTTGGTGGATGGAACTACCAGCTCTCTGTAACCTGGAGGGCAACCAGTGGGTCCATCTCCTCTATACCATGTTTCTTGTAAGATGACAATGTCTATATTCCTCTCTGTTTCTCTGTCTGTCTCTGTCTCTGTCTCTGTCTCTCTCTCTCTCTCGCTCTCTCTCACACACACACACACACACACACTCTCTCTTTCTCTCTTTGCTTGTCTTATTGTCTGTCTGTCTGTCCGCCTCAAGCTTCCTCTCTTGCTCTCTAATTATACAACTTTTCTTTATCTCTCTCCAACACACCCACACACATGCACCATTTTTTTCTCCCTCTCTCTCTTTCTCTCTTTCTCTCCCTCTCTCATTCTGGGACTGCGTAATGAAAGGCTAGGGCTCATGTCAAGCGTGAAGCAGGGAGACAGACAGGGACAGAGACAGGCTGCTACTGCTTAGACGACTAGTGTCACACCTCAGGTGTTCTGGGCCCACGCACACACACCAGCACAATATCTGGTTAATGACATGCTAACGCTGGCAGATGAAAATGAAATGTGTGTCCTCTCCAGCCCTCTACCTTTCTTTACTTCCTCCGTCCTAATCTTTCTCTCACACACATTCTCTCATATATACATTCACTCTCCTTTTTCTCTCTCCAACTTCCCCCCATCCCTCTCTCCCTGCCTCACAGCAGCAGAAAGTTTTAGTGGTCTTAACTTGTCCATGGCAACGTGCTTCTTACAGCTGGAGTCAGTAAGAACAACGCTTACACACACACACACACACACACACACACACACACACACACACACACACACACACACACACACACACACACACACACACATTAGTAAAGTGGACTCGGAGGCCAGAGAGAGAGCCAGCTAGCCAGCAGAGCTGGAATCATCTGCAATCAACATTTCTGCAGGCCACACTGTTACCTGAACAGGCTTTTAAGGCTCAGGCAAAATGACCCACCTTGCAGACAAAATAGCGTGCCTTACTGGGAGGGAGAAAAGAAAACATGGATGCTGTTCAAATTGGTTGTGCTGCAGCTAACTTGTAGAGCGAGATAGAGAGAGAGATTTTTTTCAATAGTATGTGAGCTGAAAGAGAGAGGACCACATCCAGCTGAAGGGATAGAAGAAGGAGGGATGGTGAAAAGAGGTAGATAATTGGTTTTAGCTTCGTGCCTCCAGTGATAGACCATTTCATTCACCCTCCTTTTTGTTTACCCATCGGAGAGAAGACTTTTAATTAAGCGTATGCTCGCAGGGGTTCAGGATCTTAATTCTCAACCAATTCTGTTTCTAGTCGGCAATAAACACTTCTGGAAAGCGACACCATGGGATCTCCAAATTCATCATGGGAGAGATTTCAAGCTGTTGTTATAGCTCTGATGGAAATGTAGAGGCACAGCGAACACGGTGAGACTGTGACGTTAGTGCATAGAAAATTGCTGACTGAATGAACTTCCAGCTAGCTATTAGCTGATGTAACTGGTGTGTTTTCTTAACACATGTAGGCCAAGTCTGTCCAGCTGTCCACACTGGCTACACCAACTGTGACTGGTTAGTTAGCGGCTTAAAAGCTTCCTCCTTATCCAAGCCTGTTACCTATTATGAAACATAGTCAGGGACAAAGCCAGAGCTTATTTACTTTACCATACTTTCTCTCTTCGTCTCTCTCCATATCTCCCTCCCCCCTCTCTCCTCCTCTCTCTCCATATCTCCCTCCCCCTCTCTCCCTCCTCTCTCTCCATATCTCCCTCCCCCTGCTTTCCCCTCTCCCCCTCTCTCCCTTCCTCCCCTCTGCCAGTGTATTCATCCAGGTGGATATAATACCCAGTATGAGAGGGATAATAACCGATTTGAATCTGATAACCTGGCTCACCGTCCCTTCCCGTCTCTCAGACTACCACAATACCCCAGGGCCTCCTTTGGGATTAACAGAAAAAAATTTAACTAGACTATAGCCTTCCTACTCTAACTCCTGATATTTTTATCTCTGATCGTCATAATTGGTTGTTTTCGTAGTTGTGTGCCTTTTCTACAGGATGCTTAGGCTTCTGTGTGGTCTAGTGTAGGGACTAGGGAGAGGAGTCTAACTAGGTTGGCCCTTTGTTGGAGTATGATCGCCCAAACCTAATGCCTAGGCCTTTGCTCAGCAAGCTACTACAGTCTTGTAGCATACAGAAGACTATCACTCTAACTTGTCTCTCCCCCTCGTGTCTCTCCCCTGTAGCTGCCTCTAAAGACCATAAGAGGGTCCTGTATGAATCCTAGGCTTTAGTTCAGCGGGCTAACAGTCTTCTCTCTCCCCTGGAGCTGCCTGTAAGGACCATAAGAGGGCCCTGGAGGTGTCCCAACATGCAGAGGACATGGGTCTGATCCTGGGGGCCTGTGCTGGGGGACTGGTGGTCCTCATTCTGCTGCTGGGGGCCATCGTCATCATCATCAAGAAGGGGTGAGTGGAGGGTCGTGTGTGTGTAAAGGTGATTATGATTGTGATCATTGAGGTGATCCAGAAAGGGGCATATCTTTGGCTGTCTCTTAGCTGCCATGTGACTAACTATGTCCTATTAGGGAAGGTATTTCTCCATCACATCTTGGCAGGCTTAGTCCAACTCAATTCAATAGGGAGTTAGGTAATGGAGAGTATATTACTTCCAGAAGTACACACATGGCTGGGTATTATTTGTGAGATGCTGTGCAGTTAAAGTTGCCAAGCTTTTTGCGTAGAACTCATGTTTTAATTTCAAGGTCTGTTGTCTGTTGGCTGCACAAACCTAGGAAAGAAACTATAATATTCACTCCAGCATCACCAGGACATACTGCTTGGCAGTAGTGTACTCGCCTCCTTTCCTCTCTTCTCCTCCTTTATTCATTTTCTCTCCCCCTTACCTCTTCTCCTCTGACGTTATATTGGGAGAATAACACTCAGTGTGTAATATTTCATCAAGGGCCCTTTCAAGCCATTGCCCTTTCAAGTCAAAGCAGATATAATAGCAGCATCTGGGTTGGTGTGCAGTGCTCTGTGAACACGGTGCCTGTGGGTGAGCCATTAATTGGAGAGGAAGGTTGTTGTTGCCTTTCAGATAGAATTACCACCTTAGGTTTTCTCATGATGAAGGGAGAGGAACTGGGATGCACGTCAGAGAAGCAGGGTTGGACGTCACAGGGAGAAGCGTGATAAGAGACAGAAATAGTTCATATTGTAAACACAATGGCAACCAGCCAACCAACCACCTGTAGACCGTTGAGCTAACTGTACCTTGGTTGACAGCTGTATGTGTACGTGTGCTCCCTGGCATATCATTCGGTTAAGTGATAAGCATTTAGCTAGGAACCCAGTCAATGTCACAGTTATGCTATATTTTATGTGCTGCTGCATGGTCGCTTGCCCTGCCTCCGTAAACATACAGGTAACTGCCAACATAACGTGTCTTAATAGGGAGTTGGGCCACCACGAGCCAAAACAGCTTCAATGTGCCTTGGCATCGATTCTACAAGTGTCTGGAACTATTTTGGAGCGATGCGGCACCATTCTTCCACGAGACATTCCATCATTTGGTGTTTTGTTGATGGTGGTGGAAAAGTCTGTCTCAGGCGCCGCTCCAGAATCTCCAACAAGTGTTCGATTGGGTTGAGAGCTGGTGACAGAGACGGTCATGACATATGGTTTACATCGTTTTCATGATCAAACCATTCAGTGACCACTCGTGCCCTGTGGATGGGGGCATTGTCATCCAATCGGGGCATAGTCATTGTAGCCAAAATAATGGCCTGCCCAGCATTTATGTCCCAAAGCATGATGGGATGTTAATTGCTTAATTAACTCAGGAACCACACCTGTGTGGAAGCACCTGCTTTCAATACACTTTGTATCCCTCATTTACTAGTGTTTTCATTATTTACCTGTACATTTCAACATTTTATTTTGCCTTGCTGGAGGCCACCTCACGAACCATGTCCCCACCTCTCACTTCTCTTTTCTTTCTCTTCACTCTCTCTCGCTCCTCCTCTTTCTTCTCCTCCTTTCTCCATGCTAATCATAAGGGACTTCTATTCTTACTCTTACTACCCGTAAGTGACTCCTCCCTAGTCTCTCCCTCCATCTTTTCTTTATGGCGCAATCTTCACCTGCTTGCCCTCTGTAGTCCTGGAAGATGACACTTGTAGGAGATAAGCATCTCCTCCACCTCGTCCTCTATATACCTCTCCAGTCTATTCTCTCTCTCTCTCTCTCTCTCTCTCTCTCTCTCTGGGCCTGCTACTATCACCAAATATTCCTTTATCTCCCTCTCCTCGATTTAATCTCTTATTTTTCCCCTTTCTTTCAATTTCTCAACTCCTTGACCTCAACCCCCCTCTTTCCACTAATTTCCCGTCTTTGCTATTTCCTTATTTCTTCTCTCCTTTTTATATTCCCTCTCCTCCTCTCCACGCCACATCTCCTCTCCTTTCTTTGCTCTGTGCAGCAGGAAGAAGGTAGCGCTGAACAAGGCAGCCATGTCGTACCGTCAGGAGAAGACAAGGAAGCTAGGTTCTCTGGACTGCAGCATGACAGAGCAGAGCACCCTGCAGCAGGACGGGCGCACTGCTAATTCCTTCATGGACGCCCACACCTGCAACACACGGAGTAAGAACCAAGAACACCCTGAGCCCTAAGAGAGACAGAGAGTACAGCAAAGAGTACACTAGTCTGTACGATAACCCCGTACCTCCTAGAGAGAGAGCGAGGCTGAAGGAGAGCACAATCCAATGATCCTGTGCAGAGGCAGGTGCTCTACTCCCTACACCACAGAAGTCTGGCCAGTAGAACACTCAACTACACCCTGCTACAAGTACACTCTGTAGGCTACAATCTTTTCCCTCTCTACACACACTCAACTACAACAAGTACACTAGTCTGTAGACTCTGTGCCACCTAGTATACACATTGTCAACTACAAGTACACTCTCTAGGCAACAGTCTGTCCTGTATACACACACTGCTAAGATAAAGTACCATCTTCGGTTTTTCAGGATTTCTGTTTACTTCTTAAATCAAATCCAACTTTATTTGTCACATGCGCCGAATACAACAAGTGTAGACCTTACTGTGAAATGCTTACTTACAAGCCCTTAACCAACGGTGCAGTTCAAGAAGAGTTAATATTAACCAAACTAACTAAAGTAAAAATAATAATAAAAGTAACATAATCAAATAACAATAACGAGGCTATATACAGGGGGTCAGTGTGCGGGGGTACAGGTTAGTTGAGGTAATTTGTACATGTAGGTAGGGGTGAAGAGACGTAGATAGTAAACAGCGAGTGGCAGCATTGTACAAAACAAATCGGTCATTTGATTGTTCAGCAGTCTTATGGCTTGGTGGTAGAAGCTGTTAAGGAGCCTTTTGGTCTTAGACTTGACGCTCCGGTACCGCTTGCCGTGCGGTAGCAGAGAAAACAGTCTATGACTGGGGTGACAGGAGTCTCTAAAAATGTTATGGGCTTTCCTCTGACAATGCCTATTTTGTAGGTCCTGGATGGCAGGAAGCTTGGCCCCAGTGATGTACTGGGCCGTACACATTACCCTCTGTAGCGCATTACGGTCAGATGCCGAGCAGTTGCCATACCAGGCGGTGATGCAACCTGTCAGGACACTCTCGATGGTGCAGCTGTAGAACTTTTGGAGGATCTGGGGAACCATGCCAAATATTTTCAGTCTCCTGAGGGGAAAAGGTTTTGTCGTGCCTTCTTCAAGACTGTCTTGCTGTGTTTGGACCATGATAGTTCGTTGGTGATGTGGACACCAAGGAACTTGAAACTCTCGACCCACTCCACTACAGCCCCGTCGATTTTAATGGGGGCCTGTTCGAGAGCGTTATCACACAGTCATCCAGAACTGCTGGTGCTCTCGTGTATGCTTCAGTGTTGCTTGCCTCGAAGCGAGCATAAAAGGCATTTAGCTCGTCTGGTAGGCTCGCGTCACTGGGCAGCTCGCGTCTGGGTTTCCCTTTGTAGTCCATAATAGTTTTCAAGCCCTGCCACATCCGCCGAGCATCAGAGCCGGTGTAGTAGGATTCAATCTTAATCCTGTATTGATGCTTTGCTTGTTTGATTGTTCGTCTGAGGGCAAAGAGCAATTTCTTATAAGCAACCGGATTAGTGTCCCGCTCCTTGAAAGCGGCAACTCTAGCCTTTAGCTCGATGCCGATGTTGCCTGTAATCCATTGCTTCTGGTTGGGATATGTACGTACGTTCACAGTGGGGACGACGTCGTTGATGCACTTATTGATGAAGCCGATGACTGAGGTGGTGTACTCCTCAATGCCATTGCATGAATCCCGGGAACATATTCCAGTCTGTGCTAGCAAAACAGTCCTGTAGCGTGGCATCCGTTGTCTGACCACTTCCGTATTGAGCGAGTCACTGGTACTGCCTGTTTTAGTTTTTGCATGTAAGCAGGAATCAGGAGGATATAATTATTGTCAGATTTGCCAAATGGAGGGCGTGGGAGAGCTTTGTACGCATCTCTGTGTGTGGAGTAAAGGTGGTCTAGAGTTTCTTTCCCTCTGGTTGCACATGTGACATGCTGGTAAAAATTTGGTAAAACTGATTTAAGTTTGCCAGCAATAAAGTCCCCCCGGCCTCTGGGAGCGCCGTTTCTGGATGAGCATTTTCTTGTTTCCTTATGACCTTATAGAATTGGTTGAGTGTGGTCTTTGTGCCAGCATTGGTCTGTGGTGGTAAATAGACAGCTACGGATAATATAGATGAGAACTCTCTTGGTAGATAGTGTGGTCTACAGCTTATCATAAGGTACTCTACCTCAGGCGAGCAATACCTCAAGACTTCATTAATATTAGACTTTGCGCACCAGCTGTTATTGACAAACAGACACACACCCCACCCCTAGTCTTACCAGACGTTATTTTCCAATAATTGCACGTTAGCCAATAGAACGGATGACAGTGAGAGTTTACTCGCTCGCCTACGGATTCTTAGAAGGCAGCCTGACCTGCGCCCCCTTTTTCTCAGTCTTTTCTTCATGCAAATGTCAGGGATTTGGGCCTGTTCCCGGGAATTCAGTATATCCTTCTTGTCGGACTCATTAAAAGAAAAAGCTTCTTCCAGTTCAAGGTGAGTAATCGCTGTTCTGATGTCCTGTCACGCTCTTTAAATGGAGCGGACCAAGATGCAGCGAGGGTTCTAGTATACATACTTTTATTATAAGTATTGCAACTGGCAAAACAATAAACAACGAAAGATCGTAATACAGGTGTGGCTCAAAACAGACACATAACCAGATACAAATTCAAATAATGACCCACGAACTCAGTGGGGAAATCTTTAAACTTAAATATGGTCCCCAATTAGAGGTAACGAAACTCAGCTGCCTCTAATTGGGAACCATCAACGAAACCAACAAAGAAATATACAACATAGAACAAACATAGCCCTTTTTGGCTGCTCTATCTATGGCCAGGACGTGACATGTCCAGAAGTTATTTTCAGTCATAAGAGATGGTAGAAGCAACATTCAGTACAAAATAAGTAAAAAATAAGTTACAAACAACGCATAAAAACTAACAAAATAGCACAGTTGGTTAGGCACGTGTAAAACGTCAGCCATCCTCTTCGGCACCATCTTAGAGTTTCTCTGTCAATATCCATCTCATTCTCTCAGTCCTTCAGCTTGCTTTTATCAATATAAACAATTTTCTTTCTCCCTCTCTCTCTCTCTCTCTCTCTGTCTTCTCAAATGACCTCTTTCAATAAAAATATTCCACCATGCCCATCAACATGTACATACAATATGTCTTCATTGTGATACCGGCTCTTTCTTGATCTGTCAGTTGAGTGGGTGTTGTGTTGAGCAGGTGGAGGTTGACCTTCAGTCCCTCACTGAGCCATGATCTTTAATAAAAGAACATGTAGCCACTAATACTGGCACTTATATAACATATGTAATGTTGTGTAATGGTTAACGTGTCTGTGTGTATGTTTGTGTCCATCTTTGTGTCTGTGGTTGTGTATCCATCTTTGTGCGTGTGTGTGTGCTTGCGTGCCATGCTCATGCATGTGTATCTCTCCTCTAGACGAACAGAGGAGTTCAGTGAACGAGTCCAGCAGCCTGTTGGGTGGTTCCCCTCGACGCCACTGTCGTAGGAAGAGCTCTCCGTACCACACAGGTCAACTTCACCCCGCGGTCAGGGTGGCAGACCTCCTCCAACACATCAACCAGATGAAGACTGGAGAGGGATACGGCTTCAAACAGGAGTATGAGGTAAGAGGGATATAGAGGGATGGAGAGGGAGGGAGAGAGAGAGAGAGAGAGAGAGAGAGAGAGAGAGAGAGAGAGAGAGAGAGAGAGAGAGAGAGAGAGAGAGAGAGAGAGAGAGAGAGAGAGAGAGAGAGAGAGAGAGAGAGAGAGAGAGAGAGAGAGAGAGAGAGAGAGAGAGAGAGAGAGAGAGAGAGAGAGAGAGAGAGAGAGAGAGAGAGAGAGAGAGAGAGAGAGAGAGAGAGAGAGAGAGAGAGAGAGAGAGAGAGAATGTGGGCGTAGCATCCTTTGGGATTTAATGATGCAATTACAGTTTCTCATCTTTGAGTTCAATGGTTTATGTGTTCAGTAGGGTGCTGCTGGAAGCTTATTTTAATAAGCAGCAGTCAATGTAAACCTCCAGTAGCTGTTTTCTACCATCTCTCAATGTAAAGCTATTTTATTCTGCTGATCTCTCTTTCAGATCTTTTTCTGTTTCTACCAAGAGTATATTAATTAAATGGCTTTCAAGTAACTTTTTTTCATTCTATTTGTGATTTACTACAAAGTCCCTCTATTCGCCCGGTAGCATTTAGCTTGTATTTGTACCCGAATCCAAACCTCCAGGATTCCAGATGCGCTTTTCGATTCATTAATCTCACCCCCCAAGGGCCCAACAAATTCCCCCTCCTAAAATCAATACCGTGGTCGCTTTTTCACTCCTCCATCGCTTTTCTGCTCCTCCCGTCTTGCTCCCTCCATCGCTCCCTAGTCTGTCGCCTGGAGAAATAAAGGAGTTGAAGGAGAGATCATTGTGCAACTGGGATGTGTGCGTATGTGTGTGTTTGTGTATGTGCGCATACGTGCGTGTGATGTGTGTATCAGTGTGATACTGGCTGTAGGACTTCATAACCCTTATTTCCCACTGGGCTGCTGAGGCGGCCATTGATCACACATGCCGCAAAGGACTGTGGGAGTTTTTAAATGGCACTACAGGGTTTCTGGACTGGCTCTACAGGTATTCTGGACTGTCTCAGATAAAACGAGGCTGCTGTCAGATAGCCATAACCAGATTACAAACCAACTGGTTAGACTGTCAGGTTTGAGCCAATCCTCTTGACTATCTTCAGGGCTTCAACCCAGCAGGCAAAACTGGTTGAAAGGATGTCATTACAAACCAGAGCTCTAAACCCAACAGTGCAGTAATCAATATCAGTGTAGTACTATTAAATAACATAAGGTAGAACAAAAACACACAAGAAATATAAAAAAATAACAATAGAAAGTAAGAAGCTATACACAGGGTCAGTTCCAATATCATATTTACAATGTGCAAGGATACTGGATCGATAGAGGTATATATGTACTGGGAGTAAGGTGACTAGGCATCAGTATTTATGATAAACAGAGTAGCAGCATCATAAAAGAAGATTGTATGTGAGTGTGTGTGCGTGTGTGTAGAGTCTATATAAATGTGTGTGCATGTTATGTGTGTGTTGGAGTGTCAGTGTGTGTGTGAGTGTGCATAGAGGCAGTGCAAAAAGTTGTCTTATGGCTTGGTTATGGAAACTGTTCATAAGCATTTTGGTGTCAGACTTGATGCACTGGTACCGCTTGCCGTGCGGAAGCAGAGAGTCTATGGCTTGGGTGGCGGGAGTCTTTAACGATTCTCTGGGCCTTCTTTCCACACCACCTGATATAAAGGTCCTGGATGACAGGGAGCTCGGCCCCAGTGATCTACTGGGCTGTCCGCACCACCCTCTGTAGCACCATGCGATCGAGGGCGGTGCTGTTGCCATAACAAGCAGTGGTGCAGCCAGTCAAGATGCTCTCAATAGTGCATCTGTACAACTTTTTGAGGATTTGAGTTCCCATGCCAAACCTTTTCAACTGGTGTTGACCATTTTAAGTCCATAGTGATTCGGACCCTGATGAACGACACACTCTACTGCAGTCCTGTCAATGTGGATGGGGGCGTGCTCGCCACCCCATTTGCAGTAGTCCACGATCAGCTCCTTGGTCTTACTGACGTTGAGGGAGAGGTTGTTGTCCCGGCACTACACTGCCAGGTCACTGTCCTCCCTGTAGGCTGTCTCATCGTCGCCAGTGATCAGACCTACCACCATCGTGTCGTCAGCAAACTTAATGAGGGTGTTGGAGTCGTGCGTGGCTTCAGGGGAGATGAAGAACATTGCTAGAAAAAAAGATAATTCCGTTTTGACGATCAACAGCTGAGACCCTGATGCATGATAGTGGCGCGTTAAAGAAAGTCTGTCTATGGATTGGTTCAGTGTTAGTCAGGCTCTGCTCTAAAGTGTGTTGGTGGGAGAAGGAGAGAGAGAGGTATCATGTCTTCTCTAAGCAGGATTAGGTTTAGTATTACCTGTGTAGGAGTGAGGCGCAGGTGTAATCCTCTGATCAGCATGCTGCCACTGTCCCTGGGCTGTAGGTGGACCGGCCGCCCCACGCTGATCCCATGCTGGGATTGGGCCGGCGCTGATGAGGGAGTTAGTAAGCTGGGGTTGGAGCGCCTGGATGTGCCTGGCAAAGCAGCCAGGATATAAGTCGGACTTAGCATTGGTACGCCGCGAACGCCATGAACGTGACATGACTTGGACGCTACCGCCGCCACCGCCACTGTGTTTCTTCACAAACACGTCTGTGACACTCACTCAGTCATTCTTTCTTTCTCTACTCTCTCATAATGTTGATTTAGATTCAATAGCTCCTATCGCGCTGTGCAGCCAGATTGTGATAATGGTGCCATAAACATCTGTCACAAATGTAGCACTTTAACACCAAGGTATTATAAAGCACTTGGATTTCAG
This sequence comes from Brachymystax lenok tsinlingensis, assembly GCA_030435695.1. NCBI lineage: Eukaryota > Metazoa > Chordata > Actinopteri > Salmoniformes > Salmonidae > Brachymystax > Brachymystax lenok. The sequence goes on along the minus strand of CM059806.1, from coordinate 17,748,284 downwards.
GCAGAACCACTCTAGATGCATAGGTAATGAGAGAGACTCAAGCTTGCCTATCTACCTCTTCCTCTCCTCATCCTCGCCTTCCTTCCTCCTCTTAACTCTTGGATGCCCTCCTCTTTCTTCCCGGCCTCCTCTCCTTCTCTTCCTCTCCTCTTCCTCGTCTCCTCTCCCCTCCTTTCCTCTTCCTCCTCCTGTCCTCTCCCCTCTACCTCCTCTCCTCCTGTCCTCTCCCCCTCAAGGCCAGATCCATCTCTCATAGCCTCTTCTTCTCCTCACCATTCTCTCATAGATGTGTCATGACAGAAATACGACCAGTGAATATGATGGCCAAGTTACTCAGAGAACCTCAGGGTAACAGTCTAAGTTGGGTAACTAAGCTAAGTGGTAAAACTGGTGTAGATTTGGTAATAAAACTAAAATGAGATTTGAATCTGATGAGACCTACAGTATAATCCTTATGTCCTAGTGATATCTAACACTCCGGTAACCAAGCTAAGTATTTCAGTGTGCTGTTTAAATCTGCTGATGACAGAATATCACCTGTATGCTACCCATATCTCACTGTCTTTGTGACCACTTGTTCCTTCTCTTCTCAGAGCTTCTTTGATGGATGGGATGTCACCAAGAAGAAGGACAAGACTAAAGGGAGACATGACAGTTTGCTGGGGCGTAAGTTCTGTTCAGACCCTCGCTCTGGAATGGAGTGGTATGCCATATATGGAAGAACATTTGCAGGAAAGCTACTGTAACTTAACTTTGTTTCAAATTAGTGTACCAATTATAACATGTTCTCAAGTAAGTTGCTATTGACAACTACTATTTAAAAACTTTGTTTTGTTGTACATCTTTGTTAGTGTCCTTTTAAAAGAGAATATACATCTCAAAAGACTTCCTGGTTAAATAAAGCTGACATTAAAGTCCCTCTCTCTTGTAGATGATCTCTCCCCTGTAGATGATCTCTCCCCTGCAGATGATCTCTCTTGTTGATGATCTCTCCCCTGCAGATGATCTCTCTTGTTGATGATCTCTCCCCTGTTGATGATCTCTCCCCTGTTGATGATCTCTCCCCTGTAGATGAACTCTCTTGTTGATGATTTCTCACCTGTTGATGATCTCTCCCCTGTTGATGATCTCTCCCATGTTGATGATCTTTCCGCTGTAGATGATCTCTCCCCTGTAGATTAACTCTCTTGTTAATGATCTCTCCCCTGTTGATGATCTCTCCCCTGTTGATGATCTCTCCCCTGTTGATGATCTCTCCCCTGTAGATGATCTCTCCCCTGCAGATGATCTCTCTTGTTGATGATCTCTCCCCTGCAGATGATCTCTCTTGTTGATGATCTCTCCCCTGTTGATGATCTCTCCCCTGTTGATGATCTCTCCCCTGTAGATGAACTCTCTTGTTGATGATTTCTCACCTGTTGATGATCTCTCCCCTGTTGATGATCTCTCCCATGTTGATGATCTTTCCGCTGTAGATGATCTCTCCCCTGTAGATTAACTCTCTTGTTAATGATCTCTCCCCTGTTGATGATCTCTCCCCTGTTGATGATCTCTCCCCTGTTGATGATCTCTCCCCTGTAGATGATCTCTCCCCTGCAGATGATCTCTCTTGTTGATGATCTCTCCACTGCAGATGATCTCTCTTGTTGATGATCTCTCCTGTTGATGATCTCTCCCCTGTTGATGATCTCTCCCCTGTAGATGATCGTCATCGAGTCAAGCTACACTCCCTCCTAGCAGACCCCAACTCTGACTATGGCAATGCCAACTACATAGATGTAAGTTTAGCTCTCTCTCTCTCTCTCTCTCTCTCTCTCTCCCTCTTTCGCTCTGCCCCACCCCACTCCTCCTCTTCACTCTTTACTGTCTCTGCCCACAGTTGCTCCTTAAACTGAGACTCAGCCGTATGATCAGCTGTGGGAACCAAAGATATTGCAGAGTGACTTACGATGTAAGAGGCTGCACTTGTGAGCATCCACACAGCTTCTGAGCATGCACACGGGAGTTGGCTTTACTCTATTGCAATGTGATAGCTGTGTGACAACAACTGCTGCAGAGATTAGTCTCTCGCCTCACATGGAAGACTTCCTGATATTAAAATGTTATCTTTGTATTGTTGAGTGTTCCTTTAACTTCTTAGGGAGCGGTGGGGCGCCCCACTCCCGACACTACCAGGTGAAATGCAAGGCGCCAAATTCAAAATCACAATTGATTGTTTGAGGATAGCACCCCACATATTTTTTCCATTACCATAAATTCATAAGCTATCATGGTTCACAGAAAACACATTTCACAGCGAAAACAAATCAATTACCTTTTGAAGAACTTCTGCTGAGGGCTTCCCAAGTGTCCAACGAAGACAATCCATGGTTCTTTTGTTAGAAAAAGTAATGTATTATATCCATAAATCTCCGTTTGGTTGGCGCGTTATAATGAGAAAATAGAGCCTCCAATCGTCCATTGAAACGGGAAGAGAACTCGTTCAACTTATACCTATTAACTTGTCCAAGAACAATCAAACATAATTTTAAATGTATCCTTAGGAACACTTTTATGTATAAATATTATAATATTTCAACCGGAATATAAACTGGGCGATAAGAAAGGGAAAAAACAAAGAACGCGCCAGCCAGGAGTGCGCCTTTACTTGTATTGACATCTGTGTGGACACTTCCTTATTCGTCTTCTTCTCTGCTCTAAAAGCATCTAAAAAGAATCAGAACACTTTCTCGAGACTGTTGGCATCCAGAGGAAGCGATAGGTACTGCATTCATATGCCCTTATATGGGCATTTTCATAAGGGAGGGGTTCTAAATGAGGCAATCTGTCAAAACCACTTTTTCCAGGACAGAAATTCCTCAGGTTTTCGCCTGCCATATCCGTTATGTTATACTCACAGACAAAATGTTAACACTTTTAGAACCTTCAGAGTGTTTCCTATCCAATGGTACTAAATATGTGCATATCCTATTTTCTGGGCCTGAATGGGAGGCATTTTACTTTGGGCATGCCAGGCTCTCCAAAACGGTCACCTCGTGCCCTGCTCATGAGAAATGAGGCTGTGTGTCTGGCCCAGTGCTAGAGAAGTGCTGGAGGAGGATAGACTCGTGGGTAATATAATCTCTCCCAGCAGCTGGCTTTGGACTGGCCACAGGAAGGAGAGACTCTTGGGTAATGTAGTCTCTCCCAGTAGCTGTATGTATGCTTGAGACAGGAAGGAGACTCTTGGGTAATGTTGTCTACCCCAGCAGCAGTTTGTAGGCTGGCCACAAACCGCTCATAATAATGGCTGGAACCGAGCAAATGGAATGGCATCAAACACATAGAAACCATCTGTTTGATGTATTTGATACCTTTCCACTGATTCCACTTCAGTCACTACCATGAGCCCATCCTCCCCAATTATGGTGCCACCAACCTCCTGTGGTCTAAGGATGTCTAGCCTAATGTTCCAGTCTATAGGGACACCAGTCCAAAGTGTGTGAGGATGTGACAGTCAGAGACTCCCACTGTACTTTGTGTGTAAAGGTAGTCTGTCCCATCAACCCTCTCTGGGCTTGCCTACACTGTGACAGTGAGGATATCCACTTAAAGAGGATTGTCCCCTCAACCTGGCTTTGTCCCTGTATCCCTGGGGGTACTGGAATAGATTTGAGATAGACATCGTCTCAGCAACACCACAAATCCTATAAGATCCTTTAAGATCCTTTAAGATCCTATAAGCTAGGAGTGTCTGTGTCCTCTGTGATGGCTGACGACTCGTCCAAAAGCTCTCCTAAGTCGACCCCGAGTGGCGACTCGCTCGGTCTGTCTGATGATATCAAATGCCTGATCCTGTTCATCTGGCATTCAGTTAGTTGTGATCTCAACTGTTCAGCTCCAGTGAGTCTCGTCCAGGAAGCCATTGCCATGCCCTGTACCAGTTCATACCTCATCCCAGACACTTTCTCTCCCAGCTCTGTGTCAAAGCTGAACAGCTAGTACTGTAGCTAGTGTAGGAGGGATATCCACTTTGTGTGCTTGAGCTAGGGCCAAGCAGTGAGTGTGTGAGTGTGTGTGTGCATATGCGGAGGCATTGCTTAATACGCACGCAGTACAGGTTACGTAAAGGTGACGTTCACAAAGCCTATTTTAGAAATTATTTAGCTTTGTTGAAACAGTCCATTCAGTGAAGTGCCCAATGATAGCAGGAAAGAGCGTACAGGGTTTGACTGCATTCGTTTCCCTTCGCTCGAAGAAATGAAGGATGTAAGAATAAGTAAATTGGACAGAATAGAAAAGCTAAGATGTACAGAAAATAAAAGGTCAAATGAGCGCTGACTCAGCAGGTTGAGGTGGAGGGGAAGGACAATGTGTTTGTGCTGGAGCTCATGGAGAGTGTTCCGCCTGTTCACCCCCTCCTGCCCTTTGTGAGCACACTGGTTCCATGCTCCGTTCACCCCCTCCTGCCCTTTGTGAGCACACTGGTTCCATGCTCCGTTCACCCCCTCCTGCCCTTTGTGAGCACACTGGTTCCATGCTCCTTTCACCCTCCTCTAGCTCTACCTGAAAGTTTTATTAGCATATGGGCCCTGCGAGGAAACCTGTGACATTGTTAGGGCTGTCTACACCACTGTCTGCATGTTGTGGCAGGACCCCTGACTAGCCTTCCTGCTAGGTTAATCCACCCCCAGACGCCATACTAAATTATTAATGTGAGTAGGAGAAAGGGAGGAATGGAGGGGTAAATGGAGAGATGAGGGGTGGAATTAAGGTTCAATGGAAAAGCAGCACATTCTCTCGCTCTGATTTGGGTTAACCTAACTGTTTTTATGGATGATGGGGCTTGGGTTTGACTAGATAGGAGGAGGAGGGTTGGGTCATAGTAAAAGTGTAGTATGTTTTGTTCAATTAGTGTTCCATGACCACAACAACTACAGGAAGTTCAAGAAAGAAACGTTGGTTTCTACCTCTTTGCCATGGCAACAGTGTGTGAGGCATGATGTAACAATCTCTCTCTCTCTCTCTCCCTCCCCCCCTATTCTTTAATCTCAATAATTAGCTTATTTTTCCTTGCTTCCTTCCTTCTTTCTCTCTTTCTCCTTCCCTCTTTTCTTAACCTTTGGGACCTCTTAGATCCGGATAAACAGGGAAGTAAGTACTACTGCTTCTCTTCTCTTTCTTTTCCATCTATCATCCCGCTCACCCTGTGCCCTCTGCGTAGCCCTTTACTTCCTTCCCCCTTTCTATCGCTCCACCACTTTCTAATCTCTCTGTCTCTGAGCCCCCAGCCCTAGGCACCAGCTGCTCCCCAGAGTTTAATTTAGCCAAACCTGCTACACCACTCTCATCTGCAGCCATACTAGACTCACTTTGTATTAGGTTTGTCTGTCCCCCATCATAGCAGAGATGACACAAAGCGTGTCTTACTGCAGGCAAGTCTGTTCCAATAGACAGAACCAGCAGTTAGAACTTTTTATTATATATTACACCTGTCCCCCATCAGAAATGGCACAAAGGAACCAATGGGAGGAGCACAGTCTAAGGGTGAATCCTAAATGGCCCCCTATTACCTATACAGTGCGCTACTTTTTGCCAGAGCCTCAAAGGTCTCAGTCTATTCCCTATATAGTTTATTACTTTTGGCTAGAGCTCAGATATGCCCTGAAGGCAGTAGAGACCCATGCAGATAAATCATGCAGGGCCATAGCCAGGACAGATACACACACTCAGCTCCAGTGGTGGAAAAAGTATCCAATTGTCATACTTGAGTAAAAGTAAAGATACCTTATTAGAAAATGACTCAAGTAAAAGTGGGGAATGACCATTGATGTTCTCTTGATAAGTGTGTGAATTAGACAATTTTCCTGTCCTGCTAAGCATTCAAAATGTAACGAGTACTTTTGGGTGTCAGGGAAAATGTATGGAGTAAAAAGTACATATTTTTCTTTAGGAATGTAGTGAAGTAAAAGTAAAAGTTGTCAAAAATATATATAGTAAATTAAAGTACAGATTCCAGCCCAAAACGACTTAAGTATTATTTTCAAGTATTTTTACTTAAGTACTTTACACCACTGCTCAGCTCAGATGAGACACAGCGAAGGGCTACTAGAGCATGTTCACAGGAAACACTGCACTGCCAGACCCTGAACATAACATTACTGTTTTCAACCTGTTTTCTGCCCCTGTATCACATTCTGTTGGATGTTTCTCACACATAGATTGTCATACAGCATTTGGGCTAATCTTCAACCACATAGTGGGCTATCTATCTGGGTCAAATTAGATTGGTTTGACGGGGGTCCAACTTGCTGTGAAAGAAGAGAACATGTAAAGGGAGAGATTGCCAACTTTCCATCATGTGGCAACTTGCTTTCCATCTCATCATGTTGCGACGCTGTGATTTTTTTATTCAGTTATTTTTCCTCCATTTTGAATTTCACAATGCTTGATGTGATGCTGTCTGCTCGCTGTAGGCGGAGGGTGGTGGTTGCCTAGGTGACAGACAGACAGGAAGCACGCACACACACAGTGAAGCAGAGAGGATCATGGGAAGGATGGGAATGGGGGTCACTGCACTCTAGCATGGCGACTGTCATCCATCTCCCGTCCTCTCTGTGTGGCATGGCACTTATGGAATGGAAAGAGTGGTGTGTGTCTATTCCCTTATAGCCAAGAGTGATGAGGGGACCATGCCCAGGGCTGGAGGATTTGTCTTGCTATACATTCTTGTCTCTCTCTCTCTCTCGCTCGCTCTCGCTCTTTCTCTCTCTCTCTCTCTCACACACCATGCTCAGGGCTGGTTAATTTGTCTTGCTCAGAGTGCTGAGTTAGTCTGGACACACACAGACCATGACTAGCCATCCCATCTGAGTCTCCAGGCTGGATCATAGCAGCAGTAATGCACCCCCCCAGGAGAACAGACAATGACAGATCAGTCAGTGTCAATTGGCTGAAATGAAAGCATTATAATTTCCCTTTTGAAGGAACCTTGTGTACTTTATTATTGCTCTATACCTGAACAGATCATGTCAAAATGCTGCCTGAACAAAACAAAAATGAATTGGTAGGAGGAAGCTGCCCAATGAGAAAATTACGGTCCCTCTCTCTAGACAATTATGTCCGCTGTAGAGAAATCCCGTTTAACTACCAGTAATCCAACAGTTCAACCTTTACAATAGGAAAACATTATACCATGAAAACCACTTGGTATTATATATAGGTGGAAGATGAATATAATGCAAGTTCCACCACATATTCAGTGTCATTCAATACCAGACCAGAAATAAGAGACTGAGGGAGGGGCATGGAGGTAGTTCTTTATCGTGACTCCGGGGACTGGTGTTTACACTGTGTTACTCTGATGTTCAACTCTCTCTCTTTCTTTTTACCTCTACATCTCTTTCTCTCTTTTTTTCACAGGGGTACCAGCGATCAAACCACTTCATAGCCACCCAAGGTGAGTGCCCTTGGAATACTTTTTCAGAAATCAATGAATGGTAATCTACCTTATTCTGTGTGTGTACTGTATGTATGTGTGTACATACGCAGCCAAGCCTCCCAGTTGTTGATATTAAAATAATGTTTTGAATGATTAATGTGTCTGGGTGTATCTCTATTTTCTACCACCCAAACATCTCTCTCTCTCTCTCTCTCTCTGCTTGGGAAACATATGTTAACATTGTCAAAGCAAGTGAAGTAGATAATATATAAAAGTGAAATATACAATAAAAATGAACAGTAAACATTACCCTCACAGAAGTTCAAAAGAATAAAGACATTTCAAATGTCATATTATGTATATATACACTGTTGTAACAATGTGCAAATGGTTAAAGTACAAAAGGGAAAATAAATAAACACAAATATGGGTTGTATTTCCAAGGGTGTTTGTTTTTCACTGGTTGCCCTTTTCTTGTAGCAACAGGTCACAAATCTTGCTGCTGTGATGGAACACTGTGGTATTTCACCCAGTAGATATGGGAGTTTATCAAAATTGGGTTTCTTTTTGAATTCTTTGTGGATCTGTGTAGTCTGAGGGACAAATGTGTCTCTAATATTGTCATACATTTGGTAGAAGGTTAGGACGTGGAGCTCAGTTTCCACCTCATTTTGTGGGCAGTGTGCACATAGCCTGTCTTCTCTTGAGAGCCAGGTCTGCCTACAGCGGCCTTTCTCAAAAGCAAGGCTATGCTCACTGAGTCTGTACATAGTCAACGCTTTCCTTAAGTTTGGGTCAGTCACAGTGGTCAGGTATTCTGCCACTGTGTACTCTCTGTTTAGAGCCAAATAGCATTCTAGTTTGCTCTGTTTTTTTGTTAATTCTTTCCAATGTGTCAAGTAATTATCTTTTGTTTTCTCATGCTTTGGTTGGGTCTAATTGTGTTGCTGTCCAGGATCAGCTTGCTTAGGGGAGTCTTCTCTAGGTTCATCCCTATGTAGGTGATGGCTTTGTTGTGGAAGGTTTGGGAATCACTTCCTATTAGGAGGTTGTAGAATGTAATGGCTCTTTTCTTGATTTAGATCATTAGCGGGTAACAGCCTAATTCTGCTCTGCATGTATTATTTTGTGTTTTACGTTGTACACTGAGGATATTTTTGCAGAATTCTGCATGCAGAGTCTCAATTTGGTGTTTGTCCCATTTTGTGAATTCTTGGTTGGTGAGTGGACCCCAGACCTCACAACCATAAAGAGCAATGGGTTCTATAACTGATTCAGGTATTTTTAACCCTTCTCGCCTTGTCTCTCAGCTGGTTCACAGCTTTGTGGAAGTTACCTGTGGCACTGATGTTTAGGCCAAGGTATGAAGTGTTTTTTTTTGTGCTCCACAGCAACGGTGTCTAGATGGAATTTGTATTTGTGGTCCTGGCAAATGGACCTTTTTTGGAACACAATTATTTTGGTTTTACTGAGATATACTGTCAGGGAACAGGTTTGTCAGAATCTGTGCAGAAGATCTAGGTGCTGCTGTAGGCCCTCCTTGGTTTGTGACAGAAGCACCAGATCATCAGCAAACAGTAGACATTTGACTTCAGATTCTAGTAGGGTGAGGCCAGGTGCTGCAGACTGTTTTAGTGCCCTCGACAATTTGTTGATATCCACTACCGGTCAGTAGTTTTACAACACTTACCCATTCAAGGGTTTTTCTAGATTTTTACTATTTTCTACATTGTACAATAATAGTGAAGACATCAAAACTATGAAATAACACATATGGAATTATGTAGTAACTAAAAAAACAAATCAAATTATATTTTATATTTGAGATTCTTTAAATACCCAAGCTTTGCCTTGATGACAGCTTTGCACACTATTTGCATTCTCTCAACTAGCTTCATGAGGTAGTCACCTGGAATTAATTTCAATGAACAGGTGTGCCTTGTTAAAAGTACATTTGTGGAATTTCTTTCCTTCTTAATGCGTTTGAGCCAATCAGTTGTGTTTAGACAAGGTAAGGGTGGTATACAGAAAATATTTTTTTTTTGGTAAAAAGACCAAGTCCATATTATGGCAAGAACAGCTCAAATAAGCAAAGAGAATTGACAGTCCATCATTACTTTAAGACATGAAGGTCAGTCAATACGGAACATTTCAAGAACTTTGAACATTTCTTCAAGTGCAGTCGCATAAACCATCAAGTGCTATGATAAAACTGTCTAAAATGAGGACCGCCACAGGAATGAAAGACCCAGAGTTACCTCTGCTGCAGAGCTTACGTTCATTAAAGTTTCCAGCCTCAGAAATTGCAGCCCAAATAAATGCTTCACAGAGTTCAAGTAACACATCTCAACATCAACTGTTCAGAGGAGACTGTGTGAATCAGGTCTTCATGGTCGAATTACTGCAAATAAACCACTACTAATGGACACCAATACGAAGAAGAGACTTGCTTGGGCCAAGAAACATGAGCAATGGACATTAGACCGGTGGAATACGTCCAAATTTGAGATTTTTGGTTCCAACCACTGTGTCTTTGTGAGACGCGGTGTGGGTGAACGAACGATCTCTGCAGGTGTATTCTCACCATAAAGCATGAAGGAGGAGGTGTTATGGTGTGGGGGTGATTTGCTGGTGACACTGTCAGTGATTTATTTAGAATTCAAGGCACACTTAACCAGCATGGCTACCACAGCAGTCTGCAGCGATACGCCATCCCATCTGGTTTGGGTTTAGTGGGACTAGCATTTGTTTTTCAACAGGACAGTGACCCAACACACCTCCAGGCTGTGTAAGGGCTATTTTACCAAGAAGGAGAGTGATGGAGCGCTGTATGAGAGAACCTGGCCTCCACAATCCCCCGACCTCAACCAAATTGAGATGGTTTGGGATGAGTCAGACCACAGAGTGAAGGAAAATCAGCCAACAAGTGCTCAGCATATGTGGGAACTCCTTCAAGACTGTTGGAAAAGCATTCCAGGTGAAGGTGTTTTAGAGAATGTGCAAAGCTGTCATCAAGGCAAATGGTGGCTATTTGAATAATCTCAAATATAAATATATCGTGATTTGTTAAAAACAAATGTGGTTACTACATGATTCCATATGTGTTATTTCATAGTTGGGGCTTAAGCTGCATCCCTGTCTCACCCCACGGCCCTGTGGAAAGAAATGTGTGTTTTTTCGCCAATTTTATCCGCAGACTTGTTGTTTGTGGACATGGATTTTATAATGTCGTGTGTTTTTCCCTCAACACCACTTTCCGTCAATTTGTATAGCAGACCCTCATGCCAAATTGAGTCAAAGGCTTTTTTTAAATCAACAAAGCATGAGAAGACTTTGCCTTTATTTTGGTTTATTTGTTTGTCAATTAGGGTGAATATGTGGTCTGTCGAACGATAATTTGGTAAAAAGCCAATTTGACATTTGCTCAGTACATTGTTTTCACTGAGGAAATGTACAAGTCTTTTGTTAATGATAATGCAAAGAATTTTCCCAAGGTTGCTGTTCACGCATATCCCACGGTAGTTATTGGGGTCAAATTTGTCTCCACTTTTGTGTATTGGGGTGATCGGTCCTTGGTTCCAAATATTGGGGAAGATGCCAGAGTTGAGGATGATGTTAAAGAGTTTAAGTTTAGCCAATTGGAATTTGTTGTCTGTATATTTCATCATTTCATTGAGGATACCATCAACACCACAGGCTTTTTTGGGTTGGAGGGTTTTTATTTTGTCCTGTAGTTCATTCAAGGTAATTGGAGAATCCAGTGGGTTCTGGTAGTCTTTAATAGTTGATTCTAAGATTTGTATTTGATCATGTATATGTTTTTGCTGTTTGTTCATTGTTATAGAGCCAAAGAGATTGGAGAAGTGGTTTACCCATACATCTCCGTTTTGGAAAGATAACTCTTCGTGTTGTTGTTTGTTTAGTGTTTTCCAATTTTCCCAGAAATGGTTAGAGTCTATGGATTCTTCAATTACATTGAGCTGATTTCTGATGTGCTGTTACTGCTATTTCTGTTGTCTATTTCTGTTTCTCAATTTCTTTCTTAGGTTTTTGCATTCTTCATCAAACCATTTTTCACTGTTGTTAATTTTCTTCGGTTTTATATTTGAAATTTTTTGATTTGATAGGGTAGCTGAGAGGTCAAATATACTGTTTAGAGTTTCTTCTGCCAAGTTTACACCTTCACTATTACCGTGGAACGTTTTGTCCAGTAAGTTGTTTAAAGGGGATTTAATTTGTTGTTGCCTAATTGTTTTTTGGTAGGTTTCCACAATACATTCCGTCCATCTATAGCATTTATTAATATTTCTCATGATTGAGTATTACTCTGTTCAAGTAGACTGTGATTTTGCTGTAATCTGATTGGGGTGTCAGTGGGCTGACTGTGAACGATCTGAGAGACTCTGGGTTAAGGTCAGTGATAAAGTAGTCTACAGTACTACTGCCAAGAGATGAGCTATAGGTGTACCTACCATAGGAGTCCCCTTGAAGCCTACCATTGACTATGCACATACCCAGCATGCGACAGAGCTGCAGGAGTTGTGACCCGTTTTTGTTGGTTATGTTGTCATAGTTGTGCCTAGGGGGGCATATGGGGGAGGGAATGCTGTCACCTCCAGCCAGGTGTATGTCCCCCTGTGTGCTGAGGGTGTCAGGTTCTTTTCCGGTTCTGGCATTTAGGTCGCCACAGACTAGTACATGTCGCTGGGCCTGGAAATGATTGATTTCCCCCTCCAGGATGGAGAAGCTGTCTTCATTAAAGTATGGGGTTTCTAATAGGGGGATATAGGTAGCACACAAGAGGACATTTTTCTCTGTTAAGATAATTTCCTTTTGAATTTCTAACCAAATTTAAAATGTTCCTGTTTTGATTAATTTAATAGAGTGAGTTAGGTCTGCTCTATACCAAATTAGCATACTCCCTTAGTCCCTTCCCTGTTTAACACCTGGTAGTTTGGTGGATGGGACTACCAGCTCTCTGTAACCTAGAGGGCAACCAGTGGGTCCATCTCCTCTATACCTTGTTTCTTGTAGGATGACAATGTCTGTATTTCCGGTTTTCAGGTTCCTGCTCTTTAGGCCAAATGCAGATGACCTCAAGCCTTGGATATTCCAGGATGAGATAGTGAAGGCTTTGTGTTCCATAAAGTGTCCATTGTAGGGTCCGGGCGAAGGTGGGCACTGCTGCCTTGTAAGGTGGATCTGGTCATAAAGGCTGGTCAAGTCCAGGGTGGAGTGGTGGGCCAGGTAAACATTTGGTTTTGAGGCACAGTCACGGGAAATACTTGCGTTTACCCGCTGTATGGTAGCAGGGTGGAAGTCGTTTCGTGGTAGCAGGTTGGATATAACCACTTGTGTGTTAGGGAAAGCAGAATAAGCTTTTTCAATCACACCCTTGAGTGCTGTTGCCACCCTTTCCTGCTGTGCTATCAGGTCGTTTGTGCCTGTGTGTATTATTATGTGAGTGGGTGACCCTAGTTGGTCCTTTGGGTGTTTGGACACCAGAGTTTAGACACTCTGTGTTTGGGAAAAGTTTTTTTTTCTTGTATATATTTTCAGTTTGAGTCCAAAAGGAGTACAATCTGTGTCTTGTGTATGTCCTCAGTGGGTGTGTGTGTGTGTGGGGGCGGGGGGGTCAGGAGGGCTATCAGGGTGGCTGACAAGGGGTGCTCAGAGGATGGGATCCCTGGGCTTGGGGTTCTTCATTTGTCTGTCCAGCTGTGATGTTGAAGTGGTCTGGGTTTGGGGTGGACTGTTCTGCTGTGGTGTCCCCCCCACCCTCTCCTCCAGCAGTCTGATCCTCTCCTCTAGTGCTCTGTTCTTCTCCTGTTCTTTCTCCTGTTGAAGTTGTATCACTACAGTCCAGAGTGCAGATATGTCTCTCTCCCCCTCCAGCTCTCCAGGTCTAGTTAAGGGGGTGTTGTTGTACTGGACTGTTGTCTGGGTGTGTGCTGACTGGAGTGTAATCACCTGATGTTCCAGCTCCACCTGCCTTACCTCCAGCTGGGTGAATTTATCCCTCATTTCAATGAGGGAGTAGTATTCTGTCCTGGGAGGTTGACTTTCCGCTTGGGGTTGCTCGTCTATGGGTTATGTAATGAAGAGGTCTGGTCTGACCCGCTGGGGGTGGGGGTATCTTTCTCAAGGGAGAGCTTCTCCTGCTGAGCTATTTCTTTGATTATGTGAAAGTCAAGTTGAAACTGTTTGCGGTTGCCCTGTACCAATACTGTTCCAGACTTACAAAGATGTATATTAGATTACTTAGAGTCCTCGTTGTCTAGTATCCTGAGGGGTAGTGTTTCAATATAGCACTGTGTCATGACAGGGGATGGTCTGGTTAATATAGCACTGTGCCATGCCAGGGGATGGTCTGTGTTAATATAGCACTGTGCCATACCAGGGGATGGTCTGTGTTAATAGAGCACTGTGCCATGCCAGGGGATGGTCTGGTTAATATAGCACTGTGCCATGCCAGGGGATGGTCTGGTTAATATAGCACTGTGCCATGCCAGGGGATGGTCTGTGTTAATATAGCACTCTGTCATGCCAGGGGATGGTCTGTGTTAATATAGCACTGTGCCATGCCAGGGGATGGTCTGGTTGATATAGCACTGTGCCATGCCAGGGGATGGTCTGTGTTAATATAGCACTGTGCCATGCCAGGGGATGGTCTGTGTTAATATAGCACTGTGCCATGCCAGGGGATGGTCTGTGTTAATATAACACTGTGCCATGCCAGGGGATGGTCTGTGTTAATATAGCACTGCGCCATGCCAGGGGATGGTCTGTGTTAATATAGCACTGTGCCATGCCAGGGGATGTTCTGGTTAATATAGCACTGTGCCATGCCAGGGGATGGTCTGGTTAATATAGCACTGTGCCATGCCAGGGGATGGTCTGGTCAATATAGTACTGTGCCATGCCAGGGGTAGTGTGTTAATATAGCACTGTGCCATGCCAGGGGATGGTCTGGTCAATATAGCACTTTGCCATGCCAGGGGATGGTCTGTGTTAATATAGCACTTTGCCATGCCAGGGGATGGTCTGGTTAATATAGCACTGTGCCATGCCAGGGGATGGTCTGTGTTAATATATTACTGTGCCATGCCAGGGGATGGTCTGGTTAATATAGCACTCTGCCATGCCAGGGGATAGTCTGGTTAATATAATACTGTGCCATGCCAGGGGATGGTCTGGTTAATATAGCACTCTGCCATGCCAGGGGATGGTCTGGTTAATATATTACTGTGCCATGCCAGGGGATGGTCTGGTTAATATAGCACTCTGCCATGCCAGGGGATGGTCTGGTTAATATATTACTGTGTCATGCCAGGCGATGGTCTGTGTGGAAGATGAGGTTGTTGATGTTCCCATTTTTATAACAGTCAGTAAAAGTGTATCTTAATTAGGTGATCTTTTTGTGTCTTATTGTTCTTTACATACACAGGGTACTGTATTTTAATTACCTCTGAACAGCAGGAGGGTGCTTCTAAGGCCTCTCCATTTTGTTGGAGTAGACTGTGCGACTCTCCTGCCATTGTTGGGCTAAAGGGCTTTGACACCTTTCGCTTCACACGTCAGTGCTAATTGAAGCTGTATCTCTTTTTCCTAGCAAGCTTGGTTGCCTAAGCATTCAGTCCTTTTAAAGTAAAATATATCATTGTAATGTATTTTTCTTCTTGGCTTTGAAAGTAAAAAATAGCTTCAGACTAAGCATTACTCACTCAGTTCCAGGTTGGATGGTGTTTTCAGGTTTCTGTTTGTTTGACATTTGTTGTATAGTTTGGGAATAATACTCCTTGGGTGTAGGAAGCATTCCAGGGAATTCCAGGTAATTCTGTCCAAAATCAGGTTGTAGGTTTGGAGTTTGGATTTGGAGTGAAGGTTATGTTGTTTAGGGTAGCATCCTGTATATGTCGCTGCCAAAAAATCTAAGTTTGTCTAACTCTAAATCAATCCATTTTTTTAAAACATGCAGAAATATTTTGTGAGCTCATATTCTCTCTCTCTCTCTCTTATATATATATATATATATACACACAGTTGAAGTTGGAAGTTTACATACACTTAGGTTGGAGTGGGTAAAACTCATTTTTCAACCACTACACAAATGTCTTGTTAACAAACTATAGTTTTGGGCAAGTCAGTTAGGATGTCTAGTTTGTGCATGACACAAGTCATTTTTCCAACAATTGTTTACAGACAGATTATTTAACTTATAATTCACTGTATCACAATTCCAGTGGGTCAGAAGTTTACATACACTAAGTTGATTGTGCCTTTAAACAGCTTGGAAAATTCCAGAAAATGATGTCATGGCTTTAGAAGCTTCTGATAGGCTAATTGACATAATTTGAGTCAATTGGAGGTGTACCTGTGGATGTATTTCAAGGCCTACCTTCAAACTCAGTGCCTCTTTGCTTGACATCATGGGAAAATCAAAAGAAATCAGCAAAGACCTCCGAAAAATTATTGTAGACCTCCACAAATCTGGTTCATCCTTGGGAGCAATTTCCAAACGCCTGAAGGAACCACGTTCATCTATACAAACAATAGTACGCAAGTATAAGCCCCATGGGACCACGCAGCCGTCATACAGCTCAGGAAGGAGACGCGTTCTGTCTCCTAGAGATGAACGTTCGTTGGTGCAAAAAGAGCAAATCAATCCCAGAACAACTGCAAAGGACCTTGCTGCTGGAGGAAACAGGTACAAAAGTATCTATATCTACAGTAAAGCCAGTCCGATATCGACATACGCTGAAAGGCCGCTGAGCAAGGAAGAAGCCACTGCTCCAAAACCGTTATAAAAAAAGCCAGACTGTGGTTTGCAACTGCACATGGGCACAAAGATCGTACTTTTTGGAGAAATGTCCTCTGGTCTGATGAAACAAAAATAGAATTGTTTGGCCATAATGACCATCATTATGTTAGGAGGAAAAAGGGGGAGGCTTGCAAGCCAAAGAACACCATCCCAACTGTGAAGCACA
Organism: Brachymystax lenok tsinlingensis; assembly: GCA_030435695.1. Lineage (NCBI taxonomy): Eukaryota > Metazoa > Chordata > Actinopteri > Salmoniformes > Salmonidae > Brachymystax > Brachymystax lenok. The sequence goes on along the minus strand of CM059806.1, from coordinate 17,731,877 downwards.
TGGGTGGCAGCATCATGGTGCACTTCACAAAATAGATTGCATCATGAGGCAGGAAAATTATGTGGATATATTGAAGCAACATCTGAAGACATCAGTCAAGAAGTAAAAGCTTGGTCGCAAATGGGTCTTCCAAATGGACAATGACCCCAAGCATACTTCCAAAGTTGTGACAAAATGGCTTAATGACAACAAAGTGTCACGATCTTCAGTACGGACAGACCAAGGCGCAGCGAGGCATCCAGTATACATATTTATTTATGAAACGTAACTGGGCAAAAACAACAAAATGAACGAAGATTGTAACACTGACAAAAGAACAAAACTATGCATAAACAATAACCCACAAAACCTATACGAAAACCCCAAACATATATATGGTTCCCAATTAGAGACAACGACACACAGCTGCCTCTAATTGGGAACCATTACCCCAACATAGATATATAACACCTAGAACATAAAAAACCCTACACCAAAACCAAAACAAAACACACCAGCCTGTCATTTCAGGCCTGGACGTGACACAAAGTCAAGGTATTGGAGGGGCCATCACAAAGCCCTGACCTCAATCCTATAGAACATTTGTGGGCAGAAGTGAAAAACTGTGTGCCAGCATGGAGGCCTACAAACCTGACTCAGTTATACCAGCTCTGTCAGGAGGAATGGGCCAAAATTCACCCAACTTATTGTGGGAAGCTTATGGAAGGCTACCCGAAACATTTGACCCTAGTTAAACAATTTTAAAGGCAATGCTACCAAATACTAATTGAGTGTATGTAAACTTCTGACCCACTGTGAATGTGATGAAAGAAATAAAATCAAAAATAAATCATTCTCTCTAATATTATTCTGACATTTCACATTTTAAAAATAAAGTGCTGATCCTAACTGACCTAAGACAGGGAATTTTTACTAGGATCTAATGTCAGGAATTGTTAAAAACTGAGTTTAAATGTATTTGGCTAAGGTGTATGTAAACTTCCGACTTCAACTGTATATATACATACAGTGCATTCGGAAAGTATTCAGACCCCTTGACTTTTTCCACATTTTGTTACGTTGCTGCCTTATTCTAAAATGTATTTAAAAAAGATATATACACACAGTACCCCATAATGACAAAGCGAAAAACATTTTTAGAAATGTTTGCAAATGTATTAAAAATATTAAACAGAAATGCCTTATTTACACAAGCCTCTGAATGTCCTTGAGTGGCCCAGCCAGAGCACGGACTTTAACTTTTTCAGTTTTTTAATTTTTATTCATTTGTAAACATTTATAAAAACCTGTTTTCGCTTTGTTATTATGGGGTGTTGTGTGTAGATTGCTGAGGATTTTTCATTTATTTAATCAATTTTGGAAAAAGTCAAGGGGTCTGAGTACTTTCCAAAGGCACTTAAAAAAAATCTATATATCAGAGATGCCCAACCCTTGTCCTGGAGAGCTAGACTCCTTCAGGCTTCAGCTAGACTCCTTCAGGCAACCCTAATCTCTCTCTCTCTTCTCTCTCTCTCACACTCACACACACACTGGCTGGTGCTACATCATGTCCTGTGTCTGGGTAGATTTTTCTACAACCTGAACCCCACTTGTCTCTACGGTTAGTCACATGTAGCTGTACATAGGCCTACTGATTCCACAAACACACACACACACACACACACACAGACACACATACACACACACACAGACACACACACATTATATATATATATATATATATATATATATATATATATATATATATATATATATATATATATATATAATTGTGTCTTCTTTTTGGTCCCAATTCCCACAAGGACATTTTCAAATTACTTGCTCTTCTAAAACCTCTCTTTCTCTCAACCTCTCTCTCTCTCCTCTCTTTCTATCTCTCTCATGCTTTCTCTCTCTCTCACAAACACAAACACTTCTACAGTATATACATGCTTATGCATACATATTACATAGCCACTGGCCAATGGAGCTCTGTAACTGAGGCAGACTGAATACATTTTAGAATTCATGGTAAAAAAGCCAGCGGGCCAGATAAGATTGAAGGTTGAACCAACACCGTGTGTATACATGTATATATGTATAGTTGTGTGTAGGCACTAGGCAGGTGCCTGGAGCGAAACTGGTGTCCAAGGATGAGATGTTGGAGGCAGTGGAGGAGGGTTGTTCTGAAGCCCTGTGTCCACACAGCAACATTACGTTGAGCATATAGATTTGCCCTGGGAGGATCACCCTTATCCGTCACTCCTATGACAGCCTTGGCCCTCTGGCCCTTTGGGCCTCCTGCCCCTCTAGGCCTCAGTGAGGAGTGCTGCTGAACATTGATCAAAATGTTGTCATATTAATGATAAAGTAGACTCTACTTGGGTGATCGGTGCTAGGCATCTCAAGTAGGATCGATCCACTGTTGAGGTAGGAACACTGCACAGAAACACTGTACTCAACCACTGTTAGTAGCAGGGAGAACAATACTCATCCCTGACAGTTAGTCTGTGCCCTTAGCACCCCTGTTCTCAAAGACAGCCAAGGTTTTCCTCTTCTCTCTTCTCCCTGTTGTACCGAACAGCCTTCACAACAGAGCCTTGTAGGATGCAGGGTCTGCCCTGGGGCTACATCAGCAGCTATCACACTGTTCTATCAGCTTCATGTTGTTAAGACAAACTGTGACATAAACTGCAGAAACAACAACCCCCTTGGGTTTCTATGCTAACTACAGCAGCCTTTGGAAACATATTGAATGAATGCACTGTGAGTGCAGAGTAGGGCTGGGCGGTATACCGTCTTTTACAATATACCGGTACTGATGCATGGACCGGGTTGGGTTTTTACTTCACCTTCTATAACTGTATTTGAATGTTTGGTTTGTTAAATGTGATACGCTGTGTGTAGCGTCCATTTTTATAGTTTACTCCGCTACTTGAGTCATCTCTCTCTATGCCACTTTCCACACAGACCTAGCTCCGCCCCCTGTCACTCAAGGAGCATTTGCTGTTCCTCGACCATGAGACACTTGTGTTCAGTCTGCATGGTCAATGCAGCACATGCAACAATGTTGATGACAACGATGCTGTTTTCACTTTCCTTCTCAAATCAAATCTAATTTTATTGGTCACATACACATGGTTAGCAGATGTTATTACGAGTGTAGAAAAATGCTTGTGCTTCTAGTTCCGACAGTGCAGCAATATCTAACATGTAATCTAACAAATCCACAACAACTACATAATACACAAAAAAACTAAGTGAAGTAATGGAATAAGAATATCTACATATAAATATATGGATGAGCAATGGCAGAGCGGCATAGGCAAGATGCAATAGATGGTATAAAATACTGTATATACATATGAGATGAGTAATACGTAATTCTTGATATAAATCCACTAGTGTTCTATAATTACACTATTAGTTTGTGTTTCTTACATCTGCAAATTACTAGTTTTTTCTTTTCTTAGCAAGTTGGGCCTAAATCATGTTAGCCTCTAATGCTAATTTCTAGTTAGCTGGCTAGCTAGCTAATAAATATACTGAGTCAGAGCAAACGTAACTAGCTATACAGCCTGATAATACCAGTGATTGTGTAGACCTAAATCAGCATGTTGTTTGTGCAACAGTATCTTCTACATCAAAGAGGAAAATGTGAAGCATGAATATGTTCGCTACATGAAGTAGCTAAGAGAAAACATTAAATGTAGCCAAAGATTATAGGGTCCCCTAGGAAACACTTATCAAAACTTTGGTTCCTTCAGTGTCACAATATCTCCCCCCAGGCATTTTCATTCGTTGTCATGTTAAACAACACTGTATTCGACTATAAACTCTCCTTCCAGACATTAAGCATCTCCAAACCAAAATTAAATCTAGAATCGGCTTCCTATTTCTCAACAAAGCATCCTTCATACCCTCGTATGAACATACCCTCGTAAAACTGACTATCCTACCGATCCTCGACTTCGGCGATGTCATTTACAAAATAGCCTCCAACACTCTACTCAACAAATTGAATGAAGTCTATCACAGTGCCATCCGTTTTGTCACCAAAGCCCCATATACTACACACCACTGCGACCTGTATGCTCTTGTCGGCTGGCCCTCGCTTCATATACGTCGCCAAAACCCACTGGCTTCAGGTCATCTATAAGTCTTTGCTAGGTGAAGCCCCGCCTTATCTCAGCTCACTGGTCACCATAGCAGCACCCACCCGTAGCACGCGCTCCAGCAGGTATATTTCACTGGTCACCCCCAAAGCCAATTCCTCCTTTGGCTGCCTTTCCTTCCAGTTCTCTGCTGCCAATAACTGGAACGAACTGCAAAAATCACTGAAGCTGGAGACTCATATCTCCCTCACTAACTTTAAGCACTAGCTGTCAGAGCAGCTCACAGATCACTGCACCTGTACATAGCCCTGTAAATATACCATCCAACTACCTCATCCCCATACTGTATTTGTTTATTCATTTTGCTCCTTTGCACCCCATTATCTCTACTTGCACATTCATCACATCTATCACACACATTCACGTCTATCACTCCAGTGTTCACTTGCTATATTGTAATTACTTCGCCACTATTTCCTATTTATTTCCTTACCTCCTTTATCATACCTCATTTGCACACACTGTATATATACTTTTTCTACTGTATTATTGACTGTATGTTTGTTTACTCCATGTGTAACTCTGTGTTGTTGTATGTGTTGAACTGCTTTGCTTTATCTTGGCCAGGTCGCAGTTGTAAATGAGAACGTGTTCTCAACTAGCCTACCTGGTTAAATAAAGGTGAAATATAAAAATATTCAATGTGCCCACTATTATATTATATTCTAAATATAGAATTAGAATAATCATTCTATTTCCATGATTCCAACAGTTCACCCAAGTGTTTTGATCTAAATCGCAAGTCAAATCGCAATTGCAACATTTAGTTAAAAATAAGGCCTAGATTATTTGCCCATATCATGCAACCCTATGTGGCAGAATGGGATTTATCTGAAATGAGTGCAGGAAATGCAGAGAAATATTTTGTGTTTAATTGAACAGTATTAAACAATCAGAATGGAGAAAGACCCACATACTACTCATAAAGCGATTTAGAACTTTTATTATTCAAAAACAAAAAAAAGCCATGGTATTTGTTCACCCTCACATTATTCTACCAGAAGTATGACACAGAGGCGTGTGATATCATCAAGCTCACAGTATAATGAAATCAATGAAACTGCTATCACGTCCCGAGGGAATGAGATTTCTGAGATTTGTGTGAGTGAGTTGCGCGCCACCGGAGAAATTCGACGTTCATGACGTTTGTTGTTTGCACAACAGCTGTGGATTTGTGGGTGTATTGAAATGACAGTCTTCCAGCAGATGCTAGGAGAGCAGAGAGGGGAACGAGAGGAGTGGAGAGCCATGGTTCATAAAATTATACTGTTACTCTTGTCTCTGGCATGGATTCTACAGGCCCGACCCTGATTGTTATTGCTGATATTTATACTGACTTATGATCCTATTTCACCTCCCTCTATCCCTGTCTTTTATACTCCACCTCCCCCCTCCCCTTCCTCCTCCTGTCTTTCCTCCTCCTCCTCTTCCTCCTCCACCTCCTCTCCCTTCCCTCCTTGTCCTGTCCTCGTCCTCCTCCACCTTCCTCCTCCTCCTCCTCTCGTTGTCCTCTCCTCGTCCTCCTCGTACTCTCCCTCCTTTCTTCCCTCCTCCTCCACCTTCTCCTCGTCCTCGTCCTCCTCTCCTCCTTCTCAGGTCCCAAGCAGGAGATGATCTATGACTTCTGGAGGATGGTGTGGCAGGAGAATTGCTTCAGTATCGTCATGATCACTAAACTGGTGGAGGTGGGCAGGGTAGGTTACTCTTCCTTTCGGTCATTTTGAAAGACCGCTCTTTACATAGGCCTATAGAAGAACTGCCAGTGAAATAAAATAGCTATGTATTATAAGTCTACAACCCAGTGGGCAAAGCTGGTTAAAATGACAACCAGATTACAACCATGAAGTCGTCCACTTTTTCTCACTGGAAACAGGAAGGATAGAAGAATGATTGTCATGGGATACTGTATTGTATTGATTTTGCTCTTGAACGTTGGTTTAGAGTTAAGCCAGCTAAAGCTGTAACCAACTGTAGACCCTGATTAAGGTCCAAATGTTCTGTGTGTTGTGTGTGTTCAGATGAAGTGCTGTAAGTATTGGCCCGAGGACAGTGAACTCTATGGAGACATCAAGATCACGCTGCTGAAGACGGAAACACTGGCCGAGTACACCGTCCGCACCTTTGCTATGGAGCGGGTGAGCGAATAGTCAAAGTCCTATCTAACAAATTATAAATAATTTGGATATGTATTGGTTCCTGGGATCCCATCCAATTTGAGAGTGTTTTGTTTACTCCATTTGTTCAGCCAGGCAGTTGAGAACACAGCCTTTATAGAGGCATTGATATCTAACAAATAATGAATCATTTTAATGTTAATTGGTCCTTGGAGTTATTCCTCATGTTTAAATAAAGATGTCTTAATAAATGTCCTACTGTGCCAACTTTATGTGTCTGTTTGTTGATCCTGATTTTGATTAGACCCTCTGTATTCTCCCCTCCAGAGGGGCTATCCAGCCAAACATGAGGTGTGTCAGTTCCACTTCACCTCCTGGCCAGAGCATGGTGTTCCCTACCACGCCACAGGCCTGCTGGCCTTCCTACGCCGGGTAAAGGCCTCCACACCCCCCGACGCTGGGCCCGTGGTCGTCCACTGCAGGTAACATCCTGTCTGAGTGATGCAGTGTTGCTTAAAAAAGTTCCATCGTGCTGGACATCATGCTGGATATGACCTCCAACCCCTAACCCCTGACCTCTAACCCCTGACCTCTCTCCTCTATGTGTTAGTATGGGAGCAGGCAGAACAGGCTGCTACATCGTACTGGACGTCATGCTGGATACGACCTCCAACATCTAACCCCTGACCTCTAACCCCTGACCTCTCTCCTCTATGTGTTAGTATGGGAGCAGGCAGAACAGGCTGCTACATCGTACTGGACGTCCTGCTGGATACGACCTCCAACCCCTAACCCCTGACCTCTCTCCTCTATGTGTTAGTATGGGAGCAGGCAGAACAGGCTGCTACATCGTACTGGACGTCATGCTGGATATGGCAGAGTGTGAGGGAGTGGTGGACATCTACAACTGTGTCAAGACCCTCTGCTCCAGACGCATCAACATGATACAGACAGAGGTAAGAATATATTCTATATATCAGAGATGCCCAATCCTTCCCTAGAGAGCCAGGTTTTCCCTCCAACCCTATTCTAACACACGTATTATCTGATTAGTTTCAGGTATGTTAGCACAGGGTTGGTGCAACCAGGAATCCATCAGGAATTCATTGAAATAATCACAGATCAACAGAGATATGATGTAACCTGGGGAGAAATGTGATGATCAAATAAGATATGTATCCTCATTAATGCTTTTAAATTCAGGTCACTGAGATTCTTTGTACTCCAAGATGTCAAAACAAATGTACGAACTAACTGCGTTGAATAAACTGATATTTAGATAGGCTACATAGCATGGGTTGGGCGTTTGTGCTTTTGGCTCTTTTTATGTATGTTCTAACATCCTCTCCTTTCCTATTTTTTTTTTATTATTAGCGGTTAGCAAAACAACATTTGTTTGTGGGCATGGTGATTTGATGAATGTTGACATTTTAACAATTAGTTGAGATTAAGAACAGTAATCACATCCCCCCAAACCGCTAGCAATTTTGGTCCTATTGTCAAAACAAGATATTAGACGTTTCTTGTTAGTTTCTCAATCTCACTGTCTTGTCTGTCACTCTCGTTCTACCTCCCTCCTTCCCCCCCTCCCTTCTTTCCTTCCCTCTCTCTCTCTCTCTCTCTCTCTCTCTCTCTCTCTCTCTCTCTCTCTCTCTCTCTCTCTCAGGAGCAGTATGTGTTCATCCATGATGCCATTCTGGAGGCCTGTCTGTGTGGAGAGACAGCTATACCCGTTCTTGAGTTTGCTCTGACCTATAAGGAGATGCTGAGGGTTGACTCACAGAGCAACACCTCCCAGCTGCGGGAGGAGTTCCAGGTAAGACTAGTAGGAAGTTTTGTAAACATTGTTTTGGCAACCAGAAACTATCTGACTAGATAACAACCGGAATTTGACTTCTTTTCCATTACGTAATGATGTCCTCAATATGTTTGTAAAGAAAATGGTTGGGGTTGATGTTTGTTGTAACAGTGAAAATCTTAATTGTACTAGCAGTAATTGTGCAAACTTAGATCTACTAACTCTCACCAAACCACTAGTTATGGCACAGTACAGTACCATGTCCTTAGCTGAATGCATGGTCTATTGCAGCAGTCTGAGATTGTAAATTAAAGTCATATTTCTGTATGAGATGATCTCAGTTCATCTGACTAGATGGATCTTCCTTTTCTTCCATTTTATTGACACAAATCATTAGTGACCTTCACCATGCATAATTACAGCTACTTATCTCTTTCAGACCGAGCTATTAAATACATTCATGATGGTTATTATCGTCCAATGAAATATCTTCACTGAAATCAGACATTTAGAATGAATCCCAAATAGCACCCTATTCCCTGTATAATGCACTACTTTTGACTAGAGTCCTCTAGGCCCTCGCCAAAAGAAGTGCACTAAATAGGGAATAGGGAGCCATTTTGGACACCGATTTTGATAATAATTTAAACACATATCTCCAAGATGTAATCCTGATGCAATGTAAGTTGGTCATAATTAGAATGCACCATTCATACTGTCAAATTCAACAGGGAGTTATAATTCAACACAATACACAGCAAGTTAAATAATCAGTTTAATTTCCCTTCCAATTTTATTTCCCAAAGCCTCAATGTGCTTATACATAATGTATGTGGTTTGCGATTAAATGTGTTTTTATCCATTAAGCCCCTTCATGGTTTTTTGACTGATGCTAAATGCGTTTTAAAGTTTCAGCCGGATGATGATTAGACAGTGAAATATTTGCGGTTGTCAAATATTGACAGTTAGACAGTTTGAGCTGAGTACATTTTCAATGCCCTTGTCCTCTTTCTCTTTTCTCTCTCGTCTCGCTCTGTCTCTCTCCCTCTCTTTGTCTCTCTCTCTCTCACTCTCGCTTTCTGTCTCCGTTTCTCTCTCTGTCTTTGTCTCTCACTGTCTCTCTCTCTAATAAACACCCATGCACTCTTCTCAATTTGTCTCTTCCCTCTCTCCCAGACGTTGAACTCTGTGACCCCTCACCTGGATGTGGAGGAGTGCAGCGTATCCCTGTTGCCGAGGAACCGCGAGAAGAACCGTAGCATGGACGTCCTGCCCCCCGACCGCGCCCTGGCCTTCCTGGTCACCACTGAGGGCATTGCCGAGGGCAACAACTACATCAACGCCGCTCTCACCGACAGCTTCCACCGGCCCGCCGCCTTCGTGGTCACACCTCACCCGTTACCGGGAACCACGGCAGACTTCTGGAGGCTGGTCTATGACTATGGATGTACCTCGGTGGTGATGCTCAACCAGATCAACCAGTCCAACTCTGCCTGGGTGAGAAGAGGGGAGGTGAGGGGGAGAGGATGGAGGAAGGAAGAGGGGAGTGAATTGATGATGTTGACTGACTGACTGACTGATTGACTTAGCGAGCTCTGTGGCTAACAGGTACTGATCAAATATCTCATCCTCATACTTGATTGGTCAAAGCTGTACTCTGACCAATCCCATGTCATAGCAAGCTGACCTTTTGCCTTTGTGTAGATTAATTAATAGTTGATACATTTTTTGCCTGCTTGTCAGGGCGTTACCATGTCCGTTAGCATTTCACTGTTAGTCTACACCTGTTGTTTACGAAGCATGTGACAAAGAACATTTGATTTGATTTCTTATTATTCTGTTCTCGTCCGTGTGTTTGCTCATGTGTGGCTTTGTCTGTGGCCTTCTTATCTTTCACCTGTGACTGTGTGTTGGTGCTGGTCTGACTAATGTTTACACAATGGCTCTCATCTAGAACTGGCTGTCTCTCTCTTGTCTACTCTCACTCCTTCCCTCATTCCCTCTCGCTCTTTCTCCTCCACTCTCTTCCTCTCCTTCCTTGATGCTTTCTCTCCTCTCACTCTCTTTCTTTCTCCTTCTCTCTCTTGTCTCTTGTTCCCCCTCCCTGTATCGTCTCTGCCCTACTATCCTTCTATTCCATGTCTTAATTGCTCTCTTTTTTTCCTCCCCTCTCTGTTCTCTCTTTCCCATCCCCCACTCCCTCCATTTCTCTCTCTACCAGTAGATTAACAGTGTACCCCAGTCGTCTGTGCTACCTGTCTCTGTGTATAAATATTTATCTATCCCTCTGCCCCCGTCACCTTGTTAATACCTCTCTGTCAACGTGAGTGGACATTATCGCTACCTTGTTCCTCCCCTGGTTCCTGCCTCCCTCCTACCTCCCCCTTCCCTCCCCTTCCTGTCACAGCTAACACTGTTAGCATGTTAACACTACACTCCCCTATGTCTCCCTCCCTCCCTTTATCCCTCATTCCCTTCTTGCTCCTCTCTCCATCCCCCTCGCTGTCACAGCTAACACTGTTATCAATTTAACACTACACTCCCCAGTGTCTCCATCCCTCCGTTCCTCCCTTCGGCTAACGAGTCTTTGAAGCAGCTGCGACCTGCATTGACTGAAGACCTTGGCCCGGTCTGTGTGCAATGTGCACCAATCCCTGATTGACTCCATGTGTATTTCTCCCAGGCACTGTCGAGGTTACCCCCTGACCACACTTCATTCATTTATAATGGGCTAATGTTAATAATTTAGAGTGATGAATTATTCAAATGCTGTGAAACGCTGTAAAACTGTGTGGTGTGTGTGTTGTGCTATGTGATTGATTGTACTCAGCGTTCTCAATAATGACAGTGTTTTCTGCTCATTCTGTTAACACTGCTACTATGTGTTGGATAATTGGATAATTGTGGATCTGGCTAAATGTCTGTCCTGTCGATCCTCAGGCGTCTTGTTATTGACTTCTGCCATCCTGCTCTGTGACATAATGATTTGATTTCACTCCTCCGCCTCCATAGTCCGCTAATCACTTGTTATCTTCCTCTTATTTCTTCCTCCCCCCTCCCCCTCCCCCTCATTCTCTCTCTCTCTCTCTCACTCTGTCCTCCTCTCAGCCATGTCTAAAGTACTGGCCAGAGCCTGGGCTGCAGCAGTTTGGACCAATGACAGTGGAGCTCCTGTCCATGACGGCTGATGATGACGTCATCATTCGTCTGTTCCGGGTTCAGAACATCATGCGGGTAGGTCATAGGTCTTTGTTCGTGGTCAATGATAGACTGGCTGTCTAAGTTTCTTTTTTGCGCTTTGATAAGTTAAGGGACTACAGTTTGAAATTAACCGGCTGACTAAATCTGTCTCATGTATAGAAATGTTGATTAATGTTGCATTGTCCATGTCAAATAATAAAGTAATAATAAAGGCAAGTTTTGAGATTATTTCAGTCTGCTGGTTCCATCACTAAGCAAGTCTGACAGTTTAGTCATATCTCTTTAATTTGGTCAAGTTCTTAAAACATATTTTCCCGCTGTCTCTTCATTCGTATTTAGTAGAGAGCCTAATGGCCCCTTTTATATTTGTAGTCTGTCTACTGAATATGTGAGATGAGGCATGTATTAGTCACCATACACTTTACAATTATTGTCAATGACCTGAAATGTATTTTTGACAGCGTAATGATGAAATTATCATATTGTCAGCCTTTTCAATGCCAGTTAAATCATTGTAGATGCGTTGTGGTCTGTGTGTATGCATGTGTGTGTGTGTGTGTGTCTATGTCTTTGTGTGCTGTATTCCATAGCTATGTGCCTCTCTCCTAGCCGTTGACTGCATGTCGTCTTTGTGATTGTGACTAGCTTAGTCTCCCAGCATTGATCAGACAGACACTTCCCAACACCTCTCTCTGACCTCATCCACCTTTCACCACCCAGGTGTTCCTCTATTAGCCTCTAGCAAAACAACTCCTCTTGTCAGCTAGTCTCCCTGCCTCTGTCTCCCTACCTCCCCCTCCTCACCACCCTGTCAGCTAGTCTCTCTGCCTCTGTCTCCCTACCTCACCACCCTGTCAGCTAGTCTCTCTGCCTCTGTCTCCCTACCTCCCCCTCCTCACCACCCTGTCAGCTAGTCTCTCTGCCTCTGTCTCCCTACCTCACCACCCTGTCAGCTAGTCTCTCTGCCTTTGTCTCCCTACCTCCCCCTCCTCACCACCCTGTCAGCTAGTCTCTCTGCCTCTGTCTCCCTACCTCCCCCTCCTCACCACCCTGTCAGCTAGCCTCCCTGTCTCTGTCTCCCTACCTATCCCTTCTAACCACCTGTCAGCTAGCCTCCCTACCTCACCACCCTGTCAGCTAGCCTCCCTACCTCTGTCTCCCTACCCTTTACCACCCTGTCAGCTAGCCTCCCTGCCTCTGTCTCCCTACCCTTTACCATCCTGTCAGCTAGCCTCCCTACCTCACCACCCTGTCAGCTAGCCTTCCTGCCTCTGTCCCCCTACCCTTTACCACCCTGTCAGCTAGCCTCCCTGCCTCTCTCTCCCTACCTCCCCCTCCTCACCACCCTGTCAGCTAGCTTCCCTGTCTCTGTCTCCCTACCTCCCCCTCCTCACCACCCTGTCAGCTAGCCTCCCTGCCTCTGTCTCCCTACCTCCCCCTCCTCACCACCCTGTCAGCTAGCCTCCCTGCCTCTCTCTCCCTACCTCCCCCTCCTCACCACCCTGTCAGCTAGCCTCCCTGCCTTTGTCTCCCTACCTCCCCCTCCTCACCACCCTGTCAGCTAGCCTCCCTACCTCACCACCCTGTCAGCTAGCCTCCCTGCCTCTGTCTACCTACCCTTTACCACCCTGTCAGCTAGCCTCCCTGCCTCTGTCTCCCTACCCTTTACCATCCTGTCAGCTAGCCTCCCTACCTCACCACCCTGTCAGCTAGCCTCCCTGCCTCTGTCCCCCTACCCTTTACCACCCTGTCAGCTAGCCTCCCTGCCTCTCTCTCCCTACCTCCCCCTCCTCACCACCCTGTCAGCTAGCTTCCCTGTCTCTGTCTCCCTACCTCCCCCTCCTCACCACCCTGTCAGCTAGCCTCCCTGTCTCTGTCTCCCTACCTATCCCTTCTAACCACCTGTCAGCTAGTCTCTCTGCCTCTGTCTCCCTACCTCACCCCCTTGTCAGTTGGTCTCTCTGCCTCTGTCTCCCTACCTCCCCCTCCTCACCACCCTGTCAGCTAGCCTCCCTGCCTTTGTCTCCCTACCTCCCCCTCCTCACCACCCTGTCAGCTAGCCTCACTGCCTCTGTCTCCCTACCTCCCCCTCCTCACCACCCTGTCAGCTCGACTCACTGCCTCTGTCTCCCTACCTCCCCCTCCTCACCACCCTGTCAGCTAGCCTCCCTGCCTTGCTCTCCCTACCACTCCCTTCTTACCACTTGTCAGGTATAGCGTCCCTAGTCTCTCTCCTTGCCTCCCCCTAGCACCTCCCCTCCTCCGCCCGCCTCACCTCCCTGTCAGCCCTCTGTCACCCGGACAGAGCCTTGTCCCCCTCAGTGTCACCCCCAGTCTCCCCATGGAGGGGGGAGGAGGGGGAGGCAGCTCTCAGAAATGATCCCCACTGCCTCTTCACAGGATCCCACTGATCCTACCAATCAGAGCTGTCCAGCAACAGGAACAGGGAGGGAGGATGATATACACTTTCCCAGCAAGGTATTCCATCTCACAGTAGAAAATGTAATCTATGGGCAGCAGGTAGCCTTGCTGTTAGCGTGTTGGGCCAGTAACCGAAAGGTTGCTAGTTCGAATGTGCCCTTGGCCGTGACCTCACTCTCAGATGGTGTCTCAGAGGGAGTTGGGATATGCATAAAACACATTTCAAATCCACAAATGGTATTAATACACTTAGTACAAGTCAATGACTGTATATATGAATGGACAATGCCATTGATCACGTGACACCACGTATTCCTATGTGAAGACTCAATAGCTCATTGAAGCCAAATTAAGTCAGTTAAAATTGTGTCTCATGGAGACATAACATTTGCAGTTTAAGCTACTCCAGGAAGTGATGTTGCAGGCTAGCTCAGTGCTGCCCCTTCTCATTGAATATCTCAAGTTGAAGGCCGACCGGGGTACTACAGTTTGCTATTAGCAACTCAATTATCCTTTTACCTTCTTCTGTGTGTGATTTTTAAATAATCGGTTCAACGACATACATCTGGTGTATTAGAAGCAATTATTGGTACCATGATTGTATAAAAATTAAGATTGACCACGTATTTTTCCATTCACTATAATGGTGGATCCTGTTTTCTGCAGACAATACCTGCAGTACTGCGGTCGGCCTTGAACGTCTCCGGGACAAATATAAGCACCCACCAAATTATTATTATTATTGTAAACACTAGACCACTAGACTACTATACCAGAGACAGGAATGATAGGAGCCTTGGCCCCAAGGGGAAAGGTGGCAGGTCTTTGCCATTTCTACCAGTGTCCTTCTAGGTTAGAGATGTCCATTCTAGGATGCCATACATGTCTACAACACAATATTAGCATTGTCCTCCGTTTCTCTCCTTGCTCTCTCTCTCTCTCTCTCTCTCTCTGTCTCTGTCTCTGTCTCTCTCTGTCTCTCTCTTCTCTCTCTCCCCCCAGCTCCAGGAAGGTCAGCTGGTGGTTCGTCATTTCCAGTTCCTGCGCTGGTCTCCATACCGTGACGTCCCAGACTCTAAGAAGGCTTTCCTAAGCCTGCTGGCCCAGGTCCACAACTGGCAGAGGGAGTGTGGAGAGGGACGTACCATCGTCCACTGTCTGTGAGTTACCACTGTCCACCATTTTGCTCATCAATCTCATCATCCCGTAGGGAAGTTTAGTTTGCAGATAGGATTCACAGAAATAATTCAAATGACCCGTGCATTGCGATTGATTTTAGCGATCGTGATCTCTGTAAAAACGTTGAGGAAGTTGGCTTATGAAGTTTACAGCTGCGCGCTAGTCAGATTGATTCTCGGGCCATAGGGACACTATAAAAACAAAACCCTATTTCACATTGAGGGCCCCATTGGCTCTTGTTGACTCCTGTTGTGAGCATACTGTACAGAAAGCATGTTGCATCCATCTTGTGGGACAATCGCGTACAAGCATTTTTTTTGGAACAATGTTGTACATTTTCAAAATAGAGTTTGCAAGACAGAACTCTGTGGCTTTTTGCAAAACGGTAAGTACGTTTTCAAATCTAGTTGCCTTCTAAAAACATAAATACATTCAGAAAAACTAAAGTATACCTTCAAAATTGCTAATAGATTCATCAAAAGAACACGACTGCTTGCAACGTTTTGGGGTGTAACGCCAAAGTATTATAACGAGTAATGTACTGTAACTAATTATTTTTCCCAGGGTGTAATAAGTAAATCAATTTGTTATTGTTCAAAGAAGTAACAACTAATAGCTTGTATGTTCATTTTTTGAGTAACGACCCCAACATGGCTAATGAGTAACTCAAAGTTAATTAGAAGTAACCCAACTTCATTCTCTGTATCTCTGCATGTCTGCAATATTGTAACAAATCATAACTGCAGTCCCCATTGCCTAGATATTTCCAAATATTGTACATGGTATGATGACACTGATGGGGTGATTTAGAACTTTGTGCACTTTGTGTATTTACTGATTGCCAGAAACAGTCAAAACAATTGCACACATTTCTCTTCTGATGAAGACAATGGGTTGTATTCTGTGAACAGAATCTTTTTTTTATCACTGATGACACTTGTATTTCAAGCTTTGCAAAAGGTGGTCTAAGATATGCAAGTCATGTACTAAGGCAAGAAAATGATCAGATGTCCTCTAAATGTATTTGATCATTGCTGTTCTGCTACAGTATAGATACTTTTCAACACAGATCCCAAAATTGCTTGTACGAGATTGATCAATATTTTAATCAGAGGTCACGCCTTGCTTCAGTAGATTGTGTTATTATGTTGGTTCCGGTCCCACTTGCTAGTTTAACAACCATCAAAAGCACATGTTTTTGAACTATTACTTTCTACTTAAAGCACTTAGCTTGCCTGTGTGTAGTGTTAAATGAGGCAGGATAAAACGTCAACCCCCAAGTGTTCACAACTACACTCCTATTTACCAGAACAGTTTTCATAATTACTGTAAAAAAGGCTTTAGTTCCCTAGCCTCTCCTACACTTCAGCTACACTACATATCTCTATCCAGCCTGGATTGGGCTCTGGGGTCCACATGCTAAGCCTGCATTCCAAATGGAACCCTGCGCCATATTAGTGCACTATTTTGGACCAGAGCTCTATGGGGCCTGGTCAAAAGTAGTGCACTACCATAGGGAATAGGGCTCCATTTGAGATGCAGCCCTGTATCAGATGTACTTCCACGTTTATGGATTTAATGAGAGCATTCCTCAGATGCCAGTCTGCTAGTCTTCAAAGTTCTCCGCATTGATGTTTTTCTGACAGCCACCTTGATCCGAGTGTGACTGAGCTGTGACATTTCACTTCATGGCTTTCCCCGTAACAGCTTCTGCCTCCGTCTCTGCCCTGTATCCTAGAGACGTGACTCAAATTGATGTCTGTGTCAGTTACAGTCTCTCTGTATGTGTCTGTGTTTGTGTCTCTATATTTATCTCTCTATGGGCATGTGTCCGTGTCTGTACCTGTTTCTGCGCCATATACCCCAGTTTGACAAATTCTGACACATTTCGCAACACAGGCTACTCTCTGTGGTCAGAAAGTGTATACATAATGATTCAAAGTCACTGACCACGTACTGTGTTTCTCCCTGTGTGTGTGTAACAGTAACGGTGGTGGTAGGAGTGGTACGTTTTGCGCTTGTACCATGCTGCTGGAGATGATACGTCATCACAGCCTGGTGGATGTCTTCTACGCTGCCAAGACGCTACGCAACTCCAAACCCAACATGGTGGAGACCATGGTAAGTAATAACCTTGATTTAACCAGGAAAGACCCTTTTTAGAACCTCTTTTGGTAAGGCGATCTAATGCGGTGGACAGGAGTGTACATGTCATAAGGCTTAGTTCAGTCAAACTTGCAGTGGTTTACAGTATTTACACACTCAAATACAGATCGCTGATCGATTGAATTCAAGCTTTAATCTATAGCAAAGTATCCATGAAATGTTGACACCTGTGTTGTTTTCAGGAGCAGTACCGGTTCTGCTATGACCTGGCCTTGGACTATCTGGACGCCTTGGACTGCCTGAGTGAGATAGAAGTGAGATAACACTGATCCCAGATCAGCTCAGGCCCAGTAGAAATGGAGTGGAGTCCTGGGCCTAGCCTGGATCTCAGCCTGGGTCCACATTACCTGGGCTTCCCAGCCTTGTCCTAGCCTGAGTCCACAGCCTGGGCCTGGACCTGGGCCTGAGTCCACACTGCTCTGCTTTTCTCTCTACACTTCTACATCTAGCACAGATTTGTCAGACCTTCTGAACCCTAGAAGGAGTGTAGGGATAGAGGTCTGGGACTCGCCGCTGTCTTAGCCTGAGTCCGGCCTGGTCCACACCACTCCGTCCTGGGTCTCCCCTTGGGTCTACAGCCTGGGTCTAGCCTAGTTCCTGCTCTGCTTCCCTCTTGTCTCTTCCCCCAGGTCTGGGTGATTCAGTGTATCTGCTGCCGTAACGGACCTGGACAAAAAAACTATGAGAGCGAAAGAGAGGGAGACAGAGAGATGATGGGACATGCTTCTACCTTCTACCTGTCGTATAATGCACTGTTTTCCTTTCCCCTGCATTCTTATCCCATCTGTAAGTTACTCTTCTGTTCTGTGCCACATACTATCTGCCACACCCAAGGAAGAGGACAAGGAAATGGGCAGGATCGTCCTCTTCTCATTGAATGTTTTTCTGGTCACCTGACCACTGGTGGTATACTCAAAGGTCTCTGCAACTTCCTGCCTTATTTTATTATGTCAATGACAACAACAATAACAACAACAACAAAAAACACAAAAGCTGAAGTTTAACAACAAGACAATGATGTCACAACTGCAGAAGATAAAATATGTAAACTATTGGGTGATTTTGTGTGTTTGTTTTGTAATAGGTGCAACGATCTTGTAAATGATGCAATGATATACTGTTGGTGAACATCTGATGTTACTGTACACTGGTGTTTTCTCTGGTGAGGCTGGAATGGCTATTTCTCCATCGGCAGAGAAGAAGTTTACAAAGATAAATTCTGTTGGGTGCATCGATCCTATGGTCCTACTGTACAGAAAAGACCTATCTGGTTTATTATTTATTGTACGTGTAAATAGATTGTTTTCCAGATGTTTCTAGATGTTTGTTGTCTTAACTCTGTGTCAATTCATTATCTTTTGTCTATAAACAACATGGTCTCATTAGAATAATGTCAAAAAAGTGCTGTTTAACCATTGTAATTATATGCCACCCAATTACTTTTATGTCACTTCTGGTGACATATTACTCCATATTTGTAATGAGATATGTCTGCTATAAATTACATTCTAGTTATATGTCACCCAATTTGACATTGTACTCATGTAATTTCTGGTGACATATTACTCCATATTTGTAATGAGATATGTCTGCTATAAATGAAGACCACTTGAGCACCTGCATGCCAGTCAGTCGTTAGTGTTTCCATTGCAGTTTGTGACCCAGTCTGCTTCAGGGGACCGTCCCCACTGCTACCAGAGACTGGGGTTGCAAAATTCCAGTAGCTTTCCCAAAATTACCAGATTTTTCCTGATATCCCGGTTGGCGAATTCCCGGGATCAGGAACGGAATAAGCAAGAAGGGAATCCTCCAACTGGGAAACCTATAACTTGGAATCTTATTACTGGGATTTCAGGAAACCTGGAAAGTTTAGAGAAGTTACCTAATTTTGCAACCCTATGCGAGAACCCCAGAGAGTAATGTAACAAAAAAATGACATGATTTGTCTCTAGCTGTGGGAACAAAGGTGATCAGTTTACAGAAATTAGTTGCTTTTTACATTTGTATTTATTCATTCAATGTTTTATTTTATAATTGTGTATAAATGAAAACAAATAAAATATTACGATGTTGGTAATATCATATGATTCATGCACTTTCTACGTTTAAAAAAAAAATGTTTAGACACTTGGAATGGCAGACAAAGCAATGCATTTAGTTTTTATGTGATTTTAGCCTCACCCTTTCATGCACTTCAATTATCTTTGGCTATCATTTTATTGCAGGAAGCATCTTATAACGCACACACACACACACTATTACAATGTGCTTGTTAAACAAGAACCCTAGTCTTTTCTGTTGACCTGTAGTTTAATTTACCTTTATCATTTAATGAAGTGTAGAGTTAATGGTTTGGTGTTATCATGTAACCAGACTGACTGGCTGGTTCTGCTACAGAGCCCTAATTGAAGAAGCCTGATGAATCTATTGATCCAGTCTACACACCATCCCACCTCAGATAGAGAGACAGGGCAGAGAGAGCGACAGGTAGCCCACCTTACCTCACCAACTCATACATCATAGAGAGGTCCAAAAAGAACATTAATTGCATTTAATTAGATTTTATTTTCATAAGGTCCTGATAAGTCTTGACGATAGAACATCTCGCCCCTCTATGTTCAGTCTGTCCATCGATCTCTGCCTTAGGTATCTATTTTCGGCTGGCGTTAAGGCGGCGTTAGTGTCAGACGCATGTTAGTTTGCAATTTCGTCATGTAGATACTGGCGCACTGGAATTTTCAAGCAATTTACGTGTCTTATATCAACTCGCTTGAGGTGTGTCGTTAAAAACATGATCTAAAGTTCTAATTTCACACAGCACTGATAGGGATATTTAATACCAACCAAAAGCTGGTTTTAGCGGTAACACAGTTGGTTATGACATGAATCTTGACAGCAGAAATGCAGCCTATCCAGCCAAGACGCGTACTGCCCATGTGCAAATGGGTCAAGAGTAGCCTAATGTGCTTTTAGTGCCGTTATACTTTGTATTTAGAAAAAAAAAAGCATAGCCTCCCCACCTCTCAATTAAGGCTTTTTTTTTTGTCTGCCCAATGCAATCACGAAGTAGTCAAGACTGTCAATAAAGGGTTTGGCTCCTGAGACCGCTTGTACATACATCTTAATCACCAAAGCTTCATTAAAATATCAAGACGTGTAAAACGTGAGCTGACGTTCACTTTTTATCTATGTGTTGTAGGCAGGCCGTTATTATTTTTGCCACGCAGGTCCTGTTTTGGACATGCGTAAAACCCCCTCCATATGATGTAGGATACGTGTCCATGTCCATCATGAAACGAGAGATGAGAACCTCGGTGAACCTAGTATTTAGGGTATGTGTAACCTGTAAAAATAGCTTGTTTTCCGTTTTCATATGTTCAAAACCGAAGCCCTCCCTTAGGCCTACTATAACGACAGCTAGTTCAACAGCAATGCATGTCTTGTTTATCCTGCCGATTTTATATCATTACATTTGACATTTATTAATTGTTGTTGTTTAAAAAAAATGGATTGCTTGTTTTTCGTTAAACTTCCTGGTTTTATGGTGACAACGTCCGTGGCACGTTTGCAATACAACTTCTGGAGATGTGTGAATGCGATCTGATCTGTAAAAGGTTCCGATTATGTTCACAAAACATAAGCGTATTTGGTTTGTTTAGTTTGTTATAATAGAGCCCTTCATCTCTATATCTCTTTATATCTCTCCCCCCTCCCCTTTCTATAACGGAGTAGAAATGCATAGACGGCAGAACAATTTACAGCGCGGAAACGATCAATAAAGGATTATGTCTCGGTCCAAAGGAAAACTATTTCAACGTTTCTTCTGAGCCTACCTAGTGGTAACAGAGACGTTCTCTCGGGCCACCAGGGTTGGGAATGTTGTTAATGTTGAAATCACAGAAACTATGTCAAACGGCTGGTGGTCCCAGGGGAATGAGTTGAGAAACACTGGGTTGTTGTGTTTGTGTGTGGTTGTGGTTGTGTGTGTAATAGGCTACTGGCACTCCACAAGGGAGTCTTACAGTGGAGGTGATTGTTGTTACTGTTGGATGCCTACAGTATGAATGAGCGTTTGAAATTGAATGATGGGTAAATATCAAAATCCCCATTGTGTTGAGAGAAACAGGTTCCATGCAGACAAAACTATTCTCTCTGCATCTGTTTGTGTCTGATTACACACACCTGGAGATGGTTCAGCCATTGTGTTATTTTTTTTCCTGGACAGAAAAACACGCATCTCCTGGGATCTCCACCGTTCTCTCAATTTTCTCCTCCTTTCTCTCTTTCTCTCTCTTTCTCTCCAGGCCTACCTAAATACTAAGGCAGTGTCCATCGTTGTGGCTGCTCCCAGGCTCCTTTGTTGCTGGGTGAATGAGAAGAGGAAGAGACAGGCTACCAAGAGAGTCACAGGAAGCAGGTAAGACACTCACCTGGATATCTTCAATTGACTATTACCTGTCTTGTTTTTGATACTATTTATGTTGTATTTTAACTGTCACATCTGATTGATCCCTATTAGGTCAAACATCTTAGCAGACTTGTGTCTGTGCCTCTTCATACACTTGCTGGATTACTGGTAGGAACTAAGCTGGTACTCAGTGCAAGACTGAGAGCCAGTACTGAGAGCCAATGCTAAATAATTCTGAAACTGAATTCTTTGGCGCACGCGTCCAACTTGTTGGTTTGAGGAGACAGATGGTCTTAGGAGAAGCAGGATGCCTGCCACACTGCAGCTCACATACACACACCACACACACACACATACACCACTCCCTTGGGCCCCGGCACCAGAGTGGCCCCTTATAGCTCCTACACAGGTCCCTGTCATAGTTGGACTTCTCAAATGTCACAGAATGTTTTGGGTTTTCCAGAGATTTCCAGCCGGCCAGGGTTTTAGTGATGACAGTGTGGCTTGTGTGTGTTTTGGTCTGGCCAGGATTTGATTTGAGTGCGTATGCAGCTGGTCCTGGCCTGGCGCCCTGGCAGAGTGGCAGCATTTTGGTGTGTGTGTTTCTGTGTGTGTATGGCGACATCTTGGAAAGCATCAAGACGGTGATTGCAATGGCATGCAGTGCTACTGCTGCTGCTGCTACTGCAAATGGAGCTCTTATCCTCTCCCCCGCTGTCCCTGACTAAAGGCCTGCCGTTTTTAAATGGATCCCGTCATGCAGCGGAGTGGATAGACACATGAATCAATTAATACTCTCCTCGTTTTAACACTGAAGGCGTGTGGAGATCTCTTTGTGTGTGTATCGCTGTGTGTGTGTGTGTCACAGTGTGTGTGTGTGTGTGTGTGACACAGTGTGTGTGTGTGTGTCCCAGTGTGAATTCCTCTTCTCATTTTTAGCATAACTTTACATCACATTAAAACATCACATTAAAACATCACATTAAAATCAAATTGCTCTTCAGATGACGAAACCCTTACGTTCATTGAGATTATACACCATGCATTTACTCTCTCTGATAATACGATATCTATATAGCTCTGTGGAGACTTATAAATGGTATTCTAGAAACAATTAAAAAGCAACGTTTAGGAAAACATCCTATTCAATATAGCAAGGATCATCGATCACGTCAAGAGCAGGTGATTGAACCGCCATGAAGGTATCACTTCCTAATGACAAATCTGCCGTGTGGTAAATGTATCTCTCCACCAGTGATGGTAGCTCAAGACAGTGAGGACATCTAAAGGGACCAAGGATGGAAAATATGACATTTAATGGTGTTCTTTCCTGTGGTATAACCTATGAAGACCGGAAAGAGGAAGAAGGAAGAAATCAAAAATGAAAGAAGATGGGAGGAGATGATGGCTGAGGGCCACCCGCTAATGGACCTGTGTTATTCCAGCGCTCTGCAGTTCACAAGGCTCTGCATCCCCATCCATCCGTCAGTCTCTCTCTTTCTCCCTCTCTATCTCTCTTCTTCTCTCTCGCCTCTTCTACTCTCTCTCTGTCTCTCTGATGGAGAGCTTTGCCTGGAACTCTGTGGAGGGTGAGGTGACCTGCCTCAGTGTGATTAGTTATACTAGCCTAGCCTAGTACACACCATTCCCTCACAACACATGAGTTAACTAACCTGGCTGCCTGGCATCTGAACACTCCTCACAGTACAGAAGCAATGCATGGAACACTGCTGCTCCTATCCTTTTAGCTCTCTCTCTTTCCTCTCCTTTTACAGTCAGCTTCATGTTTTATCTGGTATTATTACCAGACTGGTTATTTCCATCTAGAAAGAGTAGACAAGTAGGTTCACTGTCTTTGACAGAAGTTCACTTCCTCTATATGCCCTATCAGTCTTAATTTAGTGCTGAATAGATTATATTGTATCTGTCTTTGCTCAATGCTTATGTAACTCTGTCAATGCTGTGCTGGTTTAGAGAGGGCATCTAATGCTTCTTGACTGAGCAGACTGCACTGTCTGTAGTGGGTTGCTCTGTACTGAAATTGATTTGGACATTGCATATCAAGAGGGTTATTGGTAGTCGAGTCAGAATAACAATACGCTCTACAGTACAAACAGTAATACTGCAGAAAAACTATTTTACTTTCTCATCACTCCACTTACTCTTGTTTGAATTTTTTTTTTCTTCCAGAAAGACAAACAACGCCCCTGGTTGTTTGTCTTTCTGTGTTGTAATCCGACACCCCTGGTTATTTGTCTTTCTGTGTTATAATCCGACACCCCTGGTTGTTTGTCTTTCTGTGTTATAATCCGACACCCCTGGTTGTTTGTCTTTCTGTGTTATAATCCGACACCCCTGGTTGTTTGTCTTTCTGTGTTATAATCAGACACCCCTGGTTGTTTGCATTTCTGTGTTATAATCAGACACCCTTGGTTGTTTGTCTTTGTCACGGTCTTCAGTAGGGACAGACCAAGGTGCAGCGAGGCATCCAGTATACATGTTTTATTAAACGAAACGTAACTGGGCAAAACAAACAAACGAAGATCGTAACATAAACATAGACTGACAATACTCACAAAGCTATGCATCAACAATAACCCACAAAACCTATACGTAAACCCCAAACATATATATGGTTCCCAATTAGAGACAACGACACACAGCGGCCTCTAATTGGGAACCATTACCCCAACATAGATATATAACACCTATAACATAAAAAACCCTACACCAAAACCAAAACAAAACACGCCAGCCTGTCATTTCAGGCCTGGACGTGACAGTACCCCCCCCCAAAGGCGCGGACTCCGACCGCGCCAAAAAGTCCATTGGGGGGTCTTCGGGTGGGTTTCTTAGTCCCAGGTGGAGGCCCTGGGCCATTTGCAGGACTGGGGACCCTCTCCGGCGGCCCCGGGCTGGGGACCCTCTCTGGCGGACCCGGGCTGGGGACCCTCACTGGCGGACCCGGGCTGGGGACCCTCACTGGCGGACCCGGGCTGGGGACCCTCACTGGCCCTCTGGTGCGGGAGCAGGAACCGCCGCATTGGGCTCATAACGCCGCACACTGGTGCGGGAGCAGGAACCGCCGTACTGGGCTCATAACGCCGCACTCTGGTGCGGGAGCAGGAACCGCCGTACTGGGCTCGTAACGCGCACTCTGGTGCGGGGAGCAGGAACCGCCGAACTGGGCTCGTAACGCCGCACTCTGGTGCGGGGAGCAGGAACCGGCCGTACTGGGCTCGTAACGCGCACTCTGGTGCGGGAGCAGGAACCGCCGAACTGGGCTCGTAACGCGCACTCTGGTGCGGGGAGCAGGAACCGGCCGTACTGGGCTCGTAACGCGCACTCTGGTGCGGGAGCAGGAACCGGCCGCATTGGCTCGTAACGCCGCACTCTGGTGCGGGAGCAGGAACCGGCCGAACTGGGCTCGTAACGCGCACTCTGGTGCGGGAGCAGGAACCGGCCGTACTGGGCTCGTAACGCGCACTCTGGTGCGGGAGCAGGAACCGGCCGAACTGGGCTCGTAACGCGCACTCTGGTGCGGGGAGCAGGAACCGGCCGAACTGGGCTCGTAACGCGCACTCTGGTGCGGGGAGCAGGAACCGGCTGTACTGGGCTCGTAATGCGCACTCTGGTGCGGGGAGCAGGAACAGGACGTGCTGGGTTCCCGACGGGCACAGGAATCCTGGAGCGTGGAACCGGGACAGGACGTGCTGAGTTCACGCCGGGTGCAGGGATCCTGGAGCGTGGAACAGGGACAGGACGTGCTGAGTTCACAACGGGCACAGGGATCCTGGAGCGTGGTACAGGGACAGGACGTGCTGAGTTCACAACGGGCACAGGGATCCTGGAGCGTGGAACAGGGACAGGACGTGCTGAGTTCACAACGGGCACAGGGATCCTGGAGCGTGGAACAGGGATCCTGGAGCGTGGAACAGGGATCCTGGAGCGTGGAGCAGGGACAGGACGTACTGGGCTGTGGATGCGAACCGGAGATTCTGCCCGTAGGACCGGTGCAGGATATCTAGGTCCTTGGAGACGCACTGGAGACCTGGCGCGCAGAGCTGGCACCACTCTACCAGGCTGCACACTGACCTTGGCATGACAGACGAGTGGCGCTGGGATCTCTCGCACTGGGCTGTGGACACGTACCGGAGACACTGCACGCAGAACCGGTGCAGGATATCTTGGTCCTAGGAGGCGCACCGGAGACCAGGAGCGCTGAGCCGGCACCACTCTACCAGGCTGCACACTCATCGTAGCCTGACAGATGAGTGGCGCTGGAATCTCTCGCACCGGGCTTTGAACGCGCACAGGAGAAACCGTGCTCAAAACTGCATAGCACGGTGTCCTTTCCGTGCGACGCTCTCCCCAACGCTCTCTCCACAAAGCACGAGGAGTTGGCTCAGGAGTCCCTCCTGAACCGGCCAACCTCCTTGTGTGCCCCCCCCCCAAAAGTTTTTTGGGGCTGCCTTTCGGGCTTCCGTGCCAGGCGAATTCCAATGAACTTTTCCCTCTCCGGATCCCATGCTCCGTATAGCTTCTCATACCTGCGCCGCTCCGCCGCCGCTGCTTCCAGCTCCTCTCTTGGCCGACGATGCTCTCCAGGCTGGGCTCAGGGTCCGTCCCTAAATAATTCCTCCTCCCAGGTCCAGTACTCCCGGGTCTCTCGCTGCTTGGTCTTCTTAAGGTGGGTTATTCTGTCACGAACTTCAGTAGGGACAGACCAAGGCGCAGCGAGGCATCCAGTATACATGTTTTATTAAACGAAACATAACTGGGCAAAACAACAAACAAACGAAGATCGTAACATAAACATAGACTGACAATACTCACAAAGCTATGCATCAACAATAACCCACAAAACCTATACGTAAACCCCAAACATATATATGGTTCCCAATTAGAGACAACGGCACACAGCTGCCTCTAATTGGGAACCATTACCCCAACATAGATATATAACACCTAGAACATAAAAAACCCTACACCAAAACAAAACACGCCAGCCTGTCATTTCAGGCCTGGACGTGACAGTCTTTCTGTGTTATAATCAGACACCCCTAGTTGTTTGCATTTCTGTGTTATATTCAGACACCACTGGTTGTTTGTCTTTCTGTGTTGTTATCAGACATCCCTGGTTGTTTGTCTTTCTGTGTTATAATCAGACACCCCTGGTTGTTTGTCTTTCTGTGTTATAATCAGACACCCCTGGTTGTTTGCATTTCTGTGTTATAATCAGACACCCCTGGTTGTTTGTCTTTCTGTATTATAATCAGACACCCCTAGTTGTTTGTCTTTCTGTGTTACAATCAGACACCCCTGGTTGTTTGTCTTTCTGTGTTACAATCAGACACCCCTGGTTGTTTGTCTTTCTGTATTATAATCAGACACCCCTGGTTGTTTGTCTTTCTGTATTATAATCAGACACCCCTGGTTGTTTGTCTTTCTGTGTTGTAATCAGACACCCCTGGTTGTCACCTACTATTTTTGTTGTGTTTCTCTTTCTTATGCCATCTCATACTGTTATGGTTAATGTTTTAGAGTGTTTACTTAAGCAATAAGGCACAAGAGGCTGTACTATGTGATGACGCGATAACACAATTCAATATCCAGTTTGTCTCAACCAAAAAATCTAAAGAATAGGACTGAATCTAATCTAATTTAAAATGCACTTTAAATAAAGTTTGATTTGATTTAGTCCTGTTGACAATACGTTTAGATGACAAATAAAGAAACATGTTTTTTCATTGGAATTATATGTTTTTGTTTTTAGATGGTTGAAAGCATAGTCATAACAAATTAGGAATTCACCAAACTTCTGTTTGTCTTTTTGAGTGGGTGAATAAAGGTTGAAATCTCATTGATCAACGTCTCCACCAAATATGACCCAAAAGTCCACATTGAAATGACATGGTGTGCCCAGTGGGTAGCTGCATTTTTGTTTGTTTTAGCTTTTCTTCTATTGCAATTTACTAGGATATATCCATGATAACGATGATGTTGTATGATTTTGCCTGGCATACAAAAAACTGTCTAGTCTGCGAAGTGCACATCGTTCACTCTCTCTCTACAGGGGAGTTCGCATTTCAAAAGTGAACCAAATCTTCCCAGGCCAGACAGGCAGACGGCTTATATTAACCTCCGCTGTACCAAACGAAATGCTCGGCTGGAAGCAAGGGGAAATTGTGTTCGAGTTGAGATAAATACAACAGATGATTAGGACAGCAACATGAACATGATATTCTTATGGAAGCGCGGCAATCATTTTCAGATGGAACCTTTAGCAGGCATAGGTGTGTCTGTGATGGCCAATACAGCACGGCTTGGAACCTTGCTCATCCAATCAGCATCCAGGATACAAACAACATGGTTTATAATTCAGATTATGTATTATTATCTCTGAAATACAGCCTATGCTCTGTAGGAGGAGGGGAGAGGGGAGGGTCCACCGTGGTGATAGAGTACAAAGGACGACTCTTAATATTTCTCTATATTTCTGAGCCATATTCTGGTCATCTTTACTCTACAGTAGATGAAAGGACTGGTTCTCTCTGACTTTCTTTAGTATGCCACTAACATCGAGAAGAGGAAGGGAGGAGTCGAGAGCGTAGGAGAGAGGAGATGAGAGAGCCTCTGAAGGACTGAACAGTCAGAGAGAGAAAGAGGCCCCCTCAACCTCATCCTCTGAATGATAGCAAAACTGCTGAAGAGGACTAAGCTAAGGTAACATAACTCATTGCAGCTGTCTATACAACCCCTGTTTCTACTTTGTTAATTTCTCCCATTATTCTCCCTATTCAATTCCAAGTGAATAGAGTAGAACACAGATAACTCACCATAAACTGAGTGAATTACCAGGTATTGTTAGGCATTTGTTAATGGACAGTATTTCAAAGCACTATTTAAACTATGGCTCTACCACTTTAGGAATCCTTATAGTATCAGGACAGTTTCACAAAGCATTTAAAAGGTTTACCTAAGGAAACTGCGATGTACAACACATGTCCATCCCATTAGAATACAGACCTCACAGTGAACTTATCTGAGATATTGTCAGTCATAATAATAAAATGGCACTATAACATTGTGTTTACATTGCAGACCCCTTGCTCCATAAAGCTGTCTCATTTTGTAACAGAACATACAGTAGTTTTAAATATAATATATTTAATTTTACCAGCTTTGTACAAGAGAGACCTGGAAAATGTAAGAACACAAAGTTGCAGACACATTTACAACATAAAACACAAAGCACTACAGTTTAAAAACATCCATTTACACTTTGAACAGAAAGATGGTTTGGGAAAGTGTGACACAACTAGCGGTCAAAACATTAACCGCCTCCAACTTAATTTTCAATCATAGTGCTTAACCATGCTTTAAACTCATTTTAAAGAGACAAGCTCTTGTAATTTCAAGACCTTTTGAAGCTAATTTCAAGCGGAAGTGGCAGAGAACTGGAAAGTTTTTCCCCCTAACTCTGTAAGGGCCTTAGGCACAATCAAAAAAACACAGTCATGTGAGCACAGGCGCTAGTTGTTTTCATTTGTCTGCTGGACAATGTAGTTACACAAGTACAATGGGAGCTGTCTCAATAAGGCCTTATAAATAAAAATAAAATGTACCAATAATTTAATCTCCAAAGTGCTAATGAAGGCCAGCCCACTCCCTTATAGAGGGTACAGTGATGTTTGAGAGCTTTGGAATTAGTAACAAACCTCAGCGCCCCATGGTACACAGTGTACAGCATACGTTATTACGCCATAGGGGCGTACATGTATACAGAATGCTGATATCTTGTACATCTGGCCCTTCTTTGGACACTGTGTTAACAAACCTCCAAACAAGCTTTAATGCGATACAACACTCCTTCTGTGGCCTCGAAACTGCTCTTAAACACAAGTAAAACTAAACGCATGCTTTTCAACCGATCGCTGCCCGCACCCGCCTGCCCAACTAGCATCACTACTCTGGACGGTTCTGATTTAGAATATGTGGACAACTACAAATACCTAGGTTTCTGGCTAGACTGTAAACTCTCCTTCCAGACTCATATTAAGCATCTCCAATCCAAAATGAAATCTAGAATCGGCTTCCTATTTCGCAACAAAGCCTCCTTTACTCACGCTGCCAAACATACCCTCGTAAAACTGACTATCCTACCGATCCTCAACTTCGGCGATGTAATTTACAAAATAGCCTCCAACACTCTACTCAGCAAACTGGATGCAGTCTATCACAGTGCTATCCGTTTTGTCACCAAAGCCCCATAT
Source organism: Brachymystax lenok tsinlingensis (assembly GCA_030435695.1). Taxonomy (NCBI): domain Eukaryota; kingdom Metazoa; phylum Chordata; class Actinopteri; order Salmoniformes; family Salmonidae; genus Brachymystax; species Brachymystax lenok. Next base: position 17,702,160 of record CM059806.1, on the reverse strand, counting down.
ACCACCCACCACTGTGACCTGTATGCTCTTGTCGGCTGGCCCTCGCTACATATTCGTCGCCAGACCCACTGGCTCCAGGTCATATATAAGTCTTTGCTAGGTAAAGCTCAGCCTTATCTCTGCTCACTGGTCACCATAACAACACCCACCCGTAGCACGTGCTCCAGCAGGTATATCTCGCTGGTCATCCCCAAAGCCAACACCTCCTTTGGCCGCCTTTCCTTCCAGTTCTCTGCTGCCAATGACTGGAACGAATTGCAAAAATCGCTGAAGTTGGAGACTTATTTCTCCCTCACCAACTTTAAGCATCAGCTATCTGAGTAGCTCACCGATCGCTGCAGCTGTACACAGGCCATCTGTAAATTGCCCATCCAACTACCTCAACCCCATATTGTTTTTATAAACTTTTTTTTTTTTTCTCTTTTGCACAGGAGTATTTCTACTTGCACATCATCATCTGCACATCTATCACTTAGTATTAATTTGCTAAATTGTAATTACTTCGCTACTATGGCCTGTTTATTGCCTTACATCCTTACTCCATTTGCACACACTGTATATATATTTTTTCTATTGTTATTGACTGTACTTTTGTTTATCCCATGTGTAACTTTGTGTTGTTGTTTTTTGTCGCGCTGCTTTGCTTTATCTTGGCCAGGTCACAGTTGTAAATGAGAAATTGTTCTCAACTGGCCTACCTGGTTAAATAAAGGTGAAATAAAAAAATGAAAAAAAATAATCAATTACAGTCATGAAAGTAAGAGAACCATTGTCCTACAAAACCTTCCCTCTACCCACAAAACCTTCCCACAGAAACAGAATGTGTGCCGTGATTAGTTCCTCTCTCTAACGGTCCTGGAAATGAAATGACACCAGTATCGTCCTCCTCTTCTCCTCCTTCGTCCTCTCTTCTATTTCTGTTCTGCAGTTACCAGAGCAGCCCTGGCCCAATCTAAAACCGAGACGTAAAATCGATAGCCAATCACCTAGCAGAGACATAGAGTGCTACACGTGGTTAACCTAAGGGTAAAATGGTCCCAGTCATTGATAAACAAGAAACATAGTCATTTAGTAAAGATGTTTCAACGTTTTAATGCTTTCAGATAGATTTTGTGTGTGTGTGTGTGTGTGTGCACTTTCACAGAAGTCTAATAAAAGCACATGAGAGGGACCTCAGGGAGGTTGACTGTATAATATAATAGGGAGCCTCTCACGACACACTGCTACATGATCAGAAGACTGCTTTGACTTTTATGCGGCCTTGTGAAAGCACATTTAAAGTTTCTCTCTGCTACCAGACACTGAGACACTGGACTGGGGTTTGCATGTCGATAAAAGGAGAGAGCGAAAGAATATAAGAACACAGTAACACAATGAGAGGGCCTCTACTTCCACTTATCCTCTAGGCTTAAGATGAATCATCCATGAACTGCCAATGCAGAAGGCATCTAAAACATGACCATACTAAAGTCAACGTGTGTGTGTGTTTGCTTGCTTGCGTGTGTGTGTGTGTGTTTGTGTCCGCCGTTTAGTGTACTATTCCCACATAAACTGAAAATATGAACCTTAGTACAATGTCTTTCCACAGGCTTATACACACAAGCTGTGTGTGATTAATAGTCTGGATGATGTGGTGTGAGAAAGGTATTTTATGGCTCAAAGCCTTCTTAAAGTGGTCTGTAATGGGCCATGGTAACAGTTCCTGCATGATAACACTGCCTCATAACATACTGAGAGAAGAGATAGCGAGACAGAGGGAGGGAATGAGAGAGAGAAAGATAACGAGAGAAAGAAAGAGAGAGAGAAAAAATGGAGAAAGCCAGGGAAAGAAAGACAGAGATAGAGAGGTGACTATTCACCTCCTAATCAGCAGGGATTGGGTTAGCCGCGAGGCTACTCTATGTCCATCAACAATCTAGTTTAGCCAATTTTACTGACACTTCATAGACAACACCTCATGTTCAAGTGTTTTAATTCTCCTACCCTGTGGTTCGGAGTAATGAGGCTGCCAATAGGAATGACTGTATGTTTGTATGTGTGTGTGTATGTGCGCACGTGCGTGCATGCGTGCGTGCGTGTTAGCACTGATTGACAAAGCTCTGTAGAACACCTCCCTCCCTTCCTTCCCCCTGGTTTATCTTCCTAACAGCTCGTCAAGTTAACACGACATCCAGCAATTAAAGGGGATTTGAGACGGAAATCAATACGGACATGTTCATTTCAGACTAATGGCTGTTAGCTCTCCTCCATTTTATTATCTGGGATCAGAGTGCTGCTGGACTAATGCTTTAACAAACAAACTGGTGTGTGTGTGTATGTGTGGGTGTGTGTTGAGCAAATGGAGCTGCAGGGTAAAGCCAAAGTTGCATGGTAAGAGATGACCGTTTAGAATGGGATGACATTGAAATCAAATCAAAATGTATTGGTTACATACACATGGTTAGCAGATGTTTGTGAGTGTAGCAAAATGCTTGTGTTTCTAGCTCCGACATTGCAGCAATATCTAAGAAGTAATATCTAACAATTCCACAACAACTACCTAATACACACAAATCTAAGTAAAGGAATGGAAAAAGAATATATGCATATACAGTGAGGGAAAAAAGTATTTGATCCCCTGCTGATTTTGTACGTTTGCCCACTGACAAAGAAATGATCAGTCTATAATTTTAATGGTAGGTTTATTTGAACAGTGAGAGACAGAACAACAACAAAAATATCGAGAAAAGTGCATGTGAAAATTTTTATAAATGGAATTGCATTTTAATGAGGGAAATAAGTATTTGACCCCTCTACAAAGCATTACTTAGTACTTGGTGGCAAAACCTTTGTTGGCAATCACAGAGGTCAGACGTTTCTTGCAGTTGGCCAAATACTTTTTCCCCTCACTGTAAATATATGGATGAGCAATGACCGAGCAGCATAGGCAAGATGCAATAGATGGTATAGAATACAGTATATACATATGAGATGAGTAATGCAAGATATGTAAACATTATTAAAGTGGCATTATTAAAGTGACTAGTGATCCATTTATTAAAGTGGCAAATTATTTCAAGTATTTTCTGTATTTAGGCAGCAGCCTCACTGTGTTAGTGATGGCTGTTTAACAGAATGATTGCCTTGAGATAGAAGCTATTTTTCAGTCTCTCGGTCCCAGCTTGGATGCACCTGTAGTCACCTCGCCTTCTGGATGATAGCGGGGTGAACAGGCAGTGGCTCGGGTGGTTGTTGTCCTTGATGATCTTTTTTGCCTTCCTGTGACATCAGGTGCTGTTGGTGTCCTGGTGGGCAGGTAGTTTGCCCCTGGTGATGTGTTGTGCAGTTCGCACCACTCTCTGGAGAGCCATGCGGTTATGGGCGGTGCAGTTGCCGTACCAGGCGGTGATGCAACCTGACAGGATGCTCTCGATTGTGCATCTGTAAAAGTTTGTGAGAGTTTTAGATGACAAGCCAAATTTCTTCAGGCTCCTGAGTTCACCAAACTGTCTTCACCATACTGTCTGTGTGGGTGGACTATTTCAGTTTGTCCGTGATGTGTACGCAGAGGAACTTAAAACTTTCCACCTTCTCCACTGCTGTCCGGTCAATGTGGATAGGGGGGTGCTTCCTCTGCTGTTTCTTGAAGTCCACGATAATCTCCTTAGTTAAAAATCTAAATATGGAAAATGAAACTATAACTAACTTATGACTAAATAACGGTCATCTTCACCATTACATCAGTACTAACATCATCATTACTACTACTACTACCACCACCATCATTAAACTGCTATCATTACCATCACCCTACTACCCATACCACTACTATTTGGAATGATAAACAACAATAATAGTAATAACAATTTTAATAATAATAAGTAAGTTATTGCTTACTATGGAGATGTTATTATTCAGTGTACCTCAGGCTAGGGCAGGCAAATACATATTTGGCTGCAAGAGGAGTCATTGCTCCTTCGCCCATTAGTATTTTTAGTTTTTCCTCTGGGTTTAATAAGTTAAATTTTTGAATAAATGTAGTCATTTTGGTGAATAATGAATCTCTTGGTGAGGAATATTTATCACAGTAATAAATATTCTAAATAAATAGTCTGTCTCTCTCTCTCTCACACACACACACACACACACACACACACACACACACATTCTACTCTATACATTCATGTCATAATGTATTATACTCATAGTTTGTATGCGTTAAGTAAAGTGTTACTGAGACTTTAATTACAGCTTGTATTACAAGTTCCGTCAGACACTGTGTGGATCATTAACCCTTCACCAACTGTATGGGAGTTAAACCTAACCTGAGTCTCAAAAAGTTCATTGCGTATCTAATGGACTAAAATAGGCTGCATTGCTCAGCTTTAATGGTATATTTTTAATCACTATGTATTGGTGAAGCATCACGGTATAGTTTAATGGCAGTTTGGACTCTGTCCTGCATAGTAATTAATGGACTAATTGATTTAGACCGCCTTGCCTTTCCTTTCCACTTCACCAGTCTTGGGCTCAGTCCAGTATATTTCATTCCATGGCTGTGTAAAATAAATCTACACATAATAAAATAAACATGCTACGCAACACCAAATGCCGATCCAAGACAATATAGCCTGTCTAGTACGACACAGTCTATACATTTCTAACTGAATCACTGCTATTATCTCAAGGCTTTTAAGACAATTGTTGTGAGTAAATGACCCAACAAGGAACGTCCTCATTACCTGTACTCATCATTGTCGGCAATAGAAGCACTGCTTTCTCTCCTTGGATAAACGTAGAGGTTCTACCCACTACCCCGGACAGGAAAAGGTGGCATCCATTGCCCCTCCCTCATGGCCTCGTTTTCCAAAACAAGCACACTTCTTCAGCATCTTTCAAAGCGGTTGAAACACTTTCCTTATCACCAGTTCCCCTTGGCCTCCAGCTCTGCTGGCAGGGTACCTTGTGTGTCTGATGATTGCCTTTAATGGTTTGTGAAAAAGAGACGTCGTTAAGGTCTCTCCCCACTCCTCTCCCTGTAGCTCAGGGGCACTGATTGTTGACCCGCTCGGTATGCGAGAGAGAGAGAGAGCACTCTAAAGGCTTTTGAAGGCCAGACGATGCTGTGGATGCAAAAGAGTACACAAACATTTTGAATTCCACACAATCAGTCTCCTTGCTTTTTCGTCTCTGTCAAATAACATCCACTCAGAGAAGCCAGACCCAGTTCTGCTAGACATTTACATGTGGGCACTGTTACAGTCACAATAATCGCAATTCCTGGAAGAAGCTGAAAATCAGCTTCACCCTGATATTGGCTACCTACACTAGCTATTTAGCTACTTCTCTCGCCGTACTTCACGACAGCAGTCGCCAAGCAGGAGCGAAGGACACAGTGCTCAGGTGTTTGCTCCCGGCTTGCCGTTCATGCTCACCTTAATAAGACTGTATCATGGGGGCTGTCACGATCTCCTGAAGTGAGAGACCAAGACGCAGCGATGCTTCCAGTGTACATTTTTATTACGAACGTAACTGGGACAAAACAACAAAACGAACGTAACGAAGATCGTGAAGCTGAACACAACTAAACATAAAACAAGCTATGCTCAAACAATAACCCACAAAATACTATAGAAAAACCCCAAACATAAATATTGTTCCCAATTAGAGACAACGACACACAGCTGCCTCTAATTGGGAAACATTACCCCAACATAGATATACAACACCTAGAACAAAAAAAACCTACACCAAAACGAAACTAAACACGCCAGCCTGTCAAAATCAGGCCTGAACGTGACAGTGGCATCCAGATGGTTACCATTATAACAAATAATGTCCTGTATAGACTGCTATCCTACTCAAAATAAATAAGTCTTGGGAGGAAAAAAGTTGGCCATGTTAGCTACCAACAGCAACATGTGATTCAGCTTGGGATTCAGCATGTGATATCTTACCTCATTTGCACTCACTGTATATAGACTTTTTGTTTTCTTTTTCTACTGTATTATTGACTGTATGTTTTGTTTATTCCATGTGTAACTCTGTGTTGTTGTATGTGTCGAACTGCTGTGCTTTATCTTGGCCAGGTCGCAGTTGTAAATGAGAACTTGTTCTCAATTAGCCTACCTGGTTAAATAAAGGTGAAATAAAAAAAATAAGAAAATGTGATTCAGCATGTGATTCAGCATGTGATTCAGCTTGTGATTCAGCTTGTGATTCAGCTTCTGATTCAGCATGTGATTCAGCTTGTCGTCATGCTTCCCACGAGCAGTAAGGTTAGCTAATTGGCATGTCACGGTGACTTCCAGATGGTATCCAATATTACAAGTTATTTCTCAATCTATCATCGAAATAAACAACTTCATAATTTTTTGCAGTGCCCGACTGTTGCCAGGTAGCCAGCAAGCTATCGGGTGGGTAGGCTTGTTCGAAGTCTGAGTTAACAACAAGACTGTGACGTCACTGACATTTGCTGTATCCCTTCCAGTCATAAGCATATAGGACTGATTATATCTGCTGTCAGACTTAAATGGCTTTGGCCTGTTGGTTGCCATACCTTACAATGTGAATAGTAGATAGTTTCCCTATCAATGTGGAATGTTATTTGAATGCTGGTACAATGGAATCCTAGTAGTTGAGCACACATGGTACAACAAATCAAAATGTGACTGTGTTTGTGGTTTTCTGTACTGAAAAACGCTAATGCTTTTTCTGTCATCTTTTTCATTATTTTTATAGATGGCAGGAGTTTTGACCTTGGGTGTGAAGTCAACATAGAATGTAATCAGTGGGGGTTAGAGACAGCAGGGTGTCACAAACAGGCTCTGTGCTCTCTGACACACAACCACGAAGACTGGCCCCGAGGGCTGATGAACAACAACAGTGTCTGCATTATAAACGGAACACTATGGGCCCTGGTCAAAAGTAGTGCACTATATAGGGAGTAGGGTGCCCGTTGGGATGCCTACAGTGTAAGATCTGATGGACCAAGGCCACAGAATGAATCACTGATTGGGCCTTCAAAGAGCAACCTAACAAACCCAACAACACCAATACAAGAGTATTTCTAATGCTCTGTTAGAATCTCCAGTTAAGATCAAAATATATTTTCTAAAGTAAAAAAATCACAGTCCCAAACATATATTCCCCTTATAACACACACACATCCGCCTACTCCCTACTGCTTTTCTGCAGAGCTTGTGGTGAGGAGGGTTTAACAGGCAGGCTGAATCTGCATCAATCTGTCCTTGTCAATATTTCCGATTGAACACTAGACACTGGGCTGCCCCCATAGAAGGTACGCTATCCCCTATATAGTGCACCACTTTTAACCGGAGCCCTATGGGCCCTGGTCAAAAGTAGTACACTATATAGGGAACAGGGTGCAATTTGGACACAGAAGGTGTCAATAGCCTGAGGGGCTGTTAGTCCAGCACATCACAAAACAATCAATTCCTTATTTTCATGCTTTTGATGAGTTGAAAATGTATTGTAATTAATTAACGACTCAAATACCAGTGGGTCGCTAGCGGGATCATCCCGACACTACCAGCTAAAACCTGTAGCGCCAGATTTAAAATCCGAAAATTGAATTATTAAACATCCAGCTATATACAAGTGTTCCATACTCATCAAAAAGCTCTGTTTCTAGGCAATATCACAGCGTTGTCAGATTTCAAAAAGGCTTTACGGCGAAAGCAGCACATTCATTTGTTTGAGGGTAGCACCTCACATATTTTCCAATAGCCATGTATCGATTAGCAATCATGGCACACACATAACACATTTCACAGCGAAAACAAAGTAATTACCTGTTGAAGAACTTCTGCTGAGGTCTTCCTAAGTGTCCAACGAAGACAATCCATGGTTCTTTTGTTAGAAAAAGTAACGTCTTTTATCCATAAATCCTCCATTTGGTTCATGCAAAACGACAGCCTCCATTACTCTTTTGAAACGCAGCGCCAACTCGTTCAAATGTTACCTATAAACTTGTCCAAAAACAATCAAACATAGTTTTAAATGTATCCTTAGGAACCCTTTACGTATATGTACTATTATAAATCAGCCGAATATAAACTGAACGCTAAAAGCGATAAATAAGGCACAGCGCGCCTTCTCATGCACGCGCACTCTGAAGAGTTTTCATAAGGTGGTCTCTCGTTCCATGCTGTTTTTCAATGGCCGAAATTCCCCCAAGATGGAGTAAAACACCGTCTCGTGGTTGATGGCATCATAAGGAAGCGACGTGCACTGAGTTCACATGCCTATATATGGTCATTTTGGATAGGGAGGGGCTCAAAAATGAGCAATGTGTCAAAATGACTTTTTTCAGGACAGAGATTCCTCAGGGTTTTGCCTGCCAAATTCGTTCTGATTGACCCACAGACAAATGGTTAACAGTTTTGGAAAATTCAGAGTGTTTCCTATCCAATGGTACTAAATATATGCATATCCCATTTTCTGGGCCTAAATGGGAGGCATTTTACTTTGGGCATGCCAGGCTCTCCAAAACAGTCAGTTTTGCTGCTGGAGCAGGGAAATGGCAGGGAGGGAGAGATTCTTAGAAATATTTATTTGCTTGCTTTTATCTTTCACGCAAGCTGACAAGAAGCTTTTTAAATAATTTTTCCTTTGACGTATTCTGTTTTTTCTCTCCAAAATGTAATCACTGTTTTCATATAGGCCCAGTATTTCCAAATCCATCTCTAGGAATTGCTCTCTGAATGTGTTACTGATCAAAATTACATCATGGTTAACAAAAAAAAGACTTTCCATCAAAGGTTCCTAAAGCAACATAGGTAAAGCCACTCATTCAAAATGATCCATAAAAACCTGTTCTGGTGACAAAATGTAGTTGTTTACGATTGGGTGAAACCATAACTCTTCTCATCCCCAAAGCTAAAAAGACCAAAAAGGCCCGGCCCTGAGCATCACCCGGGACAAACCTCCAATAAAATCTGACTGGAATAGAAATTGGATAATGCTATCTGTGTCAGAGTGCTGGATTTAATGTGTTTTAGGCTTCATTCCCCCAGTATCCAATTACATTACCAAGATGCTCCACTCCGCCAGTTCTGCCCCAGTATATCAGTCTGTTTTCAGACACGCGTGGGGATTAGGCCCGTTAGCTAATCAATTGGGCCACATTGATCAACAACAATCATGCACGCACGCATGCAGACACACACACGCATGCAAGCATGCAGACACATATGCACACACGCACGCACACACACACACAGTCTCATGAGATGTCCCACCTTGTCATTTAAACCACACAGTTACTCCCGTTAAGGATCATGTAGCCTTTGAGCTATTGGCGTCAAAAAATTTGAAAAAGAAAACAGACTATGTTCATAAAATAATATTGGATCTCATAAAAATCAGTTTACCTCGGTAATATAAATCTAGAGGCTGTTTGGGCTGTTTCAGAGAAAGAAAAGGCTACAACATCTACAACACACACACATTGAACAATCACACACATGGACACACAAACACACTTGTCACAACTCTTCTAACTCTCCCAGACTAATCCCTTGTCATGTTTATAGGATTTATATTTGCTATATGTTGCAACCCTGTCTGCTGTGTGTGTCTGTCTGCAAGAGGATTTAGAAGCCCTATAAAGAATTACTGGTGTCACACATTTGAACACCGGCAACATATTTTACAGATTAGAAGAACTGATGATAGTAAACAATACACAATCCATAAAGTTCAACTTGATGTGATATATCAACATCAAATGAATATGTAACTATGTGCTATGTGTTGAGGGAAAGATCTAAAAAAAGTTTAAGCACACCAATATTTAAAGAATTTATTTTATGATTACTCGTGGAATGGTACATTAGGTCATTTACTTGACTGTAGATCAAATAATATAAAAATGTATTTGTCACATGCCTAGTAAACAACAGGTGTAGACTAACAGTGAAATGCTTACTTGCGGGCCCTTCACAACAATGCAGACATGCAGAGAGAGTGTGACAAAGCAAAAATTGGTTTTAGGAAATGATTGCAATTGTATTAATAACAAAAAAAACTGAAATATGACATTTACATAAATATTCAGACATTTTACTCAGTACTTTGTTGAAGCGCCTTTGGCAGCGACTACATCTTACAGTATTCTTAGGTATGACACTACAAGCTTGGCAATTGGTGAGATGTTCCCATTCTTCTCTGCAGATCCTCTCAAGCTCTGTCAGGTTGGATGGGGAGCGTCGCTGCACAGCTATTTTCAGGTCTCTCCAGAGATGTTAGATCTGGTTCAAGTCTGGGCTCTGGCTGGGCTACTCAAGGACATTCAGAGACTTGTCCCGAAGCCACTCCTGCGTTGTCTTGGCTGTGTGCTTAGGCTTGGCATTCAGGCCAAAGAGTTGAATCTTGGTTTCATCAGACCAGAGAATATTGTTTCTCTTGGCCTGAGAGTCCTTTAGATGCCTTTTGGCAAACTCCAAGCGGGCTGTCATGTGCCTTTTACTGATGAGTGGCTTCCGTCTGGTCACTCTACCATAAAGGCCTGATTGGTGGTGTTGCAGAGATGATTGTCCTTCTAGAAGGAACAAAGGGTCTGAATACGTATGTAAATTAGCTGTTTCTGTTTTTTTTTTATTATACATTTGCAAACATAAAAAAACAGTTTTTTCTTTGTCATTATGGGGTATTGTGTGTAGATTGATGAGGAAAACATTTATTTACTCCATTTTTGAATAAGGCTGTAACGTAACAAAATGTGGAAAAAGAGAAGGGGTCTGAATATTTTCCGAATGTACTGTATAGGTGGGAATAAAGTGACAAGGCAACAGTATAGATAATGAACAGTAACCACAGCGTATGTGATGAGTAAAAAAAGTTAGTGCAAAAAGGATCAATGCAGATAGTCTGGGTAGGTATTGGTTAACTATTTAACAAACTACTTAGCAGTCTTATTGCTTGGGGGTAGAAGCTGTTCAGGTACCTGTTGATTCGAGACATGGTGCATCGGTACCACTTGTCGTGCAGTAGCAGAGAGAACAGTCTATGACTTTGGTGGCTGGAGTCATTGATCATTTTCAGGGCCTGGCTCTGATGGTAGGAAGTTTGGTACCCACTACCCTCTGTCGCGCCTTGTGATTGGATGCCAAGCAGTTGCCATACCAGGCAGTGATTCAGTCAGTCAAGATGCTCTCAATGGTGCAGTTGTAGAACTTTTTGAGGATCTGAGGTTTCATGACAAATCCTTTCAGCCTCCTGAGGGTGTAGAAGCTGCCGTGCCATCTTGGTGTGTGTAGACCATTATAATTCCTTAGTGATTTGGACATTGAGGAACTTGAAGCTCTTGATCTGCTTGGCCCTCCGTTTCCTGTAGTCCACGATCAGCTCCTTTGTCTTGCTGACGTTGAAGGAAAGGTTGTTGTCCTGGCACCACACTGCCAGCTCTCTGACCTACTCCCTGTAGGTCTCCTCATCATCGTCGGTGATCAGGCCTACCACCGTCGCGTTGTCTACAAACGTAATAATTGTGTTGGAGTTATGTGCGGCCACGCAGTCATGGGTAAAGAGGGAATACAGGAGGGGACTAAGCACGCACCTTTGTGGAGGCCCAGTGTTGAGGGTCAGAGTGGCAGATGTGTTGTTGCCTACCCTCATCAACTGGGGGGCAGCCCATCACGAAGTCCAGGATCCAGTTGCAGAGGGAGGTGTTTAGTCCCAGGGTCCTTAGCTTAGTGATGAGCTTGGAGTGCACTCCGGTCTTGAACGCTAAGCTGTAGTCAATGAACAGCATTCTCACATAGGTGTTCTTTGGGAAAGGGCAGTGTGGAGTGCAGTAGAGATTGCGTCATCTGTGGATCTGTTGGGGCGGTATGCGAGTTGGAGTGGGTCTGGGATGATCGTTTTGATGTGAGCCATGACCAGCCATTCAAAGCATTTCATGGCTACAGATGTGAGTGCTACGGGACGATAGTTATTTAGACAAGTTGACTTAGCGTGCTTGGGCACAGAGACTATGGTGATCTGCTTGAAACATGTAGGTATTACAGACTGGGTCAGGGAGAGGTTGAAAATGTCAGTGAAGACACTTGTCAGTTGGTCAGCACATGCTCCGAGTACGCTTCCTGGTAATACGTCTGGCCCTGCGGCCTTTTGAATGTTAACCTGTTTCAAGGTCTTACTCACATCGGCTACGGAGAGTGTGATCACACAATCGTCTGTAACAGCTGGTACTCTCATGCATTTTTCAGTGTTACTAGCCTCGAAGCGAGCATAGAAGATATTTAGCTCATCTGGTATGCTAACATCAATGGACAGCTCGCGGCTGGGTTTCCCTTTGTAATCCGTGATAGTTTGCACGCCCTGCCACATCCTGCGAGTGTCAAAGCCAGGGTAGTAGGATTTGATCTCAATCCTGTATTGACACTTTGCCTGTTTGATGGTTCGTCGGAAGGCATAGTGGGATTTCTTATAAGCGTCCGGATTAGTGCATCACTCCTTGAAAGCTGCAGCTCTAGCCTCAGTGCGGATGTTGCCTGTAATCCATGCCTTCTGGTTGGGATACGTATGTAAATTGAAAAGTATTTTGTCTGTAATGTATATTTTGTTATGTGTCGGACCCTAGTAAGACTAATGGGGATCCTAATAAATCAAATCATATCTCGTCAGGTATCCCACACGCCAGCCTCTATAGCACAGTCTCCACCTTCTTCGAGTGTTGGCGATTTGGGACTGGTCCGGGATAATCAACATGACATTCGCCTTGAAGTCCTCATCCAAATCAAGGTCATTGATAGCTGTTCTGATGTCCATAAGATCTTTTCGGGTCATAGGAAATGATGGCGGAAACATTATGTACAAAAAAAGTTAAGATGAGCAACAAAGAAAATACAGAAATTAGCATCATTGTTTCCGGAGCCCAAAAAACGTCCGCTATTCACACCATTGTAGATGGCACATGAACTTACAAATTGCAGAAAGTTTAGATTTGAATGTAAAATTGCTGAAAGATTTCTTTGATATCAAGGTCACAACTCTAAATCAGCAAATATCAAGAATGATAAGTATGTCTTACAAGTGAGAGGCACTTCTATAACTTTAGTAGATTTTCTTACACTACAGTTTTTCTCCCATAAGATATTTAACCTTAAAATATGTACACAATTACTTTACAAGAAATCCCATTGTCCAATCTTTCTCTCTGTTTCTTCACAACAACATTTAGCTACATTCTCAGGGAGGCAAAGGTAAGGTATCATTTTCACTCCACAATCATTTTCACTCCATAGAACCCACAATGCTGGCTGTGTACTGTTCAGATACCTTGAATTTGGTAGCCTGGGATTCCGGCTGTGGCTCACAGAAATGAACACTTCTTTACGACTGATTAAGTGGTGTCTAAAGAACCTTCAAAGATATAAAGAACACCTTGAAAGACCCACGTTTTGACAAGCACTAGCCCTATTACCAGACCAGCACATCTGCACTCTCGCTCGCTCTCTCTCGCTCACTCTTTTTCTCTCTCTGTCTCTCGGCCTCGCTCTACTCTTACCTTGGTGAAGATACAACAATGACAGACAGCAGTCACCCATGCAGGCAGAAATCCATAGCCTTTGCTAGAGAAAGGCTAGAGAAAACATGCTATAAAAGTTTGACACTGTTTTTTCAAGTTCTGAAAGGTGGAGAATGCTGAAGGGAGGGAATGCAGAATTATTGATTACAGCGTAGGGTCTACAAAAGATTCAGTGTCCCTTTCAAATCGCTTAATGAACCAATTATATGGGATTTTTTCATTCTATTGTACACCTATACTTGGCACCATGGTTACCACAAACACAGACTGCGGATTTAATCAAACACTAATTATTGAAACGTACATTCTGCCCTCAAATCAATGGCTGAATGTGTTTAAAATGAAGAAGAATATACTGTATGTTTAGAATATTTTTGTTGACACTACCCAACCCCCCCAACACACCACACACACATGACAAGTTGGGAGCAGGGCAAGGTCAGGCAGAGCATTGACTTGAAGTAGGTTAGAGGTTTAAGTGCATTGCTAAAGGGCACAACAGCAGTTGGTGAACCCTGAGATATTGATCAACCCTGCAGTTGATGAGTTTGCCTAGTGTACCCTACTAAACCTTTAACTCTCAAAGTCATCCAACACAAACAAGCACTTCGTATAGGGCATATGGCTGTAATATACAATCCGACTGAATGGCATGAGAAATAAGGAGATGTTTTCACCCATCTGTGCCCTCTCGTTTTCTCATTTTTGTCCTTGTCTGTGATTTATGTTTGGTGAATGTAAAGACAGAACATCATTATCAGGTTTCAAACAAGCTTTTGACAAATTAGAATGCAATTTATTTTCATCTGGCTCGAAACTCATTTTGATGCTCTAAACAAGAGGAATGCTAATCAAAGGGAGATAGATTGGCTTTTCAGACTCCTATTCAGCGGGCTAAACCTTTCAAATTATGTCTCATCAGCTACAAAGTGATCTGCTGAAGATGAGAATGACACCTTTTAAATCAGTTGTAAAGGATCGCTGGCACAAAAGATCAAAGATTTGTTATTTCTGTGGAAAGATTGAACATTTCACAGGCCTATACCAAGTTGTATATCTCTTTTCAGGAGCTTTAATATAGAAATGGTTTTATACCGTTTTTACACAACAAATACATCAGAGTGTGTGTGTGTGTGTGCAATTTGTATTTCTTGTCTGATGTCCCCATATTTCCCATTAAAAGTGTCTTTGTGCGTGAGTTTGTTCACCCTAACCAGCTCAATCATTTTGTCATCCTGTGAAACAGTCTCATTCATAATTGCCTTGCTAAAGTTTCACATTTACATTCACATCTAGAAATTATTTAAACCAAATGCCTATTTTCAATGACAACTCATTTCACATAATTATATTCCCTGTGGTCATCCATCATTTCTATCATTGCCTTTTAATTAAACTAAAACGGGATTCGTGTTGTGAATTTTTCTAATTTAAAACAAGTGTAAAATCACTTGTCATTGTTTTGTGTCAACTCTAGTGAAAATATCACTTTTTGATGGGCTTTTTAATAGTGATTTCCTACTGTACACAAATAATCAGTACTTTCTAATTCCACACCTCAATGGAAATGTACAATGTAGTCTACTAGTAAATTTAGATCACACACTGACACTACAAACTGCATGGATATTGATTTAATTATCTTGTACTTCAACTGTGTAGTGACAGCTGAGGTGTAATTTCTTCTTCTCATTCATTCTATCCCTTGATTCCATGTCATGGCAACCATACCCATTTTGCTAAAATACAAACGTGCTTCAATGTTAATTACATTTGGAGAGGATTGGAACCAGCTCACCATATCCTCTCCCAATACTAACATGGGTTATTGCTATCCTGGTCGCAGATCTGTTTTTGCTGTCTTGCCAGCTACTATGATATATTTTTTTGATGCTCTGACAATGATTGTAGTAGATGGCATGACAGCAAAAACAGATCTGGAACCAGGCTAAGTTATCATTCTAATGGAATCTCATTCACTTCTCCCCCCCTCTTTCTTTCCTCTTTCTACACCTCTGCTGTTTTCTTCTCTACTTATCAAACTCATTTATTCCCGTCATGAGTGATGAGTTATATCAGGTGATTTAGAGGTCATGGTGATTCTAACGGGATTGGCATGATTTCCTAGGCTTGTCTCTTTCCCCTGCTGTGGGCAGTATTGACAATTGCTCCAACTCAATCAATCTGGACAAGCAGCTAGCAGAGACTAAAAATGATGGCAACAGCATGGTGGCTGAGAAAAGCTGATAGCACACTGAGGAAAACTCACTAAATCGACTCACATCACATGATGATGTAGTGTGGGTATTATGTAATATATGGGACTGTGGATTTGCTGCAGGGGGCAAATTTACTGTACATACCTTTCCAATAGCGTTCTCTTACTGTAGTGTATGATATACAGTTGAAGTCTGAAGTTTACATACACCTTAGCCAAATAAATTTAAACTCAGTTTTTCACAATTCCTGACATTTAATCCTAGTAAAAATTCCCTGTCTTAGGTCAGTTAGGATCACCACTTTATTTTAAGAATGTGAAAATAGTTTAACTTGGGTCAAACATTTTGGGTAGCCTTCCACAAGCTTCCCACAATAAGTTGGGTGAATTTTGGCCGATTCCTCCTGACAGAGCTGGTGTAACTGAGTCAGGTTTGTAGGCCTCCTTGCTGGCACACGCTTGTTCAGTACTGCCCACAAATGTTCTATAGGATTGAGGTCAGGGCTTTGTGATGGCCACTCCAATACCTTGACTTTGTTGTCCTTAAGCCATTTTGCCACAACTTTGGAAGTTGCTTGGGGTCATAGTCCATTTTGTAGACCCATTTGCGACCAAACTTTGACTTCCTGACTGATGTCTTGAGATGTTGCTTCAATATATCCACGTAATTTTCCTCCCTCATGATGCCATCTATTTTGTGAAATGCACCAGTCCTTCCTGCGCCGACAGAGATGGCCGCCTCGCTTCACGTTCTTAGAAAGCTATGCAGTATTTTGTTTATTTACGTATTATTTCTTACATTGTTACCCCAGGAAATCGTAAGTTTTAATACATACAGCCGGGAGGAACTATTGGATATAAGAGCAACGTCAACTTAACAACATTACGACCAGGAAGACGACTTTCCCGAAGCGGATCCTCTGTTTGGTCCACCAACCAGGACAATAGACAGGATCCCAGCCGGCGACACAAAACAGCGCCGCCGCAGGAGGGGCAGACGGTGCGGTCTTCTGGTCAGGCTCCGTAGACGGGCACAGTATATTACTTGCCAATGTCCAGTCTCTTGGCAACAAGGTAGACAAAATCCGAGCAAGGGGTTGCCTTCCAGAGAGACATCAGAGATTGCAACGTTCTTTGCTTCACGGAAACATGGCTCACTCGGGATACGTCATCAGAGTCAGTACAGCCACCTGGTTTCTTCACGCGACAGAAACAAACATCTATCTTGTAAGAAGAAGGGCGGAGGTGTATGCCTTATGATTAACGAGACGTGGTGTGATCATAACAACATACAGGAACTCAAGTCCTTTTGTTCACCTGACCTAGAATTCCTTACAATCAAATGCCGACCGCATTATCTACCAAGAGAATTCTCTTTGATTATAATCACAGTCGCGTATATCCCCCCTCAATCAGACACATCGACGTCCCTGAAAGAACTTAATTGGACTCTATGTAAACTGTAAACCACATATCCTGAGGCTGCATTTATTGTAGCTGGGGATTTTAACAAGGCTAATCTGAAAACAAGGCTCCCTAAATTTTAAAAGCATACCAAATGTGCGGCCTGGGCTGGGAAAATCCTGGATCATTATTATTATAACATCCGCAACGCATACAAAGAAATTCCCCGCCCGTGCTCAGGTCTGTTCACCGCTGGTTCGACCAATCTGATTCCATGCTTCAAGATTGCTTTAATCACGTTGACTGGGATATGTTCCGCATAGCGGCGGACAATAACATTGATGAATGCGCTGATTCGGGTAAGCGAGTTTATCAGCAAGTACATCGGTGATGTTGTACCCACAGCGACTATTAAAACCGTCACCAACCAGAAACCGTGGATTGATGGCAGCATTCACGCAAAACTGAAAGCAATAACCACTGCTTTTAATTAACAAGAATTTTATGTGGTTTAAGTGGTTGAAAAACGAGTTTTAATGACTCCAACCTAAGTGTATGTAAACTTCCGACTTCAACTGTACCATTACGAAGCTCTGAGTCTGTACTGTTATACATTGTAAAAAAAAAAAAAAACATTTTTAAATATGCAATTAGGAGTTGCTAGGAGTTGCTGCAATTAAGGGTAGTTCTTTTTCACCTAGCTACACAGCTTTGTGCACTGATGACATGTGCTTGTAGAAGATGTAGAATTGCCAAGAAAATAGTATAACCAGCCTGACAAAGGGAACCCTTGAACAGTTCAGCCTGCCAGGAGGACTGTTACAATCCAATCAGTCTAACTTTACATTACAGGATATCAACTTCTTTTTTTGGCTAAGAGTGAAGGTTAGCAGCCAAAGAGAGAAGATCCCTGAACAGATGAAAGATTACCAAACAGTGATATGAGAGTTTGAGATTGTCACACGTGATGGGAGAGGCTGAGTCCTCTCTCTCTCTTACTCTCTCTCTCTCTCTGTCGGCCTTACTCTCTCTCTCTCTCTGTCGGCCTCAGCTGCCACTCCCTAACAAGTTAAGGTAAGTGTCACGACTTCCACTGAAGTCGGTCCCTCTCCTTGCTCGGGCGGAGTTCGGCAGTCGATGTCACCGGTTTTCTAGCCATCACCGATCCACTTTTCATTTTTCCATTTGTTTTGTCTTTGTTTTCTACACACCTAGTTTCAATTCCCAAATTACATGTTCATTATTTAACCCTCTGTTTCCCCCATGTTTGTGTGAGTGTTTATTCATTCAAGTTGGATATTTACGGCTGGTTTACGCCCGTTATGTTTGTGAGACCGGTATTGTTCCCGCACCTTGCATCGTTTTGTGTACTGGTGCGGTTGTATTATTAAATACCTTGTCCACACATCTCTGCTCTCCTGCGCCTGACTCACTGAACCAGTACCCACGATTCTTGACAGTAAGGCGACTGGAAACATGACTAAATACAAACAGTGTAGCTATTCCCTCCGCATGGCAATCAAACAAGCTAAGCGTCAGTATAGAGACAAAGTAGAGTCGCATTTCCTATGGCTCAGACACGAGAGGTATGTGGCAGGGTCTACAGTCAATCACGGGCTACAAAAAGAAAACCAGCCCCCATCGCGGACCACAATGTCTTGCTCCCAGACAAACTTAACAACTTCTTTGCTCGCTCTCACTCAACGTCAACAGGGGTATAGATGGAGATGATCGTGGTCGTGGACTTCAGGAAAAGGCAGAGGGAGCACCCCCCTATCCACATCGACGGGACAGTAGTGGAGAAGGTGGAAAGTGTTAAGTTCCTCTGCATACACATCACGGACAAACTGAAATGGCCCACCCACACAGACAGCGTGGTGAAGAAGGCGCAACAGCGCCTCTTCAACCTCAGGAGGCTGAACAAATTTGGCTTCTACAAATGCACAATCGAGAGCATCCTGTCGGGCTGTATCACCGCCTGGTACGGCAACTGCTCCGCCCACAACCGTAAGGCTCTCCAGAGGGTAGTGAGGTCCGCACAACGCATCACCGGGGGTAAACTACCTGCCCTCCAGGACAACTACACCACCCGATGTCACAGCAAGGCCAAAAAGATCATCAAGGACAACAACCACCCGAGCCACTGCCTGTTCACCCTGCTATCATCCAGAAGGCGAGGTCAGTACAGGTGCATCAAAGCTGGGACCGAGAGACTGAAAAACAGCTTCTATCTCAAGGCCATCAGACTGTTAAACAGCCATCACTTATACTGAGTGGCCGCTGCCAACATACTGACTCAAATCTCTAGCCACTTTAATAATTAAAAATTGGATGTAATAAATGTATCACTAGCGCCCCAATCCCAACACTACCAGGTGAAATGCAAGGCGCCAAATTCAAAATCCAAAAGTTGAATTATTAAACATCCACGAATATACAAGTGTTCCATACTCATCAAAAGCTCTGTTTCTTGGCAATATCACAGCGTTGTCAGATTTCAAAAAAGGCTTTACGGCGAAAGCAGCACATTTGATTGTTTGAGGGTAGCACCTCACATATTTTTCCCATTACCATAATTTCATAATCCATCACGGCACACACATAACACATTTCACAGCGAAAACAAATCAATTACCTGTTGAAGAACTTTTGCTGAGGTCTTCCTAAGTGTCCAACGAAGACAATCCATGGTTCTTTTGTTAGAAAAAGTAATGTATTTTATCCATAAATCTCCATTTGGTTCGCGTGTTATAATCAGAAACGACAGCTTCCACTACTCCATTGAAACGTGATGCAAACTCGTTCATCTTATACCTATAAACTTGTCCAAGAACAATCAAACATAGTTTTAAATGTATCCTTAGGAACACTTTTACGTATATTTACTATTATAAATCAACCGGAATATAAACTGATCGATAAAGACGGTAAAAAACACACAGCGCGCGCCTTGTCGGGAGCGGGCATTCCCTTGTGTTGACAAAAATGAGACACTTCCTGGTTTCCTCTTCTTCTCTGGTCTAATTCATCCAAAATGAAAATGAATACTGTCTTGAGACTGTTGACATCCAGAGGAAGCGATGGGTACTGAATTCATATGCCCTTATAAGGGCATTTTCATGAGGGAGGGGTTCCAAATGAGCAATGTGTCAAAACCACTTTTTTCAGGACAGAAATTCCTCGGGGTTTCGCCTGCCATATGCGTTCTGTTTTACTCACAGACAAATGGTTAACACTTTTGGAAAATTCAGAGTGTTTCCTATCCAATGGTACTAAATATGTGCATATCCTATTTTCTGGGCCTGAATGGGAGGCATTTTACTTTGGGCACGCCAGGCTCTCCAAAACCGTCACCTCGTGCGTCGATCCCTAAGAAGTTAACAAGAATTTTATGTGGTTTAAGTGGTTGAAAAACGAGTTTTAATGACTCCAACCTAAGTGTATGTAAACTTCCGACTTCAACTGTACCATTACGAAGCTCTGAGTCTGTACTGTTATACATTGTAAAAAAAAAAACATTTTTAAATATGCAATTAGGAGTTGCTAGGAGTTGCTGCAATTAAGGGTAGTTCTTTTTCACCTAGCTACACAGCTTTGTGCACTGATGACATGTGCTTGTAGAAGATGTAGAATTGCCAAGAAAATAGTATAACCAGCCTGACAAAGGGAACCCTTGAACAGTTCAGCCTGCCAGGAGGACTGTTAAAATCCAATCAGTCTAACTTTACATTACAGGATATCAACTTCTTTTTTGACTAAGAGTGAAGGTTAGCAGCCAAAGAGAGAAGATCCCTGAACAGATGAAAGATTACCAAACAGTGATATGAGAGTTTGAGATTGTCACACGTGATGGGAGAGGCTGAGTCTTCTCTCTCTCTCTAACTCTCTCTCTCTCTCTCTGTCGGCCTATGACTCTCTCCGTATTTGGGTTGCCCCCCCCTCTCTCTCCCTCTGTCTGCCAATGACTCTCTCTCTCTTTTGGTTGCCGTCTCTGTCTCGGGTTGCCTTTTCACTGTCTCTTTTTGGTTTGCCCTGTGTCTCTATGTCTCTCTCTCTGTCTTCTTCTTTGTCTCTCTCTCTCTCTCTGTCTCTCTCTGTCTGCCTCTCACGGCCAATCCAGCGGCAGTATGACTCAAGTTGGTCAGTGGGCGAATATAGTGTATACAGTATACAGCAACAAAAAACAACAATAGTCTGTGTGCGTATGACCTTATCTGTGTCTTCCCCTCATGTAGATGAATCTCACCTGGGATTGCATGGTTCATAAACAAACAAACAAATTGCAATGACGACAAGTCATCAAGAAGATGGTGTCTGAGCATGGTGATGACAGGTTCAGTCCGATGACCTCGGGACTGGAGGAGAATAGTGAGCAGCTCAGGGTACAGAAGTGGCTCTCTGTCCTGGCCCCAACTCACTACTCTGCACAGACCCAATTTTAAGTTTGAGTCTGTATTGTGTTCTCTCTCTCTCTCTCTCTCTCGCCAATGTCCTTGAAATTCATAAAGCACAACAACACTAACCTCATCCAACTGTTCTGAATGATTTGCAGGCGTGACATTATCAAGTTGAAATGAAATGAGAACAGAGTGCCAAGGAGACATGGATGAGGAGAGGATGAGACTGGGTTGTTCATTTACTGCTTATATCGGTCACACTGCTGAGAGAAACTCTTGACCCTGACCTTGTTGAAGACTCATTAAAAAACACAACTATACAGTACACCTCACACACATGGTTATCGGCCTGAAAAAAATAATACACTTGTACCATGTCAGGCTATGTACATCACAGCAGACTGAAATATATATATATATTTACCTTTATTTTACTAGGCAAGTCAGATAAGAACAAATTCATATTTTCAATGAAGGCCTAGGAACAGTGGGTTAACTGCCTGTTCAGGGGCAAAATGACAGATTTGTACCTTGTCAGCTCGGGGATTTGAACTTGCAACGTTTCAGCCTAAACACTAGGCTACCTTGCCGCCTGACATTTGACATCAACAATGTTGGTTCATTCTGAAATTCTGAAAAATATGAATAACATTCCACCCGTAAGGACATTTGGTCATTTGAATGCAGGAAAGGGCTACACACACATATTCTCTCACCACACCACCAAATGGCACCCAATTCTCTATGTAGTGCATTACCTTTCACCAGACCCCATAGGGTTGGAAGTAGTGAACTACAGTTGAAGTGGGAAGTTTACATACACTTAGGTTGGAGTCATTAAAACTCGTTTTTCAACCACTCCACAGATTTCTTGTTGACAAACTATAGTTTTGGCAAGTCTGTTAATACATTTACTTTGTGCATGACACAAGTAATTTTTCCAACAATTATTTACAGATAGATTATTTCACTTATAATTCACTGTATCACAATTCCATTGGGTCAGAAGTTTACATACACTAAGTTGACTGGCTAATTAACATCATTTGAGTCAATTTGAGGTGTACCTGTTTCT
The DNA here is from genome assembly GCA_030435695.1 of Brachymystax lenok tsinlingensis. Lineage (NCBI taxonomy): Eukaryota > Metazoa > Chordata > Actinopteri > Salmoniformes > Salmonidae > Brachymystax > Brachymystax lenok. Next base: position 17,679,532 of record CM059806.1, on the reverse strand, counting down.
GTATTTCAAGGCCTACCTTCAAACTCAGTGCCTCTTTGCTTAACATCATGGGAAAATCAAAAGAAATCAGCCAAAAATATTGTAGACCTCCACAAGTCTGGTTCATCCTTGGGAGCACTTTCCAAACGCCTGAAGGTACCACGTTCATCTGTACAAACAATAGTACGCAAGTATAAACGCCATGGGACCACGCAGCCGTCATACCGCTCAGGAAGGAGAAGCGTTCTGTCTCCTAGGGATGAACGTACTTTGGTGCAAAAGTGCAAATCAATCCCAGAACAACAGCAAAGGACCTTGTGAAGATGCTGGAGGAAACAGGTACAAAAGTATCTATATCCACAGTAAAACGAGTCCTATATCGACATAACCTGAAAGGCCGCTCAGCAAGAAAGAAGCCACTGCTCCAAAACCGCCATAAAAAAGCCAGACTACGGTTTGCAACTGCACATGGTGACAAAGATCTTACTTTTTGGAGAAATGTCCTCTGGTCTGATGAAACAAAAACTGTTTGGCCATAATGACCATGGATATGTTTGGAGGAAAAGGGGGAGGCTTGCAAGCAGAAGAACACCATCCCAACCGTGAAGCACGCGGGTGGCAGCATCATGTTGTGGGGGTGCTTTGCTGCAGGAGGGACTGGTGCACTTCACAAAATAGATGGCATCATGAGGGAAGAAAAGTATGTGGATATATTGAAGCAACATCTCATGACATCAGTCAGGAAGTTAAAGCTTGGTCGCAAATGGGTCTTCCAAATGGACATTGACCCCAAGCATACTTCCAAAGTTGTGGCAAAATGGCTTAAGGACAACAAAGTCAAGGTATTGGAGTGGCCATCACAAAGTCCTGACCTCAATTCCATAGAAAATGTGTTTGCAGAACTGAAAAAGCGTGTGCGAGCATGGAGGCCTACAAACCTGACTTTACACCAGCTCTGTCAGCAGGAATGTGCCAAAATTCACCCAACTTATTGTGGGAATCTTGTGGAAGGCTACCCAAAACGTTTGACCCAAGTTAAGCAATTTAACTTCTTAACCCAACATAGAAATATATAAACTAGAACAAAAAACCCTCCTAAACAAAACAAACTAAACACGCCAGCCTGCTAACTCAGGCCTGGACGTGACACCATCATAGTACGGATGAAGCCTGAGCTGGAATATGAAGCTAACTGAAGCTGGCTAGCTTCAGAAAACCCTGAGTAGATCTAGCTTCAATCATAGTATACCCCTCCAGGCTGATTTTACACAGGCAGACCAATTCTGATTTTTTTCCCACCTATTAGTCTTTTGACCAGATTTTTTCACATCAGATTTTTTTGTGATCTGATTGGTCAAAAGACCAATTAGTGAAAACAAGATCAGAATTGATATGATCTTTGTAAACACAGCCATAGTAAGTGGACTCTAACCAATTAATTCAGTGCCAGGTAGAAAAGAAAAACAGCAGTATTTTGTACCTTCCAGGCTTGTAGCTGAATTACCATTTGCTGCCCTAAAATACGTTATGAGAAGATTCTTCCATATTTCTGCTACTTCTTGCATTTTATCTGCTACTTATCTCCAGGACCATGTCAAGAGACTGAAGATGTATTAGCCTACCGGTACAAGAGGCTGTTCAAAGGGAGTTCAAGCTACAATCTGTAAATCGTTTGAATGACCATGATGAGGGCTCATGATGAGCTCATGATGAGTTCAGATTTTTTGTGGCCCCCACTCCCATCAAAGTTGCCCTTCTCTACCTTATATAGTGCACTACTTCTGACCTAAGACCTATGGTCAAAGGTAGTGCACTACATAGAGAATAGAGTGCCATTTGGGATGCAGACAAGTAGTACGGCCAGTGTATCTTTCACCTCCAGTGTGGAGGTAAGAGACAGAGAATTAAAGACTCTTTCAATTTGTCTGATTGAACTACAATAAATGGCTGTCTGCCATCTTCTGAATGACTTGATAGTTGTGAGATTGTGCTAGGCAATTTAAAAAGACTCATTATTGTGATGTAAACCATACAGAGAGAACCCTATGTTCTCATTTTCAGATTTAATGTGGTAAGGGGCATTGGGGAGACGCAATGAAATCGCTTTATCTTTTTAGGTGCTTTGATGAGTTCAACCAAGGTGATTGTAGCAAGCACAGAAACAACAGGAATTTATGACACAGTTTAATTGCCCTTTATTGTTCATTGAGACATCTGTATCTTCATGTATGAAATGAAAACGGAGCGGCAAACAAAGGGAGAGTTTAGCGGACCGGAGAGGTGCATGTCTGTCTACCTAAAAGGTTAAAGATAACTGAAAGGCTGGGTGTTGAGAAGGGTTTGGTGCATAGACAGTCAGGGTATCAGTGACACCCAGATGATGATCCCTGTCAGACTGTACTAAAGCCAGCAGGCTAGCATACACACACATGGGGTTGGATAAGTTCAGGTGCCGTCCTTCACATGGGGCTATTGTTACAGGTGAGTTATGTTTTCAGTTCACACCATGTCCCTGACAAAAGTTTTAGTGAGGCAATAATGGAACATTCAGAGCTAAGACCTCAACATCCATTAATCTGGCATCTGGATTTCTGTCTCTCGTCTAATGTTCTAGAAGGATGTTTCCTCTCTCTGTCCCTCTATCTATCTTCAGAGGGCACTCACCCCCCCTTTCTCTCTCACTCTCTCTCCCTTTATTAAAACAGTACAAAGTGTCTCACTCTGCCTCTGGGGTGTGGAACAGCTGCTTGTGTTGTCATGGTACGAGTTGTCTCAGTAGAAGGAGATAAGATTAATTCAGGATGGTTATATTGTCCATGTCTGAGGTGTGTGAAACAAACATAATTCCAGTGTAACTGATCAACTACATAAACAAAACAAAATGTTTACACCCCACGTTAATAAGATTTAGCAAAGAGGTAGCTATGAGCTAATAATGGTTGACTTGATAATGGCCCTCTATAGCTGTTGCGTATGGAGTGATCATAGCATGATTTTTTGTCATAGATAACTTGGGCATTTGGTGCATATCCATTTGCCCCTTATATGAAGTATATCTTATGTTCAGGATTGGGTATAAGTCGTGTGGTAGATGTTATTCTTAGAATATCTCCTTATTCCACAGTGCCTGCCTTGTTTAAAAGTTAGAGCAAAAGCTCATTACCACCTTTAGCCTACATTGGCCTTTAAACACTGAGACTGTCCCAAATGGCACCATATTCCCTATAGAGTGCACTACTTTTGACCCGGGCCAATGGGGCTCTGCTCAAAAGTAGTGCACTATGTAGGGAATAGGGTGCCATTTGGGACACACACCAAGAAAGATAAACTAATCTCGAAACTCCCCATGCAGTTCTAACACATCTCTCTCTATGAACTGTGATCACCAGCTGTTAGAGGAAAATGGCGCCGACAGAGATGGTCGCTTCGCATTCTTAGGAAACTATGCAGTATTTCGTTTTTTTATGTATTATTTCTTACATTGTTACCCCAGGAAATATTAAGTCTCATTACGTACAGCCGGGAAGAACTGTTGGATATAAGAGCAATGTCAACTTACCAACATTACGACCAGGAATACGACTATCCCGAAGTGGATCCTCTGTTCGGACCACCACCCAGGACAATGGATCATATCCCAGTAGGCGACCCAAAACAACGGCACCGCAGAAGGTGCAGACGGAGCGGCCTTCTGGTCAGGCTCCGTAGACGTGCATATCGCTCACCGCCCCTGAGTATACTACTGGCCAATGTCCAGTGTCTTGACAACAAGGTAGACGAAAATCGAGCAAGAGTTGCCTTCCAGAGAGATATCAGTAATTGTAACATTCTCTAATTCACGGAAACATGGCTCTCTTGGGATATGTCCTCGAAATCGGTTTAGCCACTGTGATTCTCCATGCATTGCGCCGACAGAGATAAACACCTCTCTGGTAAGAGGGGGGGGTGTATGCTTTATGATTAACGACTCATGGTGTAATCATAACAACATACAGGAACTCAAGTCTTTCTGCTCACCTGACCTAGAATTCCTTACAATCAAATGGCGGCCATTTTACCTACCATAATTCTCGTCAGTTATAGTCACAGCTGTGTACTTTATCCCTCAAGCAAACACCAAGACGGCCCTCAAGGAACTTCACTGGAATCTATTTCAACTGGAAACCATTTATTCAGAGGAATCATTGTCACAACTTCGACTGAAGTCGGTTCCCCTCCTCGTTCGGGTGGGATTCGGCGGTCGACGTTACGGCTACCTAAATTATATCAGCATATTGATTGCACGACTCACAGGGCTAATACTCTCAATCACTGCTACTCTAACTTCCGTGATGCAAACGAAGCCCTCCCCCGCCTATCCTTCTGCAAATCTGACCACGACACAGTCTTGATCGTTCCATCTTATAGGCAGAAACTCAAACAGGATGTACCAGTGACGAGAACCATTCAAGGCTGGTCTGACCATTTCAGAAGCCAAGATTCAAGAATATGTTCCGGTCAGCCTCAGAGAACAACATTGACCTATACACTGATTTGGTGAGTGCATTTATTAAGAAGTGCATTGGAGATGTTTTTTAAATGTATTTTATTTTATTTCACCTTTCTTATTTCACCAGGTAGGCAAGTTGAGAACAAGTTCTCATTTACAACTGCGACCTGGCCAAGATAAAGCACAGTTGTTCGACACATACAACAACACAGAGTTACACATGGAATAAACAAACATACAGTCAATAATACAGTAGAAAAAAAAGGCTATATACAATGTGTGCAAATGAGGTAAGATAAGGGAGGTAAGGCAATAAATAGGCCATGGTGGCAATGTAATTACAATTAAACACTGTAATGGTAGATGTGCAGTAGATGAATGTGCAAAGTAGAAATAATGGCGTACAAAGGAGCAAGATAAAGAAATAAATACAGTAGGGGATGAGGTAGTTGGTTGGGCTATTTACAGATGGCCAATGTACAGGTGCAGTGATCTGTGAGCTGCTCTGACAGCTGGTGCTTAAAGCTAGTGAGGGAGATATGAGTCTCCAGCTTCAGTGATTTTTGCAGTTCGTTCCAGTCATTGGCAGCAGCGAACTGGAAGGATAGGCAGCCAAAGAAGGAATTGGCTTTGGGGGTGACCAGTGAGATATACCTGCTGGAGCGCGTGCTTCGGGTGGGTGCTGATACGGTGACCAGCGAGCTGAGATAAGGCAAGGCTTTACCTAGCAGGGACTTGTAGATGACCTGGAGCCAATGGGTTTGGCCACGAGTATGAAGCAAGCGCCAGCCAACGAGAGCGTACAGGTCGCAGTGGTGGGTAGTATATGGGGCTTTCGTTTCAAAACGGATGGCACTGTAATAGACTGCATCCAATTTGTTGAGTAGAGTGTTGGAGGCTATTTTGTAAATGATATCGCCGAAGTTGAGGATCGGTAGGATAGTCACTTTTACGAGGGTATGTTTGGCAGCATGAGTGGAGGAGGCTTTGTTGCAAAATAGGAAGCCAATTCTAGATTTAACTTTGGATTGGAGATGCCTAATATGAGTCTGGAAGGATAGTTTACAGTCTAGCCAGACACCTAGGTTTTATAGTTGTCCACATATTCTAAGTCAGAACCGTCCAGAGTATTGATGCTGGACAGGCGGGCAGGTGCGGGCAGCGATCGGTTGAAGAGCATGCATTTAGTTTTACTTGCATTTAAGAGCAGTTGGAAGCCACAGAAGGAGTGTTGTATGGCATTGAAGCTCGTCCGGAGGGTAGTTATCACAGTGTCCAAAGAAGGGCAATAAGTACACAGAATGGTGTCGTCTGCGTAGATGTGGATCAGAGACTCACCAGCAGCAAGAGCGACATCATTGATGTATACAGAGAAGAGAGTCGGCCCAAGAATTGAACCCTGTGGCACTGCCATAGAGATGGCCAGAGGCCCGGACAACAGGCCCTCCGATTTGACACATTGAACTCTATCGGAGAAGTAGTTGGTGAACCAGGCGAGGCAATCATTTGAGATCATGTTGTACCCACTGTGATTATTAAAATCTACCCTAACCAGAAACCGTGGCGGTTTATGACTGAATTTAAACACTGTAGTTATTCCCTCAGCAAGGCAATCAAACAAGTGAAATGCCGGTACAGGGACAAGATGGAGTCGCAATTCAACGACTCTACTACAAAAACAGCCACGTCACGGACACAGATGTCAAATTAAACACCTTCTTTGCCCGCTTTGAGGATAATACAGTGCCACCGTCGTGGCTCGCTAACAAGGACTGCGTCCCCCCCTCTCCTTCTCCGTGGCTGACGTGAGTAAAACATTTAAACTTGTTAACCCTCGCAAAGCTGCTGGCTCGCACGGCATCCCTAGCCGCGTCCTCAGAGCATGCGCAGACCAGCTGTCTGGTGTGTTTACGGACAAATTCTCCCTATCCCAGTCTGTTGTCTCCACATGCTTCAAGATGGCTACCATTGTAGCTTCAAGATGGCTATCCAGTACCCAAAAAGGCAAAGATATCAGAATTAAATGACTACTGCCCCATAGCACTTACTTCTGTCATCATGAAGAGCTTTGAGAGGCTAGTCAAGGATCATATCACCGCCACATTACCGGCCACCCTAGACCCACTTCAGTTTGCATACCGCCCCAACTGGTCCACAGATGACGCAATCGCCATCACACTGCACACTGCCCTATCCCATCTGGACAAAAATAATACCTATGTAAGAATGCTGTTCATTGACTACAGCTCAGCATTCAACACCATAGTACCCTCCAAGCTCATCATCAAGCTGGAGGCCCTGGGTCTCAACCCCGCCCTGTGCAAGGTGGTGAAGGTAGGAAACAACATCTCCACTTCGCTGACCCTCAACACTGGGGCCCCACAAGGGTGTGTGCTCAGCCCTCTCCTGTACTCCTTGTTCACCCACGGTCATGCACGCCTCCAACTCTTACATCAAGTTTGCAGATGACACAACAGTAGAGGGCTTGATCACCAACATTGACGAGACAGTCTACAGGGAGGAGGTGAGGGCCTTTGGAGTGTGGTGTAAGGAAAACAACCTCTCACTCAACATTAACAAAACAAAGGAGATGATCGTGGACTTCAGGAAACAGCAGATGGAGCACCCCCCTATCCACATCGAAGGGACAGCAGTGGAGAAGGTGGACCAATTTAAGTTCCTGGTCGTACACATCACAGACAAACTGAAATGGTCCACCCACACAGACAGTGTGGTGAAGAAGGTGCAACAGTGCCTCTTCAACATCAGGAGACTGAAGGAATTTGGCTTGTCACCAAAAACCCTGACAAACCTTTTACAGATGCACAATCGAGAGCATCCTGTCAGGCTGTATCACAGCCTGGTACGGCAACTGCACCGCCCTCAACCGCAAGGCTCTCCAGAGAGTGGTGCGGTCTGCTCAACGCATCACTGGGGGCAAACTACCTGCCCTCCTTGACACCTACAGCACCCGAGCAGGAAGGCCAAAAAGATCATCAAGGACAATAACCACCCGAACCACTGCCTGTTCACCCCGCTATCATCCAGAAGGCGAGGTCAGTACAGGTGCATCAAAGCTGGGACCGAGAGATTGAAAAACAGCTTCTATCTCAAGGGCATCAGACTGCTAAACAGCAGTCACTAACTCAGAGAGGCTGCTGCCTACACTGAGATCCAATCACTGGACACGTTATAAATGGATCACTAGTCACTTTAAACAATGCCACTTTAAATAATGCCACTTTAATATTGTTTACATATCTTACATTACTCATATAACTTGTATATACTGTATTTTATACAATCTACTGCACCATGCCTATGCCGCTCGGCCATCGCTCATCCATATACTTATATGTACATAATCACATTCACCTCTTTAGATTTGTGTTTATTAGGTACTTGTTGGGGAATTGTTAGATTACTTGTTAGAAATTACTGCACTGTCGGAACTAGAAGCACAAGCATTTCGCTACACTCGCATTAACATCTGCTAACCATGTGTACGTGACCAATTAAAATTTGATTTGATTTAATGAGTTGTATAAGGCTGGTTGAGTGAGTTGTAGATGACGATGGTGGCCAATGAATACAAGATGAGACAGTCCTGATAGATATCATCACCACATCATGACAAACCAATCTTGAGGGGTGAGTGTCCTCGGAAGTCTAAGAGAGAGGGAGAGAGAAAAAAAAGAAAGCTAGAAAGAGTCAGGGAGAGGGCAGGTAGCCTAGCGGTTAATTTTTAATGTTTTAATTATTTTTTATATACATATTTTTTTTTCACCGTTATTTAACAGGTAAGCCAGTTGAAAACAAGTTCTCATTTACAACTGCGACCAGGCCAAGATAAAGCAACGCAGTGTGACAAAAACAACAAAACAGAGTTACACATTAACAAATGTACAGTCAATAACACAAATGAAAAGAAAAATAGAAAGATACAGTGTGTGCAAATGTAAAAGAGTAGGCAATAAATAGGCCCTAGAGGCAAAAATAATTACAATTTAGCATTAATACTGGAGTGATAGATGTGCAGATGATGATGTGCAAGTAGAGATACTGGGGTGCAAAAGAGGAAAGGGTAAGTAATAATATGGGGCTGAGGTAGTCGGGTGTGCTATTTACAGATTGGTTGTGTACAGGTACAGTGATCGGTAAACTGCTCAGACAGCTGATGCTTAAAGTTAGAGGGAGATATAAGACTCCAGCTTCAATTACAATTCGTTCCAGGCATTGGCAGCAGAGAACTGGAAGGAAAGAGAGAGGTAGGGGGGCGGCAGGTAGCCTAGCGGTTAAGAGTGTTGGGCCAGTAGCTGAAAGGTTGCTTGTTCAAATCCCAGAGCTGACTAGGTGAAAAGTCTGTCGATGTGCCCTTGAGCAAGGCACTTAACCCTAATTGCTCCTGTAAGACACTCTGGATGAGTGTCTGCTAAATGTAGAGAGAAATGAGTGCCCTCAGATGACCGTTGAATAGATAGACGTTTAGAGGGCACTCAACAGCTAAACACTCCATTCATTACAGCATGGCTTCATAATACCAATGATTTGTTCTCCGCTCATCCCTTTCTCTGTGTGATTGCAATAAAAACCTCTAGCTCAGAGTTCAATCAATATCTTATTTCCTTCTCTTCCGCTGTTGAAGCGAAGAGCTTCCGGCCCCTTTGCCATCAAAAGTCATATGGGGGTCATTTAGTGGAATTGTATGGAGCTGGCAGGGTGAGATTTCAGAGCTGACTAAATTCTTCCATTGTGGTTGGGAGATGGCAGGTTCTCACCTGCTGTGCTGCGAGATGGGAGATTTAAGATTGATTTCTTTGCTGTTTTTAAGCATGGGAAAAGGCATGTCAGAGATTGGGTATAAATACATGACTATGATGACTCAAGTTTGCGCAAGTAAGGTCCTGACTTTTTTTACAGATATGAAATTGCACAACAAATTGGAAATGAAAAATATAAAAATATGCCTTGAAAAACGGGGAGAGAGAGAGAGAGAGAGAGAGAGAGAGAGAGAGAGAGAGAGAGAGATGTAAATGGGTGTGCTGAGGATGGGGAGAAGGTACGCTAGTTCAGAACACGCTTTTTGGGGGTTCTGTTTCAGTGAGATTAAGTCCTCAGAAATGTCAGTCTATCAACAACTGTACAGATGGTGCTCATGACGAAACATGATATGTCATAGTTTAGCCGTTTGAGAGAAGGGATTTTCCCTCACGTCTTTCCCCAACAGAAACAAAAACACACTTTCAGTGTCTGTGTCTGTGAGGTGTGACAAACAATTACTGGACGCTGAAAGCTGAGAGTGATGAGATGGCTCTGCTTGTCTAGGAGACCTCCAGCTCCGCTAAAACCATTGACAAATGTTGTTCTCAAGGGATTCTCCGATAAGATGTTACAATTATACAGTGGGGTTATGATCAGCTCTGGAAAAGCACATCAGAACTACAAATTTCCGATTATTCCATGCAAAACAATGGCACACTTAGGAAGAAGCGCCGCGCTAGAGGGCCGCTCCCGACACTACCCGGTGAAATGTAAGGCGCCAAATTCAAAATCCAAAAGTGTAATTATTAAACATTCATCAATATACAAGTGTTGCATAGTCATCAAAGCTCTGCTTCTTGGCAATATCACAGAGTTGTCAGATTTCAAAAAGGCTTTATGGCGAAAGCACAACATTTGATTGTTTGAGGATAGCACCTCCAATATTTATGCATTAGCATAAATTCATATCCAGCGCGGATTCAAAGAACTTCTGCTGAGGGCTTCCCAAGTGTCCAACGAAGACATTCAATGGTTCTTTTGTTAGAAAAAGTCATTTACTATATCCATAAATCTCCGTTTGGTTGGCGCGTTATGTTCAGAAAATCCACTGTCGAGTCGCCCATTGAACCGTGAAGAGAACGCGTTCAAATATACCTATAAACTTTCTCCAAACAAATCAAACATCATTTTTAATGTATCCTTTGGTATCCTTTGATGAATATTAGCGATAATAATGCACTCGGATGATATCATAAACAATATAAAAGGAAAATAAATGGGGCGCGCTCACAATCTTGCGCCTGTGAAACGTTGTTGACATCTGAAGTCCTTTGACTATTTCCTCTTCCTATCAGTTCTGCTTAGTGCTAAAGCCTCCAAACAATGTATAAAGACTGTTGACATCTAGTGGAAGCCATAGGTACTGGAGTCTCAGACCTACATAACATTGAATCCAATAGGCAGCTTGGAGAAAAAGGTCATCTACAAAAAAAACTGCAAATCCGGATGGATTTTCCTATACTCAAAGACATTATCTTAACTTCTTAGGGAGCGGCTCCCGAAGTGACGGTGTTGGAGAGTCTGGCGTGCCCAAAGTAAAATGCATGCCACTCAGGCCCAGAAAATAGGATATGCACATAATTAGTACTATTGGATAGGAAACACTCTGACGTTTCTAAGAGTGTAGCCTATAGTTTGAATCTAAAAGCCCTCTAAGCAAGGTCTAAGGGCCAAGAGCTGGGTTTCTGCTAAGCTAACATATGGAATTGTTTCATGGTCATAACAAGGATAAGTTAGCTATTTGATTTAGAATATTTAAGGAACCCTGTAAGTATAAAAACAATATAAAAATATATATTTGATGAGACATTGAATTTGGCCCATGGAAACGTGTTGAATAACATATTCATACATGGCAAAACAGATCAAAGGAAGTTTGTTTGGAAGTGTCTGTTCTATATCTGAGAGATATAAGAAAGCTCAGGAATGTATTTTTGTTCGTTTTTTTACCCATATTTAATAACTCTTTTGCCTGGCGCTAAAGAACTTCAATATACACTTCCATTCATTTCTTGAACTGGTACCAGGCTACCTTCAGAAGAGTCTTGTGAGGCTTGTGAGAAAAACAACCAACGTGTTCGTGAAAGTCTCACCTTTCGATGGCTGGGTCACATGACTGTGTAGCCCAAATGTTTGGACGCTACACACAGAAATTGGCAGATCGGCGGTACCGACATCCGACGAGTCCCGTGACGCTTGTGGGGTGATAGAGCAAAATGAAGAACAACACCGTCTTCATGAGAGCCTCATCTTTCTATAGAGGGTGTCAAATTAGTTTTCATGAGAAGAGCTACAGTAGTGGTAGTTCTGGATGTCTCTTGGTCTGACAAACACTACTGTAGCTCTGCCACTTTCCACCACAGATGTGGAATGCCGACATCGGAGGATGCGTTGGGTTGAACGCATCCCATGCAAAAAAAAAACAAATATCTCTAGCTTAAACAAACAGATATTGACGGGGATTTTTGTATTATGCCAATTTGATTTCAATGGGGCGCGGACATCAACTCTAAGGGACACAGCCTGATAAAGCTGGCAAGCAAATCAAACAATATTTGGAGATAACTAACTAGCTAGTTTATCCACTGACAGCTAGCTGTTAGCTAGCCAAATTGAATTGATCTGCCATTGGCTAGCTAGTCAATTTGAAGTGGTTCATCAATAAATGTCTGTAAGTTGCTTTCTAGGAGCAATTGTGATTAGACAGTCTTAAACTCAATGTTGAAAATGGTTTCATATTAGCTAGCTAAAGTATGTTGGTTGGAGATAAAATAAAGTTAATATAGTGCCATTGGAAAGTATTCAGACCCCTTGACATTTTCCACATTTTGTTATGTTACAGCTTTATTCCAAAATTGATAAAAATCTTTCCCTCATCAGTCTACACACAATACCCGACAATGGCAAAGTAAGACCAGGTTTTTAGACACAAAAAATATATTTTTTTACAGAAGTATTCAAACCCTTTGCTATGAGACTTGAAATTGAGCTCAGGTGCATCCTGTTTCCGTTGACAATGCTTGAGATATTTCTACAACTTGATTGGAGTCCACCCATGGTAAATTCAATTGATTGGATATGATTTGGAAAGGCACACACCTGTCTATATAAGTTTGACAGTACATGTCAGAGCAAAAACCAAGCCATGAGGTCGAAGGAATTGTCCGTAGAGCTCCGAGACAGGATTGTGTCATCAATATACATATATATACAATATACAGCCAAAAAGAGCAATCGGGGGAGAAGGGCCTTGGTCAGGGAGGTGACCAAGAGCCCGATAGTCACTCTGACAGAGCTCCTCTGTGGAGATGAGAGAACCTTCCAGAAGGACAACCGTCTCTGCAGCACTCCATCAATCAGGCTTGTTTTTGCTTTGTCATTATGGGGTATTGTGTGTAGGTTGATGAGTGATACATTTTAGAATAAGGCTATAACATAACAAAATTTGGAAAAAGTCAAGGGGTCTGAATACTTTCCGAATGCACTGTACCTTACCATAATGTTTAGGCGATTTAAAAAAGTTTCTAGCTGGCAAACATTATTTCTAGCTACATGGGCAAATGCTGCCCTTCTGCTGCTTGACAAAGTGCACACAATGGATGTCAGGTAAAGTGCAGTTTTATTTTATATCGCTCAAATATCCAATTAAATGATGGCCAATATTGAAAGATAAGAGTGTAATCCAGCTGTGTTTCTGCACTGTAATGCATTGGGGCGGGCTTTGCTTGCCCCCCAGCTGGGAATGGAATGTTTGAATATGACGTTATTGATAACAACCTATAGTAAGACCAGCATGTTGTCCTGCAGGCAGTCAGTATCACAGTGGGGAGAGAGGGTGATTAGGAGGCAGCATGGAGCTACGCCTGTGGTTGCTACAATGACCAATCTACCACCAGCCTGTTGTGAGTCCAGGCGACACACTTTGTCATGTCCCCAAATGCCACCCTATTGTCAATATAGTGTACTCATTTGTGCACCACCCTAGGGCTCTGGTCAAAAGTTGTGCAATACAAAGGGAATAGGGTGCCATTTTGGACAAAACCCTAGACTTTTTAATCAATACACATTGTTTATGTGAACTCAAGGCACAACTGAGATCACCAGAGAACAAATGCACTGGGTTTTGACCTGATTTTAGAAGCCCTTTTTAGAAGATTGTACTTTTAATGTCTTTTGTTTTCTCATTTGCTTCGAGTTTCTAGATACATCTGAGTTTGAAGCTCTCGTATCCATTTTTCAGAGCAAGATGCACCGGGATGCATTTTCACTTTGAAGAAGAAATGTAGTCCTAAACTTATTTATATGAACAACATGGTGTGAAATGGAACTGTTGAATGATATACAATGTCTATATCTGGCTTCTCTACGGCCTCTGCATGATGAATCAACCCCCAGGGTGGGGACAGAAAGCCCATCTCAGTATGGAACACAGCTCACAATACATGTAGACCTAACATCTCATCATGGTAACTTTTTTTTTTGTGACAGGTAGGCCTCCATTTGCTGCAGCATAGCCTATGATACAGTAAAAAAAAGACAGAATGAAGATAAGGACAACGAAACGTATTTAATTTGAAAAGCGAGGAAGGAATGAAACAATAGAGAAAGAAAGAGGAGGTAGGCTGATAACATTAAGGGAAATATGACGAAAGGTATACAGATATACAGCCTACTAATTATACAAATAGGCTCTAGTATATTTCACAATTTAAATCAAATTTGCTAGCCTATGCTGCATGTGTTGCACCAGAATCACATGTTCTCTTCTTCTTTATCATGGTTTGAACGATGTGCATAATTCCAGTCCATATAAATCAGTATAAAACAATCCAGTACAGTAATACAGATTAGACTACTGGAGCTAGTCTCATTTGTTTACCCTCTTCAACATATACAGTGGCAAGAAAAAGTATGTGAACCCTTTGGAATTACCTGGATTTCTTGGTCTTCAAATTTCTTAATCTAAGTCACAACAAGACAAACATAGTGTGCTTACTCGAGTTGGCTGAAATTCGCATAGCAGATGTTTTGACAGTGTTGGAGGTGTAACTGCGCTATGAGCTGACATATCGGTGAGTGGCTGTTCTTGCAATATGCAGAACTCCACCCTTTCCTCGTTGCTAAAATTATCATAGTTATTTTAGCTCTTATATGGGTTTTGTGTGACCCGCGCTGGATATGAATTTATGCTAATGCATAAATATTAGAGGTGCTATCCTCAAACAATCAAATGTTGTGCTTTCGCGGTAAAGCCTTTTTGAAATCTGACAACGCTGTAATATTGCCACGAATCAGAGCTTTTGATGACTAGGTAACACTTGTATATTGATGAATGTTTAATAATTCAACTTTTGGATTTTGAATTTGGCGCCTTACATTTCACCGGGTAGTGTCGGGAGTGGCCCGCTAGCGCGCCGTTTATCCGTAAGTGGTTAAATATATTCCCAACAAGAAACCGTGGATTCATGGCAGCATCCGCGCAAAACTGAAAGCGCGAACCACTGCTTTTAATCATGGCAAGGCGACCGGAAACATGACCGAATACAAACAGTATAGCTATTCCCTCCGCAAGGCAATCAAACAAGCTAAGCGTCAGTATAGAGACAAAGTAGAGTCGCAATACAATGGCTCAGAAAGGAGACGTAGTTGGCAGGGTCTACAGTCAATCAAGGATTACAAAGAGAAAACCAGCCCCGTCGCGGACACCGGCGTCTCGCTCCCAGACAAAATAAACAACTTCTTTGCTTGCTTTGAGGACAATACAGTGCCACTGACACGGCCCGCTACCAAAACCTGCGGGCTCTCCTTCACAGCAGCCAACGTGAGTAAACATTTTTTATGTGTTAACCGTCGCAAGGCCGCCGGCCCAGACGGCATCCCTAGCCGTGTCCTCAGAGCATGCGCTGACCAGTTGGCTGGTGTGTTTACAGAAATATTCAGTCAATCCCTATCCCAGTCTGCTGTTCCCACATGCTTCAAGAGGGCCACCATTGTTCCTGTTCCCAAGAAAGCTAAGGTAACTTAGCGACTATCGCCCCGTAGCACTCACTTCCGTCATCATGAAGTGCTTTGAGAGACTAGGATCATCACCTCCACCATACCTGACACCCTAGACCCACTCCAATTTGCTTACCGCCCCAATAGGTCCACAGACGACGCAATCGCAATCACACTGCACACTGCCCTAACCCATCTAGACAAGAGGAATACCTATGTAAGAATGCTGTTCATCGATTACAGCTCAGCATTTAACACCCTAGTACCCTCCAAACTCATCATTAAGCTCGAGACCCTGGGTCTCAACCCCGCCCTGTGCAACTGGGTCCTGGAATTTCTGACGGGCCGCCCCCAGGTGGTGAGGGTAGGAAACAACATCTCCACCCCGCTGATACTCAACACTGAGGCCCCACAAGGGAGCGTTCTCAGCCCTCTCCTGTACTCCCTGTTCACCCATGACTGCGTGACCATGCACGTCTCCAACTCAATCATCAAGTTTGCAGACTTGCGAGGTGAGAGCCCTCGGAGTGTGGTGTCAGGAAAATAACCTCTCACTCAACGTCAACAAAACAAAGGAGATGATCGTGGACTTCAGAAAACAGCAGAGGGACTGAAAAACAGCTTCTATCTCAAGGCCATCAGACTGTTAAACAGCCATCACTAACATTGAGTGGCTGCTGCCAACATACTGACTAAATCTCTAGCCACTTTTATAATAAAAAAAATGTATGTAATAAATGTATCACTAGTCACTTTAAACAATACCACTTTATATAATGTTTACATACCCTACATTAGTCATCTCATATGTATATGCTGTACTCTATACCATCTACTGCATCTTGCCTATGCCGTTCGGCCATCGCTCATCCATATATTTATATGTACATATTCTTATTCATTCCTGTACACTTGTGTGTATAAGGTAGTTGTTGTGAAATTACTTAAATTTTACTAAAAATTACTCAATTTCACTACACTCGCATTAACATCTGCTAACCATGTGTATGTGACCAATAACATTTAATTTGATTTGATTTGAGTGTAGGTGGGGAAAAGTATGTGAACGACTAGACTAATTACTTCTCCAAAAGCTAATTGGAGTCAAAAGTCAGCTAACTTGGAGTCCAATCAATGAGACGAGATTGGAGATGTTGGTTAGAGCTGCCGTGCCCTATAAAAAACATTCACAAAATTTGAGTTTGCTATTCACATGAAGCATTGCCTGATGTGAACCATGCCTCGAACAAAAGAGATCTCAGAAGACCTAAGATGAAGAATTGTTGACTTGCATAAAGCTGGAAAGGGTTACAAAAGTATCTCTAAAAGCCTTGATGTTCATCAGTCCACGGTAAGACAAACTGTCTATAAATGGAGAAAGTTCAACACTATTGCTACTCACCCTAGGAGTGGCCGTCCTGCAAAGATGACTCAATGAGGTTAAGAAGAATCCTAGAGTGTCAGCTAAAGACTTACAGAAATCTCTGGAACATGCTAACGTCTCTGTTGACGGTCTACGATACGTAAAACACTAAACAAGAATGGTGTTACCATTTTTGGACACCATGCTGTCCAAAAAAAAACATTGCTGCACATCTGAAGTTTGCAAAAGTGCACCTGGATGTTCCACAGCACTACTCGCAAAATATTCTGTGGACAGATTAAACTACAGGAGCTGTTTGGAAGGAACACACAACACTATGTGTGGAGAAGAAAAGGCACAGCACACCAACATCAAAACCTCATCCCATTCCTCAAGGCCTACCTGGCCTGATGACTCCTTGATGTCCCCAGTCCACCTGGCCGTGCTGCTTCTCCAGTTTCAACTGTTCTGCCTGTTCTATGAACATTTCAAAATCTTGTCCATGTTCTGTTATAATCTGCACCCGGCACAGCCAGAAGAGGACTGGCCACCCCTCACAGCCTGGTTCCTAACCACCGTGCTTTTACACTTGTATTGCTTGCTGTTTGGGGTTTTAGGCTGGGTTTCTGTACAGCTGGGTTTCTGTACATCAGCTGATGTAAGAAGGGCCTTATAAATACATTTGATTTTATTTGAAATGTTGATGATCCCAACTGTAAATTATGGTGGAGGGAGCATCATGGTCTGGGGCTGCTTTGCTGCCTCAGGGCCTGGACAGCTTGCTATCGTCAACGGATAAATGAATTTTATTTTATCCAGTCCTGACCTCAACCCGTTCAAAATGCTGTGGCATGATCTCAAGAGAGCAGTTCACAACAGACATCCCAAGAATATTGCTGAACTGAAACAGTTTTGTAAATAGGAATGGTCCAAAATTCCTCCTGACCGTTGTGCAGGTCTGATCCACAACTACAGAAAACGTTTGGGTGAGGTTATTGTTGCCAAAGGAGGGTCAACCAGTTATTATATCCAAGGGTTCACATACTTTTTCCACCCTGTACTGTGAATGTTTACACGGTGTGTTCAATAAAGACATGAAAACATATAATTGTTTGTGTTTTATTAGTTTAAGCACTGTTTGTCTATTGTTGTGACCTAGATGAAGATCAAATGTTATGACCAATTTATGCAGAAATCCAGGTATTTCCAAAGGGTTCACCTACTTGTTCTTGCCATTGTAGCTAGCTACATCTATCTGGCTTTTATGTTTTTCTGTTGGGTGTAATGTGCAGTAGACTATATATGTGTTTGATATATATATATGTGTTCATTGAATGTTGTTAATGTAGGGCTCATCAGGCCCAGGTAGCATCATGTATACATTCCCATGCTGATCAAAGCTCTAATCAAATCCAGACATTTATATTCTTGAAATTGTTTTTGAATGACGGTTTTGCCAGGAAATACCGGGTTACCCAAGAGAAAAGTGATTTATTCTCAGGATGGAACATTTGTAAAATACGAGGAAAATATTAAACCCTAGTGCTGACACAAGGCCTCATGGGAAAGAGTGAATTGAGGCACATGGAAGACTACAAAACTAAAAACTCCTGTGAAGGTAGGACTTTTTCTTAGTCAGAGAAATGGCTTCCAGAGTCCCCACTAGAGTCAATTGAATCCACTCACAGGATGTACAGCATCACACATCATGAATTGGCCTACTACTAACCCTTTGACTGCATAGCAACATTCGTCAAAATTAATACATTTTCAAAAATACAGTTCTGATAAATGTAACAGCTGCATAACGGAGTAAGATACTTAACATCTATCAAATATTGACTGTTTTATAACACATAAACAATTGATAGTGAGAGACAGAAAATTTATGGAATCCAGACATTTTTGTGGGACAAATGGCCCTTATGTTTTATTTGTATATTGTTAGAATATAATTTTAAAATAACTCATTTCCATATAATGTACATATTGGCATAATGTAATAAATTAGTGTGAAATTACTTTCTCTCAAACCAGCTCTTTCTAAGGTACCCCAAAGAGAATTTGTAACTGCCCCCTCAATCTCCTGTCAACTTTCTTTCACCATGGCTTTTACCCAAAGACATGCAACATTACTTTTTTATGACTGATGTCATCTAGAATATTGAACACAAGGGGGAACTATTTTGTACCAAAATGGAACCCACCTGATATGAACATCAACATACAGTATATCTCTCTAGAATTAACCAATCTATATTTATTTGACAAAAGGTGAAAGATCAAAAAATTGCACAATTGTTTAAGATACAGTGGGGGAAAAAAGTATTTAGTCAGCCACCAATTGTGCAAGTTCTCTCACTTAAAAAGATGAGAGAGGCCTGTGATTTTCATCATAGGTACACTTCAACTATGACAGACAAAATGAGGAAAAAAAATCCAGAAAATCACATTGTAGGATTTTTTATGAATTTATTTGCAAATTATGGTGGAAAATAAGTATTTTGAAAAATATGCATTAAGTATTTTTGAAAAATATGCATTAATCTTCATCACCGTAGAGGATTCACGCAGCCAGTTAGAGTTCTCAGATCTGAGAATGGGGATATGGTTGTACTCTTTAACAAACCATCCCAATCATTCCTACATGTATCAGAGGTAGGTGGTATCTGTTATTGTAGCATCCTATGCAGCCAGGTGTTCCCTTTTATGTTCTCTCCGTGTGTGGCTGTCTAACAGACACAGGGCCATGCACTGATGCAGGTGATCAGGAATGCCCAGTGCAGAACGTCTTGTGGCTTCTGAAGCTGTCTGTCACTTTGAATGGTAATGCAATCTGAAATCTTTCTCTCTCTCTCTCCCTCTCGCTCTCCCTCTCACCTCCATTTCTCCTGTGGGGAATAGGAATGAGAAGGAAAGTAATGCTGTTTACTGCACAAAGGAGAGAACATAAAATATGGAACTAGAAAAAGAGGCAATATAGCATTGAAGACAAGATGACTCATGATTCAGTCAATAGTTAGCATATCATGTAACTGAATTAGAGTACCTATGATATGTTAACCAAAAGCTACCAAGGTGGCTCTCTCTTTCTATTACTACTGGACTAAGACCATTATGTCCTTTCTCCTCCAAACAACACAGTAACACCTTCAGGACAGTGTTGTTGTTACTCTTCATTATAAGGACAATCAAAGTCAGACCAAATAAGGGGATATTTCCATTTTGTGTGGTTCAGTGAGCTTTTAAACATCCCTTTGTAACCGGCTTTGGGCACCACAATCAATAGCTCCTGCAATTCCTTTTAATGGACCAGCTTTTTAGAAACAGACAAAAGCCGCAAGCTGGGGTGTTCTTCTTTATCAGACGTTTTGTAACCATCAATTTGGTGGCTTTCTCTGGATTAGCTGACGGTGGGCTTTTCTAAAGAGGAAAAAAAATGAAATTAAACTTTGGAAAACTAATAGTAAGAGGGGGGAGATAGATTGTCATCACCTCTTGACTCTGGTCTTTTACCCTCCAACAGTTTAAAGATGCACTAAAAAGGCATTTTGTTTTATATGAATGCAGTAATTAAACATGGTAGGCTTCAACAGATAGTGTCTAAGTCCACATTTGATGTTTTTGCCTGCCTGTTACCTAACCCTAACTGTAACCAACATAAGATACTGTACATGTTTTCGTAATGAGCATAGCTGATTCAACATTAGGTTCAGAGTTAGGAGGAAATACATTGTAAAAGAAGGTCTAGGCTAGTTCTGTGTTTTACCTGCCCTTGTTGAACCCAATATACTCAAACATACTGTATTCTTACAAGCATGCACCAGTAGAATCTGGCAATGTTCCTACCAGCACCTGTTCCAAGCAGGCAGAGTCCCACAGTGTTAACAACCTCTTCCTCAACGTGATCAAGACAAAGGAGATGATTGGACACCTACAGCACCCGATGTCTCAGGAAGGCCAAAATGATCATCATGGACAACAACCACCCGAGCCACTGCCTGTTCATCCCACTACCATCCAGAAGACGAGGTCAGTACAAGTACATCAAAGCTGGGACCGAGAGACTGAAAAATAGCTTCTATCTCAAGGCCTTCAGACTGTTAAACAGCCATCACAAACACAGAGGCTGCTGCCTACATACAGACTTGAAATCATTGGCCACTTTAATAAATGGATCACCAGTCACTTTAATAATGTCACTTTAATAATGTTTACATATCTTCCATCACTCATCTCATATATACACTATCGTTCAAAAGCTTGGGGTCACTTAGAAATGCCCTTGTTATTTTAAAGAAAAGCACTTTTTTGTCCATTACAATAACATCAAATTGATCAGATATACAGTGTAGACATTGTTAATGTTGTAAATTACTATTGTAGCTGGAAAAGGCAGATTTTTAAGGAATATCTACATAGGCGTACAGAGGCCCATTATCAGCAACCTTCACTGTGTTCCAATGGCACATTGTGTTAGCTAATCCAAGTTAATAATTTTAAAAGTCTAATTGATCATTAGAAAACCCTTTTGAAATTATGTTAGCACAGCTGAAAACTGTTGTCCTGATTTAAAGAAGCAATAAAACAGGGCCTTCTTTAGACTAGAGTATCTGGAGCATCAGCATTTGTGGGTTCGATTACAGGCTCAAAATGTCCAGAAACAAAGCCGTTTCTTCTGAAACTCGTCAGTCTATTCTTGTTCTGAGAAATTAAGGCTTTTCCATGTGAGTAAACTGCCAAGAAACTGATGATCTCATACAACGCTGTGTACTACTCCCTTCACAGAACAGCTCAAACTGGCTCTAACCAGAATAGAAAGAGGAGTGGGAGGCCCAGGTGCACAACTGAGCAAGAGGACAAGTACATTAGTGTCTAGTTTGAGAAACAGACGCCTCACAAGTCCTCAACTGGCAGCTTCATTAAATAGTACCCGCAAAACACCAGTCTCAACGTCAACAGTGAAGAGGTGACTCCGGGATGCTGGCCTTGTATTCAGCGCATGTGACAAATACAATTTGATTTGATACACGGTAAACACGCTTTGTTTGAACACACACACGCGCTTTGACTGTCGTCTGCCGCCTGCTCTACAGCCTAAGATTCAACTGTTCTACTCCTAACAACAGAATGCTTATATTTAAACATCTCTTTTCATGGGGTGCTGGGCTGAATAAATCTTGTAAAGTTGGACCGAACACTCAACTGCTCCAACACATAGTTCCTCCTCCCCTCTTGTAGAGACGACTTGTGGAGACATGGGTGTTCTCACTGATATTATATTATGTTGAGGTCAACTTCGTGTGGACCCATAACTACAGCTTATCTCTTGCAGTGAACACACATGCGGGTTATTTCTTCCATAGGTGAAGCAGATGATATGCAGAGGGGAAAAAACATTACAGAGATATGAATACATATAAAGTGAGTGATGTTAATCTCAACTCCAGTCTGTGGCTATAAAGAGTGAAGTGGATCTGTTTAACATGGAAACTGAAGTGTCATAACTGTCTCTGAGAGGCTGTAATGATGGCTGGAGGCTGAATCATCTGGGAGTAACGTTCTAGAACACTAAACACCTAGATACCAGAGGACTTCAATGCTTTTTGACAGGTAGCTGCAGAATAAGTAGGTTGTGATTTGTCTAATCAAAAATGTTGCAGTGCACCTGAGGAAATGTTGAGATCACTTTGAATCGTTAATGTGAGAATTTAAGAGACAGTCACCTTGGGTAGTCAATCTAGTCTGACAAGGAAAACTCAGGGACACTAGTGATGACTGCAAAAAAATAGTTTTTTTTGTGGAAGATGAAGAATAGTCTGAGAAAAATAGCAGAAGCACCAACCAAACAATGCAAGGATGACTCAAGGCAACCTCATTTAAAAAAAATGATTTTATTTAACCAGGTAGGCTAGTTGAGAACAAGTTCTCATTTACAACTGCGACCTGGCCAAGATAAAGCAAAGCAGTGCGATACAAACAACACAGAGTTACACATGGAATAAACAAGCGTACAGTGAATAACACAGAGAAAAAAATGAAAGTCTATATACAGTGTACAAATGGCGTGGGGAGATAGGCAATAAATAGGCTATAGTAGCGAGGTAAATTACAATTTAGCGGATGATGATGTGCAAGTAGAGATACTGGTGTGCAAAAGAGCAGAAAAGTAAATAAAAACGGTATGGGGATGAGGTAGTTCGATTGGGTGGGCTATTTACAGATGGACTATTTACAGCTGCAGGGATCAGTTAGCTGCTCAGATAACTGGTGTTTAAAGTTAGTGAGGAAGAGATAAGTCTCCAGCTTCAGCGAATTTTGCAATTCATTCCAGTCACTGGCAGCAGAGAACTGGAAGGAAAGGCGGCCAAAGTTAACACTAGCAGAGCAGTAAAGATGGCGAGTTATCCTCGCATCAGACCAAAGCTTGAACATTATCACCCTGGCTTATAGCATGTCTACTGTGAAGGGGTACACAGCCTACACTACGCCTGGGAGGTCATGAGAGTTCAGTGGCCTTGCAGTTCTGAGAAAAAAATTACATGTTCAGAACGTTTAGATGTATTCTCAAAATGTCAAATAAGGCTATTGACTAGAGTTAGGCAATATGGACAAAAATCCATATCGTGGTAAATTGCCTGAATTAATGCCATAACGATAAATAGAACGATATGTTTTTAACACCACAGTTTTTTTGGTCCCATTAATGTCCCATTAACCCATATTTGCAAAATTATTGTATTTAATTTCAAACTTCACATTTCTCTAGTATAGGCTACTTATCGTGATGAATGATATCAGAAAAAAGCCTGCGATAAGTGATCGGTATGGTCAGTGTTGATCATTCAGTTTATCGTCCCCGCTCTACTACTGACTTCCTGGAACCCAGTTATTTGTTGCAACCAGAATGAGCATAGACTGGAATGACACTTGCTAAGAGGGAGATTGAAATTGCAAGGTCAAGAGACGAAAGGTCATTATTATGACCTCCTGTTCTCTCTGTTATGTGAAGCAGTGTTGTTGTTGCCCTTTTATTACTTATTTGAATGGTTAATTTACCATTTCATCCCAACATTTAGTCGGCGGGCAGGAAATCTGTCTAAAATCAATGGGATATGTCAAGTGGCACCCTTCACTCCTTTTCATTTGGTTCTTGTTTTTTTATTTTCTTTATATTTGTAGTATATAACAGTATTGACGTCCTTCATTTGAATGTCTTTGTAAGAATGTTCTGAGATTAAGGACAAAACAGCAGGCTTTATTATAAACGGCCAAGAGTTGAGGCTCAACCCTCTGCGAAGTTTCTCTTCATAACAAAGTTCAAATTGCTTCAGCTACTAAACTTGTACTGTACGTCTATCAAACATGTCCTAAACAAAGTAAGACCACCACACCTCCACAGGTGGAAATAATAAAACAATGTTAACGCTGGGGAGTAAGCAAAACTTTTAAAGCTCCTGGCTTTATTCTCATCCATTGAACATTGTTCTTTCAACCATCAAATATGAACCCAACCCCAGAGTGCAGGAAACCCTACTTATCCCTAATTTCAAATTTGGGGTTAAGTCTTTTGTAGGCTTACTTTGTGTAAATAAACTGAAGAAGGGGTAAATAGTGTGGTTGTGTGCCAGAGAGAGTAAATCCAGCGTTGCCCTGGAGGTTCTCAGTGTCAGTCCACTAGCAGCTGAGCCCGACCGATAAGCTCCTAGCCAGAGAGAGAGAGAGAGAGAAAACAGAGGGAACAATAAGACAAGAGAAATAAAGAGGGTGTGAGAGGGTGCCAGGCAGCAGAGCTGAAAAGGGGGAAAAGGAAGGAAGGGAGGAGGTCGAAATAAGAGGACACAATATATACATTTAAATAATATGCCCTTTGGGACCTGTTTTTGGGGGCAGAAATGTGAGAAAGTTGGGAGGGATTGTCGTTGACTGGAGTGGTGCAGTGCAGGTAAGGATAGTTTGGTTCTGTCTAATCATGTTGGCAGCCACTCCATAACGCTCAGATGCTCCCTTTCTCCCTCTCTCTCACGCTCGCTCTCCATCCCTCTCTCGTCTCTCTCTCTCTCTCTCTCCCTCTGTCACTCTCTCTCCTTCTCCCTCTCTCTCACTCTCCCTCCATCTCCCTGTCATTCTCTCTGTTTTGTCATTAGTATAGCTGAACTCTCTCCCCTTACTTTCTTACATTGAATATGCAATCTAAAGTGTCTCTTTTGTTCATACAAAGCACCCAAGCGCACGCGCGCGCGCACAAACACACACACACACACACACACACACACACACACACACACACACACACACACACACACACACACACACACACACACACACACACACACACACACACACACACACACACACACACACACACACACACACACACACTTACAAACCAATGCAAGCGCAAAACGTCATGACAGGAGATCATTTCATTTGAAGGGGTTGTATTAAAAGTTTGATGCAGTCGTTTTATCAAATAATTTCTGGGTAACAATTAAGTACCTTACTGTGACTACTTTCAACTAAATTAGTAAAAAAAATTAAAACGTTTCTTAGCAAAGAGCAATTACTCAAGCAAGAATTTTGTTAAGACTGTCTGGGAGTGGTCTAAATGGAGAGGGGAAAACTGAAAATTAGCTGTTATTGGCAGAGAGGTTTGGGTCTCTTTCTTATTGGTCTATTAACTAATTTACCATCTAGTGATTTCCCCAGGCAGGACAAAACCCCATTCCCACCAAAACAGCCTGTCCTTTCAGGCGGTCTTTTTCAATCGCTCTTACACTAAGAGGGCATTATCATAATTTTCACAATTTCACAGATTTATTCCAACCTCATAGTAGAAAATCCTGCTTTTGACTGCACTAGGCCTTTAATGTCTCACACTGCATTGCACATCTTTAATTCAAAGTTGTGTTTTGATTTGCCTGCGGCTCGATGACTATCTGTTTAAGCTTTCCATCAATGTGTCATAAAACAGCATTATGTTGGCGTAATGTTCTGAAAACAAAAGCAGACGGACAGTCAAGAACCACTCTTGAGGAATGCAGAGACAATTTCACCTGAAGGCAAACCTGATGAATTGTAAGAGGGGGTTATATTGCCTTATAACACTCACACACACACACACACACACACTGATGTTTGGTTTTTTGAAAGTATTCACACCACATTACTTTTTCCACATTTTCTTGTGTTACAGCCTGAATAAAACATGGGTTAAATGTAGATTTTTTGGGGTCAAAGGCCTACACACAATACCTTATAATGTCCAAGTGGAATTATGTTATTTGGATTTTTTACAAATTAATACAAAAGGAAAAGCTGAAATATTCAAACCCTTTGTTATAGAAAGCCTAAATAAGTTCAGGACTAAAAAAGGTGCTCAACAAGTAACATAATAAGTTGCATGGACTCTGTGTGCAATAATAGTGTTTAACATTATTTTTGAATGGCTAAACCATCTCTGTACCCCACGCTGGGCTCCCGAGTAACGCAGGGGTCTAAGGCACTGCATTTCAGTGCTAGAGGTGTCACTACAGACCCTGGTTCGAATCCAGGCTGTATCACAACCGGCCGTGATTGGGAGTCCCATAGGGCGGCACACAATTGGCCCAGCGTCGTCCGGGTTAGGGTTTGGCCGGGGTAGGTCGTCTTTGTAAATAAGAATTTGTTCTTAGCTGACTTGCCTAGTTAAAAAAAAGGTTAAATAAAAATATATAAAAAACATACAATTATCTGTTCCTCAGTCAAGCAGAGAATTTCAACCACAATGACCAGGGAAGTTTTCCAATGCCTTGCATAAAAGGACACCTACTGATAGATGGGTAAAATTTAAAAAGCAGACATTGAATATCCCTTTGAGCATGGTGAAGTTATTAATTACAGTGAGGGAAAAAAGTATTTGATGCCCTGCTGATTTTGTACGTTTGCCCACTGACAAAGAAATGATCAGTCTATAATTTTAATGGTAGGTTTATTTGAACAGTGACAGAATAACAACACAAAAATCCAGAAAAACGCATGTGAAGTGTTATAATTTGATTTGGATTTTAATGAGGGAAATAAGTATTTGACCCCTCTGCAAAACATGCCTTAGTACTTGGTGGCAAAACCCTTGTTGGCAATCACAGAGGTCAGACGTTTCTTGTAGTTGGCCATCAGGTTTGCACACATCTCAGGAGGGATTTTGTCCCACTCCTCTTTGCAGATATTCTCCAAGTCATTAACTCGAACCTTCAGCTCCCTCCACAGATTTTCTATGGGATTAAGGTCTGGAGACTGGCTAGGCCACTCCTGACCTTAATGTGCTTCTTCTTGAGCCACTCCTTTGTTGCCTTGGCCGTGTGTTTTGGGTCATTGCCATGCTGGAATACCCATCCACGACCCATTTTCAATGCCCTGGCTGAGGGAAGGAGGTTCTCACCCAAGATTTGATGGTACATGGCCCCGCCCATCGTCCCTTTGATGCGGTGAAGTTGTCCTGTCCCCGTAGCAGAAAAACACCCCCAAAGCATAATGTTTCCACCTCCATGTTTGACGGTGGGGATGATGTTCTTGGGGTCATAGGCAGCATTCCTCCTCCTCCAACCACGGCGAGTTGAGTTGATGCCAAAGAGCTCCATTTTGGTCTCATCTGACCACATCACTTTCACCCAGTTGTCCTCTGAATCATTCAGATGTTCATTGGCAAACTTCAGACGGGCATGTATGTGTGCTTTCTTGAGCAGGGGGACCTTGCGGGCGCTGCAGGATTTCAGTCCTTCACGGCATAGTGTGTTACCAATTGTTTTCTTGGTGACTATGGTCCCAGCTGCCTTGAGATCATTGACAAGATCCTCCCTTGTAGTTCTGGGCTGATTCCTCACCGTTCTCATGATCATTGCCACTCCACGAGGTGAGATCTTGCATGGAGCCCCAGGCCGAGGTTGATTGACAGTTCTTTTGTGTTTCTTCCATTTGCGAATAATCGCACCAACTGTTGTCACCTTCTCACCAAGCTGCTTGGCGATGGTCTTGTAGCCCATTCCAGCCTTGTGTAGGCCCTGACATCCTTGGAGAGCTCTTTGGTCTTGGCCATGGTGGAGAGTTTGGAATCTGATTGATTGATTGCTTCTGTGGACAGGTGTCTTTTATACAGGTAACAAACTGAGATTAGGAGCACTCCCTTTAAGAGTGTGCTCCTAATCTCAGCTTGTTACCTGTATAAAAGACACCTGGGAGCCAGAAATCTTTCTGATTTAGAGGGGATCAAATACTTATTTCCCTCATTAAAATGCAAATCAATTTATAACATTTTTCACATGCGTTTTTCTGTTTTTGTTGTTGTTGTTATTCTGTCTCTATAATAAACCTACCATTAAAATTATTGACTGATCATTTCTTTGTCAGTGGGCAAACGTACAAAATCAGCAGGGGATCAAATACTTGTAACACAACAATATGTGGAAAAAGTCAAGGGTCTGGAATACTTTCTGAAGGCACTGTAGGAGCTATTGCTTAGTATCTCAGTCCAAGCTTTGATGCACCTGTACTGTCTCTGCCTTCTATATTGTAGCGGGGTGAATAGGCCATGGCTCGGTTGTCTGAGGTCCAGGATGCTCTCAATGGTGCCTCTGTAGACGTTTGTGGGGATCTTAGGGGCCAAGCTGAATTTCTTCAGCCCCCTGAGGTTGAAGAGGCGCTGTTGCTCCTTCTTCAACATGCTGTCTTTGTGAAGGGACCATTTCAGGTTGTCAGTGATGTGCACTGTGGTAGCAGGATTACAAGATTGTTAGATTTATGCTCCAAATGGTTGTATTGTGAAATAGAGTAAGGTTCTTAGGACTCTCTCTTTCTGTAGCTTCCTGAGAAGAGTCTTTTGAAGCTTGGGCTGGCAACTGATTAACTTCTTAGGGAGTAGCGCACGAGGTGACCGCTTTGGAGACCCTGGCGTGCCCAAAGTAAAATGCCTCCCATTCAGGCCCAGAAAATAGGATATGCACATATTTAGTACCATTGGATAGGAAACACTCTGAATTGTCTAAAAGTGTTAACCATTTGTCTGTGAGTAAAACAGAACGCATATGGCAGGCAAAACCCCGAGGAATATCTGTCCTGGAAAAAGTGGTTTTGACAGAGTGCCTCATTGGGAACCCCTCCCTCATGAAAATGCCCATATAAGGGCATATGAATGCAGTACCTATCGCTTCCTCTGGATGTCAACAGTCTCGAGACAGTGTTCAGAATTTGTTTGGATACTTTATAGCAGAGAAGAAGAGAAACCAGGAAGTGTCCTTTTGGAAGTCAACAGAAGGCAGCGCGTGCTCCCGAGAAGGCTCGCTTTGTGTTTTTTTCCATTCTTATAGCTCAGTTTATATTCCGGTTGATTTATAATAGTAAATATACGTAAAAGTGTTCCTAAGGATACATTTAAAATGATTTTTGATTGTTCTTGGACAAGTTTATAGCTTTAAGTTGAACGAGTTCTCTTCACGTTTCAATGGAGGAGTGGAGGCTGTAGTTTCTCATTATAACGCGCAAACCAAATGGAGATTTAAGGATATAATACATGACTTTTTCTAACAAAAGAACCATGGATTGTCTTCGTTGGACACTTTGGAAGCCATCAGCAGAAGTTCTTCAAAAGGTAATTGATTTGTTTTCGCTGTGAAATGTGTTTTGTGTGAACCGAGAAGGCTATTGAAATCATGGTCATGAGAAAATAGTGAAGGTGCTACCCTCAAACAATCAAATGTGCTGCTTTCGCCGTAAAGCCTTTTTGAAATCTGACAACGCTGTGATATTGCCAAGAAACAGAGCTTTTGATGAGTATGAAACACTTGCATATGGGTGGATGTTTAATAATTCAACTTTTGGATTTTGAATTTGGCGCCTTGCATTTCACCTGGTAGTGTCGGTGTTTGGGACGCTAGCGCACCACCAATTCCTGAGTTAAAGTAAACAATCCCATAGCTCCTATCTTGTAATCAAACTGTTCCTGGGACATAAACTAGTCTAACTATTATACCTGTTGAATAACAATTCTGCTAAGACCTTCAAAAAGTTGGTGCTTGCTTTTCAGCTTAATATGTTACTCACCACCTGGATTCGGTCTTAGCAAAAGGTGGAATGGTGTTTTTTGCATTGGATAAAAGTAGAGACTCAGAGCTACAAAATTGTATATCATGCACAGCATTTGAGGAACAATGGGAAAGTAATTCTGCTTTGTAAGTTGATCAACTTGTAAACTCACTTTTGAGAAAATCGACTTTGAATGTTTTGGTATCTAGTGAAAAGGTCCTCTTTGTCTACACCCATTCAGCATTGTTCGCACCCTCTTAAGCTTTAGCCCCACCCATCTCGTTTTGCTCAGAGCGCACACTTGACGCTCTGGCTGATGATTTGCTTACCTCTGGATAACATGAAAACATCCTAACCAGCTCTGCTGGTAACAATTTCATTACACTTTTTTGCAGACATTTACTGACACCGGCCATATTCAACGGGTGTTGTGCACACATCACGTAACGTTAGCTAACGAGCCAGCCAGCTAACGTTAGCTAGTTAAACAACAATTAACAATGTGCCAAGAATGAACAAAGTGCCAACAATGCCTAACATTTGGCTCTAACTAGAAAAGCAAACAGTTCTGGGAAACAAATAATAACATCCGCTAGGGAGCCAGCCAGCTGACGTTAGCTAGCTAGTTAACAGTACACTTTAGCTTAAGACATATAGCTAGCTAGCTAGCTAGCTAGGTGGTAAGATGGTAAGATAGCTAGGTAAACAATGAATCTCGCTAGGTAAACAACATTTAAGATCACACACGTCATGTAACATTAGCTAACGAACCAGCCAGCTAACGTTACAACAAAGAACAAAGTGCCAACAACGCCACAGTGCTGGGAGCTAACCAACCAGGTCCAATGTTAGCTAGCTAACATTAGGCTCTAACTAGAAAAGAAAACGGCTCTGGGAAACAAATAATAACTAGCTAGCTAACAGTACACTAGCTTGAAAGGAAACCACTTTCTGTCAAAATTAGAAATGTGTAATATCTGAAAATGTAGCTAGCTAACGCTTGACTATCTTACCACTATCTTACCTCTATACATCATCATGCATGATGGACGCATCTCCCTGTCAGGAATGCCATACCACGGTTGCCCTTAGTTTGATGATGTAATCTGGAGACAGGTGTTTTCTCCATCTCTTTAGCGATCACACTCTAATTCCACTGATTTCAAAACTTGATCTTCCAGAAAGTGGAGAGCAACACTTATGCAGCTCCACTACACAATACATAAAAAAAGCAGCTTTCGACAGGATTATCAACACAGACTGACAAGCTCAAATAGACAGAAGCCTTCAATATATATATATATATATACACATTTTACGTTCAAACGGCTCTCCTGTGAAGTCGTGACTTGCGACATACGCCTACTTTCCTGAATTGGATCACATATTCAGTGCTAAACACATTTACTTGGATCTACTTCAATTTCTGACACAGTTCCACGTAATAGAAACAGATTATTGTTTTAGACGACATTACTTTCTTACGTAAATCACTATGCAAACTATCGAATTTAGTAATACATTGTCAAAAACGTGTCCTATTCAATTATACATACCTCATTTACTTTTTCAAATTACTAAGATATTGCATTATTAGAATGCTACCTGAAAGCCAATTACCATTCACTTTGTTACTTCACTAGACTACATCTCTGTTTCCTAGAACTCAGAAAGCCCTCTACAATCTCTACTATTCTCTACCTCTGTCTTTCAGTCTAACATTACTTTACCAGGTCAACAAAAAGTTTTAAATAACAGAGTAAACAAATCATGATAGATTTATTTCAGAATAAGAATAAAGTATCTCACGAGATTGATAAACCCCTAGGGTTTTCCTGAGTCTGTGAGGAGTGTTTGTTCGTGCCAAAGAACGCATTGTTCCTACTCAATCAATCTGCTTTGTGACTTCTGAAATTAAAACCCCCAAATATGTTCTCTTGTTTCGTTGGTTGTTCTTTCCCTTATGATGCCTTGTGACCCTGCTCTGCAATATAATTTACTAATGTGGTGATGTCTGGCTTATTAGTTTCTTTGTCTTTTTACACAAACAACAAATTACATACTGTACCAACACAGAACCCTCAAGTTTACAGCCTTAGCGAATGTTTAAATGCGGCATGATACAAAGTTGGACTATTTGTAAACGTCATTCATGCTCTCGCCCAAATATACAGTACTGCCAATTTAAATATGTTACCTTTCAGAATGCACTGTCTTTGATTCTCGCAAGGATTATCCAACCCCAAAATCGGCTCCACTTCCGGCGCCATGTAACATTATCCAGTTGTTGTTACTGATCCTATGTTCAAAGACATGGGTAGTAGTCGTATCGCTTTTGATTCTGTCCTTTTCCCCCCTAAATATAATACTTTTCTCATCATAACTTTAGCCAATTTCGAGCTCTGAAAGTTGATCAACTTGTAAACTCACTGGTAATTGGTAACATTCACTTTCCCAATGACCAACGGCCCCACACCAAAAATAGGGTGACTTTCACTGTACGGCTGCCAAGTGAGCGGAATTGGATTCCACTCTCAAAACCTCCTTTACTATTTCATCCCATTGAAAAATGTTGGTCCACTACCCCCGCCACATCCATTTTAATAACTGGTTTCAAACCTGCCATCAAAGCATATGTACACATTTTAGCAACATACTCACAAACTCAAACTGTGTTCAAATGCCCATAAAATACCGACCATAATCAACAGGTGTTGAGCGTTCGTAAATTCTGCAGTTATTCTGCACTCTGGCACATTCAGGCGAGAGTGCTCTGAAATCGGACAGCCAGAACGAATTTACGAAGCATCCGATTTTAACTATGTCCATTGGGAACTCACTACGACTATACCATTTAGCTAAGCTAAGAATGACGTGAATAATCAAGTAAATAAATGTTGGGTAGTTAGATAGCATATACTGGCAAGTTCTATGTATTAGTAGCCAACTAACGTTAGGTAGCTAACATATATTATTGGTACATACTGCTGTAATGATATGCTATGCGGTTCATAAGGATGGCGTAACTAACACATTGTCAGCCAACATAATGTATAACGTAACTTATTTGAAAAGTCATTACTTTGTAACATTGCTCCACATTTTCTTAACATTTGTCATAATTAGTTAAACCAATGCATTTGTATCTATGACCAATAAGCATACATACTCAATTTATGTCACAAATAGTATGGTTAGTTCGGTTACGCTGAGTACATCTACTAATTTTGGTTTTATCGGTTTTGCTGGCCAGAGGAGGTGTGGTATATGGCCAATATACCACGGATAAGGGCTGTTCTTATGCGCGACACAGCCCTTAGTCGTGGTATATTGGCCATACATCACAAACCCCCGAGGAGCCTTATTGCTGTTATAAACTGGTTACCAATGTAATTAGAGCAGTAAAACAATATGTTTTGTCATACCCGTTGTATACGGCTGTCAACCAATCAGCATTCAGGGTTCGAACCACCCAGTTTATAATTGAGAATAATGTAGGCCTACCAACAAAACCAATGGAGCAAATCCCATTACATTTTCACATGGAAATACTGTCATAATAAAACTGTCATGGTCTTAACATATTGATGCAGTAGTAGCTAAGATGGGGAGAAGTTTGTCTATAATAAAGCGACACTCTGCCTTCTTAACAACACCATCAGCAAGGCAGGTCTACAGGCTCTCGTTTTGTCGCACCTTGACTACTGTTCAGTCGTGTGGTCAGGTGCAACAAAAAAGGACTTAGGAAAATTGCAATTGGCTCAGAACAGGGCAGCACGGCTGGCCCTCCCTTGGATGTACAAAGACAGCTAATATTAATAATATGCATGTCAGTCTCTCCTGGCTGAAAGTGGAGGAGAGATTGACTTCATCACTACTTTTATTTATGAGAGGTATGAGACATGTTGAATGCACCGAGCTGTCTGTCTAAACTACTGGCACACAGCTCGGACACACATGCATACCCCACAAGACATGCCATAAGAGGTCTCTACACAGTCCCCAAGTCCAGAACAGACTATGGGAGGCATGCAGTACTACATAGAGCCATGACTACATGGAACTCTATTCCACATCAAGTAACTGACGCAAGCAGTAAAATTAGATAAAAAAAAAAGACAAAAAAACACCTTTTAAAACAGCAGGGACTGTGAAGCAACACAAACTTTGTCACAGACACACACACACGCACTATACATACACATGGATTTCAGTACTGTAGATACGTAGATATCAACAATAAGTGATATCCGTATCGTCGTAGACTACAACAACACTGCTGTCAACCTCCAAGCGTTTATTCAAATTGGATAACTTGTGGATGCTGACAGCAGTGGCACAATTGGAAGACATAGCTTGGACTGTAGCCTACAAAAGCCTATTCCTGCTCTTTTCCCGCGGTCCACCAAACACATTTGGTATGTCATCATACTGGTCTCTGACTCGCTCATGTGGAGCAAACATCCTTTCTGAATTTTCTCTAAGTAATCATCTGGTTTTTCAAAGTATCTGTAATCTGATTACAATATTTTTGCTGGTAACGTAACAGATTATAATTTCAGTTTTTTTGTAATCCCTTAAATGTAACAGATTACATGTAATCCGTTACTCCCCAAACCTGGGGTATAGGGAACATTTTAGTATCATGTAGTAGCCTAAATCTATCGCTGTTACATTGAACTGGGTGAGTGGAATATGAATGAGAGTCATCCAATATGCTCTAATAGAAATAAAGCCATGGTCATGGAAAAAAAATAACCGGCACTGACCGCCACTGTTCTCACAGCGTGTCAATTTTCCAAGTTTAATTGCACCTGTGTCTCTTTATGTGGATGGCTGAGCTCGTGCGGATGTTTCACTCACACACTCCCTCGCCCTTGATTTAGCTATCTAACCAACTACCAAATATATGCACTGTCAATCCAAAAAGTAGCGCCCAAGTCTTTGCAATCGCAAAAAATCTCTTCTCACATCAACCATCAGCATTTTGAGGCACGAGTCTGGGTATTTATACACTGACCTCAAGCCTCAACAAGCTTCTGATTGGTCAGTGTCAATACTCCTGGCCACCATTGATTGGCAGATGTGTGAAGCAAATGCGCGTGCCCACAGAATAATTTTTCAAGGTCAAGGGAGGGTGTGAGAGGGAGGCATCCACACTAGCTCAGCCATCCACATAAAGAGATGCGCGTGCAATTATTGGACTGGGAACATTTTCACGCTGTGAGAAATTTTACAGCATGACGTCACAACCAGAACACAATCAGAACGATTGGGTACTGGGATCCCAGACTGTAGCATACCCATCAACTCAAGATGGAACTTTGTATCCATTCACTGATTGTTATAATATACTGCAAAATTCACCTGGGCTCCGTAGACTGGTCTTCCCTGGCTGTCTGTCCCTGCTGGGACACCTGTCACCATCTGATCCCACTAAGACATGATGAGAATAGTGATGTGTACTGACTGTGCACCATGACAGTCAAGCCTGTAGAGCTGTTTATACCGTGTCAGTGCGAAAAGTATGGAATTACCTAGGGAAACTGACAGATCAATAACGTTACATTGCTATACTGACTCTAATAAAAACAAAATACGCTGTCAAAAAATGTCCGAATAAAATCAGTCTTCAATCGTTTGGTCGCTGGTTTCATCGTTTGATTCAGGTCTAGTGTGACTGAGGCAAAAATCATATCTAAAGTTAGTGTGCTAGCTAGCTAACATTAGCCAACTTTTGGCTAGCTCTAATGGTAGCTACATCAACTGGTAAAAACTATCCAAGTTAATTTACTTATTTTGAAATGGGACAAAACAATTCCATACATACAGTACAACAGCTGTTAGATACTGGTACCTGACAAATAGCTAGAGCTGAACTGGCTGTGGTAGCTACTAGCTAGCTTCAGTCGAGAGGGGATGAAACAGCTCACGTTACATGTCAGTTACACTACTAGCTCAGCACAGTGAATATTTATAATTTTTTATGTTAAGTCAAACAGCAGTTACCTTGCCAGCTACATCAATAGAATAAAGAGTAGCCAATTTTTGCTCTGCTTGATTTTACATCTTGGAGAAAAAGCACAACACACAGACAAAAGCTGCCTCTGTTCACATGCTCTGTGGTGTCCACAGGGTCCTACATCCAGCTGTCTGGAACTGCCAAACAGCCTACCCAACCACTCTGAGACGTCCTCATGGTCCTAAAGCACACCGCTGCAGCTTTTTGTATCACAGTGCAATAATAAAACTGGGGGGGGCAGCATTTTATTTCTGAATGTGTGTGTGCGGGGGGGTCATGTCCCCCCCCTTCCCAGTGAAAGTTGCATCTTGAAGTAGTGTTGAGATCATGAGTTATGAGCCAAGCATGAATATAGGAGGAGAGACTAATGATATAAAACGATAGCAGTCGCCTCACATCAAAGTAGATCAAAACCATGGAAGGAAGAACAGAGGTAGGGAGAGAAAGCGAGAGAAGGGGGAGGGAGAGAGGAGAGGGAGACAGGGAGAGAGAGACAGAGAGAGGATAGACACAGAGACAGAGAGAGGGAAAAAGAGAGCATAGGCACAGAGACAGAGAGAGGATAGGCACAGAGACAGAGAGGGAGAGAAAGAGAGGAATAGAGTGAAACAAGTTTCAGCAGAGAGAGGGAGAGAGAGACAATGGAGCGACACACAAACATCCCCATCACCGTGTTGGTCCTATGATAAGCATCTCAAGGAAAGCTGGCGATCCCTCCAATTTACCACAACATTAGCTTCATTACGATACAAAGGAAAGTAATGACTTTGATAATTACATTGTTTAGATCCTGCAAAGTGGGCTGCCAGAGCCAGAGGCTGTGTTTTGAGAGGCCGGTTGTGTGCTGCAGTGCCACTGTAATGGAAGAGGTAACATGACGTGTGCGTGCACGTGACTGCGTGTGTGTAAGCCAGTGAGAGTGGCTGTGATGGCTAGGTGACAACCCAGGGCACCTCCAGGCCTGACACAACGAGCAAAGAGAGACAGCTCTGCCAAATTGTTGTCACTGCTTGTTGCTCGACGAGACCACTGTCTCTCTGAGAGACTATGCTGCCAATCTCTCAACAACAGGCCTGATCAGTGGCGATTTTAGCATGTAAATCTTGGTGGGGCAAAATAAAAAATATTGCGTAGATGCATGCCAGCAAAGCCATGACACAACACAATACATTAATTGCACTATAACGGTGACAAACGGTGCCCACAAACTGTTAGGGCCTACATAAAGCTGTCCCAACAGCAGAGCTTTATTTTCAGCACCATGGAGTGAATCCTTACCACTGCTACACCTGGCTACAAGCGGAGCCTTGTCTAGTGGCGAAACAGTTAATTCAGCCTCATTTGCTGCCTTTAAAAAAAACGTAGCTGATATGGCTGACTTGCTTAATTTTCTTAGGGCTAGGGGGCAGTATTTTGAAGTTTGGATGAAAAACGTGCCCAAAGTCAATCGAACAAAAGGACCTTTTATTGTGTAACCTGGACGCTTGGGTATGCCATAATATGAAGACCATCAAAGGTAAGCAATTTATTTTATGCTAATTTTGAGTTTTGTAACAGCTCTGCTGGTTATGTTATTATGCTAATTGAATCTATTCGGAATTATTGTTTTTTGTCACATTGGCTCTGGTTGACAGTCTCTCTATTGAGTTCTATGGCAAGCAGCTCCGAGATTTCAGTACCTATGGCTTCCACTAGATGTCAACAGTCTATATATAAAGCCTCAGAGAGATTGGAGGAAGCAGGAAGAATAGGGAAAGGATATGGCCAAGGTAGCTCCGATGTCAACAAGTTTCTAACAAAAGAACCATGGATTGTCTTCGTTGGACACTTGGGAAGCCCTCAGCAGAAGTTCTTCAAAAGGTAAGGGATTTGTTTTCACTGTGAAATGTGTTTTGTGTGAACCGTGATGGTTTATGAATTTATGCTAATAGAAAATATTGGAGGTGCTACCCTCAAACAATCAAATGTTGTGCTTTCGCCGTAAAGCCTTTTTGAAATCTGACAACGCTGTGATATTGCCAAGAAGCAGAGCTTTTGATGACTATGCAACACTTGTATATTGATTAATGTTTAATAATTCAAGTTTTGGATTTTGAATTTGGAGCCTTGCATTTCACCGGGTAGTGTCGGGAGTGGCACCCCACCACTCCCTAAGTAGTTAAGCCATTTTGCCACAACTTTGGAAGTACACTTGGGGTCATTGTCCATTTGGAAGACCCATTTACGACCAAGCTTTAACTTCCTGACTGATGTCGTGAGATGTTGCTTCAATATATCCACATAATCTTCTTCCCTCATGATGCTATCTATTTTGTGAAGTGCACCAGTCCTCCTGCAGCAAAGCACCCACACAACTTGATGCTGCCACCCACGTGCTTCACGGTTGGGATAGTGTTCTTCGGCTTGCAAAGCCTCCCCCTTTTTCCTCCAAACATAACGATGGTCATCATGGCCAAAACATTTTTTTTTTTTTTATCAAACCAGAGGACATTTATCCAATAAGTACGATCTTTGTCCCCATGTGCAGTTGCAAACCATAGTCTGGCTTTTTTATGGCGGTTTTGGAGAAGTGGATTCTTCCTTGCTGAGCGGCCTTTCAGGTTATGTCGATATAGGTCAGAATGCGTCTCCTTCCAGAGCGGTATGACGGCTGCGTGGTCCCATGGTGTTTATACTTGCGTACTATTGTTTGTACAGATGAAAGTGGTACCTTCAGGCTTTTGGAAATTGCTCCCAAAGACGAACCAGACTTGTGGAGGTCTACAATGAGGCCTTGGCTGATTTCTTTTGATTTTCCCATGATGTCAAGCAAAGAGACACTGAGTTTGAAGGTAGGCCTTGAAATACATCCACAGGTACTCCTCCAATTGACTAAAATGATGTCAAGTAGCCTATCAGAAGCTTCTAAAGCCATGACATCATTTTCTGGAATTTTCCAAGCTGTTTAAAGGCACAGTCAACTTAGTGTATTTAACTTCTGACCCACTGGAATTGTGAAACAGTGAATTATAAGTGAAATAATCTGTCTGTAAACAATTGTTGGAAAAATTACTTGTGTCATGCACAAAGTAGATGTCCTAACCAACTTGCCAAAACTATAGTTTGTTAACAAGAAATTTGTGGAGTGGTTGAAAAACGAGTTTTAATGACTCCAACCTAAGTGTATGTAAACTTCCGACTTAATCTCTACGTGTTTTGGTAAAATAAATGTTTTTGTTTTATTCTATAAACTAATGACAACATTTCTCCCAAATTACAAATAAAAATATTGTCATTTAGAGCATTTGTTAGCAGAAAATGACAACTGGTCAAAATAACAAAAAAGATGCAGTTTTGTCAGACCTCGAATAATGCAAAGAAAATAAGTTCATATAATATTCATTTTTAAACAACGCAATACTAATGTTTTAACATAAATCAATATTTAGTGGAATAAACCTGATTTTTAATTCCAGTTTTCATGCGTCTTGGCATGCTCTCCACCAGTCTTTCACATTGATGTTGGGTGACTTCAT
The DNA here is from genome assembly GCA_030435695.1 of Brachymystax lenok tsinlingensis. Lineage (NCBI taxonomy): Eukaryota > Metazoa > Chordata > Actinopteri > Salmoniformes > Salmonidae > Brachymystax > Brachymystax lenok. The sequence goes on along the minus strand of CM059806.1, from coordinate 17,640,290 downwards.
GCCACTCCTGGCGCAAAATTTCAAGCAGCTTGGCTTTGTTTGATGGCTTGTGACCATCCATCTTCCTCTTGATTACAATCCAGAGGATTTCAATGGGGTTCAGGTCTGGAGATTGGGCTGGTCACGACACGGTCTTGATCTGTTGGTCCTCCATCCACACCTTGATTGACCTGGCTGTGTGGCATGGAGCATTGTCCTGCTGGAAAAACCAATCCTCAGAGTTGGGGAACATTGTCAGAGCAGAAGGAAGCAAGTTTTCTTCCAGGACAACTTTGTACGTGACTTGATTCATGTGTCCTTCACAAAGACAAATCTGCCTGATTCCAGCCTTGCTGAAGCACCCCCAGACCATCATCAATTCTCCACCAAATTCCACAGTGGGTGCGAGACACTGTGGCTTGTAGGCCTCTCCAGGTGTGAAATTTGGTGGAGGATCGGTGCAGTAGCCTATAGCCTGCTTTAGAGAAATATTATCATTGAATATTGTAAGAGCTTTCATTGTCTGGTAATATGCCCCCTTTATTTATCCTACGGTTCTGACTTGATGTACAGTGAGAATACTGTAAGAATGGTTCATGTTCTGAATTCTGTTGCTGAATATTTCTTAAGTGGTTAACAAATAGTTATATTGACTACGTCCATCCTAGCTTGCTTATTAATGTCTTAATAGAAATTATTTGGATTGGCTCTTATCCACTCGTCGTCCCCTTACGCAATAGTTTGTACACGTCAATTGTCAGTAGAGGCCACATTTGTGACTCGTTTCCGAAAACTAGGCGTATGTCGCGCGTCACTACTTCACAGGAGCGCCATTTAAACGTAAACTTTTTTTAAAATCAATATGAGTTTTTTGGGGCAGAAATGTCTTCTGGAACATGTGAACGTTCATGTGCCTTAATAACAAACTTGTATGCCATCTGTAAATCTGCATAAAATTATTAAATTACGAGCCTAGTTGGTTTAGCCACGGAAAAAGACAGAAACCTTCCGGCTAGCCATGATTGGCTGAGATAATGAGTGGGCTGGACGTGCCGAGAGATGCGTTTGGATTGGTCTGCCATGTAACACACTACTTACTATAAAATGAGCTGGTCAGTATGTGTAGATAATCCTTTCTAACGCAGCTTTTTTGAAATATATCATATAGTAGAACTGCATAAGTGCTGCTCTCCACTTTCTGGAGGACCGAGTTTTGAAATCAGTGGAATTAGAGTATGATAGCTAAGGAGATGGAAAATTCTGCCGTTTGATTGCAAATATGCAGACGGAGTTGAACAGAGAACACAAAAGGCTGTTGACATAAAACACCTGTCTCCGGATTACATCTTCAAACTAAGGGCAACCATGGCATCCGTGACAGAGAGGGAAAAGCGTCCATCCATGTATACCGGTAAGAGAGTCTAGCTAGCTACATTTTCAGATATTACATGTTTCTTTAGCTGGCTGGCTGGCTGGCTAGCTAGCTAACATTACGTGTATGATCTGTGTAGTAATATTATTTGTATCGCAGAACCATTTGCATTGCTAGTTATAGGTTAATGTTAGCTAGCTAACACTGAACCTGGTTGGTTAGCTACCTGCAGATTCATGCTGGGTAGTAATGTTTTGAGTTGGGATTATGGATCATAGTTTAGCTAGCTACATGTCTAAACAAAAGACTTCACAATGCAAGAAACTATTTCAATAGAATGTTTATGGTATCACTGCAACAACTGTCGATAGACGTAGCTGGTAAATTCGCTCTGCTATCTACTCCGATTTCAGAGCAGTCTGAGTGTGCCAGAGAGCAGAATAACTGACACATTTACGAAAGCTCAACACCCGTTGAATATGGTTGGTGTCAGTAAACGTTGGCAAAAAAGCGTAATTAAATTGTTGCAAGCAGCACAGTTGCAGTCACCAATGCTCTGGATATCATAAAAACAGCCTAACCAGCTTTGCTAGGGCGAGTAAAATGTTCAGAGTGAGCTGTTCTCCAATTTGTGCCTGGAAGTAGCTAGCAAGCTAGTCAACATTAGCCAGTTAGCTTGGGTGCTTGACTGCTGTTGTTAGGTCAGAACGCTCAGATCAACCCTTCTTTTCGACCAGAGCGTCCAGTGTGCGCTCTGAACGCTCCGAGAGTGAAATGCTCTGAGTTTACGAATGCCCGAGCACACTCTGGCACTCCAGATTAAATTTACGAACACACCCGTAGTATAAGCCAGCCTTTAGTCTTGAAATCTTTGGTTGTTTAGTACATAGTCTCACATTTGAATCCTTAACCTCTCCGGGTTAGGGGACAGTGTTCGGATGTTCAGAGAGTCTGGTGTGCCCAAAGTAAAAGGCCTGTTACTCAGGCCCAGAAGCTAGGATATGCATATAGTTGTATTTGATAGAAAACACATTGAAGTTTCTAAAACAGTTAAAATAATGTCTATGAGTATAACAGAACTGATATGGCAGGCGAAAACCTTGAGCTCCCTTGCAGTTGGTATGGTTTCCTATTGCACAATGAAAAGAATAGCTCCCAGATTGCAGTATCTATGGCTTCCACTGGATGTCAAGAGTCTTTAGACAAGGTTTCAAGCTTGTTCTCTGAAAAATGAACAAGTAGCTGTAGTTCATCATTGGGTTCTCTTTGTTATTTATCGCCGGTATTGAACATACTACATTCCGTCTTAAATTGTATTGTTTATTTACATATTAGGGTACCTGAGGATTGATTAGAAACGTTGTTTGGACGAAGTTTATTGGTAACTTTTTGGATTCTTTTGTCTGTATGTTAAATGAGTTGAAAGGGTGGATTACTGAACAAAACGCGCCAGCCAAACAGAGTTTTTGGTATATAAAGAGGGACTTTATCAAACAAAACAACCATTTATTGTGTAGCTGGGACTCTTGGGATTGCAAACAGAGGAAGATCTTCAAAGGTAAAGGATTTATTTTATCGCTATTTTAGATTTTTGTGACGCCTGTGCTGGTTTGAAATATATTTATATGCAGGAAGTATGCGGGCGCTGTCCTCAGATAATCAATTGCTATGCTTTCACCGTAAAGCCTATTGTAAATGGGACAAAGCGGTTTGATTACCGAGATTCTAAGCTAAAGAATGTTGTATGACACTTGTATTTTCATGAATGTTTAATATTACGATTTTTGTATTTTGAATTTCGTGCTCTGCAATTTCACAGGATGTTGTCGAGGTGGCACGCTAGCGGGACACTGTTCCGTAAGAAGTTAAGGAGATGGGTGGGGCTAAAGCTTAAAAGGGTGTGAACGATGCTGAATGGGTGTAGACAAAGAAGAGCTCTCCAGTAGGTACCAAAACATTCAAGGGCCATTTTCTCAAAAGTGAGTTTATCAACTTTCAAAGCAGAATTACTTTCTCGTTGTTCCTCAACTGTAGTGTATGACATACCATTTTCTATCTCTGAGTCTCTACTTTTATCCAATGTAAATGCAAATTTTGCTACATAAGACTGAATCGAGCCGGTCGCTCACATTTGTTTAAGAACAACAAAGTCAAGGTATTGGAGTGGCCATCACAAAGCCCTAACCTCAATCCCATAGAAAAGTTGTGGGCAGAACTGAAAAAGCGTGTGCGAGCAAGGAGGCCTACAAACCTGACTCAGTTACACCAGCTCTGTCAGGAGGAATGGGCCAAAATTCACCCAACTTATTGTGGGAAGCTTGTGGAAGGCTACACGATACATTTGACCCAAGTTTAACAATTTAAAGTCAATGCTACCAAAATCTAATCTAGTGTATATAAACTTCTGACCCACTGGGAATGTGATGAAATAAATGAAAGCTGAAATAAATCATTCTCTCTACTATTATTCGAACATTCTTAAAATTTCACATTCTTAAAATAAAGTGGTGATCCTAACTGACCTAAGACAGGGAATTGTACTAAGATTAAATGTCAGGAATTGTGAAACACTGAGTTTAAATGTATTTGGCTGAGGTGTATGTAAACTGACTTCAACTGTACCTCTAAATAGTAAAACCAGAAAAACTGATAATTTTGCAGTGGTCTCTTAATTTTTCACATTTTTATTTGGCATACCCACTCATCTTTGAATTTGCTATTTCCAACTTGTTGTGTAATGTTTATGTCCAATGGCCGATTAGCACCGATACCTTTTATCTATACTTTTTCTTCATAATTTCTCTTTTCGTCACTGTGTTAACTGACGAGCTTCAAGGCCATACAACTCTCCTTCCATGGCCTCCAACTGCTCTTAAACGCAAGTAAAACTAAATGCATGCTCTTCAACCGATCGCTGCCCGCACCTGCCCGCCCGTCCAACATCACTACTCTGGACGGTTCTGCCTTAGATTATGTGGACAACTAGAAATACCTAGGTGTCTGGTTAGACTGTAAACTCTCCTTCCAGACCCACATCAATCATCTCCACTCCAAAATTAAATCTAGAATTGGCTTCCTATTTTGCAACAAAGCATCCTTCACTCATGCTGCCAAACATACCCTCGTAAAACTGACCATCCTAACGATCCTCGACTTCGGTGATGTCATTTACAAAATAGCCTCCAATACTATACTCAACAAATTGGATGCAGTCTATCACAGTGCCATCCGTTTTGTCACCAAAGCCCCATATACCACCCACCACTGCGACCTGCACGCTCTCGTTGGCTGGCCCTCGCTTTACACTCGTCACCATACCCACTGGCTCCAGGTCATCTACAAGTCCCTGCTAGGTAAAGCCCCGCCTTATCTCAGCTCGCTGGTCACCATAGTAGCACGCACCCGTAGCACGCGCTCCAGCAGGTATATCTCACTGGTCACCCCCAAAGCCAATTCCTCCGTTGGCCGACTTTCCTTCCAGTTCTCTGCTGCCAATGACTGGAATGAACTACAAAAATCTCTGAAACTGGAGACCCTTATCTCACTCACCAGCTTTAAGCACCAGCTGTCAGAGCAGCTCACAGACCCCTGCACCTGTATATAGCCCATCTGTAAATAGCCCAACCAACTACCTCATCCCCTACCATATTTATTTATTTATCTTGTTCCCTTGCACCCCAGTTTTTCTACATTGCACATTTATCTACTGCACATCTACCATTCCAGTGTTTATATGCTATATTGTAATTACTTTGCCATCATGGCCTATTTATTGCCTTACCTTCCTTATCTTACCTCATTTGCACTCTTTGTATATAGATGTGTTTTTCTACTGTACTATTGACTGTATGTTTGTTTACTCCATGTGTAACTCTGTGTTGTTGTATGTGTTGAACTGCTTTGCTTTATCTTGGCCAGGTCGCAGTTGTAAATGAGAACTTGTTCTCAACTTGCCTACCTGGCTAAATAAAGGTGAAATAAGTAAAAAAATGTAAAAAAAGTATATGACAAGAATTGAAAAGGATTTGCCAGTAGATTGTCGTCTTGATTCACAATGATGTCTGCTAGCTTGCTAGCTGAGATTTTTAAAGTATGATGTTGACATGATCAGTCCAATCAAAGCTACAGTTGGTTTAACGTGATTTGACATATTTTTATCTGTGGCCAGTGACCTTGAGCCTTCTTGGATGGTGTCGTGGAGAATCGTCTTAAAAATGTACAACTCTGACAAGAACTTGTGAATTCAAAATAGGCTTTAATACAAAATAGCAAGAAAACCGAGCTGTTCCATGGAACCTCTGCTTTTCTGAACACAGAGCTCGGCATAAGTACCTTCACGTCATATGGATACACCCCATATGTAAATTCAGTACCTCCTTTTTCCAACTGCCAATGGTGGCAGGACCCTTAATGTAATACAAAAAATAATACATTTATTGCATGCATGTGTTTCCTGTTTTAGCCAATCTGCTGCCATCCTGTCTCCAGTTCACCTTGCTTTGGTATGTCCAGCTGTCATCCTGTCTCTAGTTCACCTTACTTTGGTATGTCCCAAGTGTAAGTATAGGCCCAGTAATGTGATCCCATGCTTGTCTCTTAACAGGTTCACTTGTACTTATGAGCTTCAGCCAATGCAGCTCTGTGCATTAGCTAATTCAGTCTTTGACATATGTTCTGCTCACATGTGGCAAATATACTACGTGACATTCTGTTTCTAGGAGTCATGTATTCTGTTCAGTAATGAGAGATGTGCTTGGTGTCCTCTGTCTCTGCTCAACATATAAAATCCCTCCTTGTATGTTCATTTTAATTCTTACTTGGTGTCACCTATATCTGACAGCTGTCCAAGTTATCTTGCATTGTATCTTTAGCACTTGAGCCTCAGCCAATATTAGAAATGCAATCTAAGTCATGTCAGTCATGTTGTCTGCTACCACAATGGGCACTATGGCAGTACCCAAGGGGCAAGAATTTTCTAGCTCTCCCTGTGAGTAACAGAACACTGAGCATAATCACGGCAAAACTACAGAACATTACCAACCCCTATGCTCAGTATTTTCCACTGGCTGACCCACCACCACAGAAAGCACTGAGCTAGGCAGAAACACCTGCATTTTGGAGCTGCCTTACTCAAGAAGGTTTGTATACTGCATTATTAAATCAAAATATATATTTTTTACATTGTTTACAAACTGAAATGTGACACGTATTAATGCCAAAATAACATTCAAAACAGCCCCCCCCAAAATACAAAATATCTATTTTAAAATTGGATTGATTATCAAAACAGGTGGGGCTCAAAACAGATGGGGCAGTCTCCTCAGCAAGGCATTCAGTATGCAAAATCTGATTTAACATTCTACTGACATCATCACGTAACGTAAGATTTTTTTTATTGACTTGCGGAAACAAATTGCTGAGCAGCAGCATGACGCATGTCGTGGCTAGCAACACAACAAATATTTTCTCTCCGTCCTGGATGGTTAGCCCCAGTCTCATCTCTTTTATCAAGGCTGAGTCTGAGGATGCCAATGGACTCTGGTCAAAAGTAGTGCATTATATAGGGAATAGGGTGCCATTTGGGACGTAGACTGAGTCTGTTTAGCCAGCCAACTCTGATCATTGTCCTCTCTGCCATGCTGACAACGTAAACACATGGAGTGTGTGTGTGTATGTGTGTGTGCATGCTTGCGTGTGTGTGAATGCGTGCATGCAGACCCTCTCTGTCCTCTCTCCCATGCTGAAATGCCCAGGCGTACACTGAGTGTATAAAACCTTATTAACCCCTGCTCTCGTCAGACTGACCATGGGAATCCAGGTGAAAGCTATGATCCCTTATTGATGTCACTTGTTAAATCCATTTCAGTCAGTGTAGATGAAGGGGAGGAGACAGGTTAATTTCTTTGGGAGCAGCGCACGAGGTGACCGTTTTGGAGAGCCTGGCATGCCCAAAGTAAAATGCCTCCCATTCAGGCCCAGAAAATAGGATATGCACATATCTAGTACCATTGGATAGGAAACACTCTGAATTTTCTAAATGTGTTAACATTTTGTCTGTGAGTATAACAGAACGGATATGGCAGGCGAAAACCTGAGGATTTTCTGTCCTGGAAAAAGTGGTTTTGACAGATTGCCTCATTTGGAACCCCTCCCTTATGAAAATGCCCATATAAGGGCATATGAATGCAGTACCTATCGCTTCCTCTGGATGTCAACAGTCTCGAGAAAGTGATTTGATTCTACTTAGCTGCTTTTAGAGCAGAGAAGAAGACGAATAAGGAAGTGTCCACGCAGATGTCTATACAAGTAATTGCGCGCTCACGGCTTGCGCGCTCTGTGGTTTTTTCCTTTCTTATCGCCCAGTTTATATTCCGGTTGAAATATTATACAACATATACATTAAAGTGTTCCTAAGGATACATTATCAATTATGTTTGATTGTTCTTGGACAAGTTTATAGGTATAAGTTGAACGAGTTCTCTTCACGTTTCAATGGAGGAGTCGACGCTGTTTTTTCTGATTATAACGCGCCAACCAAACTGAGATTTATGGATATAATACATTACTTTTTCTAACAAAAGAACCATGGATTGTCTTCATTGGACACTTGGGAAGCCCTCAGCAGAGGTTCTTCAAAAGGTAATTGATTTGTTTTCGCTGTGAAATGTGTTTACTGTGAACCGTGGAGGCTTATGAAATTATGGTAATGGAAAAAATATGTTAGGTGCTACCCTCAAACAATCAAATCTGGTGCTTTCGCGGTAAAGCCTTTTTGAAATCTGACAACGCTGTGATATTGCCAAGAAGCAGAGCTTTTGATGACTATGAAACACTTGTATATTGATGCATGTTTAATAATTCAACTTTTGAATTTGGCGCCTTGCATTTCACCTGGTAGTGTCGGGAGTGGGCGGCTAGCGCCCCACCGTTCCCTAAGAAGTTAAAGACTTTTAATCCTTGAGACAGTTGAGACACAGATTGTGTATGTGTGCCATTCTGAGGGTGAATGGGCAAGACAAAATATTTAAGTGAACAAGTGGTAGTAGGTGCCAGGCGCACTGGGTTGAGTGTGTAAAGAACTGCAACTCTGCTGGGTTTTTCAGGAATGGTCGACCATCCAAAGGACATGCAGCCGACTTGACACAACTGTTGGAAGCATTGGAGTCATCATGGGCCAGCATCCTTGTGGAATGCTTGACACCTTGTAGAGTCTATTCCCGATGAATTGAGACTGTTCTGATGGCAAAAGGGCAGTGCAACTCAATATTAGGAAGGTGTTCTTAATATCTTGTACACTCCGTGTAGATCAGCCAAATGGACGATGGGAGTGATGAGCCAACAGCTAGTGCTGAGAAGGCAACAACAGACTGGGTCCTGGAGGACTGACTGTGCATTAGGACATCCTAAACAGTCAAAGTGTTTATAACAACACTAAGTTACCCATTTTGTGACTATGAAATCCTCGCTTAAGTTGAAGAATAAAGATTCTATTCCATTCTCCTACACTGTATTCAATTTCTTTTGAGAGGGAAAATGTGTGTTTCATCCAATCCAGATGGCACTTCTTAATTTACCATATAAAATAAATATGAAAAAATATTTGTACTCCTGTGGTTTGTGCTGATACTAGAGTATCCTATATGGAAATGTGTTTTTCTCCCTAGAGTGGAACTCATACTGTCAGGGCCGGGACTCGAACCCGGGTCTCTGGCGTGAGAGTCAGGCTCTCAATCCTTGAGCAACTGGAGGTGGTGAACCCAACACTAAGACGCACTCGGAAGAATATGAGATGCAGAATAGTTTTAATACAAAAACAAGCAACAGAAATCCATAGCTGGAGCAAAAATCATCAAAAGGTAATCCTCAAAAACCAAAACCAGTCCAACAGGGCTTTTCAAAAAAATAGTAAAAACTGTTACCAAGGAAATTCAGCAAAAACTCCAGAGGAGAAAATCCACATAAAACAAAACAGAGAAGGGAATAATCCACAGGCAAGGGAAAATAAAATGTCTCCGAGTAGAGAACACTTACTTGGGCAACCGGCTCAAGAACAACTAAACACCAAGCAAAGAGGCTATGAGACAGAGTGACTTAAATACACACATCTGAATGAGACACGTGAACCTAATAACACTAATTACAAATTGAATAAGCAGGGCACGATAGCCCCATGAGGACCTCTAGAGGCCAAAACATGACATAACAAGCATAACGGCTCCTGACGTTCCTTCCAGGACGATCGGGTTTATGAACATGGAAGTCCCGAATTAACTTGGGATCCAAGATATCTCTGGCCGGAACCCAGAAGCGCTCCTCTGGGCCATAGCCTTCCCAGTCCACAAGATACTAAAGTGACCCTCGCACCCGACGGGAATCCAGTATTCGGTGGACTGTGTAAGCTGGTTGGCCTCCAATGATGCGAGGAGGAGGGGGAGGTTTACCTGCTGGAGCAAAAGGAGAAGACAACACAAGTTTTAGAAGGGAGACATGAAATGTGGGATTAATCTTTAAGGACCTAGGCAAGTATAAACGGTAAGTAACAGGGTTAACTTTCCTTGCCACTTTGAAAGGCCCAATGAATCGCTGGGAGAGCTTGCGGGACTCTACACGTAAGGGAAGGTTCTTAGTGGAGAGCTAAACTCTCTGTCCGGAACACAGGGTGGGGGCAGGTCTGCGTCTACGGTTAGCCTGTCGCTGGTACTGCTCAGAGACCCTAAGAAGCTTGTGTCGAGCCTTCCTCCAAGTCAAACAACAGCGTCGGATGAACTGCAGAGCTGAGGGAACTCCTACTTCAATTTCTTGGTCTGGGAACAGCGGAGGGGCATAACCAAACTGGCATTCGAAGGGAGACATGCCTGTCGCCGAGGAGCGTAGAGTGTTGTGGGCGTATTCTGCCCACATAATGAAAGATGACCAGGAAGATGGGTTATTGGCAGCCAGGCACCTCAGTGTAGTCTCCAGATCCTGGTTTAACTTCTCTGTTTGGCCATTGGACTCAGGGTGGAATCCAGAAGATAAGCTCACAGTTGCCTCCAAAAGTTGACAGAATGCCCGCCAGAATCGAGTGGAAAACTGAGGTCCTCGATCAGAAACCATGTCCTGTGGGATGCCAAAAACTGGTTAATGACCAACTCCGCAGTCTCTTTAGCAGTGGGCAGCTTGGGCAAGGGAATGAATCTGCCAGCCTTAGAAAACCTGTCAACAATGACCATAATGGTGGTGTTACCTTGGGATGGCGGATGTTCGGTAATAAAATCCATGGAGAGGTGTGACCAGGGTCTTCGGGGTATAGAGGGAAGGTGGAGCAACCCCTGAGGTAAGCAATGAGAGACCTTCCCCTGACTGCATGTGGAACAGGCACTTCCAAAGGTCTTTGTATCCTCCTTGATGGTCGGCCACCAAAACCGTCTCTGGAGAAATTCAAGGGTACGAGTAGTGCCTGGGTGGCAGGTCAGACAAGAGACATGACCCCACTGGAGAACCTGGGAGTGAACAGCTTTAGGGACAAACAAGAGGTTAGTTGGCCCACGTCCTGGGCCTGGTTCCCGGGCCTGGGCTTGTCTTACTGTATCTTCAAGTTCCCATCTTACGGGGGCCAATATCTTGGAGCTCGGGATAATGGGGGTGACAGGATCTTCTTGGTTGTTACTTGAGTATACTTGAGATAGAGCAGGTTTGAGATTTTTTTAACCGGGGCGGTAGGATAAAATTAATTGAAACCGGTTGAAGAATAGAGACCAGCGTGCCTGAAGAGGGTTGAGTCGCTTGGCCTGCTGAATGTACTCTAGATTTTTGTGGTCAGTGAGTACTTGGAATGGGTGTTTGGCCCCCTCAAGCCAATGTCTCCATTCTTCGAGTGCCAGTTTAACAGCCAGTAACTCACGGTCTCCCACATGGTAATTCCTTTCTGTTGGTGTAAGACGGTGTGAAAGGAATGCACATGGCCGAAGTCTGTTATCCTCCCCCCTCTGGGAAAGCACTGCTCCAACGCCCACATCCAAAGCGTCCCACCTCCACAACGAAGAGTTTGTCTGGGTCTGGGAGAGTGAGGATGGGCGACGAAGTAAAGTGGCGTTTGAGTTCATTAAAAGCCAGCTCTGCTTCAGGACTCCAGCAAAACCCAGCAGAATTCCCTTTAGTGAGAGCAGAAAGGGGAGCCACCACAGAGCTGAATTTCAAAATAAATTTGTGTTAAAAGTTGGCAAAGCCAAGAAACCGCTGCACCTCCTTCACAGACCCAGGAGTGGGCCAATCCGTGACTGCTTGAACCTTCTGGGGATCCATTTGAATATGTCTTGGGTCACATGGAATTCACATTTTTCAGGTTTGACATAAAGGTGATTATCGCGGAGGCATCTGAGAACCTTCCTGACATGCTCCATGTGTTCATTGAGGGAACTTGAAAAAATTAGAATATCGTCCAGGTAGACAAATACAAACTGATTGAGCATATCTCGAAAGACATCATTTATCAGAGCCTGGAAAACTGCAGGGGTGTTGGTGAGGCCGAAGGGCATAACTAGGTACTCATAGTGCCCGGTGGGAGTGTTGAATGCAGTCTTCCACTCATCCCCTTGTCTAATGCGCACAAGATGGTAAGCATTGCATGACATAACAAGCAAAACACTGACACATACTTTTTGCATTAAGATATTGATTGACGGGTCTCTTTGATTCATCATCCTTACCTGCATACCATCCTTTTAGATTTTAACCAATTCTCTTTGAGACATACTGGAGAGGTTTCTACACCATTGCTGTGGTTTCAAGAGGCTACCTGAAACACAGGAACAATACAACAACAGTTTATGACTGTCAAATAACAGATTTTAATACTCAATTACACAACAATGTCTCTGGAAATGACTCGTGAAAGATGTTTAATAAACCAGAAACAACTTAAAGAATGTATCATTCAAACACTGGCTAACTAAATGTTCTTCAACATGGGTCAAATTATATTTTTCATGGCTTGAAAGGAAAAGCACAAACATCCGAGATTATAACAAAGTACTTGGTAAATCCTTTAGAGACATCATATCAGCAGAGAAAAAAAAGAACAGAACAAGTTTTGTTTCCCTGAAATGCCTATTGATTTTCTTCTCATGTGAAATAAGTATAGAGGGTGATGATAACTTCATATCCAACCTTTAGATGTAATCAAGTGAAAGAGACAGCAGATCAATACATTTTCATCTCCATCATCTCACCGCTGTATAATGTCTACTCTCATTTCAAACACATTTCATTTCACCTAAAGTTTAAAGGGGACAGTTCATCCAAATGATAAAATAGCATTGGTTTCCTTACCCTGTAAGCAGTCTATGGACAAGAAAACAATCCATGCATTGGTTTTGTTTACCTGGCCATTGTCTCCAAATGCTTACTTTTTAGCATTTGTGGCACAAATCCAAAGCAATTGAGTCAACATCTCAATATTAGCATTTTATGTAATACGGGTGCACTATCCCTTTTCTCTTGGGAGATTTCCTCACTGTATAGGCTGACAACAGGGTTTTTAAACCATTTTTCTCTTGGGAGAATCTATATCATCATGTAGGTCTACATCAGTTGCTGTTATTCTTTTTTTTTTACCACTAATGGACCACAAAATAAGAAAAAATACAGTCCCCCTCTATATTTTTCCCAGTATTTTTTATTACATGACGGAACCAACCTTTCCAAACAAGGTGCCTTCTTCAGGCTTCCTTCCCCACTCAACATTCATTCGGTCAGCAGGTAGCCTAGCAGTTAATGGTGTTGGGCCAGTAACTGAAAAGTTGCTGGTTTGAATCCTGAGCCGACTAGGTGAAAAATCTGACGATACATCCTTGAGCAAAGCACTTAAACATAAATGCTACTGCAAATCGCTCTGGATACAATCGCCTGCTAAATGACAAAAAATTATCTCTGATCACTTCCTCTTCTCTCATTCAGTCTGTGACTGCTTTGTCTGTTGCCTGTGGGAGTTGACTGACAGATACTGAGATGGATGGACAAGGCAGTGTGTGACTGCAGTCAACCTGCTGCCTGCTGAGGGATGACCATCCAGCACTTACCCACCATGTGTACAGGCTCCATGATGGAATGGGAGTGGACCAATAGGAGTAGGTGATGCATTGACCCAGTGTTGTAGTACTCGAGTCTGGTCTCAAGACCAGATTTTGAGTGTCTCGTGACGGAAACATTTGTACTTGGTCTTGACTCTGTCTCGGACAGTGAGGACTCATAACCAGCCGAGACCAGGGGAGTAAAAAACAAATAATTATCAGCTTCCATTCAGTAAGTGCATAAAACCGCTTCACCAGGCCAAATATATGCACTCCTTTCTTGAAACATTAATACCTGAACAGTCTGTATACAGTATCTATTAAAGACATGTTTGCTCAGTGGCGAACCTATTGGACCTAAGCCTTCAGTATATGACAGGTTCGTGATGCTGAAAAAACAGCAATGGTAATATCAAATCAACAAAAGAAATTCCCAAAAAGTTTTTAAGTAAGACATAAGAAAAACAAATTATTAAAGAGCAGCAGTAAATAACAATAGCGGGGCTATATACAGGGGGTACCGCTATAGAGTCAATGTGTTAATGTGCGGGTGCACCAGCGCACTCATTTAGGAGAGTGCACTTTTTGTAAAACACAAAGGGTCAGGGCCGATTGAAAGACAGCAGTCACACACAGAATGATGTTAAAGGATTCACTCGGACTTAATAAGCCAGAAGGTCCCCATAATAAGAATACAAAAACACAACCATTAGGCTAAGCATTTGCCAATCAACATTTTCCAATTGAAATTATTACTTCCCATTGCAAAAAGCATTTCAGGTTTAGCACACAAAGTAACCTGTAACCAACATTTTAAATGGAGCAAGTTATTTTCAAAGAGATGGCTAACAACAGCAAGCGAGCTCCAATAAAAAACTCTTTTTATTAAGAAAATCTGTTTTTTCAATGTCAAACAGTTTTTTAAATATTTCAATCTTCTGTGATGTAAAGTGTAATATTGGGATGAAAACTTGTCTTTTTTTAAAGCCCATAACCATTTGTGTGAAGTGTATTCTTTTGTTTCAAAGTAGATTTGTTTTATTAAGACTACCAAGAATCACTCTGTGACACTGATTTAGCCCACTGCAGTAAACAGTTAACTTCTTAGGGAGTGGTGGGGCGCCCACTCCCGACACTACCCGGTGAAATGCAAGGCGCCAAATTCAAAATCCAAATGTAGAACTATTAAATATTCATCAATATACAAGTGTTTCATAGTCATCAAAAGCTCTGCTTCTTGCCAATATCACAGCGTTGTCAGATTTCAAAAAGGCTTTATGGCGAAAGCAGCACATTTGATTGTTTGAGGATAGCACCTCCAATATTTTTCCCATTACCATTAATTCATAAGCCTTCACAAATCAATTATCTTTTGAAGAACTTCTGCTGAGGGCTTCCCAAGTGTCCAACGAAGATAATCCATGGTTCTTTTGTTAGAAAAAGTAACGTATTATATCCATAAATCTCCGTTTGGTTGGCGCGTTATAATGAGAAAATACAGCCTCCACTCGTCCATTAAAACGTGACGAGAACTCGTTCAACTTATACCTATAAACTTGTCCAAGAACAATCAAACATAATTGTAAATGTATCCTTAGGAACACTTTTATGTATATATATAGTATAATATTTCAACCGGAATATAAACTGGGCGATAAGAAAGGAAAAAACCACAGAGCGCGCCAGCAGGGAACGCGCATTTTCTTCTATTGACATCTGTGTGGCCACTTCCTTATTCGTCTTCTTCTACAATCTAAAGGCAGCTAAGAAGAATCAAAACACTTTCTCGAGACTGTTGACATCCAGAGGAAGCAATAGGTACGGCATTCATATGCCCTTATATGGGCATTTTCACAAGGGAGGGGTTCCAAATGAGGCAATGTGTCAAAACCACATTTTCCAGGACAGAAATTCCTCGGGTTTTCGCCTGCCATATTCGTTCTGTTATACTCACAGACATAATGTTAACTTCTTAAGGAGCAGCAAGGTGCGCTGGGGCGCTAGCGCCCCACTCCCGACACTACCAGGTGAAATGCAAGGCGCCAAATTCAAAATCCAAAAGTTGAATTATTAAACATGCATCAATATACAAGTGTTTCATAGTCATCAAAAGCTCTGCTTCTTGGCAATATCACAGCGTTGTCAGATTTCAAAAAGGCTTTACGGTGAAAGCACCACATTTGATTGTTTGAGGATAGCACCCCACATATTTTATCATTAGCATGAATTCATAAGCCTTCACGGTTCACAGAAAACACATTTCACAGCAAAAACAAATCAATTACCTTTTGAAGAACTTCTGCAGAGGGCTTCCCAAGTGTCCAACGAAGACAATCCATGGTTCTTTTGTTAGAAAAAGTAATGTATTATATCCATAAATCTTCGTTTGGTTGGCGCGTTATAATGAGAAAATTGAGCCTCCAATCGTCCATTGAAACGTGAAGAGAACTCGTTCAACTTATACCTATAAACTTGTCCAAGAACAATCAAAAATAATTTTAAATGTATCCTTAGGAACACTTTTATGTATAAATAGTATAATATTTCAACCGGAATATAAACTGGGCGATAAGAAAGGAAAAAAACAAAGAACGCGCCAGCCGGGAGCGCGCATTTACTTCTATTGACATCTGCGTGGACACTTCCTTTTTCGTCTTCTTCTCTGCTCTAAAAGCATCTAAAAAGAATCAGAACACTTTCTCGAGACTGTTGACATCCAGAGGAAGCAATAGGTACTGCATTCATATGCCCTTATATGGGCATTTTCATACGGGAGGGGTTCCAAATGAGGCAATGTGTCAAAACCACTTTTTCCAGGACAGAAATTCCTCAGGTTTTTGCCTGCCATATCCGTTCTGTTATACTCACAGACAGAATGTTAACACTTTCAGAAACTTCAGAGTGTGTCCTATCCAATGGTACTAAATATGTGCATATCCTATTTTCTGGGCCTGAATGGGAGGCATTTTACTTTGGGCACTCCAGGCTCTCCAAAACGGTCACCTCGTGTGCTGCTCCCAAAGAAGTTAACTTCTTGTTGAATGTTATTTTTGAAAAGGGAGAAGCTAACAAACTAGCAACAAAATCCTCTTCGATAACACCTGCTGCAGCCATTGAAATCTAGCCTACAACAAAGATAGCTAACTATGTCACGCCCTGATCTGTTTCACCTGTCTTTGTGATGGTCTCCACCCACCACCAGGTGTCACCTGTTTTTGCCATTAGTCCCCAGTGAATTTATCCCTGTGTTTCCTGTCTCTGTGCCAGTTTGTCTTGTTTTGCCAAGTCAACCAGCGTTTTTCGTAGCTCCTTTTTTTCCCAGTCTCTGTTTTTCCTAGCCCTCCTGGTTTTTGACCCTTGCCTGCCCTGATGTTTAATCCGCCTGCCTGACCACTCTGTCTGTTCTGAACTCGAGCCTGCCTATCGCCTGGTATGGTTTGGACTCTGACCTGGTTTCTGAACTCCCGCCTGTCCCCGATCTGCATTTTGCCTACCCCTTTTGATATAATAAATATCGGAGCTTAACCATCTGCCTCCTGTGTCTGCATTTGGGTCTTGCCTTGTGCCCTTATAAGCTAGACCGTGGGAAAACTACTGCTCGCCTATGCGCAGTAACCTGTTGGCCTTTGAAAAGGCAGAAGTTTCCATCTGTTTTTTGTAAAAACAGTCCCACCCATTACAAGTCAAAATGTGACTTGTAATAGTATTTTGGTATTTTGGCCTAATACAGTTGAATGGCAGATGCCTTCTGTCTACTTTCTGATGGCCTAGCCAATGACTGACGTAGCTAGCTAGATTTATTTCCCCAGAGACCATACAAGAAAAATTCTGATTGGATATTTATCTTCAATCAATCAATGAAATGTATTTATAAAGCCATTTTTAAATCAGCAGATGTGCTATACAGAAACCCCAGCCTAAAACCACAAACAGCAAGCAATGCAGATGTAGATGTAGAAGCACGGTGGCTAGGAAGAACTCCCTAGAAAAGCAAGAACCTAGGAAGAAACCTAGAGAGGCACCAGGCTCTGAGGGGTGGCCAGTCCTCTTCTGGCTGTGCTGGGTGAAGATTATGACAGTACATGGCCATTAAGACCAGATTGTTCTCCAAGATATTCAAATGTTCATAGATGACCAGCAGGGTGAAATAATAATCAGTGGTTACATCAGGAGTAAATGTCACTTGGCTTTTCATAACTGGGTATTCAGAGGTTGAAACAGCAGGTGTAGTAGAGAGAGAGTTGAAAACAGCAGGTCTGGGACAAGGCAGGGTTCCATAGCCGCAAAACAGTTGAAACTGGAGCAGCAGCACGACCAGGTGGACTGGGGACAGCAAGGAGTCATCAGGCCAGGTAGCCCTGAGGCATGGTCCTAGGGCTCAGGTCCTCCAGGAGAGGGGAGAGGGAGAGAGAATTAGCATCCTTAAATTGACACAGGACACCAGATAAGACAAAATAATTACACCAGATATAACAGACTGACTGTAGCCCCCCAGACTATTGCAGCATAGATACTGGAGGCTGAGACGGGGTGGGGGGCACTGTGGCGCCGTCCGACAATAACCCCGGACAGGGTTAACCAGGCAGGATTTAACCCCACCCACTTTGCCAAAGCACAGCCCCCACACCACTACAGGGTTATCAACAGACCACCAACTGTTGTGGAAAATGGTTTCTCAAAAATATGAAACTCTTACAAGAAACTTGTGAATTCAATAACACCTTTAATTAGCACAATCAAAGGTGGAGCCATGACCCGGATCACAACTGACCCTGTGTCTCAGCCCACAGCCTTTTAAAGTATTCTCCCTCTATCCCCTACACAGACCCCTCCCCAAGTTTACAGCTTCCCATATGTCCTGTTTCCATAGGGGTCTTTGTTATATTGCCTTCTGGCATCCTGCTTTTCCTCAGAAGCCTTTGATCAGTTCCAAATGGCCTTTCTGCTGACCTCCTGTTTCTTTCATGTCTGTTTGTTCAACTATTCAGCTTTAACAAATCCTATACATTTCTGTATGTCTTTCTGTCTCACCACTTCAAAGTAATCAACCAGAACACTGAAAATGTAATAATTGTAATGAGTTAATCTCCCACAACTATCTAAGTTAAACTTGTTTTAGCACTTAAGCCTCATTATCAATACTATCATGTTGTCTGCTATCACATAGTACATTAAATAAATGAATCAATGTGTCTTAGCCATGTTTTCACTACCACACAACTTACTACCCTGATACAAGTATAGCCCACGAAGATCTCTTCTACCGCAAGATTCTGAGGAGGCACCAAACCGGACAGGAAGATTCAGTGTTAACACTTTCCTTTCCAACAAAAACTGAATAGATTAAATCACGAAAAATATGTATATAATTATAACTATATATATCCTTAGCCCTTCTCTGAATGCTCCCCGCTGTGTTTGGGTTAGTAATAATTTGCAGAGTGGCTCTACTTGCCCTCAGCATGCATTTTTTCACCATTCTGAATATGAACACAGAAATACTGGACATTTTGAACTTATGGTGGCTATTTGACAAAATTATAATCATGGTCTCAGTCTTGACTCGGTCTTGGACCCCTCGTCCCCCTCCCGGTCTCGATCTTGACTCAGTCCCCCCCCCGGTGTGTGTGTGTGGGTCTCTGTCTCTCTCTCTCTCTCAACTGCGTTTCTTTTCAACTGCGTTTATTTTCAGCAAACGTGTAAATATTTGTATGAACATAACAAGATTCCACAACTGAGACATAAACTGAACAAGTTCCACAGACATGTGACTAACAGAAATGGAATAATGTGTCCCTGAACAAAGGGGGGGTCAAAAGTAACAGTCAGTATCTAGTGTGGCCACCAGCTGCATTAAGTACTGCAGTGGATCTCCTCCTCATGGACTGCACCAGATTTGCCAGTTCTTGCTGTGAGATGTTACCCCACTCTTCCACCAAGGCAACTGCAAGTTCCCGGACATTTCTGGGGGAAATGGCCCTAGCTCTCACCCTCCGATCCAACAGGTCCCAAACGTGCTCAATGGGATTGAGATCCGGGCTCTTCACTGGCCATGGCAGAACACTGACATTCCTGTCTTGCAAGAAATCACGCACAGAACGAGCAGTATGGCTGGTGGCATTGTCAGGCTGGAGGGTCATGTCAGGATGAACCTGCGGGAAGGGTACCACATGAGGGAGGAGGATGTCTTCCCTTTAACGCACAGCATTGAGATTGCCTGCAATGACAACAAGCTCAGTCCGATGATGCTGTGACTCATCGCCCCAGACCATGACGGACCCTCCACCTCAAAATCAATCCCGCTCCAGAGTACAGGCCTCGGTGTAACACTCATTCCTTCGACGATAAATGCGAATCCGACCATCACCCCTGATGAGACAAAACCGTGACTCATCAGTGTAGTGCACTTTTTGCCAGTCCTGTCTGGTCCAGCGACGGTGGGTTTGTGCCCATAGGCAACGTTGTTGCCGGTGATGTCTGCTGAGGACCTGCCTTAAAACAGCCCTACAAGCCCTCAGTCCAGCCTCTCTCAGCCCTTTGCGGACAGTCTGAGCACTGATGGAGGGATTGTGTATTCCTGGTGTAACTCTGGCAGCTGTTGTTGCCATCCTGTACCTGTCCCGCAGGTGTGATGTTCGGATGTACCGATCCTGTGTAGGTGTTGTTACACGTGGTCTGCCACTGCGAGGATGATCAGTTGTCAGTCCTGTCTCCCTGTAGCGGCGTCTTACAGTACGGACATCGCAATTTATTTCCCTGGCCACATCTGCAGTCCTCATGCCTCCTTGCAGCATGCCTAAGGCATGTTCACGCAGATGAGCAGGGACCCAGGACATCTTTCTTTTGGTGTTTTTCAGAGTCAGTAGAAAGGCCTCTTTAGTGTCCTAAGTTTTCATAACTGTGACCTTAATTGCTTACCGTCTGTAAGCTGTTAGTATCTTAACGATCTTTCCACATGTGCATGTTCATTAATTGTTTATGGTTCATTGAACAAGCATGGGACAGTGTTTAAACCCTATACAGTGAAGATCTGTGAAGTTATTTGGATTTTTACGAATTATCTTTGAAAGACAGGGTTCTGAAAAAGGGACGTTTATTTTTTGGCTGAGTTTATAACTATATTCATCCAAGGTCCAGGCCCAGCCGTCCAAGGCCCCTTGATTATAGTGTTGACAAATCATCTCCACCAACCATAAAGGGGGTACAGCTCACTCCATTCTATTCCTTCTCACCCAGGAAAGGAAAGGCTTCGCAGGCAGGCAACTCGGCTACCTGTCAATTAGGATTATTAATCTTGTACGATCCTTCCCCCCCAAATCTATCCACCCGCTTGTCACTCCCTAAATCACATTACCAAAGAATAAGTGATGGTGTGTCTTGATCCATTTCTCCAGTGACCAGAATCTGTGTGTATGTGTGTGCGTTTGTGTGTTCAGAACCCCATCACTTCAATCCGCCCTGCTGTTGGCTCAGCTAGAAAAAGGAGCGATGGAGGAATGAAAAATAGGGATATTTGAATTGATGAGCGGGCACATTGGTTCTGACAGGACCGGTATTTGTTTGGGAGGGAGAGATGACAACCCCCTTATCGATTGCTTGGTGCTTTGCTTGGTGCTGTGAGGGTTGAAATGGATGCCATTGTTTTTCAGGCCACACACTGCCTCCATATACACTGTTAGGACCACCTAGGGAGGACAGGGTCTTTAAAAAAAAAACATTTGTATTGCAAAACCACTGACATGCAATCATTGCCTCATGCTTTCAATTGCTGAAAAAGTTTACAGAAATGTAGACTGTGACTTTTTCAGAAGAATGTTGCTTACAGAGAGTAAAACTGAGATCACATGCTGGGATGTGGAGCTAAAAGTGGAGGGGGTAGATGTCTAAGTAGCTGTCTACACTAAAGTCACAGGGAAAAGTCTGTGTAATGAAGCTACTAGTACTGCTGTGACCTACGGACCCACTGAGGAGAACTCTGGTTTTGTAGCTGTTCTAAATGTCAATATCAACCACACTTTCTCTACTTAACACAGTCTCTATCCCCATATCTGTTCTCTCTGTCCCCTCACACACTCTCCCTCCCCTACATCTCTATCCTCTTCCCGACAATCGCTCTTTCCCACTATCTGTACCCCATATCGTCATCTCTCACGGTTGGGAGATGAGGGGGAAGTTAGGCTAAAGATATGTACTGTATGTGTACTGAGGAAAAACAAAGTGAAAAAGTTGTATTGTATTTTTTTTCCATTCCATCTTGTGGCGTCAGATTAATTTTTGATCTGACAGGAGGCGATAACAGCAGAAATCTGACTGGCTTCCCACGCAGGGCAGAACAATATCCACAGTAAGGAATATATGAGTATGCCTGAGACAATCTATTAATAGATGTCTATCTGCTTACCTGTCATCCGATCGATGTCTTTCTGTCTTTGTTTCCTCTGTTTGATTTGCTCTGTCGAACTGTTTTTGCCTGACCATCAATCTTATTATGTAATCGGTAAATAGAAGAGAAAAAACACATGCCTGGTCTGCATATCTCTGACAGGGTGTCATACAGTATGAAGATGCTGGAGGTCTGAAGGAGGTTGTCTGGGCTGTTTTGTTTGTCAGTGCTGGGTCTATCTCATCTCCGGTAGAGTGCAGAAAAATACCTTTTTGTCAGGTTGGCGGTTTTTGTTGGACACAATCAAAAGTCTCTGTGATTTGGAATTTCAGAATGAAAATAAAGAAGCTTGATTTATTCCAGGCACAATATTGCCAATAACAACATCTCCATGTCACACTTTCCCATTTGAATTAAAGAAGTGACACATAATGAGTTTCAGACTTAAGGTGTCCTGAATGGAGGGAGGTGACACTGAAATCGTCAGTCTGGCGGATCCTGGTCATAGGAAACACAGGAAAAAAGACTCCCACAACTTGACTACCCTGCGTTTTTATCCTCTGCTTTTAATCCTCCAGCATACACTGTGTGTGTGCGTATGGGTGCGTGTGTGTGTGTGTAAATTACAGGGTTTTTATCCTCTTCCAATGTTAATCCAGATGTAACACTACTTCACTATAACAGTGCTTGATTTAAACTAAGCTTAATGATACTCTCACCACAGACTGGCCCATGGCAACATCAAAATTACCCTGTGTTTGGGCTAGATATACTTCTTCTCTTAAAGGACCTGTGGATGTCGAAGAAATCTGTGTGTCGGCTAGCTAGTCTTCTGCAGGACCTGCAGGGTGTTACAGAAGAGATCTGCAATGGAACAATCCAGAGGAATCATTTAAAAAGGGCAACAATTATACAGAACACTGTTCAGTGTGTTCACCTGCAAGTGTTCATCTGCTGTACTCTATTTCAGGAATACTAAGGAGCTGATTTTATCAAATGAGGAGACCTTTTTATAAAAACGCCTCATATGATGACAGAAGCATACAAATGCGAACACACACACAACACCCTGTGTCCAGCCATCGAACCAGACCAAACAAACAAACTCTCCTTTGATGTGGACGCTGGAGCCACTGAGGAAAGAGAAAAAGAAAGGAAGAAATAGGAAGAAGAGGCAGAAGAGAAGGAAAGAGCTAACATACAAGAAAAGGCTCAGACTCCAGTGGCGATCGTAGGAAAATGGCTCCACTTTTCTTACAGATAATGGGGTTGTAATGCACTTACGTCATACATTTCATTGTGCTAGCTTGCTATAGCCGACTCTCTGGATGTGTCCCAAATGACACCCTATTCCCTATTTCTTGCACTACTTTTGAACAAAAGACCTAGGGTGCCATTTTGGATGCAACCTCCATGGTCAATCTTCTGAATGAGCTTTGCAATTGGCCATAGTGAATGAAATGACAGCGCAGTTCACCTGGTAGCTTTAAGGTGGTACTTTCAAGGTTCTTGTATTGCCTTGTTGGAGTCCTCCAAAATCAATTAAGAAAAGCGTTGCCATTATGTCCTTGGAGTGGTCCACTCATCTTAAACTAAATTAAATGAGAAGTAAGGCATTGTTGTTTTCCTGGAGAACCAAACCATGGACCTTCTATGGTAGTTTTCTTGTAGTAATTATTAATGTGGTTAAGCAATCGCGTCAGGTGTAGTTTTGTGTTGAGGTTTCAGGGTGGCCACGTTGAGAACAAGCCTGGAGATAGCCTCCAAACCAAAACATCTCTTCTACATATCCAACAAACCAGGGAAAACCTCAGGCAATGAACCAAAATGAATATTTAGTGTTGAGGGGGAAATTATGTAACTACAAGAAAAATAGCTTGGTTAAAGCTGGAATCCATAGCAGTAAAATTGACATGTCCTTTTGCGATATTACAACAACAAAGACGTTACTTGAAACAACAAACACTGTATTTTTCCCCTCTGACATCACTGCACATCATTGCACTCGCGATAGAACAACAGAATATGTACTACGATTGTTTTTACCACGAAACTGGATGCTCATTTCCTTAAAACAAAAACAGTAGCAAATATGTTTGCGAAAAAAATGCATTATGACACCTTTCTTTTCTCAATTCAATTCAGCATTGACAAAGGCAGAAGTTTAAGTTTGTTCCACCTGATCACAAGTCAGAGATCACTACGATGACACAATAAATGCGTTTGATGGATAATTTTTGTCTTCTAATGCCTCTTAAGGGGAAAGTAATCCAAAAGTAACTGAAAGATAAAATTACTGAGGTAGGGTTATCCAAAAGTTACGTTACTGATTACAATTTTGGACAGATAACTAGTAACTGTAACATATTACATTTAGAAAGTTACCTACCCAACCATGTCCACCACTTAAGCTGTACATGCACCAGCTAGTGTTCAGATATCGAGATTTTGTTCTAAATTGTTAATTTGCCAGAGTGAGAATACAAGAGTCATTTGGACACTGTGTTAACTAACCTCCAGACGAGCTTCAATGCCATACAACTCTCTTTCCGTGGCCTCCAACTGCTCTTAAATGCAAGTAAAACTAAATGCATGATCTTCAACCGATTGCTGCCCGCACCTGCCCGCCCGTTCAGCATCACTACTCTCGACGGTTCTGACTTAGAATATGTGGACAACTACAAATACCTCTGGTTAGACTGTAAACTCTCCTTCCAGACTCACATTAAGCATCTCCAATCCAAAATTAAATATATAATCGGCTTTCTATTTCGTAACAAAGCATCCTTCACTCATGCTGCCAAACATATCATCGTAAAACTGAGCATCCTACCGATCCCTGACTTCGACGATGTCATTTACAAAATAGCCTCCAACACTCTATTCAACAAATTGGATGCAGACTATCACAGTGCCATCCGTTTTGTCACCAAAGCCCCATATACTACCTACCACTGCGACCTGTATGCTCTCGTTGGCTGGTCCTCGCTTCATACTCCTCGCCTCGCTTCCAAACCCACTGGCTCCAGGTCATCTTCAAGTCTTTGCTAGGTAAAGCCCTGCCTTATCTCAGCTCACTGGTCACCATAGCAGCACCCACCCTCCCTTATCTTACCTCATTTGCACACACTGAATATAGCCTTTTTTTCTACTGTATTATTGACTGTATGTTTGTTTATTCCATGTGTAACTCTGTGTTGTTGTATGTGTCGAACTGCTTTGCTTTATCTTGGCCAGGTCGCAGTTGTAAATGAGAACTTGTTCTCAACTAGCCTAACTATAAAGGTGAAATAAAAAAATAAAAAAAATAAGGGTATGATTTGAGGCTGAGCTGATTCTGTTCCATTGATTTAACTGGGACCAGCTGATCTCAGTTGGAAGCCTGGGCTCCTTCTGAGTTCCATGATAGAATGTTGGAAAGTCATAAGCAAACACTCCAAGTGACCGTTATGAATTAGCTAGCCTGCAGTGAATCATTCCTATCCCATCTCAACCACCCCTAATACCTAGCTATCTCCAGCTAGTTCCCACCCACTCAACTGTCCCTTGTCATCCCGTTCCACTGAGGACATGGCCTTCTCCCTGTTGTTTTGATGAGCAAAAAGCTGCTCCCCTGGGGGTTCTGACACACACACACACACATATACACACACACACATACGCAGTTCACACACTTCCATCAGCCTCTTAAAATCACCCTTTGGAGTTTTCAGAGTTGGCCCATCTCCATGTGACAGGATACAATAACAATTAAGACCGATAGAGAAATATACAGTATAATATACAGTTGTGTATGTGTGAATCCTGCGTCCTGTCACTCACCAGAACACACAGTTGGGATGGCCGAGAGGGTGAGGTAACAATGGTGTGTGTGTGTCTGTGGCCTCCTGAGGTTTAAGAGTGGGCCTTAGACCCTGCTCAGTGACAGAAGAGAAGACAGCCAGTGGGAAACAGGGCAGAGGCAAACAGCAGGATGGGTGATTAGCTGTAGAATTATTCTGCACACAGCAGCATCTCTTTAGGACCGATGGACTGCTTGTGTAGCCTGCTGATAGGAGAGAAGTGTGTGTGTGTGTGTGTGTGTGTGTGTGTGTGTGTGTGTGTGTGTGTGTGTGTGTGTGTGTGTGTGTGTGTGTGTGTGTGTGTGTGTGTGTGTGTGTGTGTGTGTGTGTGTGTGTGTGTGTGTGTGTGTGTGTGTGTGTGTGTGTGTGTGTGTGTGAGATGGCTGTCAAGACACAGTGGTTTGTTTGACTGGTCAAAGCTGGCCTTTCAGAGTGGGGGTTTGAATAAGGGGTCATTATGACTAAACAAGAGATATAGGCCATGTTGCACAGCAGGGTCCTACAAGGTACCAATTCCTTCTCCAAGTGTGGGATATGTGTTTTAGATACACCATTTCGCATAACTCTTTTGACAACTTGGGAGAACATCACATCAGAGCATGGGGAGTTAGTGTATATAGAAAGCATGTTATATGCTTAGAAGGACTGTCTTATTTCTATAAGCAATGATCTTAATGAGCAATAAAAAAAAAAAAACGTTTCTGTTTCTTTGTAACGTGAACCCCGTCTACTATCTCATCACATCTGGGCAAGTTCCATATTGACGCTGTGGTGGTTATCTCACTTTTCTTTAGATCATTAGCCACCCCCTCCCTCTCCATCGCCACACACATGCACGCACACACACGCGTACATGCAAGCACACACACCAACTCCTCAATAGTCTAATGAAATGGCCACTGGTAGCTGTTCCCTGTGTTCTCTTGGGAGTATTTAACATAAACAGCTTGAGTCCGGGGAGAGTGCCGTTCGTAGAGGCCTTTTAATCTGTCGGCTTTAATGGCTTTGCCAAACATTATCAGTCTTCTCTGAATTTCAATCTTCAAGCGTCATTCATTTTCATGCTCTGTGACGACTGTCGAGCCACCCATCACCGTGCCAGTCCCCTCCGCCTGATGTGTCGAGGCTGTCCTCCCTCGCTCACACAAACAAGTATTTCACACAACACCACAGCTACTGCCTCTAGCCTAGATACCTATGCCTGCTCATCCAGAGCCTTCAGCAAGCAGAAGCTGCATCAAGTCACAAACAACTATTATCACACAGCTACTGCAATTATACACCTATAGGCCTACCGCTTTAGCTAGCCTATATCAAAGCTGTGTCCGAAATGGCCCTGGTCAAAGTAGTGCACTACAGGCCTATATGGAATTAGGTGCCATTTGAGATACATCCCTTAACTCATTATTTTCTCACTGCACTCTGTGGAACTGTGGAGATCTACTCAACATGCACAAGGTGAAGGGAGGTGTAACATATGTCAATTGATTTAGCTGTAATTACCTAGAGGTGTAGAGATGGCCTCTGAGCAACTTCGACTCGGCTGAGATGACGGAACAGGAGCTCTGAGAATTGAAATAGCCCTTTACACTTGCACAGACTAAAAATATAAGTCGTTAGGATATAATTGACACATAATTAATTAAAATGCATTTAAATGGGGCTCCTTTTTTGGGGTGCGACCTCTACGTCTCTGATCTTTGACTGTGAGTGAGACTATTCTGCATCCCAAACGACACACTATTCTGTATATAGTGTACTACTTTTGCCCAGAGCCCTATAGACCCTGGTCAAAATTAGTGCATTATATAGGGAATAGAGTGACATTTGGAACGGAGTCTGTGACTGACCTTCAGAAACAGTTCCCAATAACGATAAGGAGCTAACGTATCTTCCCTAATGACTAAAACTTCAAATTCCTTCGCACTTTGCTAAAGCAGTACGCCTGCCTTGCCTTACCACATGGGCCGCTCAATAGTAGCAATCTACCACCGCTACAAAGTCGCTAGTGAAGCTACTAGAAAAAACATCAAACATCAGAGAAGTGAAATATTATCTATCATCACAGCTGAAAAATGCAGGCTGCCAAATCTGCCACTCCGCAGGTGTGCCTATTTAACCAGCCCCTACTCAGCCCCCACACCATAGTGAGTTGGAAGGAGCTGGGAGTGGATGTCAGAAGAAATCTGCCAAATGAATCATAACTGCTTTATGTGCCAGGTTTCCTGTCATGTGAGTGCAGTGGCAAGCAATGCTCACATCAATAGTTTGTAAATTGGGTATTATTCAGATGTTATTCTGACGTTTTAGAGGGATATGATTTGGTGGGAAATTAATGGCATATTGCAGGAAGGCAGCGGAGCCGGGATCAGAGAGGAATGTACTGGTATATTAGAGGAGAGGGGAAGTAGCTAGGTACAGCTATGTTATTGTCCTCTATCAAAGCCTATTCAGGGAAAGGCACAAGCTTGTTTCTCATCTTGTAGCTATAATGTCAGCCTGCCATCCGATTTATTGTACTTAACAGTCATTCCAGAGTTCCATCTCCATCTCCTGTGCCCACATTTACTGACATAAAAAGCAACTGAACTCTGCAGGTGTCTCCTCATCATAGACTTTTGTTCTCATTGTTAAGTTGCTAGATTTATCTGACAATTTCATAAAATAACAGAACCTCTATTTTGAATTAATGAATGGAGTCATCACTCATCTGTTATTGGGAGCGCTGTCACGACTTCAGCCGAAGTCCTTGCTCGGGTGGCTTTCGGCGGTCGAAGTCACCGGTCTTCTAGCTACCGCCGAAATACTTTTCATTTTCTATGTTTTTTTTGTCTTCATTATACACACCTGGTTCCTATCCCATAATTACATGTTCCTTATTTAACCCTCTGTTCCCCTCATGTTTTTGTGCGTGATTGTTTGTTGTTCTTTGTTCGGTATTTACGGCTGGTTATCTCGCCCATTTGTTTAATAGGGCACGTTGGATTTGTTATTCCTTTTTTCTCGTATTTTATTAAATATGTTGTTCATTCATCTCTGCCTTCCTGCGCCTGACTTTTACACCAGCTACACACACCGGCTCTGACAAGCACACAATATTCCTCTAATACTCCATTTATCTTACACCCGTTTGCCTGGGCACATCTCCAGTAGAAAAAGGTTGCATTTCTTGGTGTGGTGATGTACTTTCTTGTCCTAAAGCCATATGTTAAAACGCGGCAATAATGAACCACAGATGGTAATGATGCTATATCACTTGCCAATAAAAAAGAATGACATCTCGGGCCATCAGACTGTTTTCATTAAATACATTATTTGTGTACAAACACTATCTATTAAATAAGATGCACACTACATGTAAGCTTATACCGTAAATAATATTTTCTGTCCATTACATATTGCTTCTTCTGAGTGCTAAGGGTGGCTATCAGTGACCCAATTCCTAATATGAATAATACAAGAGGCAGAAAAATTAAATACGGTCCAGACAACCTGATGCTTCCACCTCTCATTCTATTGTCCAAAACCATTTAATCATTATGTTTCTTCCAACTGGCAAAGATATGGTTGCCATGGATACAAAGTACACACAAAAGGAAGGAAATTAGGTGTGAGGAGAAACGTTGACATAGAAACTAGCACAGAATAACTATGGAGAAACTGCCAAACTATACTGGACACCCAACGTAAGTGTAGCTAGCACACTGTAGTGCAACACTTGTTCTTCTGAAGCATTCTAAACAACAAAGGGAATTTTGCTGTTGCTTGCTACCTCTGTTAGCTGCTTCTGGTTTAACATGCCGAACACAATGCTTACGGACAGTGGTGGAAAAAGTACCCAATTGTCATACTTGAGTAAAAGTAAAGATGCCTTAATAGAAAATGACTCAAGTAAAAGTGAAAGTCACCCAGTAAAATCCTACTTGAGTAAAAGTGTACAAGTATTTGGTTTTAAATATACTCCAATTCCTTATATTAAGCAAACCAGACTGCACCATTTTATTTATTTATTTTTATTTATGAATATTGAGTGGCACACTTCAACACTCAGATATAATTTACAAACGAAGCATCTGTTTACTGAGTCTTCCAGATCAGAGGCAGTAGGAATGACCAGGAATGTTCTCTTGATAAGTATGTGATGCTAAGCATTCAAAATGTAATGAGTACTTTTGGGTTTCAGGGAAAATGTATGAAGTAAAAAATACATAATTTGAAGGAATAGTACAAGTTTTCAAAAATATAAATAGTTAAGTAAAGTACAGATACCTCAAAAAACGACTTAAGTATTTTTACTTAAGTACTTTACACCACAGCTTACAGAATGCTTGCTTTATGCTTGCATTGTAGTTTCCCAGTAAGGATCCAGTCTGCAGTTTTGGACCGTGAGTGGATCCACACTGCAGCCTGCAGCTACCATGGGGAGTTTACGTGTCTTATCATTCCAGTCCCCTGAGTCATCATACTAATTAACTCTGAAATATACATCAGAGTCCTACTTTTCACTTGAATTAAAAGTTGATGCCATTTCATCAGCCATCTAGAGATAGGACACTTCTTTATCCTCTAGGGTTATGAAAGAGGAGAGAATATAAAATGTCAAGCATTTCAGAGATATTTCCATAATGCGGCCCTAAAAAAAACATATATGGAAACATATAACCCTACAATAAATGAGATATAAGGGACGCATCAACATTTAAATAACGGGTACCTGGAGGAAAATGGGGGAGGGTCATGCTTATTCAAGTTCAGTCAAGAGGAGAGTTTTTAGTATTTTCAAGTCAAATCTTTATTGGTCACAAACACATGGTTAGCAGATGGTATTGCGAGTGAAATGCTTGTGCTTCTAGTTCCGACAGTGCAGCAATATATAACAAGTAATCTAACAATTCCACAACAACTACCTAATACATACAAATCTAAATAAAGGGATGGGCAATGCAAATAGTCTGGGTAGCCATTTGATTAGCTATTCAGGAGTCTTATGGCTTGGGGGTAGAAGCTATTTAAGAGCCTCTTGGACCTAGACTTGGCGCTCCGCTACTGCTTGACGTGCGGTAGCAGAGAGGACAGTCTATGACTAGGGTGGCTGGAATCTTTGACACTTTTTAGGGCCTTCATCTAACACCGCCTGGTATAGAGGGCCCGGATGGCAGGAAGCTTGGCCCCGGGTGATGTACTGGGCCGTACGCACTACCCTCTGTAGTGCCTTGCGGTTGGAGGCCGAGCAGTTGCCATACCAGGCAGTGATGCAACCCGTCAGGATGCTCTCGATGGTGCAGCTGTAAAACCTTTCGAGGATCTGAGGACCCATGCCAAATCTTTTCAGTCTCCTGAGGGGGAATAGGTTTTGTCCTGCCCTCTTCACGCCTGTCTTGGTGTGCTTGGACCATGTTAGTTTGTTGGTGATGTGGACGCCAAGGAACTTGAAGCTTTCAACCCGCTCCACTACAGCCCCGTCGATGAGAATGGGGGCGTGCCCGGTCCTCCTTTTCCTGTAGTCCACAATCATCTCCTTTGTCTTGATCACGTTGAGGGAGAGGTTGTTGTCCTGGCACCACACGGTCAGGTCTCTGACCTCCTCCCTATAGGCTGTCTCATTGCTGTCGCTGTCGGTGATGCCATTATGCCAAATTTAAATTGTACGGCCTTAGGGAGTGGTGGGGCGCTACCCGGTGAAATGCAAGGCACCAAATTCAAAATCCAAAAGTTGAATTATTAAACATTCATCAATATACAAGTGTTGCATAGTCATCAAAAGCTCTGCTTCTTGGCAATATCACAGCATTGTCAGATTTCAAAAAGGCTTTACCGCGAAAGCACTACATTTGATTGTTTGAGGGTAGCACCTCCAATATTTTCTATTAGCATAAATTCATAAACCATCGTGGTTCACACAAAACACATTTCACAGCGAAAACAAATCCCTTACCTTTTGAAGAACTTCTGCTGAGGGCTTCCCAAGTGTCCAACAAAGACAATCCATGGTTCTTTTGTTAGAAAAAGTAATTTATTATATCCATAAATCTCAGTTTGGTTGGTGCGTTATGATCAGAAAATACAGTGTCCACTCGCCCATTGAACCATGAAGAGAACTCGTTCAACCTATACCTATACACTTGTCCAAGAACAATCAAACATCATTGATAATATATCCTTAGGAACACTTTTATGTATAATTAGTATAATATTTCAACCGGATTATAAACTGGGCGATAGGAAAGGAAAAAACCACAGCGCGCGCGAGCCCGTGAACGCGCCCCACCGCTCCCTAAGAAGTTAAACCCTTTACAATGAAGATCTGTGAAGTTATTTGGATTTTTATGAATTATCTTTGAAAGACAGGGTCCTGAAAAAGGGATGTTTCTTTTTTTGCTGCGTTTATTTCCCCGAAAGTCAGACTCTTCCCTCACACCAACTCCTTTTTGTCAGCTTTGTTGCTATGTTGCCAATTTCTATTGTAGATAACATTTTCTTAGGAAAAATATTTATCCACAAACTGCTCTGGACAAATGTGTCTTAAAAAATGAAACCAAATCTATAGATCATTGCTATAAGCAGAGGGTGATAGACTTCGGAGAAGCCCCAATCTAAAGATGACTCTGTTCAATTTATTGAATTTAGTGGAGTGATGGATCTCTAAATGTCCACATATGTAATAAAGTGAAAGATTGAATTGAAACCTTGGCTGGTGGAAACTCCAACACGGTTGCTGATGTGAAGGATTAAATTGAAGCCTTACTGGGGAGGAAACTCAATCTGTAGTTATTTATGAGCTGAATGGCATGGTTTGCTGGGGTGAAAACTGTGGTAGAGGCCTTAGCTGGAGGAATTGTTGCATTTCTATTGTAATTTGAATTGCAACTGCATTCAGTAGCATCTATGAATCCCATTATTATTATGAATAGTATTGACATCAAACAGGAGAACCAAGAACACGGGTGATTGCTAATGTTGTTAGATTCTTGCGTGTGTTACAAACAACTGGTTTGGTTATATTAATGTTATGTATTGTGTGGACCCTAGGAAGAGTAGCTGCAGCTTTGGCTGTAGAATATGGGGATCCTAATAATTCATAAATACTAAATGCAAAAATATTTAGGCTGCACATATTTATAGATGCACTATGCAGAAATCGCTCTGCCATATCCTGGTTGCAAAAATTCTAATAGTTTGCCTAATTTCAGTTTATGTGACAAAACAAGCAAGTATAGTGCAGAGAATCATTGTACCATCTAACTAAAATGAGGTGAACTATGATAATTTTAGCAACGAGGAAAGGGTGGAGTTCTGCATATTGCAAGAACAGCCACTCACCGATATGTCAGCTCATAGCGCAGTTACACCTCCAACACTGTCAAAACATCTGCTATGCGAATGTCAGCCAACTCGAGTTAACTTCTTAAGCACTGTTTCCCATGCTTTGTTCAATGAACAATACACAATTAATGAACATGCACCTGTGGAACGGTCGTTAAGACACTAACAGCTTACAGACGGTAGGCAATTAAGGTCACAGTTATGAAAACTTAGGACACTAAAGAGGCCTTTCTACTGACTCTGAAAAAACCCAAAAGAAAGATGCCCAGGGTCAAAGCAAATCAAATTTTATTTGTCACATACACATGGTTAGCAGATGTTAATGCGAGTGTAGCGAAATGCTTGTGCTTCTAGTTCCGACCATGCAGTAGTATCTAACAAGTAATCTAACAAATTCACAACAACTACCTTATACACACAAGAGTAAAGGAATGAATACGAGTATGTACATAATAAATGTATGGATGAGCGATGGCTGACCGGCATAGGCAAGATGCAGTAGATGGTATGGAGTACAGTATATACACATATATATATGAGATGAGTAATGTAGGATATGTAAACATTATATAAATGGCATTGATTAAAGTGGCTAGTGAGACATTATTTCATCCAATTATAATTATTAAAGTGGCTAGAGATTTGGGTTGATGGCCGAACGGCATAGGCAAGATTCAGTAGATGGTTTAGAGTACAGTGTATACATTTTGAAATGAGTATGTCGGATACGTAAACATTATATACAAAATTGTTTAAAGTGGCTAGTGATACATTGTTACATCCAATTCCTATGTTTAAAGTGGCTAGAGATTTAAGTCAGTATGTTGGCAGCAGCCACTCAATGTTAGTGATGGCAGTTTAACAGTCTTTAACAGTTTAACAGTCAGCGGGGTGGAGATGTTGTTTCCTACCCTCACCACCTGGAGCCGGCCCGTCAGGAAGTCCAGGACCCAGTTGCACAGGGCTGGGTCGAGACCCAGGGTCTCGAGCTTAATGACGAGCTTGGAGGGAACTATGGTGTTAAATGCTGAGCTGTAGTCGATGAACAGCATTCTTACATAAGTATTCCTCTTGTCCAGGTGGGTTAGGGCAGTATGCAGTGTGATTGTGATTGCGTCGTCTGTGGACCTATTGGGACGGTAAGCAAATTGGAGTAGGTCCAGGGTGTCTGGCAGGATGGAGGTGATATGATCCTTGACTAATCTCTCAAAGCACTTCATGATGACGGAAGTGAGTGCTACGGGGCGATAGTCATTTAGCTCAGTTACCTTAGCTTTCTTGGGAACAGGAACAATGGTGGCCCGCTTGAAGCATGTGGGAACAGCAGACTGGGATAGGGACTGATTGAATATGTCCGTAAACACAGCAGCCAGCTGGTCTGCGCATGCTCTGAGGACACAGCCAGGGATGCCATCTGGGCCGGCAGCCTTGCAAGGGTTAACA
This sequence comes from Brachymystax lenok tsinlingensis, assembly GCA_030435695.1. Lineage (NCBI taxonomy): Eukaryota > Metazoa > Chordata > Actinopteri > Salmoniformes > Salmonidae > Brachymystax > Brachymystax lenok. The sequence goes on along the minus strand of CM059806.1, from coordinate 17,605,898 downwards.
CATTTAAATGTTTTTCTCACATTGGCTGCGGTGAAGGAGAGCACGCAGGTTTTGGTAGCAGGCCGTGTCGGTGGCACTGTACTGTCCTCAAAGCGAGCAAAGAAGTTGTTTAGTTTGTCTGGGAGCAGGACGTCATGGTCCGCAACGGGGCTGGTTTTCTTTTTTGTAGTAGACTGTTTGTATTCAGTCATGTTTCTGATTGCCTTACCCTGGTTAAAAGCAGTGGTTCTAGCTTTCAGTTTTGCACGAATGCTGCCGTCAATCCACGGTTTCTGGTTGGGGAAGGTTTTCATATTTGCTATGGGTACAACATCACCAATGCACTTGCTAATAAACTCGCTCACCGAATCAGCGTATACATCAATGTTGTTGTCAGATGCTATCCGGAACATATCCCAGTCCACGTGCTCGAAGCAATCTTGCAGCGTGGAATCAGATTGGTCGGACCAGCGTTGAACAGACCTGAGAACAGGCGTTTCCTGTTTTAGTTTCTGTTTGTAGGCTGGGAGCAACAAAATGGAGTCATGGTCAGACTTGCCGAAAGGAGGGCGGAGAATGGCCTTGTATGCATCACGGAAGTTGGAATAACAATGATCCAGGATTTTACCAGCCCGGGTGGCACATTGGATAAGCTGGTAAAATTTTGGGAGTCTTGTTTTCAAATTAGCCTTATTAAAATCCCCAGCCACAATAAATGCAGCCTCAGGATATGTGGTTTCCAATTTACCTACAGTGGAATGAATTTCTTTCAGTGCCGTCGATGTGTCAGCTTGAGGGGGGATATACACGGCTGTGATTATAATCGAGGAGAATTCTCTTGGTAGATAATGCGGTCTGCATTTGATTGTAAGGAATTCTATGTCAGGTGAACAAAAGGACTTGAGTTCCTGTATGTTGTTATGATCACACCACGTCTCATTAATCATAAGACACACACCCCCGCCCTTCTTCTTACCAGATAGATGTTTGTTTCTGTCGGCGCGATGCGTGGAGAAACCAGGTGGCTGTACCGACTCAGATAACGTGTCCTGAGTGAGCCATGTTTCCGTGAAGCAAAGAACGTTGCAGTCTCGGATGTCTCTCTGAAAGGCAACCCTCAATCTGATTTCGTCTACTTTGTTGTCCAGAGACTGTACATTGGCGATTAAAATACTCGGGAGAGGTGCACGATGCGCCCGTTGACGGAGCTTGACCAAAAGACCGGCGCATTTCCCTCTTCTCCGGCGCCGCCGTTGTCTTGAGTCGCCGGGTGCTATCCAGTCTATTGTCCTGGTTGGGGTAACAAACAGAGAATCCTCTTTGGGAAAGTCGTATTCCTGGTCGTAATGTTGGTAAGTTGACGTTGCTCTTATATCCAATAGTTCCTCCCGGTTGTATGTAATAAAACTTTATATTTCCCGGGGTAACAATGTAAGAAGTAATACATAAAAAAAACAAAATACTGCATGGTTTCCTGAGAACGTGAAGCGAGGCTGCCATCTCTGTCGTCCCTGCTCATCTGCGTGAATGTGCCTTTGGCATGCTGCAAGGAGGCATGAGGACTTCAGATGTGACCAGGGCAATAAATTGCAATGTCCGTACTGTGAGACGCCTAAGACAGCGCTACAGGGAGACAGGATGGACAGCTGATCGTCCTCGCAGTGGCAGACCACGTGTAACAACACCTGCACAGGATCGGTACATCCAAACATCTCACCTGCGGGACAGGTACAGGATGGCAACAACAACTGCCGAGATAACTCAGGAACGCACAATTCCGCACAATCCACAATCAGTGTTCAGACTGTCCGCGAGAGGCTGGACTGAGGGCTTCCAGGCCTGTTGTAAGCCAGGTCCTCACCAGACATCACCGGCAACAACGTTGCATATGGGCACAAACCCACCATCGCTGTACCAGACAGGACTAGCAAAAAGTGTTCTTCACTGACGAGTCACAGTTTTGTCTCACCAGGGGTGATGGTCGGATTCGTGTTTATCGTCAAAGAAATGAGCGTTACACCGAATCCTGTACTCTGGAGCGGGATCGATTTGGAGGTGGAGGGTCCGTCATGGTCTGGGGCAGTGTGTCACAGCATCATCAGACTGAGCTTGTTGTCATTGCAGGCAATCTCAACGCTGTGCATTACAGGGAAGACATCCTCCTCCCTCATGTGGTACCCTTCCTGCAGGCTCATCCTGACATGACCCTCTAGCATGATAATGCCACCAGCCATACTGCTTGTTCTGTGCGTGATTTCCTGCAAGACAGGAATGTCAGTGTTCTAACATGGCCAGCGAAAAGCCCGGATCTCAATGGATCCGGACCTGTTGGATCGGAGGGTGAGGGCTAGGGCCATTGCCCCCAGAAATGTCCGGGAACTTGCAGGTGCCTTGGTGGAAGAGTGGGGTAACATCTCACAGCAAGAACTGGCAAATCTGGTGCAGTCCATGAGGAGGAGATGCACTGCAGTACTTCACATACTGACTGTTACTTTTGATTTGGACTCCCCGTTTGTTCAGGGACACATTATTTCATTTCTGTTAGTCACATGTCTGTGGAACTTGTTCAGTTTATGTCTCAGTTGTTAAATCTTGTTATGTTCATACAAATATTTACACCTGTTAAGTTTGCTGAAAATAAACGCAGTTGACAGTGAGAGGACGTTTATTTTTTTGCTGAGTTTAGCAGTTAAAGACAAGTACAGTGAAACACCTGTTTTCTCTTTAAAGTATGTTACTAAGGGTGTGTTTGTAAATTCACTCTGGCTATCTACTCTGATTTCAGAGCACACTCATCTGAGTGTGCCAGATCACAGAATAACTGATGAATTTACGAACGCTCAACACCCGTTGAATATTGAATATGGCCGGTGTCAGTAAACCTCAGCAAAAAAGTTAAATTAAATTGTTGCCAGCAGCACAGTTACAGTCACCAACGCTCTGGATAACATGAAAACAGCCTAACCAGCTCTGCTAGGGCGAGGAAAATGGTCAGAGTGAGGTGTTCTCTCATTTATGTCTGGAAGTAGCTAGCAAGCTTGCTAACTTTAGCCAGTTAGCCTGGGTTCTTGACTGCAGTTGTGAGTTCAGAACGCTCAGATCAAACCTACTCCTCTGCCAGAGTGTCCAGTTTGCTCTCTGAACGCTCCGAAAGCCAAACGCTCTGAATTTACGAACTGACAATCTGACAACGCTTTGAATTTACGAACGCCCAGAGAGCACTCTCTGGCACTCCAGAGTGAATTTACGAACGCACCCTAAATATTTTCCAGTTTGTAACATTCTCTATGAATTGGGCTTTTAAATTCTGTGTAATTCAATGTAATGAGTTTTGAAATTATGATGATTGATGTATGTCCATTTTAAAGTATGATGTATGACAGTAGTATGATAAACTAAAGAAAATATAAATTTTCCTGACATTTCTGACATTTTTCTGTTTACTGTTTGATGGGTACAGTAGATGTTTGATAGGTGCAGTAGATGTTTGATAGGTAGATGAAGATATGTAATTGCTTGTGTTCCTGGCCTTAATTCAAACATTTGGGAAGGAAAACTTGAATTAATTATAGTTCATATGTCTTCGAAATCTGGAAACACTGGACAGTTACTTGAGGATTAAGGATGGAGCAGTTCGCTACCACACTGGGCGCACGTGGAGCAGTTGTTGTGGGGGATTAAGTGCCTTGCCATAGGGCACATCGGCAGGCAACAGCATCCAGGATTTGTGTCACCAACCACTCCCTTCCTTATTATCCCTACTGCGTTAGGAAGTTCAAAATGGCGAAAGTGTAGGCTCTATTGATTTGAGAAATAATGACTCTCAAATGTCAAACCATTGATGTTAGTATAATGCATATGTTCATGTCAAACCTCTATTCAATCTGTATCACAGAAGCGTTGTATCACAGATTGCCCGCTAGAAATGTAAAGGTAATTTCCATTTGTACCTACATATGCAGTGTTTACCGTGAATGCAGTCACCGCTAACGCGGGAACATTGCTGAATAATGCAGAATTTCTGCGATATGGACTTAAAAGAGCCCTACATTTGGATGGGGAGATTTAGGCCTCTCAGTCTAATTCAAGTGTTTGAATTTCTTCTAACTCGGCTGCATGTGATTACAGTCGGGTGTGGTTTCGTTGCATCCAATGGTAGTGTCCGCAATAAGGTGTTGCTGTATGCACACACACACACACACACACACACACACACACACACACACACACACACACACACACACACACACACACACTCAGAGCCACAGCCCAAGATAAGAGTCTGGGTTATTTGATGCTCAGCGAAAGAGATCAATGGTAAACAACGGTTGTTGGTGATGCTCAATTAACTTTATTGAAACTATCCCTGGGACACACTTTAACTTTATTGAAACTGTCTCTCTTTTTTTTTTTTTTTTTTTGTAGATGGTATACTTGCCACTGATTTTGTTATACTGGGCGGGCATTGGACATTTGTAGACTGTATTCATGAGGTGAAGGAAGGATAACATATGTGCCACTTAACAGACACTATTATCCAAAGAAACTTGTTCAGTACAGTGAGTGGAGTGCATGCAGTTTGTATGTGTATGTGATCAATGTGGAAATTTAACACACAATCTTGACATTGCTAGCGCCAGGCTATCACCAACTAAAACACACAAGACCTAGTCTGAACTCTGCATTCACAATTGTATTCAAACCACTCAGTCTGATTTAACCAAGCTACACAGGACTCACCGATAGAAAGCAATCCTATCTGTCATCAGTGTTGTTCATAACTGTTAGATGTTTCCTGACTTCATATCAAAACACAGTCTAAAAATACATCACTGGGACAGAGGGATTTGTGTAAATCACATTTACAGTTGTCTAAAGCCTGCCATTGATCTGCAATTTTGTCAAACAAGCGAGAGGATATCACTTGAGAGGAAGAAAACAAAATTACGTCAGAAGAAAAAGGAATTTTAAAGAAAAATAGAGGGAAGACTGAAACTGAGAGCTCTCAAGATGCAAGAAGACAGCAAATGATTTCCTCATTGTTTGACAGTTGCTTTTATATCCAAACCCCAAACACATGAATTGTTTTCCATAGTGGGATTTCAGTGGAGTTGCAGGCACCGGTGCAGTGCTGGTGTGAACTCTACATAACCTCATGCTCCTTAACATTAGAAGTATTCTCTAAGAGTTAGGGAAATTACACAGTACAAACATTTATTTAACCAATTTTATATCCAGTGATAATACAGTAATAAGTTAACCTAACCCACCATTTCTCAAACGCAAGTTCTCTCACTTAAAAAGATGAGAGAGGCCTGTAATTTTCATCATAGGTACACTTCATCTATGACAGACAAAATGAGGGAAAGAAAATCCAGAAAATCACATTGTAGGATTTTTAATGAATTTATTTGCAAATTATGGTGGAAAATAAGTATTTGGTCACATACAAACAAGCAAGATTTCTGGCTCTCACAGACCTGTAACTTCTTCTTTAAGAGGCTCCTCTGTCCTCCACTCGTTACCTGTATTAATGGCACCTGTTTGAACTTGTTATCAGTATAAAAGACACCTGTCCACAACCTCAAACAGTCACACTCCAAACTCCACTATGGACAAGACCAAAGAGCTGTCAAAGGACACCAGAAACAAAATTGTAGACCTGCACCAGGTTGGGAAGACTGAATCTGCAATAGGTAAGCAGCTTGGTTTGAAGAAATCAACTGTGGGAGCAATTATTATGAAATGGAAGACATACAAGACCACTGATAATCTTCCTCCATCTGGGGCTCCATGCAAGATCTCACCCCGTGGGGTCAAAATGATCACAAGAACGGTGAGCAAAAATCCCAGAACCACACGGGGACCTAGTGAATGACCTGCAGAGAGCTGGGACCAAAGTAACAAAGCCTACCATCAATAACACACTACGCCGCCAGGACTCAAATCCTGCAGTGCCAGACGTGTCCCCCTGCTTAAGCCAGTACATGTTCAGGCCCATCTAAAGTTTGCTAGAGAGCATTTGGATGATCCAGATGAGGATTGGGAGAATGTCAGATGAAACCAAAATAGAACTTTTTGGTAAAAACTCAACTCGTCGTGTTTGGAGGACAAAGAATGCTGAGTTGCATCCAAAGAACACCATACCTACTGTGAAGCATGGGGGTGGAAACATCATGCTTTGGGGCTGTTTTTCTGCAAAGGGACCAGGACGACTGATCCGTGTAAAGGAAAGAATGAATGGGGCCATGTATCGTGAGATTTTGAGTAAAAACCTCCTTCCATCAGCAAGGGCATTGAAGATGAAACGTGGCTGGGTCTTTCAGCATGACAATGATCCCAAACACACCGCCGAACGAAGGAGTGGCTTCGTAAGAAGCATTTCAAGGTCCTGGAGTGGCCTAGCCAGTCTCCAGATCTCAACCCCATAGAAAATCTTTGAAAGTCCGTGTTGCCCAGCGACAGCCCCAAAACATCACTGCTCTAGAGGAGATCTGCATGGAGGAATGGGCCAAAATACCAGCAACAGTGTGTGAAAACCTTGTGAAGACTTACAGAAAACGTTTGACCTCTGTCATTTGCCAACAAAGGGTATATAACAAAGTATTGAGATAAACTTTTGTTATTGACCAAATACGTATTTTCCACCATAATTTGCAAATAAATAAATTAAAAATCCTACAATGTGATTTTCTGGATTTCTTTTTCTCATTTCGTCTGTCATAGTTGAAGTGTACCTATGATGAAAATTACAGGCCTCTCTCATCTTTTTAAGTTGGAGAACTTGCACAATTGGTGGCTGACTAAATACTTTTTTGCCCCACTGTAAGTGGTTTCAAGGCACTCGTTATGTATCCATTTTGTTCTGTTTCAGAAACTATTTCACTGTACAGCTTGAGCACGTTCTAATTAGGGTTAAAAAAAAATCAAATTACGTTATCAAACAATCTTCATATTCCTCACATGTTCATACACTTTTGCCCCTCCTACATATTCATGTTATCAATATTCCTCAGCCTTTCATTAAAATTCGACGCTGGCTAGCAGTGGGCAGGAAGGAACATTTTGACACGCGTAGGACGTCCGTGTCCTTCAATAATTGATATGGAGTGAGTGAAGTAGTGTAGGGAATAGAACTTGCCCTCAGGGTCTCTGAGGGTCAATAGTTTAATTTACTGCTTTGGGCATGGCAACCGTATTTCCTTCAAAATGCTCTCTTGGAGTTTCTCTCTCTTTCTTTCTCACGCACACGCACACACTCACCACACACACACACGCACGCACACACGCACACACACACCACACACAGAAAATATGTTTCAGCTGGACTGAGCTAGCAAGGCCGGGTATCGCTTGAAGTAACTCTTAGAGAGAATATTACGGAGTGTTGTAGTTGGGGGAACTGGTCAGGGCTTCAATGCCATATTCTGCTGGCCAAGGAGTCTCAGCTGATCTATCCAGTATAGCCAGAGAGTCGTGTGAATAAACCTGATTGTTATTGCTGATGCGTAGGAGAGAGGCAGAAGCAAAAAAGAGAGAGCGACAGAGTGAGGGAGAGAGCAGAGAGAGTGAGAGAAAAGAGAAGAGAGAGACGGGGAGAGAGAGACAGCAGAGCTTGTTGCTGTTCTTTTAGAATGGCCTCAAGGCTGCCAACTTATTGTAAATATTCATCGCGTAACAAGCGTTCATGCATACGATACATGTGTTGTTATATTAAGATTATGCAAACATGCCAGTGGATTAACATACGTTACACTCCCGTGGACAAGAATACCATAGTTTCCCTCACAAGAAGGTTCTTATGGAAATATAGGATAATACATTACAGTAAAATGCCTTAATATTGCTGGACTCCAGGAAGAGTAGCTTTGGCAGCAGCTAATGGGGATCCATAATAAATACAAATACTGTCACGTGTGCTCCCTCTCCGGCCTCTAGGTCACCAGGCTGCTCGTTAGGGCACACACCTGTCACCAGCGTTACGCGCATAATGAGACTCACCTGGACTCCATCACCTCCTTGATTACCTGCCCTTTATATGTCACTCCCTTTGGTTTCTTCCCCAGTCGTCATTGTTTCTGTGTCATATTGGTGCGCTCTTTGTGTTTCTTGTTGTGTTCGTTTATATATTAAATGTATTCACTCCCTGAACTTGCCTCCTGACTCTCAGCGTACATTGTTACAAATACAAAAGTTGGTCGCCGCTTAACAATTTTCCACAAACAAAAAAACACCTGTGATATTTCTGTGGTGTTCCGTGGCATTTTAATATAAAATAGACTAAATACCAGATGACTATGGAGACGGAGTTAAGAACCTTGAGAGAATGTTTAGAATTTTCTCAATCCTAACAATACAGTGCCTTACAAAAGTATTCATCCCCCTTGGCGTTTTTCCTATTTTGTTGCATTAATTTAAATGGATTTTCGGGGGGTTGAATACTTTCGCAAGCCACTGTACAGGCATGCAGATACATTCCTCCACAACTCTGTCCGTAAGACTATAGGGACTAGATAATGGACAGCACATTTCACACAGATTACTACAACCCTCTCACTCTGCAGTCAAAAAGACACTCCTGGAGATGGGAGGTAAAGAAACTAATACTGACAGAAACAAGATCACAGAGCAGAAAAAGCTAGAAGAATGTTTTTTTTATTATAAAGGTGCCTTTGCTGAAAATGGATGATAAAGAGATACATCATAAGATAACTATTATAGACTCCTCACCTCTATTATCCCTTCTAATTGTTCTGATAAACACACCACAGCTCTGATACCATTCCATATCACCATTGCAGTGGAAGGAAGACCAGTACCTGTGTGACGCCCTAACCACCCACTGCAATTATTACTAGAGGTCGACCGATTAGAATTTTTCAACGGCGATACCGATTATTGGAGGACCAAAAAAAGACGATACCGATTAATTGGCCAATTTTTATATATATATTTGTAATAATGACAATTACAACACTTATTTTAACCTAATATAATACATAAATAAAATCTATTTAGTCTCAAATAAATAATGAAACATGTTCAATTTGGTTTAAATAATGCAAAAACACAGTGTTGGAAAAGAAAGTAAAAGTGCAATATGTCCCAGGTAAAAAAAGCTAATGTTTAAGTTCCTTGCTCAGAACATGAGAACATAACTCCCCTAGCTCCACAATGAGATAGGGTGCAGGCCAGGCAGCAGGCTGTTAGCCAGCCTGCCAGCTTAGTGGAGTCTGCCACTAGCACAGTCAGTGTAGTCAGCTCAGCTATCCCCATTGAGACCGTGTCTGTGCCTCGACCTAGGTTGGGCAAAACTAAACATGGCGGTGTTCACCTTAGCAATCTCACTAGAATAAAGACCTCCTCCATTCCTGCCATTATTGAAAGAGATTGTGATACCTCACATCTCAAAATAGGGCTACTTAATGTTAGATCCCTCACTTCCAAGGCAGTTATAGTCAATGAACTAATCACTGATTTAATCTTGATGTGATTGGCCTGACTGAAACATGGCTTAAGCCTGATGAATTTAATGTGTTAAATAAGACCTCACCTCCTGGTTACACTAGTGCCCATATCCCCTGTGCATCCCGCAAAGGCGGAGGTGTTGCTAACATTTACGATAGCAAATTTCAATAAAAAAAAAAAAAACGATATTTTCGTCTTTTGAGCTTCTAGTCATGAAATCTATGCAGCCTACTCAATCATTTTTTATAGCTACTGTTTACAGGCCTCCTGGGCCATATCAACGTTCCTCACTGAGTTCCCTGAATTCCTATTGGACCTTGAAGTCATGGCAGATAATATTCACATTTTTGGTGACTTTAAAATTCACATGGAAACGTCCACAGACCCACTCCAAAAGGCTTTCCGGAGCCATCATCAACTCAGTCGGTTTTGTCCAACATGTCTCCGGACCTACTCACTGCCACAGTCATACTCTGGACCTAGTTTTGTCCTGTGGAATAAATGTTGTGGATCTTAATGTTTTTCCTCATAATCCTGGACTATCGGACCACTATTTTATTACGTTTGCAATCGCAACAAATAATGTGCTCAGACCCCAACCAAGGATTATCAAAAGTCGTGCTATAAATTCTCGGACAACCCAAAGATTCCTAGATGCCCTTCCAGAATCCCTCCGCCTACCCAAGGACGTCAGAGTACAGAAATCAGTAAACCACCTAACTGAGGAAGTCAATGTAACCTTGCGCAATACCTTCCTGAAAACCTTCCTGAAAACAAACAATGTATACGAAACGCTTAGATTACTTGTTAGATACTACTGCATGGTCAGAACTAGAAGCACAAGCATTTCGCTACACTCGCATTAACATCTTCTAACCATGTGTATGTGACAAATAAAATTTGATTTGATTTGATTTGAGATGCAGTCGCATTCCTAAAAACAAAAAATGTTTGCCATAAAAAACTAGCTCCCTGGTATACAGAAAATACCCGAGCTCTGAAGCAAGCTTCCAGAAAATTGGAATGGAAATGGCGCTACACAAAACTGGAAGTCTTCCAACTAGCTTGGAAAGACTGTACCGTGCAGTATCGAAGAGCCCTCACTGCTGCTCGATCATCCTATTTTTCCAAGTTAATTGAGGAAAATAAGAACAATCCTAAATGTATTTTTGGTACTGTCGCAAAGCTAAATAAAAAGCAGCATTCCCCAAGAGAGGATGGCTTTCACTTCAGCAGTGATAAATTCATGAACTTCTTTGAGGAAAAGATCATGATCATTAGAAAGCAAATTACGGACTCCTCTTTAAATCTGCGTATTCCTCCAAAGCTCAGTTGTCCTGAGTCTGCACAACTTTGCCAGGACATAGAATCAAGGGAGACACAGTTTTTTAGTACCATATCTCTTGACACATTGATGAAAATAATCATGGCCTCTAAACCTTCAAGCTGCATACAGGACCCTATTCCAACTAAACTACTGAAAGAGCTGCTTCCTGTGCTTGGCCCTCCTATGTTGAATATAATAAACTGCTCTCTATCCACCGGATGTGTACCAAACTCACTAAAAGTGGCAGTAATAAAGCCTCTCTTGAAAAAGCCAAACCTTGACCCAGAAAATATAAAAAACTATCGGCCTATATCGAATCTTCCATTCCTCTCAAAAACTTCAGAAAAAGCTGTTGCGCTGCAACTCACTGCCTTCCTGAAGGCAAACAATGTATACGAAACGCTTCAGTCTGGTTTTAGACCCCATCATAGCACTGAGACTGCACTTGTGAAGGTGGTAAATGACCTAAAAATGTTTGCTCTGAAAACGATCCCGCTAGCGGGATCCGTGCGCAGAGAGGTTAATGGCATCAGACCGAGGCTCTGCAACTGTCCTCGTGCTCCTAGACCTTAGTGCTGCTTTTGATACCATCGATCACTATTTTCTTTTGGAGAGATTGGAAACCCAAATTGGTCTACACGTACAAGTTCTGGCCTGGTTTAGATCTTATTTGTCAGAAAGATATCAGTTTGTCTCTGTGGATGGTTTGTCCTCTGACAAATCAACTGTAAACTTCGGTGTTCCTCAAGGCTCTGTTTTAGGACCACTATTGTTTTCACTATATATTTTACCACTTGGTGATGTAATTCGGAAACATAATGTTAACTTTCACAGCTATGCGGATGACACACAGCTGTACATTTCGATGAAACATGGTGAAGCCCCAAAATGGCCCTCCCTGGAAGCCTGTGTTTCAGACATAAGGAAGTGGATGGCGGCAAATGTTCTACTTTTAAACTCTGACAAAACAGAGATGCTTGTTCTAGGAACAAAGAGATCTTCTGTTGAATCTGAAAATTAATCTTGATGGTTGTACAGTCGTCTCAAATAAAACTGTGAAGGACCTCGGCGTTACTCTGGACCCTGATCTCTCTTTTGACGAACATATCAAGACTGTTTCAAGGACAGCTTTTTTCCATCTATGTAACTTTCTGTCCAAAAATGATTCAGAAAAGTTAATCCATGCTTTTGTCACTTCTAGGTTGGACTACTGCAATGCTTTACTTTCTGGCTACCCGGATAAAGCACTAAATAAACTTCAGTGAGTGCTAAACACGGCTGCTAGAATCTTGACCAGAACCAAAAAAGTTGATCATATTACTACAGTGCTAGCCTCTCTACGCTGGCTTCCTGTTAAGGCAAGGGCTGATTTAAAGGTTTTACTGCTAACCTACAAAGCATTACATGGGCTTGCTCCTACCTATCTTTCCGATTTGGTGCTGCCGTACATACCTACACGTACGCTACGGTCACAAGATGCAGGCCTCCTTACTGTCCTTAGAACTTCTAAGCAAACAGCTGGAGGCAGGGCTTTCTCCTATAAAGCTCCATTTTTATGGAATGGTCTGCCTATCCATGTGAGAGACGCAGACTCGGTCTCAACCTTTAAGTCTTTATTGAAGACTCATCTCTTCAGTAGGTCCTATGATTGAGTGTAGTCTGGCCCAGGAGTGTGAAGGTGAACGGAAAGGCACTGGAGCAACGAACCACCCTTGCTGTCTCTGCCTGGCCGGTTCCCCCCTCCACTGGGATTCTCTGCCTCTAACCCTATTACAGGGGCTGAGTCACTAGCTTACTGGTGCTCTTCCATGCCGTCCCTGGGGGGTGCGTCGCTTGAGTGGGTTGAGCCACTGACGTGATCTTCCTGTCCGGGTTGGCCCCCCCCTCCCTTGGGTTGTGCCGTGGCGGGGAGATCTTGTGGGCTATACTCGGCCTTGTCTCAGGATGGTAGAATGGTGGTTGGAGATATCCCTCTAGTGGTGTGGGGGCTGTGCTTTGGCAGAGTGTGTGGGGTTATATCCTGCCTGTTTGGCCCTGTCCGGGGGTATCGTCGGACGGGGCCAGAGTGTCTCCCGACCCCTCCTGTCTCAGCCTCCAGTATTTATGCTGCAGTAGTTTATGTGACGGGGGGCTAGGGTCCGTCTGTTATATCTGGAGTATTTCTCCTCTCTTATCCGGTGTCCTGTGTGAATTTAAGTATGCTCTCTCTAATTATCTCTCTTTCTCTCTTTCTCTCTCTCTCTTTCTCAGAGAACCTGAGCATTAGGACCATTTCTCAAGGCCTACCTGGCCTGATGACTCCTTAATGTCCCCAGTCCACCTGGCCGTGCTGCTTCTCCAGTTTCAACTGTTCTGCCTGTTTTATGAATATTTTAAAATCTTGTCCATGTTCTGTTATAATCTGCACCAGGCACAGCCAGAAGAGGACTGGCCACCCCGCACAGCCTGGTCCCTCTCTAGGTTTCTTCCTTCTTTCTAGCAAGTTTTTCCTAACCACAGTGCTTTTACACCTACATTGCTTGCTGTTTGGGGTTTTAGGCTGGGTTTCTGTACAGCACTCTGTGACATCAGCTGATGTAAGAAGGGCTTTATAAATAAATTTGATTTGATATGATATGATATGAAAGCTGGTGGTTCCTTTTAACAAGAGTCTTCAATATTCCCAGTTAAGAAGTTTTTAGTTCTAGTTATTATAGGAATTATAGGACTATTTCTCTCTATACCATTTGTATTTCATATACCTTTGACTATTGGATGTTCTTATAGGCACTTTAGTATTGCCAGCCTAATCTCGGGAGTTGATAGGCTTGAAGTCATAAACAGAGCTGAGCTTCAAGTATTGCGAAGAGCTGCTGGAAAACCCAGGAAAGTGCTGTTTGAATGAACGCTTACGAGCCTGCTGCCGCTCAGTCAGACTGTTCAATCAAATATCAAATCATAGACTTAATTATAATATAATAAACACACAGAAATACGAGCCTTATGTCATTAATACGGTCAAACTATCATTTCGAAAACAAAAAGTTTATTCTTTCAGTGAAATACGGGGACCGTTCCGTATTTTAACGAACAGGTGGCAACCCTTAGTCTAAATATTGCTGTTACATTGCACAACCTTCAATGTTATGTCATAATTATGTAAAGTTCTGGCAAATTAATTACGGTCTTTGTTAGCAAGAAATTATCTTCACACAGTTCGCAACAAGCCAATGCGGCCCAAACTGCTGCATATACCCTGACTCTGCTTACACTGAACGCAAGAGAAGTGACACAATTTCCCGAGTTAATATTGCCTGCTAACAAGAGTTTCTTTTAACCAAATATGCAGGTTTAAAAAATATACTTGTGTATTGATTTTAAGAAAGCATTGATGTTTATGGTTAGGTACATTGGCGCAAACGATTCTGCTTTTGTTAAATCATCACCCGTTTGGCGAAGATGAAGTAGGCTGTGATTAGATGATAAATTAACAGGCACCGCATTGATTATATTCAACGCAGGACAAGCTAGTTAAACTAGTAATATCATCAACCATGTGAAGTTAACTAGTGATTATGTTAAGATTGATTGTTTTTTATAAGATAAGTTTAATGCTAGCTAGCAACTTACCTTGGCTCCTTGCTGCACTCGCGTAACAGGTGGTCAGCATGCCACGCAGTCTCCTCGTGGATTGCAATGTAATCAGTTACCGATTGTTATGAAAACTTGAAATCGGCCCTAATTAATCGGTCATGCCAATTAATCGGTCGACCTCTAATTATTACCTCATAACACTTAATTCAACTAGGCCCAATGTTTTGTGAAATCGTGCTGTAGTGAACTTGCAGTGGCTTAAAAGGAATGTATTGGCATGTCCTGCTGATGTCCCTGTGTGTGTTCCAAACAGCACTCTATTCCCTATATGTTTTGACCAGAGCCTTATGGACACTGGTCAAAAGTAGTGCACTATATAGGGATTAGGGTGCCACCTGGGATGCAGACGTAGTGTTTCTCAGGCACCACTGATGATGTTCAATGATTGGTTGGGCATTGTGAGTCGACTCATGGCTAATTTACATTTTGAGACGCACAGCGATAGAGTTAGGTTCCTTTGTTTGCTGGAACGGCAAAGTTTGTTTCAACAAGACCTTTGAAAATATTGGCAAGAAGAGGCTACATTTGGTTAATTGTATTTACGTTAGCTAGTTGGAGCAGGAAACAATCTGAATGACACAGTCCCGACTGTTGTTGTGTGGTGTGTGTGCGTGCTTGCTTGCTTGTGTAAGTGCTGGTGTGCGTGGGTGTGTGTGTGAAAAACTGTTCATCAATGACATGCAAAACAGATAACGCACACTGTCATTCAATGACTACACCATTAGTAGTGAGAAATACTGCCTGTCTTATCACATGAGTTCAAGTGGACAGAGTTCACAGACACTGTTCACACTGACGCATGTGTCACTTCAAACATCAACGGAGACAATGCGCCACTTCTGATACCTTCTGCATGTACCTATATCTTATTATCAGATAGGCTTCAATACGCACACAAACACACACACACACACACACACACACACAAATCCTGGATCATTGTTATTCCAACTTCCGTGATGCATACAAGGCTATTCTCCGCCCTCCTTTCGGCAAGTCTGACCATGACTCCATTTTGTTGCTCCCAGCCTACAAACAGAAACTAAAACAGGAAACGCCTGTTCTCAGGTCTGTTCAACACTGGTCCGACCAATCCGATTCCATGCTGCAAGATTGCTTCGAGCACGTGGACTGGGATATGTTCCGGACAGCATCTGACAACAACATTGATATATATGCTGATTCGGTGAGCGAGTTTATTAGCAAGTGCATTGGTGATGTTGTACCCATAGCAAATATTAAAACCTTCCCCAACCAGAAACCGTGGATTGACGGCAGCATTCGCGCAAAACTGAAAGCTAGAACCACTGCTTTTAACCAGGGTAAGGCAATCAGAAACATGACTGAATACAAACAGTCTACTACAAAAAGAAAACCAGCCCCGTTGCGGACCATGACGTCCTGCTCCCAGACAAACTAAACAACTTCTTTGCTCGCTTTGAGGACAGTACAGTGCCACCGACACGGCCTGCTACCAAAACCTGCGTGCTCTCCTTCACCGCAGCCAATGTGAGAAAAACATTTAAATGTGTTAACCCTCCCAAGGCTGCCGGCCCAGATGGCATCCCTGGCTGTGTCCTCAGACCAGCTGGCTGGTGTGTTTACGGACATATTCAATCAGTCCCTATCCCAGTCTGCTGTTCCCACATGCTTCAAGAGGGCCACCATTGTTCCTGTTCCCAAGAAAGCTAAGGTAACTGAGCTAAATGACTATCGCCCCGTAGCACTCACTTCCGTCATCATGAAGTGCTTTGAGAGATTAGTCAAGGATCATATCACCTCCATCCTGCCAGACACCCTGGACCTACTCCAATTTGCTTACCGTCCCAATAGGTCCACAGGCAGCGCAATCGCAATCACACTGCATACTGCCCTAACCCACCTGGACAAGAGGAATACTTATGTAAGAATGCTGTTCATCGACTACAGCTCAGCATTTAACACCATAGTTCCCTCCAAGCTCGTCATTAAGCTCGAGACCCTGGGTCTCGACCCAGCCCTGTGCAACTGGGTCCTGGACTTCCTGACGGGCCGGCCCCAGGTGGTGAGGGTAGAAACAACATCTCCACCCCGCTGATCCTCAACACTGGGGCCCCACAAAGTGCGTTCTCAGCCCTCTCCTGTACTCCTGTTTACCCATGACTGCGTGGCCAAGCACGCATCCAACTCAATCATCAAGTTTGCTGGCGACACTACAGTGGTAGGCTTGATTACCAACAACGACGAGGCGGCCTACAGGGAGGAGGTGAGGGCCCTCGGAGTGTGGTGTCAGGAAAATAACCTCTCACTCAATGTCAACAAAACAAAGGAGATGATCGTGGACTTCAGGAAACAGGAGAGGGAGCACCCCCATATCCACATCGAGGGGACAGTAGTGGAGAAGGTGGAAAGTTTTAAGTTCCTCGGCGTGCACATCACGGACAAACTGAATTGGTCCACCCACACAGACAGCATGGTGACGAAGGCGCAACAGCGCCTCTTCAACCTCAGGAGGCTGAAGAAATTCGGCTTGTCACCAAAATCACTCACAAACTTCTACAGATGCACAATCGAGAGCATCCTGTCGGGCTGTATCACCGCCTGGTACGGCAACTGCTCCGCCCACAACCGTAAGGCTCTCCAGAGGGTAGTGAGGACTGCACAACGCATCACCGGGGGTAAACTACCTGACCTTCAGGACCCCTACACCACCCGATGTCACAGGAAGGCCAAAAAGATCAAGGACAACAACCACCCGAGCCACTGCCTGTTTACCCCACTATCATCCAGAAGGCGAGGTCAGTACAGGTGCATCAAAGCTGGGACCGAGAGACTGAAAAACAGCTTCTACCTCAAGGCCATCAGACTGTTAAACAGCCATCACTAACATTGAGTGGCTGCTGCCAACATACTGACTTAAATCTCTAGCCACTTTAAACATAGAAATTGGATGTAACAATGTATCACTAGCCACTTTAAACAATTTTGTATATAATGTTTACTTATACGACATACTTATATCAAATGTATACACTGTACTCTAAACTATCTACTGAATCTTGCCTATGCCGTTCGGCCATCGACCCAAATCTCTAGCCACTTTAATAATTATAATTGGATGAAATAATGTATCACTAGCCACTTTAAACAATGCCATTCATATCATGTTTACATATCCTACATTACTCATCTCATATACATGTGTATATACTGTACTCCATACCATCTACTGCATCCTGCCTCACTCATCCATATATTTATATGTACATACTCGTATTCATTCCGTTACTCTTGTGTGTATAAGGTATTTGTTGTGAATTTGTTAGATTACTTGTTAGATACTACTGCATGGTCGGAACTAGAAGCACAAGCATTTCGCTACACTCGCATTAACATCTGCTAACCATGTGTATGTGACAAATACAATTTGATTTGATTTGACACACACACACACACACACACACACACACATACATACACACACACACACACACACACTTTTTGGACTGTCAGTAACAATGTCTTATTCAGCACTGCAGAGCCACAAGGGAACAGGACTCCATATTGTAGACACATGTTGGATGTCTTTGTAACATATTGACAAGTCGTCAGATCTGATACTGAACACCATTATGTTGTTGACTGCCCCTTGGTGTTATTACTGTAATACCAACAACACATCAGCCCAACAAATATTTCCCATCTTCAGGTTTCATTCTTCACTGCTGTACGTTGCATGTGCAGTCCTTGATGTAGCTACTATAAAAACGTTATCTATGTCCACATGCTTAAGAGATTGAAGTTTTTAAACCTTACAGGTGACAATACATTTTGGAAGTGTCACGTCCTGGCCATAGTGAGCCCTCTGGGTTCTCTATGGGGTTTTGGGCCAGGACGTGACTAGGGTTGTCTAGGTGACTTTATGTTTGGTTTTGAGTTGGTTCCCAATTAGAGGCAGCTGGTTGTCGTTGCCTCTAATTGGGAATCCTATTTAAGTTGGTTCCCTTCCCCACCGGCCTTGTGGGTTATTGTTTGTTTAGTGTGTATGTGCGATACTGATGTTGCGATCAGTCAATGTCGTTATTGTTTTGTATAGTTCCATGTAAATAAATCATGTGGAACTACACCCGCGCTGCGCTTTGGTCCTCTCCTTCCTCAGATTGTGACAGGAAGACATGAAAGACTCAATGTTCCATTCTAATCCACTCTGCCACTTTGGGCTTAGCCATAAAGTAGTTGTTTGTTAGTTTACCTTCAGTATCATAATCCTCCTGCAGGTTCAATTCCCCAACAACACTGCTGATGATGGTAGTGCCAGGCAGGCAATGTGTAACAATGGAGTCTCAATTCAACGGCTCTAACATGAGACATATGTGGCAAAAAAAATCACAATATATAGAGGGAAAGCCAGCCATGTCGCGAACATCGATGCCTCGCTCCCAGGCGAGCTAAACATCTTCTTCACCCGCATCGAGGGAAACAACATTGAGCCGCCGACGTGGGCCCCAGCGCTCACAAGGACTGTGTGCTCTAGTACTTCATGGCCTACGTGAGTAAGTAATTTAAGTATGGCTGCTGGCCCAGACGACATCTCAAACTGCTTCATCAGAGCATGTGCAGACCAGCTGACTGAAGTGTTCATGGACATATTCAATCTCTCCATATCCAGGTTTGTTGTCCTCACTTGCTTCAAGATGTCCTGTACCCAAGAAAGGTAATTTAACTAAATGACTATCACACAGTAGCGCTCACCGCTGTCATCATGAAGTGCTTTGAGAGGCTAGTTAACTTTTTAGCGATCAGCGCACGAGGTGACCGTTTTGGAGAGCCTGGCGTGCCCAAAGTAAAATGCCTCCCATTCAGGCCCAGAAAATAGGATATGCACATATTTAGTACCATTGGATAGGGAACACTCTGCATTTTCTAAAAGTGTTAACCATTTGTCTGTGAGTAAAACAGAACGCATATGGCAGGCGAAACCCAGAGGAATCTCTGTCCTGGAAAAAGTGGTTTTGACAGAGTGCCTCATTTGGAACCCCTCCCTTATGAAAATGCCCATATAAGGGCATATGAATGCAGTACCTATCACTTCCTCTGGATGTCAACAGTCTCGAGACAGTGTTCAGATTTTTTTGGGATGCTATTAGAGCAGAGAAGAAGAGAAATCAGGAAGTGTCTCCTTGGATGTCAATAGGAGAGGACGCGCGCTCCCGAGAAGGTACGCTCTGTGTTTTTTTTCCGTTCTTATAGCCCAGTTTATATTCCGGTTGATTTATTATAGTAAATATACATAAAAGTGTTCCTAAGGATACATTTAAAATGATTTTTGATTGTTCTTGGACAAGTTTATAGGTATAAGTTGAACAAGTTCTCTTCACATTTCAATGGAGGATTGGAGGCTGTAGTTTCTGATTATAACGTGTGAACCAAACGGATATTTATGGATATAATACATTACTTTTTCTAACAAAAGAACCATGGATTTTCTTCGTTGGACACTTTGGAAGCCATCAGCAGAAGTTCTTCAACAGGTAATTGATTTGTTTTTGCTGTGAAATGTGTTTTGTGTGAACCGTGAAGGCTAATGAATTCATGGTAATGGGAAAAATAGTAAAGGTGCTACCCTCAAACAATCAAATGTGGTGCTTTCGCCGTAAAGCATTTTTTAAATCTGACAACGCTGTGATATTGCCAAGAAACAGAGCTTTTGATGAGTATGAAACACTTGTATATTGGTGCATGTTTAATAATTCAACTTTTGGATTTTGAATTTGGCGCCTTGCATTTCACCTGGTAGTGTCGGGATTGGGGCGCTAGCACCCCACCACTGCCTAAGAAGTTGTAAGGACCATATCACCTCCACCTTGTCAGACACCGTAGACCTACTACAATTTGCATATTGTCCCAGATCCACGGATGACACAATCACCATTGCAATACCTATGTAAGAAATACCTATGTAAGAATGCTGTTCATCGACTAAAACTCAACCTTCAACACCATAGTGCCCTCCAAGCTCATCACTAAGCTCAGCGCCATGGGTCTGAACCCCTACCTGTGCGACTGGGCCTGAACTTCCGGACGGGCCGACCCAAAATGGTGAAGTTAGGCAACAACGCCTCTGCCACACTGATACTCAACACGGGGGCCCCAAGCGGTGCATGCTCAACCCCCTCCTGTACTCCCTGTTCACCCATAACTGCGTGGCCACACACGTATCCAACTCAATCATCACAGTTCATATAGCTGATAACCAGAATGCTTGGTTCCACCAGTCCCATATAGATTGGGGGGCACCATAACCACTTTGGGTTCATCCTGTGGTCATCTGGGGCTGTCTCCCAGATGCCAGGATAATTTGGAATACTGAGGCCTTTGTTCTGTTCCTCCAGGCTATCTCTATCTCAGTGACACCCACCACATCTTATCTATGGAATGCCAGCTGTAGGTTTTTTGCCTAGCCATCACTTAACAAACATAGTCAGGTCTCTGCTTTTATAGAAAAAGTACTACTACCTCTTGTCTACGTGTCAGTTTAGCAGATGTGGAAACAGGGACGGAACACAGTGTGAATGGTGATTGGTTTGTTTGTGCATATTAGGATAGCCCGAGGTTGATAGCACGAGGGCTCAACCGTATGTTTGCGTTTTGTCACTGTTCACATTATAATGTGCTCCTTCCTGCAAGGTTCCACACAGCTGACTTCCTGCAGATAGCAAACCCATGAGATGTCTTACATGCTGCAGTCGCACCTAAATGGATCTTAGCTGTACGCCCAGTCTTATGACCAAGTCACACAAAGACAAGTTTGTATCAGGTATGAAAAAACACTTGCATATAACAAGAGACTATTCTTTAAGCAGTAAAACACTGGATAGCATGACTAATTATGTAATTTTCCACAACATTTCCTCCCTTTAGAGACTAAGTCTCAACCTAATAGAACATGACAAGCATTTTCATTAAACAAGCATTTACATGAAGAAAAAGAGGGAAAAGGAAAAACTTTCTTTTACTTAGTACATTACAATTGTAAATGACCTCTGTTGTCATTGAGTTTCAAACCTTCATTAATTCTCAGATGGGTGAAAGGAGCATGGATTTAAACATCAGTACACACTTTATCATTATACACAAGGCATCGTTGAGACTGTCCATATTGACACAGGGTCATCATGACGGTAGACCCTTAATCTACCTTTTGGAGCATCAAATCAAATTTTATTTGTCACATACACATGGTTAGCAGATGTTAATGCGAGTGTAGCAAAATGCTTGTGCTTCTATTTCCGACCATGCAGTAGTATCTAACAAGTAATCTAACAAATTCACAACAACTACCTTATACACACAAGAGTAAAGGAATGAATACGAGTATGTACATGTAAATATATGGGTGAGCGATGGCTGACCGGCATAGGCAAGATGCAGTAGATGGTATGGAGTACAGTATATACACATATATATATATATATATATATATATATATATATATATATATATATATATATATATATATGAGATGAGTAATGTAGGATATGTAAACATTATATAAATGGCATTGTTTAAAGTGGCTAGTGATACATTATTTCATCCAATTATAATTATTAAAGTGGCTAGAGATTTGGGTCGATGTCCGAACGGCATAGGCAAGATTCAGTAGATGGTTTAGAGTACAGTGTATACATTTGATATGAGTATGTCGGATACGTAAACATTATACAAAATTGTTTAAAGTGGCTAGTGATACATTGTTACATCCAATTCCTATGTTTAAAGTGGCTAGAGATTTAAGTCAGTATGTTGGCAGCAGCCACTCAATGTTAGTGATGGCTGTTTAACAGTCTGATGGCCTTGAGATAGAAGCTGTTTTTCAGTCTCTCGGTCCCAGCTTTGATGCACCTGTACTGACCTCGCCTTCTGGATGATAGCGGGGTGAACAGGCAGTGGCTCGGGTGGTTGTTGTCCTTGATGATCTTTTTGGCCTTCCTGTGACATCGGGTGGTGTAGGTGTCCTGAAGGGCAGGTAGTTTACCCCCCGTGATAACAGGCAGTTGACTTTGGGCACGTTTTTCATCCAAACTCCGCTAGCCCTAAGAAGTTAAGTATTGGCTTTCCCTTTTCTTTCCCTGTTCTTACGAATCCATTTCAAAACATTTCAAACATCATTCTGCTTACCTAGTTTACAACTAAGTTAAAAAAGACCCCACACAATAATTAAGTAGTAAAAGTTAGGTAATTGGTCCCACATTGATAGCATGCATTGACTACATCAAGCTTTTGACTCTAACATTTTTTGGGATGCATTTGCTGTTTTGTTTTGGTCGTGTTTAAGATTATTTTGTGCCCAATAGAAATGTATGGGAAATAATGTATTGTGTCATTTTGGGGTCACGTTTATGTTCCTAAACAATTCTACATTAATGTGGATTCTACCATGATTACAGATAATCCTGAACGAATTATGAATAATTATGAGTGAGAAAGTTACTGATGGACAAATATCATACCCCCAAGACATGGAAACCGCTCACCATTACAATAACAGGGGAGGTTAGCATATTTTGGGGTATGCTATTTGTGCGTCTAACTTTCTCACTCATCATTATTCACGATTCTTTCAGGATTATTCATAATGATGATAGCATCCATATTCACGTAGAAGTGTTTAGAAACATTATATTTTTATTTACAATAAAAGGGACCCCAAAATGACCCCAAAAGGGTCATATTAGATTGTGTAGAAATGCAGGAAATGAGCTCTAGATGTTCCAAAAAATTCTGAGGTACAGTGGTTCTTCCTTTAAACGTTACAAGCTTATGCCATGACCGTTTGTGGTAGATGGTTTCATTCTGTCATTGCACCACACTATCACAAGGGGGAGTTCGAACGCTGATCTATCTGTAGTCTAAACTGTGGCAATTAATGGAGTCATTTTCAGTCTTTATTCAGATTACAATCGCTCACTTTCGGTTATTTTAAACAAAATAATCTCCAAAATATTGTTATTTTCTAAACAAGCTATAGAAAGTTGGTTGCAATTTCAGTAAAAAAAAAAAAAAAGTAAGGAACTTGACTGTCGGCTCTGCATTAAAGACCAAAATTGGTTAAAGAAAATGTTGATAAAAAAATATATATACCTCTGTCTCTTGCGCATGTCATTTTTCTTTCATAATGCATCCTTATTTACAAAGAGATTATTATTATTATTATTAACCCTGCATTCTAATTATATAAAAGCCCCTTAGCTATTCTCACAGACCAGATTTGCTCTGATGAAAAATGTCCCTTAGATATTATTTTAGAATACTCCAATCCTCTAAATGTAATTAACTGTAGTCGCGTCATTAGCGGAGACTCAAGCGGCATTGGCGGAGCTGAAGAGGGCGAGGAACGAGATGGAGTCACAATCCATGCCAGGCAAACATGCAGATGTTTATTTCAACTACATGTAAGATGCAACAAGTTCGATCTGGTTTAAATCAGGAGACCTACAAAAATTTGATTTACTGTAGGCCTACCGTAGGTGACATAATTCTCACTAGTGTTGATTAATGTGCTGTTAAAAGTGTTATAGGACTTTTATTTATTTATTTTTATTTAACCTTTATTTTACTACATAAAGGTCTACTTACTCTGCTGGCGTCTTGACCAAGATTATGCCCTCATTTGCAATGCAAATCATAACGAATTACTATGGTAATAAATGGAAGAGGCAAGTGGAAGGGGGAAAAAGTAAGGACCTTCTCTGTCGGCCCACAAGGACTATTAGCAGGACAATAGACACAATGTGGTCCCAAAAACACCTCTCTGACATAGGGTCCAGCATATGTCTTGATGATGTCATTGAATGTCTCGCCAGCTTTAAACCAAGCCTGGGCCTGCAGTACGCAAAGTTCTTTGTCAGACGAATCATTGGGTCAAAACTACAGGACAAGAGAACACACATGGTTAATGTTCTGTGGAGAGAGAGAGAGAGAGAGAGAGAGAGAGAGAGAGAGAGAGAGAGAGAGAGAGAGAGAGAGAGAGAGAGAGAGAGAGAGAGAGAGAGAGAGAGAGAGAGAGAGAGAGAGAGAGAGAGAGAGAGAGAGAGAGAGAGAGAGAGAGAGAGAGAGAGAGAGAGAGAGAGAGAGAGAGAGAGAGAGAGAGAGAGAGAGAGAGAGAGAGAGAGAGAGAGAGAGAGAGAGAGAGAGAGAGAGAGAGAGAGAGAGAGAGAGAGAGAGAGAGAGACCCCTCTTAACTGTTTTCTGACTATGATTAGAGTGATGTTGATTGCCGATCGCTCATCATCTTCAACCATCAGTGAGTCCATTTTACAGAGTCCACCAAATGCATTGTTTTCTAACCACATCTGGATGAATCCATAACGAATTACTATGGAAATAAATATCACTGAATAACAGAAATATTGGAATAAAGTAGGCTAATGAAGGCAACAAATTGTTGCTTACTGGAACACCGAAAGCAAGAATACTTTTTTAAAAACTGTTTTAAAATGTCTATGTTTATTATTGAATTCAATAATATATTTGTCCTATTGTAAAGTGCAGCCTAAAGGCCAAAATAGGCATACTTGAAATGTATTCAATTCTTAAGCACTCTAAAACCAAGCCTGTGAAAAACAAAATGCCTCCAGCTGTCCATCACTACTGTAAATAAAAACACAGAACATCTAATGCATTCATAAATTATATCGCTTCAGCCGACATGTTGTGGTTCATCATTTGACGGGCATGGGGGAAAT
This sequence comes from Brachymystax lenok tsinlingensis, assembly GCA_030435695.1. Classification (NCBI taxonomy): domain Eukaryota; kingdom Metazoa; phylum Chordata; class Actinopteri; order Salmoniformes; family Salmonidae; genus Brachymystax; species Brachymystax lenok. The sequence continues at coordinate 17,580,767 of CM059806.1, read as the reverse complement.
AATTGGATGTGTCTTCCCTGCTAGTCGGCCAAACAAAGAAACGGCAGCCATTAAAATAAACTCCTCCAGACAACTGATTTTCACTATGCAATATTGCTCTGAACATCCTGTGTCTATCTTTGTGATGTGTTATTTTTCTCTGTATTTCATTTTCTTCAATCTGTATAAATCTACCTATTTCTGGCCTATTCTGGGGATGGGTCTTTTAACAGCAGGGTAGATGGGTGATTTTTCAGCTTGTCTGTGGATGGATGAGGATAGGAGTTGATGATAAATGCATGATGGCCCACCAACATATACAACACAAAGTCAATATTTATAGACACCATGAAGCCACACAAATTGTGTATGATGACATTTTCCACATTATGTTGATCCATAATTTATTTGCAAAATCATCTTGATCTTGATCCTATGCATTTGTTTCTTTGCAAAAAAAATAAGATCTTTGTTCACGCATGCCTAATGTGTAAAAAAATGCATGGATTGCATTTCCTGTCATTTCTATATGCATAAATGACTAATCTATTCATTATAGGCCATGTCCGAAACAATGCAATACATCCTAAGGCAATGTTGAGGCTTTACGGAAGAGAACAAAAACTGTGTTAGAAAAGGACAACAATCTCTCTTCCTGTTTTTTCTGCCACTTCCTACAGTAAAACAAAACAAAGGTATATCAAGTCTTTAAAGAGCATGTTGACTGAGGATCACATGATAAGTCACGACCGTTGTTCAACTTTCCCTCCTCATCTTCCTCCTTCCTCTCATGCCCCCTTAATTACTCAGTAGTTAGTATTTAGGAACAAGAGGGAAGAACACACCCGAGCGCTAACACTGTGTTATTGGATGTAGATCTACTTAATTAGCGTTAGAGAACAAATACCCGTCTCTGTGCCCTCGTGCGGAGAGTAGCGATTAACACACACACACACACACACACACACACACACACACACACACTCACAAAAACAATCCTGTCTATCACTGCATCCCTTTGTCTGAACAGCTAATCAGCATTTCATTGTTCTGCAATCATGATTTCCCCCAAAATAAGATGGCAGATTAGAGATAATGAACTGCTCCCCACCACTTATACTGATTTGCATTCTGTATTTGGAGGGTTGTGGTTTGTGATTCAATGGACAAACAGATCAGTGCTTTATCTTGGATGACGATGTGTGAAGAATGCTAAATAAGTTCAGATTCAGAACTCTTTAATTTTTCTATTTTATGACTGTGCAGTCTATGGATATTTTTTGTTTTCTCTACATATTATTTATGCCATTACTCTAACCCTCCCATGCACACACACACCCGTGCAAGCACACACACGAAAACACACACACAAGCACACGCACACAGTTTAAAAGTTCAGTCTCATCTTCCATAGTACATTCCAGCCATTCTTCTCACACTACTGAGATTCCACAGATTCCACAAAAATAATTGGACAGAACCCTATAACGTTAATCATTAAACCCTTACTGAACCCTCTCTCTGGCTAGGAAATAATATATAATATATTATAGACACACTCTATGTGACTTTTCAGATGCAGCAGACGCTACCATCCCCCTCCTCAGCCTGACCCTATTGTCCAGTGGCAGAAGCCAATACACACATACAGTTGCAAGAAAAATAATGTGAACCCTTTGGAATTGTAAGGACCGACGCCGGACAGGAGAAGCCGGTACGGGGAGTCAGACATTTATTCGGGAACAGACATAGAACAAGACAGGAACAGCGTCAGCACACGGGTAACACGGACATATGACAAACAATGCAGCAGCGGGGAACAGAGCAGGTGAACTGACAAATATAGGGGAGGTAATAGACAGGTGGTGGTGGCAGGAGTGCGTAATGCAGGGCAGCTTGGCGCCCTCGAGCGTCAGGGGGGAAGAGAGGGAGCAGGCGTGACAGGAATTACCTGGATTTCTACAAAAAGTTGTAAAAATATTTGATCTGAATTTGATCTGAGCATCCTCTAAGTCACAACAATAGACAAACACAGTGTGGTTAAACTAATAACACACAAATTATTGTATTTTTCTTGTCTATATTGAACACAGAATTTAAACATTCACAGTGTAGGTTGGAAAAAGTATGTGAACCCCTAGGCTAATGATTTCTCCAACAGCTAATTGGAGTCAGGACTCAGCTACCCTGGAATCCAATCAATGAGACGAGATTGGAGATGTTGGTTAGAGCTGCCCTGCAATAAAAAAAACACTCACAAAATGTGAGTTTGCTATTCACATGAAGCATTGCCTGATGCGAACCATGCCTCGAAAAAAAGAGATCTCAGAAGATCTAAGAATTGTTGACTTGCATAAAGCTGGAAAGGGTTACAAAAGTATCTCTGAAAGCCTTGACGTTCATCAGTCCACGGTAAAACAAATTGTCTATAAATTGAGAAAGTTCAGCATTTTTGCTACTCTCTCTAAGAATGGCCGTCCTGCAAATATGACTGCAAGAGCACAGCGCAGAATGCTCAATGAGGTTAAAACTTCTTAGGACTAGGCCCCTTTTTTCTCAATTTCCGCCTGAATGACTTGCCCAAAGTAATCTGCCTGTTGCTCAGGCCCTGAAGCCAGGATATGCATATAATTGGTACCATTGGTACCATTTCACATTTGTAGAAATGTTAAAATAATGTAGGATAATATAACACAATAGATATGGTAGGAGAAAATCGAAAGAAAAACCAACCAGAATATTTTTGTTGTTGTTGAGAGACCATGCTCTTACAATGGAAAGTATAAGGGCATACTGGAAATTAGCTCCCTGGATGAAATTCCTATGGCTTCCACAAGGTGTCAGCAGTCTATGTTCAACGTTTCAGGCTTCAAAAATGAAGAAGAAATATCAGTTTTAGTACAGGGACACAGTCTTGTAAATTCGTGTTTGCGCACGCCATTAAGAAAGGACGCACCTGCTCAAATCGGTTTCCTATTGAACATACTTCTTTCCGTAAGAAATTTTATAGTTTGATTACATTTTAGGGTATCTGAGGACTGAACAGAAACTTATTTTGACTTGTTGAAACAAAGATTAGGGGTGTATTTTTTCGGATTCCTTTCTCTGCATGTGGATTACTCAAATCGATGGTGCCAACTAAACAGACTTTTTGGGGTATAAAGAAGGATTTTATCTAACAAAACGACACTATATGTTATAGCGGGGACCCTTTGGATGACAAATCAGAGGAAGATTTTCAAAAAGTAAGTGAATATTTAATCGCTATTTGTGAATTTATGAAACCTGTGCCGGTGAAAAAATATTTCGATGTGGGGCGTCGTCCTCAAACAATCGCATGGCATGCTTTCGCTGTAATAGCTACTGTAAATCGGACAGTGCAGTTAGATTAACAATAATTTAAGCTTTCAACCGATATAAGACACTTATATTTACCTAAATGTTGAAATCCATAATTTGTATGATTATCTATTTGAAATCCGCTCCCACCAGTTTAACCGGAAGTTGTCCCGCTAGCGGGACACCTAGCCCTAAGAAGTTTTAAGAAGAATCCTAGAGTGTCAGCTAAAGACTTACAGAAATCTCTGGAACATGCTGACATCTCTGTTGACAAGTCTACGATACTTATAACACTAAACAAGAATGGTGTTCATGGGAGGACACCATGGAAGAAGCCACTGCTGTCCAAAAAAAACCTTGTGGCACGTCTGAAGTTCTCAAAAGAGCACATGGATGTTCCTAAAGACTACTGGCAAAATATTCTGTGGACAGATTAAACTAAAGTTGAGTTGTTTGGAAGGAACACACAACACTATGTGTGGAGAAAAAAAGGCACAGCACACCAACATCAAAACCTCATCCCAACTAAAGTATGGTGGAGGGAGCATCATGGTTTGGGCTTCTTTGCTGCCTCAGGCCTGGACAATTTGTTATCATCGAAGGGAAAATGAATTCCCATGTTTATCAGGATATTTTGCAGGAGAATGCAAGGCTATCTGTCTGCCAATTGAAGCTCAACAGATGTTGGGTGATGCAACAGGACAACGACCCAAAACAGAAGGAAATCAACAACAGAATGGCTTCAACAGAAGAAAATACACCATCTGGAGTGGGCCAGTCAGAGTCCTGACCTCAACCTGATTGAGATGCTGTGGCATGACCTCGAGAGCAGTTCACACCAAACATACCAAGAATATTGCTGAACTGAAAGTTTTGTAAAGAGGAAATGTCCAAAATTCCTCCTGACCGTTGTGCAACTACAGAAAACGCTTGGTTGAGGTTATTGCTGCCAAAAGAGGGTCAACCAGTTATTAAATCCAAAGGTTCACATACTTTTCCCACCCTGCACTGTGAATGTTTACACGGTGTGTTCAATAAAGACATAAAAACATAGAATTATTTGTGTGTTATTAGATTATATCTCATTTACATAAGTATTCACAGCCCTTGAGTCAATATATTTTAGAATCACCTTTGGCAGCGATTACAGCTGTGAGAAATGCACACATGGATTGTACAATATTTAAAATTTTGAAATTTGTTTTAGCTAACGGCACATGGTATTCACAGGCAGTCTCCCGTCCCAGTACTAACCAGGCCCGACCCGACAGGCGTGTTCAGGGTGGTATGGCCACAAGGATATTTTCTTTACCACATTTTTTAGGTACCTTGGCTCATCTCTGCAACTCCTCAATGGGATCGGGAGAGGCGAAGGTGGAGTAATACATCCTCAGTGTAACAAGTGCGCTGAGAGTTGGTAAGCAAGTTCAGGGAGTGATAAATAAAAGAAACAATGAACACGAAACACAAACAATGCGCGAGACGATGGTGACAGGTGTGCGGGATAATCAGCAGCCTGATGACCTACAGGCCGGAGTGGGAGTATATGTGACACTCAGAAACATGACCAGCCTGGCCACCCTACTTCTTATCCCACTGCTCTCTTAACCCGGATGTCAGCCACACTAATGTGTTGGAGGAAACACTGATCGATTGACGACCGGAGTCGCTAGAGCACGATGAGCCAAGGAAAGCCCCACCGTCCAAACCCTTCCCAACCCTGGAAGGCCAATAGTGCGCTGTCCTATGCGGCTCCCGGTCACGGCCGGTTGTGACACCCAAGGCTGTAATGGTGCCTCAGCACTGCAGTGCCGTGCTGTTGACAGCTGCGCCATCCAGGACTCCCTTCATTATTTTCTAAATTCTTCAAGCTCTGTCAAATTGGTTGTTGATCATTGCTAGACAACCATTTTCAGTTCTTGCCATAGATTTTCAGGCAGATTTAAGTCAAAACTGTAACTCAGTCACTCAGGAACATTCGCTGTCTTCTTGGTAAGCAACTCCAGCGTAGATTTGCCTTTGTGTTTTAGGTTATTGTCCTGCTGAAATGTGAATTAATCTCCCAGTGTCTGGTGGAAAGCAGACTGATCCAGGTTAACCTCTAGGATTTTGCCTGTGCTTAGCTCCATTACGTTTATTTTTTTGTCCTGAAAACTCCCCAGTCCTTAATGATTACATGCATACCCGTAACATGGTGCAACCACTACTATGCTTGAAAATATTGAGAGTGGTACTCAGTAATGTGTTGTATTGGATTTGCCCCAAAGATAACATTTTGTATTTAGGACAAAAAGTGAATTGCTTTGCCATATTTTTACCAGTATTACTTTAGTGCCTTGTTACAAACAGGATGCATGTTTTTGGAATATTTTTATTCTGTTCAGGCTTCCTTCTTTTCACTCTGTCAATTAGGTTAGTATTGTGGAGGAATTACAATGTTGTTGATCCATTCTCAGTTTTCTCCTATAGCAGCCATTAAACTCTGTAACTGTTTTAAAGTCACCATTAGCCTCATGGTGAAGTCCCTAAGCAGTCTCCTTCCTCTCCGGCAATTAGGTTAGGAAGGATGCCTGTATCTTTGTAGTGACTGGGTGTATTGATACAACATCCAAAGTGTAATAAATAAACTTCACCATGCTCAAAGGATATTCAGTATTTCCGTGTTTATTGAATTTTTTACCCGTCTACCAACAGGTGCCCTTTGTGAGACATTGAAAAACCTCCCTGGTCTTTCTGGTTGAATCTGTGTTTAAAATCACTGCTTGACTGAGGGCTTACAGATAATTGTATGTGTGGGGTACAGAGATGAGGTCGTTATTTAAAAAATAATGTTAAACACTATTATTATACACAGAGTAACTTAAGTGACTTTTTAGTCAAATTTTTACTCCTGAACATATTTATGCTCGCCATAACAAAGGGGTTGAATACTTATTGACTCAAGACATTTCAACTTTTCAATTTTTATGAATTTGTAAAAATGTCAATGTAATCAAGTTGAAATGCAGGTTGTAACACATTAAAATGTGTAAAAAGTCAAGTACATGCTTTATTAGTTGATATATGTCAGCATTACCTGCAATCCCATGAAACATATCGATTTATCTACCAGCCATAGTTCTGGGTAGAGTACAGGATCCAGGCTATGATAAGTAGTCCCTTCATTGGTGTGATATAACCCAAGATGGCTACCAGCTATTCCTTCTTGTTACTCACCTAAAATGTCCAACTGTTGATGTCAGAACACCCAGTAACTTCTTCATACAGCCCTAGCCTCTACCAAGATGGCTGCTGATCACTTATTAGCATTGTTAGCCTAGCGTGCTAGCCTCCAGTTACTGTATGCCAACCCACAGACTGTGGCCTACTAGCCTAGTATGCTAGCTTTGCTTGTATATATTGTATAGCATGCTAGCTGCTAATTGCAACCTCTGCTGTAAACTGTGATTACTGCTATGTTGCATGTTAGCCTACTAGCATAGCCATTCCTTTAGCTTCTGTATATACCATTGAGTGCTGTATTAGCGTACCTCTATTAGCTGACTATGTAAATCGTATGTGCCTTTTCTGGCCACTGTTGTATACAATGTTTTTACTACATGGTACACTGCTATTAAACAGTTATTAGCCTGTAATTACTATAGGCAATTACACCTATAATCGAAACCGGCACCTCTTTTGGAGACCACCACATGGTGGCGCTTTTTTTCAATAATGATAATAATAATATAATTGCATCCCATGACATTGCTTCTCATCAAAACACTTTCTGAAAACAACATCCTATGTTAAACAATCCTAGAAAGCTGTTGCACATTTTCTGTCTAGACACTGGTGTTTGGTTAATCAGTATATCACAGCAGGGCTACAAAACGGCAGAAACAACAGCCACACACACAGTGTAAATTGTGAGGATGTTAGTCTGATTTATTGTGTAGTTGTGTACTCTGTTTCCCCCACGGAGTTTGTCAAAGACTTATTCCACCATGGGGCACATCCCTTCTAGTAATTTCTAGTCTTCATCTTCTGCTTACAGAAAGAGTTCTAAACATAATTTTGACCCACTGGGAAACAGTTTTTGGTTCTTATAATGATTTATGCAAAAAACTAAAATGCAATACCCTGACATACTATCACGTTTTAGGGAAGACCCAGATGCAGTCAGTGTTGAAGTAACAAAAGTGTATTACTAGAACATGGGGCAGGCAAAACAACAGGTCAAGGGAAGGCAGGGGTCAGTAATCCAGAGTCCAAAAGGTACAGAACAGCAGGCAGTCTAAGGGTCAGGGCAGGCAGAATGGTCAAAACCGGGGAAAACTAGAAAACAGGAACTATAGAAAAGACAGGAACATGGGGAAAAATGCTGGTAAGGTTGACGTACAAAACGAACTGGCAACAAACAGAGAATGCGGGTATAAATACACAGGGGATAATGAGGGGGATGGGAGACACCTGGTGGGGGGTGGAAACAAGCACAAGGACAGGTGAAACCGATCAGGGTGTGACACATACTGTATTGTCAGTCGGTGAATGTTGCACAAGTAGTTATTGATAACCTTTCCTGTGGATCAGAAGTGGCCGCCCACCTCTAATGTAACAGCATCAGGAGCACCCCAGCTAACAATTCTACGGAGAGAGAATGTTTTGTTTTTGTAATGTTCCCCTAATGTTTGACTGTCCAGTTTTTAGTTAGTTAGGGGAACATTCTATCTATGTTCGAGACGCGCAAGGGGAGTCACCCTACATCACATTCTTAGCAATATTTGTTAATGTCATTATTTGGAAACAGTTACAACACACTTATCTGATCTAATTAACATTAGTTTCTCATTGAAAAATGAAAATCTATAGTATTATCCCTTGAGCACGAATTATGACCACATTACTACAACCTCTCATAAGATATCAGTATTTAGTAATTCAATATAGCTGAGCGTCTCTCCATTGTCTTCTTGAAATCCACGCCACATAGCAAATATATAATTCATTTAAAAGTTCCAAAATGGATGTAGCAACTACACATAGCACCTTTAAAATATTGTGAGTTCTGTGATTTGAGTTATTCTCTTACAATTTGTATGTTTTTCCACATTAAAACTCTGTGTTGTGTATTGTTTTAGTATAACTGGCATTATTATTGGTTAAATGGCAAATATGAGAAAATACAGAGATGCTACTGTAAATATACACCTTTCTGATATTCTGAGAATAAGACAACCATGTTCTGGGTATGTTTCTATCACAAGCAACACTACCACCTGGGCCATGTTTCAGACTAAAAATAAGAAATGTTACAGATATAAATGCAATGGCAAGAGTTGATGATGAGATGATCAGCTATCTAGAATTCTATTGATTCCCATCTTTCAATGAGAAAATAATGTTAATTACACTATATATCCATAGTATATCCACATCCCTTCAAATGAGTGGATTTGGCTACTTCAGCCACACATGTTGCTGACAGGTGTATAAAATCAAGCACAAAGCCATGCAATCTCCATAGCCAAACATTGTCAGTAGAATGGCCCGTACTGAAGAGCTCATAGGATGCCATCTTTCCAACAAGTAAATTCGTCAAATTTCTGCCCTGCTAGAGCTGCCCCGGTCAACTGTAAGTGCTGTTACTGTGAAGTGGAAATGTCTAAGACCAACAATGGCTCAGCCACGAAGTGGTAGGCCACACAAGCCCACAGAATGGGATCGCTGAGTGCTGAAGTGTATAACTCATAAATATTGTCTGTCTTCTGTTGCAACACTCAGATCAAAACTGCCTCTGGAAGCAACATCAGCACAACAACTGTTCTTCGGGAGCTTCATGAAATGGGTTTCCATGGCCGAGCACACAAGCCAAAGATCCCCATGCTCAATGCCACGCGTCGGCTGGAGTAGTGTAAAGCTCACCGCCATTGGACTCTGGAGCAGTGGAAACACGTTTTCTGGAGTAATGAATCACGCTTCACACTCGCAGTTCAACGGATTAATCTGGGTTTGGCAAATGCCAGGAGAACAATACCAGCCCAAATGCATTGTGCCAACTGTAAAATTTGGTGAAGAGGAATAATGATCTGGGGCTGTTTTTCATGGTTCAGGCTAGGCACCTTAGTTCCAGTAAAGGGAAATCTAAACGCTACAGCATACAATGACATTCTAGACGATTCTGTACTTCCAACTTTGTGGCAACATTTTGTGGAAGGCGCTTTCCCGTTTCAGCATGACAATGCCCCCGTGCACAAAGTGAGGTCCATACAGAAATGGTTTGTGGAGATCGGTGTGGAAGAACTTTACTGGCCTGCACAAAGGCCTGACCTCAACCCCATCAAACACCTTTGGGATAAATTGGATCGCCAACTGCGAGACAGGCCTAATCGTCCAACATCAGTTTCTGATAGGCTAATTGACATTATTTGAGTCAATTGGAGGTGTACCTGTGAATGTATTTCAAGGCCTACCTTCAAACTCAGTGCCTCTTTGCTTGACGTCATGGGAAAATCGAACGAAATTAGTCAAGACATCAGAAAAGAAATTGTAGACCTCCACAAGTCTCGTTCATCCAAACGCCTGAAGGTACCACATTCATCTGTACAAACAATAGTACGCAAGTATAAACACCATGGGACCACGCAGCCGTCATACTGCTCAGGAAGGAGACGCATTCTGTCTCCTAGAGATGAGCATACTTTGGTGCGAAAAGTGCAAATCAATCCCAGAACAGCAAAGGACCTTGTGAAGATGCTGGAGGAAACAGGTACAAAAGTATCTATTTCCACAGTAAAACGAGACCTATATCGAGATAACCTGAAAGGCTGCTCAGCAAGGAAGAAGCCACTGCTCCAAAACCGTCATAAAAAAGCCTGACACCGGTTTGCAACTGCACATGGGCACGAAGACCGTACTTTTTGGATAAATGTCCTCTGGTCTGATGAAACAAAAATAGAACTGTTTGGCCATAATGACCATCGTTTTGTTAGGAGCAAAAAGAGGGAGGATTGCAACCCGAAGAACACCATCCAAACCGTGAAGCACGTGGGGTTGCAGCATCATGTTTTGGGGGTGCTTTGCTGCAGGAGGACTGGTGCACTTCACAAAATAGATGGTATCATGAGGAGGGACAATTATGTGGATATATTGAAGCAACATCTCAAGACATCAGTCAGGAAGTTAAAGCTTGGTCGCAAATGGGTCTTCCAAATGGACAATTACCCCAAGAATAAATGGCTTAAGGACAACAAAGTCAAGGTATTGTAGTGGCCATCTCAAAGACATGACCTCAATCCTGTAGAAAATGTGTGGGCAGAACTGAAAAAGCTTGTGCGAGCAAGGAGGCCTACAAACCTGACTCAGTTACACCAGCTCTGTCAGGAGGGATGGGCCAAAATTCACCCAACTTAATGTGGGAAGCTTGTGGAAGGCTACCCAAAATGTTTGACCCAAGTTAAACAATTTAACTACTTAGGGAGTGGTGGAGCGCTAGCGCCCAACTCCCGACACTACCCGGTGAAATGCAAGGCGCCAAATTCAAAATCCAAAAGTTGAATTATTAACTTCTTAGGGAGTAGCGCACGAGGTGACCATTTTGGAGACCCTGGCGTGCCCAAAGTAAAATGCCTCCCATTCAGGCCCAGAAAATAGGATATGCACATATTTAGTACCATTGGATAGGAAACATTCTGAATTTTCTAAAAGTGTTAACATTTTGTCTGTGAATAAAACAGAACGGATATGGCAGGCGAAACCCAGAGGAATTTCTGTCCTGGAAAAAGTGGTTTTGACACATTGCCTAATTTGGAACCCCTCCCTTATGAAAATGCCCTTATAAGGGCATATGAATGCAGTACCTATCGCTTCCTCTGGATGTCAACAGTCTCGAGAAAGTTTTCTGATTCTTTTAGATGCTTTTAGACCAGAGAAGAAGAGGAATAAGTAAGTGCCCCCTCAGATGTCCTTTAGAAGTGAATGCGCGCTCCAGGCAGGCACGTTCTTTCGTTTTTTCCTTTCTTATCGCCCAGTTTATATTCCGGTTGAAATATTATGCTATTCATACAGAAAAGTGTTCCTAAGGATACATTTACAATGATGTTTGATTGTTCTTGGACAAGTTTATAGGTATAAGTTTTTCATGTTTCAATGGAGGAGTCGACGCTGTATTTGTCTCATTATAACGCGCCAACCAAACGGAGATTTAAGGATATAATAGATTACTTTTTGCAACAAAAGAACCATGGATTGTCTTTGTTGGACACTTTGGAAGCCCTCAGCAGAAGTTCTTCAAAAGGTAATTGATTTGTTTTCGCTGTGAAATGTGTTTTCTGTGAACCGTGGAGGCTTATGAAATTATGGTATCGGAAAAAATATGTTAGGTGCTACCCTCAAACAATCAAATGTGGTGCTTTCACCGTAAAGCCTTTTTGAAATTTGACAAGCTGTGATATTTCCAAGAAGCAGAGCTTTTGATGACTATGAAACACTTGTATATTGATGCATGTTTAATAATTCAACTTTTGGATTTTGAATTTGGCGCCTTGCATTTCACCTGGTAGTGTCGGGAGTGGGGCGCTAGCACCCCAGCGCACCTTGCTGCTCCTTAAGTCTTCTCAGGTTCCCGTTATGTTGGGGTTCTCTTGGCTCCAGCAACACAATCCCATCACAGACTGGACTGCTTGTGCCATTATGGGCTGGTTGTCTGAAGTCAGTGCAGCCTGCTCCAGGACGTCATCCTGTGGGCTCGGAAGTTGCCCCAGACCTCTCCGCCATTCCCACGGAGTACCAGGACCTCCGGGATGTTTTCAGTAAGGCCCAGGCCACTTCACTTCCTCCGAAACCAACCCTATGACTGTTTGATCAACCTTCTCCCAGGCACCACACCACCCCGGGGATGACTGCACTCTCTGTCGGGTCCAGAGACAAAGGCTATGGAGACCTACATTCAGGACTCCCTAGTTGCAGGGTGTATCCGTCCTTCTGCCTCCCCCTGCCAGTGCCGGCCGTGCATCGACTACCGGGGCCTCAATGACATCACAGTGAAGAACCGCTACCCGCTACCACTCATCGACTCGGCCTTCGAGACGCTCCAGGGAGCCACCATTTTCTCCATGTTGGACCTGCGGGACTCCTACCATCTGGTGCGGATACGGGAAGGGGACGAGTGGAAGACACGGCCAGGCCCTGGTTAATGATGTTCTCTGCGACATGTTGAACTGGTTAATTTTCGTCTACCTCGACGACATCCTCGTTTTCTCCCATTTAGGTAAAGAACATGTGCTTTATGTCCGACAGGTGCTCCAGCGCCCCCCTGGAGAACCAGCTTTTTGTGAAAGCAGAGAAATGTGAATTCTACCACTCCACCGTCCCCTTCCTTGGTTACATCATCACTGCAGGGAATGTACAGATGAATCCTGGGAAGGTGAGAGCGGTAGTGGAATGGCCCCAGCGTACGTCCAGAGTGCAGCTGCAACGCTTCCTGGGATTTGCCAACTTCTATCGCCACTTTATCTGGGGTTACAGCACCCTGGCTTCCCCCCTGTCTGCACTCACCTCTCCAAAGGTTCCGTTCACATGGTCCCCAGCTGCTGACCGGGCATTCCGGGACCTCAAGCACCGCTTCACCACTGCTCCCATATTGGTTCATCCTGACCCGTGCCATCAGTTTGTGGTGGAGGATGATGCTGCAGATGTGGGGGCTGTCCTGTCCCAGCATTCTGCCGTGGAGTTACAAGTTACATCCCTGCACCGCCTTCTCCCATTGTCACAATGCCAAGGAGAGGAACTACGATGTGGGGAATCGTGAGCTTCTCGCGGTGAAGATGGAATTGGAGTGGAGACACTGGTTGGAGGGGGGGGCGGAACGTCCTTTCATTGTGTGGACAGACCACAAGAACCTGGAATATCTCCGCACCGCCAAGCATCTCAATTCCAGGCAAGCGGGTGGGCCCTGCTTTTCACCCGGTTTAACTTCTCCCACTCCTACCAACCAGGATCCAAGAATATCAAGCCGGATGCGCTGTAATGCCGCTCTAGATCTGTGGTTACACCCTCAGACCCCAAGACCATCCTTCCCACCTCATGTCTGGTGACGGCACTCAGCTGGGGAAAATGTAAGCAGGTCCGTGAGGCACAGCGTTCCCAGCCTGGAGGAGTGGGCCCACTCCAGAACCGAGGAGTGTACAGCATCAGGCACAAACATCCGGTTATCTGGGTCCTGGAGTGGGCCCACTCCTCCAGGCTTACCTGCCACCAGGGCTCCCGTCGGACCCTGGCCTTTGTGCAGCAACGCCTTTGGTGGCCTACCATTGTTCGGGACCTCTACGCTTTCATCGCCGGCAAGCTCCGGCTGGTCTTCTTCAACCACTGCCTGTCCCTTACCGTCCCTGGTCTCACATATCCCTGGACTTCCTTCCCGTTCTTCCCTCATCTGAAGGCAAAACCGCCATCCTGACAGTAGTGGACCGGTTTTCCAAAGCCACCCACTTCATTCCTCTCACCAAGCAACCCTATGCTAAAAAGACAGCCCAGCTCATGGTGCAGCACGTCTTCCGGATCCATGGACTCCCGGTGGACATGGTCTCCAACTGGGGCCCTCAGTTCTCGTTCCGTTTCTGGAAGGCGTTCTGCCCTCTCATTGGGTCGTTGGCCAGCCTGTCCTCCAGGTGCCACCCGCAGTCCAACAGCCAATCAAGACCTGGAGACGACTCTTCGCTGCCTTGTCTCCGCCAAACCCACCACCTGGAGCCAGCAACTCGTGTGGATGGAATACGGAAGGACACCCTCCCATGCTCTGCCACTGGGCTCTCGTCTTTCGAGTGTTCCCTGGGGTATCATGCCCCAATCTTCCCTGAGCAAGAGGAATAGGTCGGCATACCCTCGGCCCTGATGTTTGTCTGCCGCTGTCGCCGTACCTGGAAGAGAGCCCGGTCGGCTCTTCTCAAGACCACCTCCAGGTATCGACGACAAGCGGAACGCCACTGGACCCCGGCTCCCCAGTATCGTATTGGGCAGAGGGTATGGCTCTCCACTCGTGACCTGCCCCTCCGGGTGGATTCCGCAAACCCCCCCACCCCCCCGCTATATTGGCCCTTTCCCCATCTCCAAGATCATTAGCCCCTCTGCTGTTCGTCTTCTGTTGCCCTGTACCCTTCGTATTCATCCCACTTTTCATGTGTCTAGGATTAAACCAACGTCTCACAGCCCTTTGTCTCCTGTTTCAAGTGGCTCGTCTTGCTCGTTCATTGTAATCAGAGGGCTGATTTAACTTCTTAGGAATCGGTGGGACGCTAGCAAAATACAAAAATAGTAATAATAAACATTCATGGAAATACAAGTGTCATACATGATTCAAAAGCTTAGAATCTTGGTAATCTAACATCGCTGTCAGATTTCAAAAAAACTTTATGGCGAAAGCATAGCATTTGATTGTCTGAGGACAGCGCCCCACATACTTCCACAATTAACATAATTTCATAACCAGCACAGGTGTCACAAAACTCAAAAATTGCGATAAAATAAATAACTTACCTTTGAAGATCTTCCTCTGTTGGCAATCCAAAGGGTCCCAGCTACACAATAAATGGTTGTTTTGTTTGATAAAGTCCCTCTTTATATTCCAAACATGCAGACAAATAAATCTCAAAAGTACCGGTAAAGTTCGTCTAAACAAGTCAAACAATGTTTCTAATCAATCCTCAGGTACCCTAATATGTAAATAAACTATAATATTTCAGACGGAAAATAGCCTGTTCAATAGATTTCTTGTTAGTAAAAAAAAAACAAGCCTGAAACCATGTCTAAAGACTGTTGACATCTAGTGGAAGCCATAGGAAGTGCAATCTGGGAGCTATATCCCTCTGTAGTGAATAGCAAGTCAATGGAAAAACTGTGACATCAACAAATCCCATTTTCCTCTGGTTTTTGCCTGCCATATCAGTTCTGTTATAGTCACAGACATTATTTTAACAGTTTAGAAAGAGTGTTTTCTATCCAATACTACTAATTATTCGCATATCCTAGTTTCTGGGTCTGAGTAACAGTTAACACGCCAGACTCTCCAAACTACCGAACACTGCCCTCTAGCCCTAACAGGTTAGCGTCCCACCTACGACAACATCCAGTGAAATGCAGAGCGCCAAATTCAAATTACAAAAAGAGTCATATTAAACATTCATGAAAATACAATTGTTGTACACCATTCAAAAGGTTAGAATCTTAGTAATCGAACCGCGTTGTCGGATTTACAATAGGCTTTACGGCGAAAGCAGAACACTCGATTATCTGAGGACCGCGCCCCACAAAAAAATATTATTTAAACCAGCACAGGGCGTTACAAAATCAAATATAGCGATAAAATAAATTACTTACCTTTGAAGATCTTCCTCTGTTCGCAATCACAAGGGTCCCAGGAACACAAAGAATGGTCGTTTTGTTCGATAAAGTCCTTCTTCACTCTCACCTTTACACTTGTGTGTATAAGGTAGTAGTTGTGAAATTGTTAGATTACTTGTTAGATACTACTGTATGGTCGGAACTAGAAGCATTTTGCTACACTCCCATTAACATCTGCTAACCATGTGTATGTGACAAATACACTTTGATTTTGATTTGATTTTATATCCTAAAAAGTCTGTTTAGTTGGCGCCATGGAGTTCTGTAATCCAGTTGTTCAACATGCAGACAAATAAATCCCAAAAGTACCAGTAAAGTTCATGCAAACAAGTCAAACGATGTTTGTAATTAATACTCAGGTTGTAAAATATCTAAATAAATGATAAAATTTCAGACGGAGAATAGTATGTTCATTAGGAAATAATAATAATAATAATGAAGAGCACGCACACAGTCACGCATTTAAAACAGTAGTGTCCGTTACAACAGACACTTGGCAACTTCTTATTCTTGTTTGTTTTTTAAAAAACAATTCTGAAACCATATCTAAAGACTGTTGACGTCTAGTGGAAACCATAGGAACTGCAATCTGGGAGCTAATTCCCTCTATAGTCAAAAGCAAGTCAATGGAAAAACAGTGACATCAAAAAAAAACATTTTCTGGATGGATTTTCCTAGGGTTTTTGCCTGCCCTATCAGTTCTGTTATACTCACAGACATTATTTTAACAGTTTTAGAAACTTCAGTGTGTTTTCTATCCAGGACCCGTTCTCCTTCCTCCTGAGCTGCAGGGAAAACCTCAAACCTGGGGGATTGAACACGAATGGAGAAATTGTTGGCCTTGTAGATGGAAATGCCTCTATAGCAGCTGTCTCATTGAAACGGCAGCAGGAAAGTGATGTTCGCACACACACACACTCTCTCATTTGTCATTATTGCTCGCCCGCTATATATATATATATATATATATATATATCTGTCAATATTTCTTCTTCACATCACTCCTTTCATTTTATCCTCCTCTTCTCTTTCCTATGTTCCCTCCTCCGCTCTGAAGATCAGCTCCGCTGTCTTTAGATACCAGCTGTAATAATAACACATTGATCTATGGAAGACAGAGCTCCACACTACCACTCTGTATTACATTGTTGAGCACCAAGGCCTACACCCTCACTTACACCCCCTTCTATAGCACTCATTCATCCCGTTGAACAGACCCTATACTTCCTTTGAAAACCAGATGTTACATAGAAATCAAGTATTTACGTAAAAAGGTCAAGGGATGCATTTGCTCTATTGTTGACATTGTTGTCAGGGCCCGCCCCAGTCTTTAAAAGTATGCACAAATTGCAGAGTATGGCTTTAAAACACAAACAGGTATTAATCCTTGTAGTCTGTCCAACATCTATAATTCACTGGTGATGTATAATTCCCTGCCTCATTTCTAAAATCAAAGGGAATAAGATTTAAAAAACTGTGGATGAGCGGAGAATGTTTCAGAAACTGACTTGGTGGTGCAGAGAATGTCAATCAGGAATATGTTGTGTTTTCATATTGATTTATTTAGTCCTAAAGTAAACATGTCGCACCACTCATTATAGCAACAGGATACAACCCTGTATACCCTCCTCACGCTAACTGTATATACTGTAGATATATTATGTAGATATGCACTTTTACAACTCCCGTGTAGCTCTGTTGGTAAGAGTGTGGTGCAAGGTTGTGGGTTCAATTCGCCTGCCACAGGAATCACATACTATACAGTACATGTGTAAAAGTATCTTTGAATAAAAGCAACTAAGAGGCATATTATTGATAGGCTACAGTCTGATCTTTAATTAAGAGTGTGCATTTTTCTCAGTGTGCAGATGAAAACACATACCATATTTCAAGTACAACTGAAATCAATAACCATGCTGTATGACTTAGCAGTGAAAGCTCATCCTACAGATCAAACCAGGTGGCAGATTAATATTTCAGAAAATCAAATCAGTGTTTCAAGTGATTCATGCAGCCCTCTTTGTAATACATGGACACTAATCCTACACTGGATGATGTCAAGGAGATGATTACTAGAAAAGCATTGTTTTCATCTGCTCTTCTCTCCGACCTCCCTCGTTCCCTCGCTCCAGGATTCTTCTGTGTTTAATGGCCCATTAACTCTCCGTCTATATCTCCCCTGACTCCTTATTCGTTCCCTCTGTTCCTGCCATCTCACTCCTCTGTTTTCAAAGGACAACGCTACACAACAAAAACAGTGGCACTTGCACTTTTGGGAGGGAAGAGAAAAGTTGTATCTATAGAGTTTTGTTGGGAAATATGCTGAAAAGAACTTTGGATTCCATAGAACATTATGCTATTGTCCATTCCACATTGTACATACAGAATGTACACAAACCATACATTGATGTACCAGAACCAGACCACACTTGTTTGCTTATCAGTTGATGAGGCAAAAGTCTAGAAATGAGAGACAACATGGACTGTAGTTGAAGCTGCTGCCAATAACTTGGCATTCTGCACTGTGCATTCCTCATTGCCCTTTTTTTGTTACTTTTTCCAACAGAGGCCTGTCCGTAACCTTGAATAAGCCTATACAGTATATAATGTTACCACAAGCCAACAGGCCTAATCCAATGAAATGCAATTCTCACCCATTGTCATTTTTGACGAGAAAGCAGACATCATCAACGGGTGATTAATGAATCTCCTATTCCATCATCAACCACAAGTCATGCACTGACATTCTATTGAGTCCTTGGTTATCATGAAAACCCATTGGCAGTGACTGATATGGACATTGAGAGAGAAGCTGAGCAGCCTCCATCATTAAATGGGAATCATTTTTTACATTCTAATCCAGAGCAATTTACAGGAGCAATTAGGGTTAAGTGACTTGCTCAAGGGCACAGTGAAAGATTTTAGACCTAGTCGGCTTGGGGATTCAAAGCAGCAACCTTTTGGTTACTGGCCAACACCCTTAACCGCCCCATTAATTGGGCATCAGCCAGGGTTATTTATGAGAGTAAACACATGCACAAATGCACGCATGCACACACAAGCGTTATTAATGAATGCCTTCTTCCCCTTAATGATGACTTGAAGAGTGCCCTTAAATAGAAACAACTAATTAGTATTAATCATCTTTTTTCTTATTTTCCGCTACCACTTTCTCCGTTCCGTCTCTCTTTAGCCGACAGCAGCAACATCTGGTAGCTGGCAATCCAAGCCCGCCTCACGTTATTGATGGGCACACACCGTGTTGTGTCATTGTTTAATTAATGACGCTGCAGTAGTGCAATACACACACATCACAAATACACACAGCAACCCCAACAGCCACAGTCGTAAAGAGAGTCTAGCATGAGGCTTGTGTATCTCCCTAGTAATTACAACTTTTTAACGTTGCCTGTGAATAGTCTGAAATCTTTCTACTGTCAAGATAAAAAAGAAATCCACCCAACCTTGAGATCTCCCACTTACATCAGACAGAGTAATAACGTTGAGTCACATTTACATGATAGTTCTCTCTGGGGGTGTATCTCAAGTTAGGATTCATTCGGCCAATTCTGTAGTTGTTAAGAGATATGTTTGAAGAGCGCCGGTGAATGAAAGATGACCTTGCTCTGCTCCATCACAAAATTACAACTTCACACAGGTGCACAGGCACACACACACACATCTTCACGTAATTACAACTACCCCACCACCACTGGTTAAATGTGTTAAGGAATAACAAAAATTCAGGAGAAAGGACCAGACTTGCCTATAACACTTAACTAGTTGCCTTGAACACAGCTCCCTAGCAACTCAACAAGCACCAGCTGCTAACCATTGCCAATCAACCTCAACGACTGTTTGCAACGCTTAACTATTTGCCTTGAACCTAATTCCTCAAACAAGCTCCAGCTGCTACTAACTGTACATTTTTTTTTGTTTGTTTGTTTGTTTTTGAACCTTTATTTAACAAGGCAAGTCAGTTAAGAACACATTTTTATTTTCAATGAAGGAACAGTGGGTTAACTGCCTTGTTCAGGGGCAGAACAACTGATTTTACCTTGTCAGCTCGGGGATTCGATCTTACTAGTCCAACGCTCTAACCACTAGGCTACCTGCCACCACTCCTGTTCTCACTCCCCTTAATCACCACTACCACCCTAGTTAATCCTGACTAAACAGTCATTCCTCCTCTCTGTTTTGTGCCACATCCTTCCTCCTCCCTTTCTTTCTGTTTCTTCTGGGCAGAGGGAGGAATTTCCTTCAGCAGCCTAACTACCACGGCCTGAAGGCGAAGCCTACCTGACATTCCAAGCCAAACCCTACAGAGTCAATCCCTCTGTATTCTTCATCTGCAGCCCTTGGCTTCATCCAATCCATTCTAATTTCCCCACGGAATCCTCACGCTCACGTCCATTCCATATCCTCAATAAATATTCTGAACCCATTTCATGTTTGGTCCTTAAACTCATGAATTACACTGTAAATGATGCTTAAAGCCTTAAAGTAGAGGTGAGCCTCCTTTCAGTGAAAGTAATAGAGTTTAAAGGTGAATAAGGCTGTGGATGGATTATATAGCGGCTACTACTTCAACCTCACATCCTTATACTACGCATGCAAGTGATTAATGTTATACAAGAGTTAGATGTAATCAAATCACCTCCATTACTGGGAAAGGATCTCTACAAATATCCTGTTTAGAGAAGATAATCAATCGGTAGGTAAACACACAAACATGGCCGCCATCATTAAGAGCATGAGTGGTGCTGAATTTTAATCTTCTCCATTTAAAAATCTATCATGAAATCAATACAAGTGTCAAAGGTCAGGGGAATTAGTTTGCCTGGAGTTAAAGTGGGTTCATTCATTACAGGAATATGTATAGAATAATAATGTGTAAACTGCTATCACTGACCAAGTCAATTGGAGTTTAGTAGGGAGATATGCTGTCCGTTACAATCATCAATATAAATCCACACCATGATTGAATACAGGTTCAGGCAACACAATATAATTATGCCAAGGAAAATGATGATTTAATCATAGATACTGAGTAAGGTAATGTTACTAGCTGATTGAGGGGGAAGTATATTTTACGAAACCATGAAAACTGGTATGGATTGAATGCTGCATATGATAACTTTTACATTTGTGCCAGAACACTGCTTCAGAGATACAGGTTTATTTGTCAAATGTAATAAATAGAATGGATATCTTACTCACCAGAACATTTAAAATAAAAACAAAAAAAAAGCTGTTTACCTCATTTAGGAGAAATTGGATTTCCTGTTGTTAAAATATTATATAGCTGCAATAAAATGTTTAATTATCATTTTAAAAAATATTGTTTTAGAAGATACTTACAAAATAAGGAATCTTAGCCTCACGTTTGCCAAATAGAGACAAAGACATGTTAGCCTTGAACATGATTCACACTAAAGGAAACTATGAATCCAGTCTTTCAGATGATTAGCTTTAGTCAGGTATGCACTGATGCTTACTGTATAGATAGTGCTATGGTGTATTCCGCTATTCTGCTCTGTATGAGGGAGACAGTTACTGTCGGTCATACCATGTTATGCTTTTGAGCTTTTGTCTATGTTTTGTGATCTGTTCAATTATTTGAAAGATTTTGTTACATCGTTAAAAGTAATGGAATGTTTAAAGGCAGGGACACTCTTTGGTGTTGTTATATTGCCACCAGGAGATAGACAGAGAGTAGGTTACACATGAATGACACAGTCACAGTATCACTGTGTTTATCCCATATCATACTGCAGGCATGGTGTTAAATTGGTTGACTCCATTAGATTTGATTGAACAACATGCAGTGTCAAACGACCCCTAGTGTTGGTGATGATAACTGTAGTGTAATTTTGTACTCTAATTAGTGTAAGAAACATCATAACTCCGCCCACCAATTTTATTTGTTGCCTTCAATATTTCCTTTCTCATTAACACAATTACAGAAGGCAGCACTAGCACTTTGCAGCAAGGTGAGTTTCAAACAAACGTGTCTCTTAATTTAGTGCTCTTCCTATTAAAATGTACTTCCTATTTGATTGTAGTTCATTTAATATGATTGTGATAAGGTTCCAGGATTACATTTTTTGAATGTTTATTGTATTTGAAAATCGCTAGCTAGCCTAGCTTTTACAGTTAGCTAGCTAGCTTGCAATATTTTGGGGGGAGCTTTCTAGACCTGTGATGTCTGTGAGGGAAATTATTAGCTAGTCAAGCTAGTGAGCTAATGCGTCTTAAATTTATTTAGTAATTTATTTTGAGTTCAAAATCAAAATATATTTTGTATTTGAGATTCTTCAAAGTAGCCACCTTTTGCCTTGATGACAGCTTTGCACACTCTTGGCATTCTCTCATCAGTTTCATTCACAACTAACAGGTGTGCGTGTTGGTGAATTTAGCCAGCTACCGCCTTGCTTTAGGCATTGCCACCACGTGCAGAGCGCTTTATCTAGTGCAGCTTGCTGCTGACGACTACCTACGGGTTTCTATGCTTTGTTGGCCAAGTTAGCTAACTAGTCAACAATACCTCATGCTAATGCCATTGTTTGTTCTTTAAATTCCAGCTCTTTTAATGTGGCGGACTAATCTGATCAAGGTGAGTCATTATAGACAACTTGCATAATAGCATTGGCTAGTTAATTTAACCTTCCTGTTGTGTTCTGGTCGAATTGGACCGATTCACATGTTTTCTCTCTGAAAAATGTAGTTCATTTAATATGATTGTGATAAGGTTCCATGACTTTGTCCACACAGGGCATCGCATCTGAACACACAAAATACATTGTGATGATTTTCATTACATTTTGGGAGTTTTATTTAACTTTTGTACACCTGTGGTGTTCCCGGTCAAAAATGACCGGTCATTAGAAATGAATGGGTGAGACTACAATTAGTGTATAAAATTGAGTTCAGGCACATGCCCATTCATCAGATGGACACACTTCCTCTCTCAGACACCCACATGCATGTATGTTTGAGCACACTCACACACCTCACTCCCCTTCTTGGCTTCTATGGCAACCCCCACGGGAACCTTTCCCAAATAGAATCTTTCCCCCATGGGAACCACACCTGTTGGCATTCTCACAAACAATCACAACATTGTTTCAATAATATACAGATCTGTAATAAATAGCACAATATGTTTCATCTGAGTATTTATTATAGTCAAAATAATCCACACATTATGCTTTTTTACTCAAAAACTAGTTGTATGAGCTCAGGTCAATGAGGCCTACAGGCCATAAATAGCAAATAGAAGTTCAAAACTTGCAATGTTCACAAGAACTTAAGTTGATAAAAAAGATCTAACACAACATTAGGTGATAATATATGGATTATTATGGATTTATAAACAGCTATAGTGGGGAAGTCAATTTGGACCTGGAACACAGAATTAATTAACATGAAATGAACACAACAGGAGGGTTAATTATTTCTGCAATAATTTCAAGTCTGTGACTGTCTTGCTAGCCTAGCTAGCTAATGCAATCAGGTGAGTTTTCCCATGTGGCCATTTTCTTGAATTTCAGTTTATCTGGCAGTCTTTCTTGAAGGTAATTTGTCTGCTAAATCCTGTTGGTTCATTTTAGTTGGCTGTTCATTTCCAATGTTAACTAATAATTCATTTGTTGGCAGTGGCAAAGTGTACATGCAGGTGTTTCCCATTTCAGATTGCTTGCGTTTCATCGTTCATTCAACAACAGTAAGCAAAGACTTTGGTGGTGAACTCATGGTGTTTTGATTGCACGGGGTGTTGGAACTGTTTGAAGAGAATACCTGCAACGTTAGCTAGCGACAAGAGGAAACCGTAGGAAATCAATTGGTTGGAAACACAGCTATGTCCCATTAGATTGGTTTTCTTTCTAACATGCTAATTTGAGCCCTGTGCAGAGGAAAAAAGACTATGCTCGTCTCCTGTTCGCCTGACCAGCCCCTCATAATCGAATTACTGTATTGCTCCGGGTTGGCAGCTCTCCACTGCCTTCGTTGACAACACCGATGGGTGAGGGGAAACGCAAGAACATGTGTGTTGTTGCGGTAGTTTAGTGCGTGTTGCTGCGTGGATGGAAACAGACATTGGTAGAGCTGTTCTGCCTTCCTTCATAGAAAGTTGTGTTAGCTCGGCAACAAATCTTAAAGTCTATGTTAATTAATCCGTTCTTAATCCGTCCACTTTCTATAGCCATAGGTCTACACTAGGGTGCTAATGATGTGGTAATAGCCTGACATCATGGTATACCTAGGCTAACTCCCAGAAGGAGGTTTGATGGATTCTGCAAGGGATGGAGTTTTGAAACAAGGTCACAAACAGTGCCTTCGGAAAGAATTCAAAATCCTTGACTTTTTCCAAATTTTGTTACGTTACAGCCTTATTCTAAAATGTATTTTTATTTTGTTAGTCCTTTTTCTCCCCAAATTTGTGGTATCCAATTGGTAGTTACAGTCTTGTCCCATCGTTGCAACTCGAGAGAGGCGAAGGTCGAGAGCCGCGGGTCCTCCAAAACACAACCCAGCTGAGCCGCACCGCTTCTTGACACAATGCCTGCTTAACCCAGAAGCCAGCCGCACCAATGTGTCGGAAGAAACACTGTACACCTGGCAACCGTGCATTGCACCCGACCCGCCACAGGAGTAGCTAGAGCACGATGGGACAAGAACGTCCCTGCCAGCCAAACCCTACCCATACCCGGACAACGCTGGGCAGTTTTTGCACCGCCCCATGGGACTCCCGGTCGCGGTCGGCTGCGATAGAGCCCGGACTCGAACCAGGATCTCTTGTGGCACAGCTAAACCACTGCGCCACTCGGGAGGCCATTCTAAAAATCCTCAGCAATCTACACACAATACCCCATAATGACAAAGCCAAAACAGGTTTAATAAATTTTAGCAAATGTATAAAATGTAAATACAGAAATACCTTATTTACATAAGTATTCAGACCCTTTGCTATGAGACTCAAAATTGAGCTCAGGTCCATCCTGTTTCCATTGATCATCCTTGAGTTGTTTCTGCAAATTGATTGGAGTCCACCTGTGGTAAACTCAATTTATTGTACATGATTTGGAAAGGCACACATATGTCCATATAAGGTCCCACAGTTGACAGTGCATGTCAGAGCAAAAAACAAGCCATGAGGTCGAAGGAATTGTCCATTGAGCACCCAAAACAGTTTTGTGCCGTGGCACAGATCTGGGGAATGGTACTAAAACAATTCTGCAGCATTGAAGGTCCCCAAGAACACAGTGGCCTCCATCATTCTTAAATGAAAGAAGTTTGGAACCACGAAGACTCTTTCTAGAGCTGGCCACCCGGCCAAACTGAGCAATTGGGGAGAAGGGCCTTGGTCAGGGAGGTGACCAAGAACCCGATGGTAACTCTGAACGAGCTCTAGAGATTCTCTGTGGAGCTATGAGAACCTGCTATAAAAGGGTTGGGCAATTCCAGTCTTCGAGGACCTGATTGGTGTCACAGTTTTGCCCCAGCTAACACACCTGACTCCAATAATCAATCTTCAGTTTAGAATGCAATTTGATTAATCTGCTGTGTTTGCTAGGGATAGAGAAAAATTGTGACACCAATGAAGCCCTAGAGGACTGGAGTTTCCCACCCCTGTGCTAGAAGGACAACCATCTCTGCAGCACTCCATCAATCAGCCCTTTATGGTAATTGGCCAGACGGAAGCCACTCCTCAGTAAAAGGCATATGACAGCTCACTTGGAGTTTGCCAAAAGGCACTTAAAGACTCTCAGACCATGAGAAACAAGATTATCTGGTCTGATGACACCAAGATTGAACTCTTCAGCCTGGAGAAAACCTAGCACCATCCCTACGGTGAAGCATGGATAATGGCAGAATAATGCTGTGAGAATGTTTTTCAGTGGCAGGGACTGGGAGACTAGTCAGGATCGAGGGGAAAGGTTAACGGAGAAAAGTACAGAGATCCTTGATGAAAACCTGCTCCAGAGCACTCAGCACCTCAGACTGGACAACGACCCTAAGCACACAGCCAAGACAATGCAGGAGTGGCTTCAGGACAAGTCTCTGAATGTCCTTGAGTGGCCCAACCAGAGTCTGGGCTTGAACCCAATCAAACATCTCTGTAGAGACCTGAAAATAGCTGTGTAGCGACGCTCCCCATCCAACCTGACAGAGCTTGAGAGGATCTGCAGAGAAGAATGGGAGTAACTCCCCAAATATAGGTGTGCCAAGCTTGTAGCGTCATACCCAAGAATACTTGAGGCTGTAATTGCTGCCGAAGGTGCTTCAACAAAGTACTGAAATAAGGATCTGACTACTTATGTAAATGTGATATTTCCGTTTTTTCCCCAAAAACTGTTTTTGCTTTGTCATTATGGGGTATTGTGTGTAGATTGATGAGGGAAAAACGATAAGGCTGTCAACTAACAACATGTGGAAAAATTCAAGGGGTCTGAATATTTTCTGAAGGCACTGTATATGTACCCTCATTGCTGCTTAATTTGAAATGGGTTGTTTTAGACTATTTGAGTTACTTTCTTGTAAATTGTATTAGTTTACAGTACTGAACTAATTTGTCTGTTTCAGTTAAGTTGGTGGAAGGCCAATTTGTGAATCACAAGGTAGGCCAATTGTGAGTCACAAATCAGTATTTGAATATTGTTGTGCTGTAGAGTTCATCTCATACAGTTATGGTTATGGATTATATGTTCATGGTACCATATCTTCAAAATCATATCAACAGAACTTGACTTATTCTTTCCCTCTCCCCAGATCCAACAAAGCTGATCAAAGTGAAGTTGAAGGGTGAACAAAAATATGTCAAACTCACTGACCCTGAGGCTGAGTGACTTCTTGAATGAAGGTAATCTTTTAAATTGGCCATTAAAATGGAATTGTGTTGTACCGCTGTAGTTGCAAAATATTCATTTCTCACTTAAAAGGGGATGTTTTTGCCAATATAGTTCCATATCATTATGTGAGTCACAGCCATCCTAATGTTGATGTTAAAGGTAAACTTCACCCATTTGAATTTTGGGTGGCCTTATTTTTCACTTATATATTATTTCCACTGTGCCATTAATCCATGTTTGAAAGATGCAACCTAAGTATGCAAATAGTTAGTTATAGGACAGTGGGAACAAAATATGCAATATTAGTGGGTTTGGAGTGTTTTATAGAAATGTTTATAATGCATTCTATCAATGGAAAGTGATGATTTAGTAAAAGTGACAACCAATTTTCAGAAATACAATATCAAAAAAACTATTTGGGTAATCAACTACAAGCACAGAAAGGGGAAAGTAAAACATGTAAAAATGTGTTAACTTCCCCTTTAAAACTACTTAGGGAGAAACAGGGCGCTAGCGGGCCGTTCCCGACATTACCCGGTGAAATGTAAGCGCCAAATTCAAAATCCAAAAGTTGAATTATTAAACATTCATCAAAATACAAGTGTTGCATAGTCATCAAAAGCTCTGATTATTGGCAATATCACAGCGTTGTCAGATTTCAAAAAGGCTTTACGGCAAAAGCACAACATTTGATTGTTTGAGGATAGCACCTCTAACATTTATGCAGTAGCATAAATTCATAACCAGCGCGGGTCACACAAAACCCATATAAGAGCTAAAATAAATCACTTACCTTTCAAAGAACTTCTGCTGAGGGCATTCCAAGTGTCCAACGAAGACATCCAATGGTTCTTTTGTTAGAAAAAGTCATTTATTATATCCATAAATCTCTGTTTGGTTGGCGCGTTATGTTCAGAAAATCCACCAGTGAGTCGCCCATTGAACTGTGAAGAGAACGTGTTCAAATTATACCTATCAACTTTCAAATCAAATCAAATCAAATTTTATTTGTCACATACACATGGTTAGCAGATGTTAATGCGAGTGTAGCGAAATGCTTGTGCTTCTAGTTCCGACCATGCAGTAGTATCTAACAAGTAATCTAACAAATTCACAACAACTACCTTATACACACAAGAGTAAAGGAATGAATACGAGTATGTACATATAAATATATGGATGAGCGATGGCTGACCGGCATAGGCAAGATGCAGTAGATGGTATGGAGTACAGTATATACACATATATATGAGATGAGTAATGTAGGATATGTAAACATTATATAAATGGCATTGTTTAAAGTGGCTAGTGATACATTATTTCATCCAATTATAATTATTAAAGTGGCTAGAGATTTGGGTCGATGACCGAACGGCATAGGCAAGATACAGTAGATGGTTTAGAGTACAGTGTATACATTTGATATGAGTATGTCGGATACGTAAACATTATATACAAAATTGTTTAAAGTGGCTAGTGATACATTTGTTACATCCAATTCCTATGTATAAAGTGGCTAGAGATTTAAGTCAGTATGTTGGCAGCAGCCACTCAATGTTAGTGATGGCTGTTTAACAGTCTGATGGCCTTGAGGTAGAAGCTGTTTTTCAGTCTCTCGGTCCCAGCTTTGATGCACCTGTACTGACCTCGCCTTCTGGATGATAGCGGGGTGAACAGGCAGTGGCTCGGGTGGTTGTTGTCCTTGATGATCTTTTTGGCCTTTCTGTGACATCGGGTGGTGTAGGTGTCCTGGAGGGCAGGTAGTTTAACCCCGGTGATGCGTTGTGCAGTCCTCACTACCCTCTGGAGAGCCTTACGGTTGTGGGCGGAGCAGTTGCCGTACCAGGCGGTGATACAGCCCGACAGGATGCTCTCGATTGTGCATCTGTAAAAGTTTGTGAGTGATTTTGGTGACAAGCCAAATTTCTTCAGCCTCCTGAGGTTTGTCCAAACAAATCAAACATAATTTTTTATGTATCCTTAGGTATAAGAGCGCGCAAGACCGTGAACGCGCATGTCATTCTATTGAATTCCGGGGTCCACGTCTAAATTTTTCTTCTATTGGCTTCTAATTCAACCTAAGGTCATGAAACCCTGTCTAAAGACTGTTGACATCCAGTGGAAGCCATAGGTACTGCAGTCTAGGTCCTATATAACGTTGAATACAATAGGCAGCCAGGAGAAAAAGGTCATCTACAAAAAAAACTGCAAATCCGGATGGATTTTCCTCTGGCTTTCGCCTGCTATATCCGTTCTGTTATACTCACAGACATTATTTTAACGGTTGTAGAAACGTCAGATTGTTTCCTATCCAATAGTACTAATTATGTGCATATCCTAGTTTCTGGGCCTGAGTGGCAGGTATTTTACTTTGGGCAAGCCAGACTCTCCAAAACCGACACCTCGGCTGATGATGCCTAAAGAGTTCACTGACGGTAAAACAACAATTTCCCCTTGGGGATGAATCAAATATCTAATGCAAACATTTCAGTTTTGCTATAGGATCGCCTTTAAACTCTAACTCACATAGTAATGATTTTTTTTTACAATGTATCCGGCAAGGGTGGTTCTGGTTTTTGTTTGATCGTTTTCTTTTCATCGTTAATCCATAACATACTGAAGAAATCTTGTGGTGATCTTGTCATCAAGGAATACTCTCGAACCAAAGAGCTGACTGATGGCACCAGATGAAAGATGATTAATATTCTCACAGCAGAGATGACAGACTCACAGGTAACAACTAAACTAGGCATGCAAGAAAGTCGTCTGTATCTAGGCTGTACTTCAGATTAACAGATTAATGTTGCAACAGGGGACTTCATTGCAAATGGATTAATAAAGTACTCTTCTTGTCAGGACATCACCACCACACCATGTGAGGGAGACGTATCCTCAAGGAATTGTTCACTTGCCTCAAGGACCCCTACAAAACCAAAGGATGTGTGAGTATTAATTAATAGGCCACATTTTGCATTAATTTGGGTTTTGGATTGCATGTTACACAACTTGCAATTGTTGTCTAATTAGGAGTGCTATTGTATGGGAGCAAAGTGTTGCTGTGACTTTTCCTTTGTGTTTAGATGAGTGAATGCGTTCTCCTTTTCTTCAAGGAACATAATTTTTTACCCTCAAACTGGAAATGGGGACTTGTCCTGGAAAATCAAAACCGTCCAGAGGATTTCAGCTTTATCTGAGAAACGACCACCTAGCCAGTTATTCAGCGGTGGCCCAACAGCTGAGAGAGAGACTTCATCCCGTCCAGAGATTACCCTGAGTGGTGAACAGTGCAGGGAGGCTTTTTCCCTCGTGAAGCATTCTTCTGATGATTTCACCATCAACCATAAGATGAAGATGACATTTAACTACAGATGGAAGATGACTCATGACCTAAGTAAAAGCTGCAAGTTGCTGACTAAATCCCCACGGTTCATGGATATGAAAGGCCTGTTAAGCTCTTGAAATTCAACATTTCAAAATAGTTATACATAGATTTGTTTTATCTTTAGTTCAAGTAGCAATGTTATGTAGTTACAGTAGACTTGACTGTATTTACATTAGACTTGTTATGTAGTTACAGTAGACATGATTCGTTTGGACCAGTTGACATAGCCAACCAAGGCTGTTGTCAACCTCTCAAGTGTTTGAGTATATGTGGAATGTTGGCAAATAATCTTGCTTGCATAAAAAACAATGTTTTGTTCTGTCTGTATGTTCCATTTAAAATGTTGCAGATTGAACAGGATTTTGTGACTATTTGAAGAGACCACTTCAGCTAGGTTTTTGGACCAACTGCATTCAATCAAAATATATAACTGAGCAAAGCAAAGGCCTTGCCTTCACAGATGAACTTCGGGAGCTAATCCAGGCAGCAGAATGTGCTGTCAATGAAGAGGAAACTGACACAGATACTGCATGTAAAATTAGCATAATCTGAGAACAGCATCACCTTATCGGCATCCTCCCTTGAATCCAAAAATGGAGAGTTTCATTAATTTGGCTGTTTCCTAACTATTGTGCTACTGTATTGCTTTTTAGCTCAGTATCTTTCTGTGTTTAGTACGGGACAGTGACCTCTCCTCCATCCTCCTCTTGCTCCATTTGATTCTCTCTTCATCACAAGGCCGCAAAAGACCAGGCAAGGTGTCTGCCTCTCAAACTAAGAAGCATCTCGTCATATTCAAAAAGGCTTGCATTGGTCTCCTTATCTGAGTAACTAGTGTCATGGTTTATTGAATCCAAACCACTATACTATTGGTGAATTTGAAATAATGTTTGTTTCTTTTGTTGTTTTTGTCTTCAGGCAGGAACCAGTATCCAGGAACACCTTGATGCCATTGCCCAAAGCAGTCAACTGTACCTTCTTGCTGTCAGGACCAAGATGATCAGCATCCATAGTCACTTCGTCATGCTGGACAAGCAAGCTCTGCCATTCAACTCTACAAGGACTCTTGGTACCTTCGATGAGCTCTTCAAGACACACTTTGTGTTTGGGATCTCTTACAATCTGATGCTGCACAGTATGTACACCATCATATAGACAACTGTACAAGATAGATATTGGGAAGGTTAAGAAGAGTCCACGTGTTGCAGAGCTTACAGCTATGTTCCTACACTAAAGCAGAAATATTGACTTCAAGTATGATTTTTTTTGTTTGTCATGCTAGTCATGGGAGTATAAACGTGTGAGGCAGCTCAAGTTGATTCATGGACTTGCCCTGGTAAAACACTGAAGCTGAAATGTGGTCAAACAGATTGTTGTCATGTATTTGTTACTTTTTCAGGCTTAAGGAAACATTTAAGCATGGTACACGAAGGACAAAATAATGTTATATTAAACACTGACATGGATGCAGATGTTGATAGTCAGCCACGTGATTTTGAAGTCATGACTACAACTTCTTATGTCTTGCCAATATCCAACAAGAACACCCTTGCTTTGTGTGCGTCAGTTATTGCACAATTGCAGACTGCGGTCAAACAACTGTAATTAGTTTTGTATCTTCCATGAAAGAAGCAATTATTGAGATGCAGGGTCAAGCTAATGAGACAGCTCTTAAATGTATATCTTCGCAGGACACAGAAATGCTGGGCAAAATACAGCAGTCTTTTCAGGATATTGAAAACCCTTTCACTTCATTGAAATGGGGAACTGTTAACCCAGTGTAGAAAGGAGTTAGATTTGATAATAGAAGAAACAAAACAACTGGAACTTATTATCAAGTAGTCGTAACTGACAAGTTTGCTTACGTTCCAATTCTTCAGACGTCGCAGTACATTTTTAAGAACCCAAACCTTAGTGATATTGGTATTTTTGGTATTTTATTGGGATCCCCATTAGCTGTTGCAAAAGCAGCAGCTACTCTTCCTTTGGTCCACACAAAACATTAAACATAATACAGAACATCAATAGACAAGAACAGCTCAAGGACAGAACTACATAAAAAAAAAAAGTCACACGTAGCCTACATATTAATGCATACACACAAACTATCTAGGTCAAATAGGGGAGAGGCGTTGTGCCATGAGGTGTTGCTTTATCCTTTTCATGAAACCAGGTTTGCTGTTTATTTGAGATAATATGAGATGGAAGGACGTTCCATGCAATAAGGGCTTTATATAATACCGTACGCTTTCTTGAATTTGTTCTGGATTTAGGGACTGTGAAAAGACCCTTGGTGGCATGTCTGGTGGGAAAATTATGTGTCCGAGCTGTGTGTAAGTTGACTACGCAAACAATTTGGGATTTTCAACACACTAATGATTCTTATAAAAAGAGGTGATGCAGTCAGTCTCTTCTCAACTCTTAGCCAAGAGAGACTGGCATGCATAGTATTTATATTAGCCCTCTGATTACAATGAAGAGCAGAATGTGCCTCTCTGTTCTGGGCCAGCTGCGGTTTAACTATGTCTTTCCTTGCAGCACTGGACCACACGGCTGGACAATAATCAAGATTAGACAAAACTAGAGCCAGCAGAACTTGCTTTTTGGAGTGTGGTGTCAAAAAAGCAGAGCATTTCTTTATTATGGCCAGACCTCTCCCCAGCTTTACAACCATTGAATCTATATGTTTTGACCATGACAGTTTACAATCTAAAGTAACGCCAAGTAATTTAGTCTCCTCAACTTGTTCAACAGCTGCACCATCCATTACTAGATTCAGCTGAGGTCTAGAACTTAAGGAATGATTTGTACCAAATACAATTCTCTTAGTTTTAGAGATGTTCAGGACCAGTTTATTACTGGCCACCCATTCCAAAGCAGACTGCAACTATTTGTGAAGGGTTTCAGTGACTTCATTAGCTGTGGTTGCTGATGCGTATTTGGTTGAATCATCAGCATACATGGACACACATGCTGTGTTTAATGCCAGTCGCAGGTCAATGGTAAAAATAGAAAAGACAACAGGGTCTAGAGAGCTGCCCTGCGGCACACCACACTTTACATGTTTGACATTAGAGAAACTTCCATTAAAGAAACCCTTTGAGTTATATTAGAAAGATTGACATATCGTGGATTCAGAGGTTGAAAAGCCATAACACATACGTTTTTTCAACAACAGGTTATGGTCAATAATATCAAAGGCTGCACAGAAATCTAACAGTACAGCTCCCACAATCTTCTTATTATCAATGTATTTCAACCAATCATCAGTCATTTGTGTCAGTGCAGTACATGTTGAGTGTCCTTCTCAATAAGCATGCCGAAAGTCTGTTGTTAATTTGTTTACAGAGAAATAGCATTGTATTTGGTCAAACACAATTTCTTCCAACAGTTTGCTAAGAGCTGGCAGCAAGCTTTTAGATTTGCTGTTAGAAGCAGTAAAGGCCGCTTTACCACTCTTGGGTAGCGGAATTACTTTGGCTTCCCACCAGGTCTGAGGGCAAAGACTTTCCTCTAGGCTCAGATAAAAAATATGACAGATAGGAGTGGCTATAGAGTCAGCCAACAATGGTTTTGTGATGAAAGATGGAGTTGATTTGATGAAAGATGGAGTTGAATTTGTCTTTCTGTCCATAGTTTATTTTAAATTTCTCAATTTTTTTTCTCCATAATTGATCTTGGCTTCATAATACAGTTTCTTCTTTTTGTTGAGTTTAGTCACATAATTTCTCAACTTGCAGTAAGTAAGCCAGTCAGATGTGCAGCCAGACTTATTATCCACTCCTTTTTCCCCTTCTCTTTCAACCATACAGTTTTTCAATTCCTCATCAATTCATGGAGCCTTATCAGTTCTAACAGTCAGTTTCTTAACAGGTGCATGTTTATCAATAATTCATAAATTCATCAAGTGCAGCATCTGGATGCTCCTCATTAATCACATCAGACCAACACATATTTTTAACATCATCCACATAAATCTCTTATACACTATTTTAGGCCCAGCTGTTGGAACTTTGGCTTTCCTGGATATAGCCACTATATTGTGATCACTGCATCCAATGGGTACGGATACAACTTTAGAACAAGGTTCTACAGTATTAGTAAAAATTTGATCGATACATGTGGATGATCTTGTTCCTGTAGTGTTTATAAACACCCTGGTAGGTTGATAAATTACCTGAACCAGATTACAGGCACTGTTTACAGTAAGAATCTTTTTCTTGAGCGGACAGCTTGATGAAAGTAGACCACTCAGTATCACATACACTATCAAGAATTTCACACATATTATTTAGATACTGACTGTTAACACTTGGTGGCCTATAGCAACACCCAAAAGAAAAGGCTTTAGATGTGCCAAGGGAACCTGAAACCACAACACTTCAATAACACTTGACATAAGATATTCTCTAAGCATGACAGGGATATGGCTCTGAATATATACAGCAACACCTCCCCCATAAGCATTTCTGTATCTTCTATAGATCTTATATCCTTGTATTGCTACTGCTGTATCATCAAATGAATTATCTAAGTGAGTCTCAGAAATGGCTTGTATATGAATTTTATCTGATGTTAGCAAGTTATTGATTTCATGAACCTTATTTCTAAGGTTACACATATTAATATGGGCTATTTTCAGCCCTTTCCTGGGTAGCTGATCAGAGATAGACATAATACTGAAAATATCAAACAAAGCAATATAAAAATGTATACTGTACAGTCGTAGCCAAAAGTTTTGAGAAGGACACAAATATTAATTTTCACAAAGTCTGCTGCCTCAGTTTGTATGATGGCAATTTGCATATACTCCAGAATGTCATGAAGAGTGATCAGTAATTGCAATTAATTGCAAAGTCCCTCTTTGCCATGCAAATGAACTGAATACCCCCAAAACATTTCCACTGCATTTCAGCCGTGCCACAAAAGGACCAGCTTAAATCATGTCAGTGATTCTCTCGTTAACACAGGTGTGAGTGTTGACAAGGACAAGGCTGGAGATCACTCTGTCATGCTGATTGAGTTCAAATAACAGACTGGAAGCTTCAAAAGGAGGGTGGTGCTTGGAATCATTGTTCTTCCTCGGTCAAACATGGTTACCTGCAAGGAAACACGTGCCGTCATCATTGCTTTGCACAAAAAGGGCTTCACAGGCAAGGATATTGCTGCCAGTAAGATTGCACCTAAATCAACCATTTATCGGATCATCAAGAACTTCAAGGAGAGCGGTTCAATTGTTGTGAAGAAAGCTTCAGGGCGCCCAAGAAAGTCCAGCAAGCACCAGGTCTGTCTCCTAAAGTTGATGCAGCTGCGGAATCGGGGAACCACCAGTACAGAGCTTGCTCAGGAATGGCAGCAGGCAGGTGTGAGTGCATCTGCACGCACAGTGAGGAGAAGACTTTTGGAGGATGGCCTGGTGTCAAGAAGGGCAGCAAAGTAGCCACTTCTCTCCAGGAAAAACATCAGGGACAGACTGATATTCTTCAAACGGTACAGGGATTGGACTGCTGAGGACTGGGGTAAAGTCATTTTCTCTGATGAATCCTCTTTCCGATTGATTGGGGCATCCGGAAAAAAGCTTGTCCGGAGAAGACAAGGTGAGTGCTACCATCAGTCCTGTGTCATGCCAACAGTAAAGCATACTGAGACCATTCATGTGTGGGGTTGCTTCTCAGCCAAGGGAGTGGGCTCACTCACAATTTTGCATAAGAACACAGACATGAATAAAGAATGGTACCAACACATCCTCCAAGAGCAACTTTTCCCAACCATCCAGGAACAGTTTTGTGACGAACAATGCCTTTTCCAGCATGATGGAGCACCTTGCCATAAGGCAAAAGTGATAACTAAGTGGCCTGGGGAACAAAACATTGATATTTTGGGTCCATGGCCAGGAAACTTCCCAGACCTTAATCCCATTGAGAACTTGTGGTCAATCCTCAAGAGGCGGTGGACAAACAAAAACCCACAAATTCTGACAAACTCCAAGCATTGATTATGCAAGAATGGGCTGCCATCAGTCAGGATGTGGCCCAGAAGTTAATTGACAGCATGCCAGGGCAGATTGCAGAAGGTCTTGAAAAAGAAGGGTCAACACTGCAAATATTGACTTTTTCCATGAACTTCATGTAATTGTCAATAAAAGCCTTTGACACTTGTGAAATGCTTGTAGCTATACAAAAATATCTAAAGACATTGAAGCAGCAAACTTTGTGGAAGTTAATATTTGTGTCATTCTCAAAACCTTTGGCCCCGACTGTACATTCAGCAGTCCATTAATCAATTGGTATCTGTGTGCTGCTGGGTGTAAGCTACAAACCCATAGACTTGGCTCTCTCATCCCTTCCAGGCTTCTGGGAGGGAGGGTGGACATATGTTCAAGTCGATGTTTTATTACTCTGAGCTTTCAGCACACTGGCTTGTGATTGTACTAACATTCATTTCTAATTACTATGACTATGCCTAATTGGCATACTTTAGGCTCCACTTGCTTTGTCAGCTGTAACTTAAAAGGAATTAACCATGTGGCCAAGCGTAGCCGAGTGTATGCTCATCTTAAGTCTTTAAGTCCATCCTGTGATCTTGATAAACTAAAGAGAGGATGGGTCGACCAAATATTTCACTCCAAAGTTGGTGCAAAGGCCAGAGGGGCAGCCATCCTGATCATAAAAGGCACCATGTTTGTCTCCTCCAAAGTAATTTCAGATACTAATGGCAGATATGTTATAGAGATGGGGAAATTGTTTAGCACACAAGTTGTTCTGGCTAACCTCTATAGTCCTAATTGGCACGATGCTAAATTTTTCTCTGACCTCATTGCAACACTTTCCGAGATTACTGGGCGGAGATTTCAATTGTCTATTATGTACAAGTCTAGACAGTTCCAGACCAAGTATGTAATTTCAAAATCAGGCGCAGTAATCTATTCACTTCTAAAATCCTGTAATTTGTCTGATCCATGGAAGAGGAGCAATCCCACTGCTAAACAGTACTCCTTTTTTTCTCCAGTCCACCACTCATACTCTAGGATTGACTTTTTCCTGCTGGACAATCAAATTTTTCCTTTTGTAACTCATAGCCAATATCACAGCATCATTATCTCAGACCATTGCGCTGTCCAGCTAGATATCCGCTTTTTGGACAGTACTGCGTCACAATGCCCGTGGTGACTTGACCCACTACTACTATACTGTAGTGCCTTTAAAAAATATGTATTTTTACAGATCAACTGACGTGTCTCTTATTCTACTGTGTGGGAGTCGTTAAAAGCATATCCAAGGTGCCAAATTATTTCATACACAGCGTATGACAACAAACAGTGCACTAAACGCTTATCGGTGCTATCTCAACTCATTCTAGATATGGACAACAGATATGCCTCTTCTCCGACTCCTGAACTCTAGAAAGGGAGACTGCTACACCAATCGGAATTTGACAATCTTTCCACTAATTAAACGGAGCAGCTTCTGTTTAAGTCGAGGCAGCCATTTTATGAACACTGAGAGAAAGCTGGCAAGTTGTTATCTCAGTTTCGACAATCCGCTGCTAGCAGCACCATACCTGAAATCTGTGTTGCAGCTGATTTAACTTCTACCAATCCCAAATAAATCAACAATCAATTTAAGCAATTCTTCTCTGCTCTTTACTTGCCAGAGGCTCTTCCTGACACATCTCATATGCATGCATTTCTAGACAATCTGGACATCCAATCTGGACATTTCATAACGTGGTCGTCTCTTCCCATTTCATTAGCAGATCACATTAATTCTGTTAAGATGACTCTACTACCTAGGTTTTTGTACTTATTCCAAATGATTCCCATTTTTTTGCCAATGTCGATGTTCAAACAACTGGACAGTTACAATTCCTTTATGCAGTGGGTTAAAGAGGTGATGTCATCTCTGCCTCTGGAGACTTAACCTGGTCCCCATTAATACAATACGTGGAGAGCCTGTCTTTTACTTATTGTGACTTGCATATTTTGGTAAGCAGTCATGTCAGTTCTAGTGGCCATATATTGTGCTGATAAGATTCAACTATAATTATGATATCGATTTTTTTCAATTGTGTGAAAAAATGGTGTTTATTTCTATTACTGTATATGTTTCTGTCCTATTTAAATTAGTTTACTTTTCTATGATATCCTTGTATGATGGGAGGGATGGGAGGATGGATGGGGGAATGAGGGGTTGTACTGTTTTTCTGTTCATATATCTGAAAATCTTATAAATATAATAAATAAAAAAAAGAATAGTCATTTAACTATGGCTACACAGAGGGATGGATTTGTCCACCTGCAGTCAAATTGGATGATGAAAGCAATGGTTTGGGCCTAAATGCTATCCAATCTTGGTGTCTTCGCCACAAAATGCCTTTATTTGGTGATCTGGTTCAGAATGATGATAAATACTGGCAAATGCTACTGTTAGTACTACAGACCGTGAATATTGTGTTTTCTTCAGTATTATTAACCGAGGGTATGACTATCTGTAACACTTAATTGCTGAGCATCATAGGCATCATTTCATGATACATTATCCTTGGTGTATAAGGAATATTGGGCCGATTTTTCACACATGGTCTATACGTTAAGAAGGGAAACACAACTTTTTTAAAACACAGCCAGAGTTGAAAAAATATCACCATTACACTAGTCAAAAATCACCAACATCACATGGCATATAAATGGGAATCTTCAGCCAGGACAAATTAACCATAGGTCCAGGGACGATGGAACAGATCAATGACAAGAAAGAAGGTCCTGAGATTGCTATTAGATTGAATGTCTCAGGGCACACAAATGTTCTCCTAGTGAAATGGTTAAAGCACCAAGGTGCTAACTATCGCCATTGTTTTACAAAATCAAGGACATTGTTCTGAAAGATTAACAAGTTCTATTGGTTGGCTCACTCCGTAAGTCTTTGTTTTGAAGACCATTCCCATGTGTTTAAAGTCTTATTGAAGCGAGGTGGGCTGTCTAATGTATTTAATCTCAATGACATTATGTAATACAAACCATTTGATTTACAAATGGCTTATGGATCAAATTGTTTTTGGTAGGTGGTTCTATACTGTCACCTATTGCAACTTTGAGTAGGTTGGTTTATTGATGTAAACATGGTGTACAGTACATTTTGTTGTTGAACTAAAGATGTCAAACTCGAATGCAACTTCGATTTCTTTGATTTATTCATCAGTGTCTTACCTTGCTTATTGTTTGATATTAAACCATGTCCTGTGCTAGTTTAAAAAAATATATTGTAGAAATGAAAACATGTTTAGTTCATAAAGTAACTGCCCGGTATTTAGGGATTTCTATGAATATGAGTGAAATAGTTTCCCCTCCAAAAAATGCTAATTAAGGATGTTAAAAACAGATTTTCTTTGTTGGAATGTTGAGTGTGTATATACCGGTTGTCATGACGTTGGCCTGTTGGAGAGGGGTATGACCCCCATAAATACCTCCCCTTTTCTCTCTCTCTACTCTATAGAGTTGACTATTTAAATCCATTTGTTAAATCAAATCAAATCAAATTTTATTTGTCACATACACATGGTTAGCAGATGTTAATGCGAGCAGATGTTAATGCGAGTGTAGTGAAATGCTTGTGCTTCTAGTTCTGACCATGCAGTAGTATCTAACAAGTAATCTAACAAATTCACAACAACTACCTTATACACACAAGAGTAAAGGAATGAATACGAGTATGTACATATAAATATATGGATGAGCGATGGCTGACCGGCATAGGCAAGATGCAGTAGATGGTATGGAGTACAGTATATACACATACAGTGTGGAAATAAAGTATTTAGTCAGCCACCAATTGTGCAAGTTCTCTCACTTAAAAAGATGAGAGAGGCCTGTAATTTTCATCATAGGTACACTTCAACCATGACAGACAAAATAAGAAAAAAAAATCCAGAAAATCACATTGTAGGATTTTTAATGAATTTATTTGCAAATTATGGTGGAAAATAAGTATTTGGTCACATACAAACAAGCAAGATTTCTGGCTCTCACAGACCTGTAACTTCTTCTTTAAGAGGCTCCTCTGTCCTCCACTCATTACCTGTATTAATGGCACCTGTTTGAACTTGTTATCAGTATAAAAGACACCTGTCCACAACCTCAAACAGTCACACTCCAAACTCCACTATGGCCAAGACCAAAGAGCTGTCAAAGGACACCAGAAACAAAATTGTAGACCTGCACCAGGTTGGGAAGACTGAATCTGCAATAGGTAAGCAGCTTGGTTTGAAGAAATCAACTGTGGGAGCAATTATTAGGAAATGGAAGACATACAAGACCACTGATAATCTTCCTCGATCTGGGGCTCCACGCAAGATCTCACCCCGTGGGGTCAAAATGATCACAAGAACGGTGAGCAAAAATCCCAGAACCACACGGGGACCTAGTGAATGACCTGCAGAGAGCTGGGACCAAAGTAACAAAGCCTACCATCAGTAACACACTACGCCGCCAGGGACTCAAATCCTGCAGTGCCAGACGTGTCCCCCTGCTTAAGCCAGTACATGTTCAGGCCCGTCTAAAGTTTGCTAGAGAGCATTTGGATGGAGGATTGGGGATTTGGAGGATTGGGAGAATGTCAGATGAAACCAAAATAGAACTTTTTGGTAAAAACTCAACTCGTCGTGTTTGGAGGACAAAGAATGCTGAGTTGCATCCAAAGAACACCATACCTACTGTGAAGCATGGGGGTGGAAACATCATGCTTTGGGGCTGTTTTTCTGCAAAGGGACCAGGACGACTGATCCGTGTAAAGGAAAGAATGAATGGGGCCATGTATCGTGAGATTTTGAGTGAAAACCTCCTTCCATCAGCAAGGCCATTGAAGATGAAACGTGGCTGGGTCTTTCAGCATGACAATGATCCCAAACACACCGCCCGGGCAACGAAGGAGTGGCTTCGTAAGAAGCATTTCAAGGTCCTGGAGTGGCCTAGCCAGTCTCCAGATCTCAACCCCATAGAAAATCTTTGAAAGTCCAGGTTGCCCAGCGACAGCCCCAAAACATCACTTCTCTAGAGGAGATCTGCATGGAGGAATGGGCCAAAATACCAGCAACAGTGTGTGAAAACCTTGTGAAGACTTACAGAAAAAGTTTGACCTCTGTCATTGCCAACAAAGGGTATATAACAAAGTATTGAGATAAACTTTTGTTATTGACCAAATACTTATTTTCCACCATAATTTGCAAATAAATTCATAAAAATCCTACAATGTGATTTTCTGGATTTTTTCCTCATTTTGTCTGTCATAGTTGAAGTGTACCTATGATGAAAATTACAGGCCTCTCTCATCTTTTTAAGTGAGAGAACTTGCACAATTGGTGGCTGACTAA
This sequence comes from Brachymystax lenok tsinlingensis, assembly GCA_030435695.1. Lineage (NCBI taxonomy): Eukaryota > Metazoa > Chordata > Actinopteri > Salmoniformes > Salmonidae > Brachymystax > Brachymystax lenok. The sequence continues at coordinate 17,539,475 of CM059806.1, read as the reverse complement.
ATACTTTTTTTCCCCACTGTATATATACATCTGAGATGAGTAACGTAGGATATGTAAACATTATATAAATGGCATTGTTTAAAGTGGCTAGTGATACATTATTTCATCCAATTATAATTATTAAAGTGGCTAGAGATTTGGGTCGATGGCCGAACGGCATAGGCAAGATACAGTAGATGGTTTAGAGTACAGTGTATACATTTGATATGAGTATGTTGGATACGTAAACATTATATACAAAATTGTTTAACCTCTTCCAGCTAGGGTCCCATTTTCCGAATTTTCGCCTGTCTGACGTGCCCAAAGTTAAATGCCTACCACTCATGGCCAGAAACTAGGATATTTACATATTTAGTACTATTGGATAGGAAACACTCTGGAAGTTTATAAAACCATTAAGATATAGTCTGTGGCTATTCCAGAACAGATTTAGCAGGCAAAAACCAGAGAAATTTCTGTCCGGAATTTATTTTTCTTTGGCTCTCCTCTCATTTTGAAGCCCATGTAATATTTTTCTATGGGGAATAGGACCGAGGTTGCAGTACTTATGGCTTCCACTAGATGTCAACAGTCTCTGGAAAGGGTATGGAGGAAAAGCTCTGACCAGATCCTTAGAGAGAGAGAATTACTACGGTAGGGAAAATAGGTAAACAGACGCGTGCACGCTCACGAACGTGAACGCGCTTCAGCGACCAACTTTCTTTTCGTCTTTTAACGCTTTCACTTACCGTTCTTGTAAAATATGATCGCTATTATTCATAAAAGAATACATAAGGATGCATTATTAATGATATTTGATTTGTTTGTGAAAAGATGAGAGGTATAATTTGAACGCGATCCCTTCACTGTAAAACGGGCGAGTAGACTGACAATGCTTGGTGGAGTAGCTGAACGCGTGCCAAAAACAACGGATATTTATGGATATAATTATTTACTTTTTCTAACAAAAGAACCATGGATTATCTTGTTTGGACACTTGGGAAGACCTCAGAAGAAGTTATTTGAAAGGTAAGCGATTTATATTAGCTGTGATATGGATATTTTGAGAACCGAGCTGGATATGAATTTATGCTAATGTGGAAAATATGTGAGGTACTAGCCTCAAACAATCAAATGTAGTGCTTTCGCCGTAAAGCCTTTTTAAAATCTGACAACGCAGTGATATTGCCAAGAAGCAGAGCTTTTGATGGCTATGCAACACTATGCAACACTTGTATATCGAAGTTAAATATTACGAATATGTATTACGAATATGTATTTTGAATTTGGCGCGTTATGTTTGCTCTGAAAACGATCCCGCTAAAGGGATCGGCGCGCTAAGAGGTTAAAGTGGCTAGTGATACATTGTTACATCCAATTCCTATGTTTAAAGTGGCTAGAGATTTAAGTCAGTATGTTGGCAGCAGCCACTCAATGTTAGTGATGGCTGTTTAACAGTCTGATGGCCTTGAGGTAGAAGCTGTTTTTCAGTCTCTCGGTCCCAGCTTTGATGCACCTGTACTGACCTCGCCTTCTGGATGATAGCGGGGTGAACAGGCAGTGGCTCGGGTGGTTGTTGTCCTTGATGATCTTTTTGGCCTTCCTGTGACATCGGGTGGTGTAGGTGTCCTGAAGAGCAGGTAGTTTACCCCCGGTGATGCGTTGTGCAGTCCTCACTACCCTCTGGAGAGCCTTACGGTTGTGGGCGGAGCAGTTGCTGTACCAGGCGGTGATACAGCCCGACAGGATGCTCTCGATTGTGCATCTGTAAAAGTTTGTGAGTGATTTTGGTGACAAGCCGAATTTCTTCAGCCTCCTGAGGTTGAAGAGGCGCTGTTGCGCCTTCTTCACCACGCTGTCTTTGTGGGTGGACCAATTCAGTTTGTCCGTGATGTGTATGCCAAGGAACTTAAAACTTTCCACCTTCTCCACTACTGTCCCCTCAATGTGGATAGGGGGGTGCTCCATCTCCTGTTTCCTGAAGTCCACGATCATCTCCTTTGTTTTGCTGACATTTAGTGAGAGGTTATTTTCCTGACACCACACTCCGAGGGCCCTCACCTCCTCTCTGTAGGCCGTCTCGTCGTTGTTGGTAATCAAGCAAACTTGATGATTGACTTGGATGCGTGCTTGTCCACGCAGTCATGGGTAAACAGGGAGTCCTGGAGAGGGCTGAGAACGCATCCTTGTGGGGCTCCGGTGTTGAGGATCAGCGGGGTGGAGATGTTGTTTCGTACCCTCACCACCTGGGACCGGCCCGTCAGGAAGTCCAGGACCCAGTTGCACAGGGCTGGGTCGAGACCCAGGGTCTCGAGCTTAATGACGAGCTTGGAGGGAACTATGGTGTTAAATGCTGAGCTGTAGTCGATGAACAGCATTCTTACATAAGTATTCCTCTTGTCCAGATGGGTTAGGGCAGTATGCAGTGTGATTGTGATTAAGCGCTGCCTGTGGACCTATTGGGACGGTAAGCAAATTGGAGTAGGTCCAGTGTGTCTGGCAGGATGGAGGTGATATGATCCTTGACTAATCTCTCAAAGCACTTCATGATGACGGAAGTGAGTGCTACGGGGCGATAGTCATTTAGCTCAGTCACCTTAGCTTTCTTAGGAACAGGAACAATGATGGCCCTCTTGAAGCATGTGGGAACAGCAGACTGGGATAGGGACTGATTGAATATGTCCGTAAACACACCAGCCAGCTGGTCTGCGCATGCTCTGAGGACACGGCCAGGGATGCCATCTGGCCGTGTCGGTGGCACTGTATTGTCCTCAAAGTGAGCAAAGAAGTTGTTTAGTTGGTCTGGGAGCAGGACGTCATGGTCTGCAACGGGGCTGGTTTTCTTTTTGTAGTCCGTGATTGACTGTAGACCCTGCCACATTCCTCTTGTGTCTGGAGCCGTTGAATTGTGACTCTACTTTGTCTCTATATTGACGCTAGCTTGTTTGATTGCCTTGCAGAGGGAATAGCTACACTGTTTGTATTCAGTCATGTTTCCGGTAGCCTTACCCTGGTTTAAAGCAGTGGTTCGCGCTATCAGTTTTGCGCGAATCCTGCCATCAATCCACGGTTTCTGGTTGGGGAAGGTTTTAATATTTGCTATGGGTACAACATCACCAATGCACTTGCTAATAAACTCGCTCACCGAATCAGCATATACATCAATGTTGTTGTCCGATGCTATCCGAACATATCCCAGTCCACGTGCTCAAGCAATCTTGCAGCATGGAATCAGATTGGTCGGACCAGCGTTGAACAGATCTGAGAACGGGCGCTTTCCTGTTTTAGTTTCTGTTTGTAGGCTGGGAGCAACAAAATGGAGTCATGGTCAGACTTGCCAAAGGAGGGCGGAGAATAGCCTTGTATGCATCACGGAAGTTGGAATAACAGTGATCCAGGATTTTACCAGCCCGGGTGGCACATTCGATATGCTGGTAAAATTTCGGGAGCCTTGTTCTTAAGTTAGCCTTATTAAAATCCCCAGCCACAATAAATGCAGCCTCAGGATATGTGGTTTTCAGTTTACATAGAGTCCGATGAATTTCTTTCAGTGCCGTCGATGTGTCAGCTTGAGGGGGGATGTACACGGCTGTTATTATAATCAAGGAGAATTCTCTTGGTAGATAATGCGGTCTGCATTTGATTGTAAGGAATTCTATGTCAGGTGAACAAAAGGACTTGAGTTCCTGTATGTTGTTATGATCACACCACGTCTCATTAATCATAAGACACACACCCCCACCCTTCTTCTTACCAGATAGAAGTTTGTTTCTGTCGGCGCGATGCGTGGAGAAACCAGGTGGCTGTACCGACTCCGGTAACGTGTCCTGAGTGAGCCATGTTTCCGTGAAGCAAAGAACGATGCAGTCTCGGATGTCTCTCTGAAACATAGAGAGAGTATGGTAACATCAAAAGGGTGGGGAAAGGAACCATATTTCGGTAATCCAACCAGCTGAAAATATGCGTTGGTACTTAAGGAATATGAGGTCAGATCAGTTGACGTCGGAGACATTATTACTAATGATAGGATGACATAAACTGTATCTCGGAAAGTCTACACATTCTAGTTATCAGATTGACATGGAATTGTTGTGCAATTTTAATGTTTAAATATGAAACTATTTGTGGAAAGATGAAATGTAATTTTAGCTCCTAAATGAGAGAATAATTTTCATAGAGTAAAAAGTCTGATCACTCCGGCGTCCCTCCCAAGTGAACAGACATTGGTTGTAAACTATGAAAAACGCCCCTCTCTCCCATTACTATATAAGCCCGTTGACAAAAATTCAACTTTGTGTTCCAAGGACGTTAGGACGACGGTCCTATGTTAAAAGGGCTAAGATATAATAACCTAACGAAATTAGCATCCTGGTCAAAGTGTAGGTGATGATCGACACGCTGAAAGGATGGATTTTGACTATACCAGCCAGAATATAGCATGAGCTTAAAAGTATGGCAACTTGGTATGAACTTTGAACTCTTATTCACTCCAGAAGTGATACCTCCTAGCCGTTGAGTTAGCAGCAACCTCAAGAGTAGTCCATCCATCATAGCAAGTCATTCCTTTATGATTTTAGAAAACAATCTCCAGTTCATGCTTTGGCCACATACCAGTATTGAACAAGTCAACATCATTGTTTGGGTATGAATTAACAGAATATGAACTTGTAAATGTAAGATTTTCACTGGGCAGTTACTTCAAGTGGGACATTCCAGAATCCATGTATCTTGACATTACATAATGCCTTTGTTTTAAGTATGTGCTAAGATTGTAATACAATCCTAATTTGATATTTGAAGCACTAAATAAATATGATGCAATTGTTCTGTTTGGATTCATTGTTATTTTGTAACTCCAGAAAGCATTGTTTTTATATTGGACAGAGTAACCAGAAATGTAAATGTTAACTTTTTATTAGTGTTTTTTCTCTAGATTAACCCTAGTGTTGAATAAAAATGACACTGTGTTAATTCAGCCCAAGTGTTACATTTGAGTGACAATAGCAAGTGTAATGCACTCTTAATTTTTTAGACTACAGAGTGTTACATGAACAGAAATGTAACACTATAATCAGAATACTTTTTACACTGTAAAGTGGGACAATTTAATTTATGGGGTAGTATTAAAATTAACTCTTGAAGTGCTGATTTAACACTGAAAAATGTACTGTGTATATGATTGGATACTGTATTCAAACAATTATTTATGCTCTTTTGTCTGATGTAGATGAATGGAACTCAAGGCCATTGCAATGGTTTAACTAGAAAGCACAGAATTGAATAGAACTATGAGATTGCATCTCTATGGTCCAAAGCTTCAATCTCAAATCAAAATGAAATCACAAACCGCTGTTGTCAACGGGTGCCGGTGATGCCCTTTTCATTCTAATCTGAAAGTCAACACTGTTCTCTCAACAGGTATATTAATGGAACTCAAGACAATCTGAGTGTGTTTACCTAGAATCAGAACACCAATCTAAACCACAATTCCTTTGTCGTCAGTGGCTACCTACCGATGATATATGAATCATCGGTATATCCCCCCTCAAGCTGATACCATGACGACCCTCAAGGAACTTCACTGGACTTTACACAAACTGAAAACCATAAATCCTGAGGCTGCATTTATTGTATCTGGGGATTTTAACAAAGCAAATTTGAGAACAAGGCTACCTAAATTCTATCAGCATATTGACTGTAGCACTCGCGCTGGTAAAACACTGGTTAACTGCTACTCTAACTTCTGCAATGCATACAAGGCCCTCCCCCCACCCTCCTTTTGGAAAATCTGACCACAACACCATTTTGTATCTGCATTGACGCTTTGCCTGTTTGATAGTTCGTCGGAGGGCATTGCGGGATTTCTTATAAGCTTCCGGGTTGAAAGCGGCAGCTCTAGCCCTTAGCTCAGTGAGGATGTTGCCTGTAATCCATGGCTTCTGTTTGGGGTATGTACGTACGGTCACTGTGGGGACAACGTCATCGATGTACTTATTGATGAAGGCAATGACAGATGTGGCATACTCCTCAATGCCATTGGAGGAATCCCAGAACATATTCTATGCTAGCAAAACAGTCCTGTAGCTTAGCATCTGCTTCATCTGACCACTTTTTTATTGATCTAGTCACTGGTGCTTCCTGCTTTAATTGTTGCTTGTAAGTAGGAATCAGTAGGATGGAATTATGGTCAGATTTGCCAAATGGAGGGCAAGGGAGAGCTTTGTATGCATCTCAATGTGTGGAGTATACAGTGGGGAAAAAAGTATTTAGTCAGCCACCAATTGTGCAAGTTCTCTCACTTAAAAAGATGAGAGAGGCCTGTAATTTTCATCATAGTTACACTTCAACTATGACAGACAAAATGAGGAAAAAAAATCCAGAAAAATCACATTGTAGGATTTGTTATGAATTTATTTGCAAATTATGGTGGAAAATAAGTATTTGGTCAATAACAAAAGTTTTATCTCAATACTTTGTTATATACCCATTGTTGGCAATGACAGAGGTCAAATGTTTTCTGTAAGTCTTCACAAGGTTTTCACACACTGTTGCTGGTATTTTGGCCCATTCCTCCATGCAGATCTCCTCTAGAGCAGTGATGTTTTGGGGCTGTCGCTGGGCAACACGGACTTTCAACTCCCTCCAAAGGTTTTCTATGGGGTTGAGATCTGGAGACTGGCTAGGCCACTACAGGACCTTGAAATGCTTCTACGGCCACTCCTTCGCTGTTCGGGCGGTGTGTTTGGGATCATTGTCATGCTGAAAGACCCAGCCACGTTTCATCTTCAATGGCCTTGCTGATGGAAGGAGGTTTTCACTCAAAATCTCACGATACATGGCCCCATTCATTCTTTCCTTTACACGGATCAGTCGTCCTGGTCCCTTTGCAGAAAACAGCCCCAAAGCATGATGTTTCCACCCCCATGCTTCACAGTAGGTATGGTGTTCTTTGGATGCAACTCAGCATTCTTTGTCCTCCAAACACGACGAGTTGAGTTTTTACCAAAAAGTTCTGTTTTGGTTTCATCTGACATTCTCCCAATCCTCATCTGGATCATCCAAATGCTCTCTAGCAAACTTTAGACGGGCCTGAACATGTACTGGCTTAAGCAGGGGGACACGCCTGGCACTGCAGGATTTGAGTCCCTGGCGGCGTAGTGTGTTACTGATGGTAGGCTTTGTTACTTTGGTCCCAGCTCTCTGCAGGTCATTCACTAGGTCCCCGTGTGGTTCTGGGATTTTTGCTCACCGTTCTTGTGATCATTTTGACCCCACGGGTGAGATCTTGCGTGGAGCCCCAGATCGAGGAAGATTATCAGTGGTCTTGTATGTCTTCCATTTCCTAATAATTGCTCCCACAGTTGATTTCTTCAAACCAAGCTGCTTACCTATTGCAGATTCAGTCTTCCCAACCTGGTGCAGGTCTACAATTTTGTTTCTGGTGTCCTTTGACAGCTCTTTGGTCTTGGCCATAGTGGAGTTTGGAGTGTGACTGTTTGAGGTTGTGGACAGGTGTCTTTATACTGATAACAAGTTCAAACAGGTGCCATTAATACAGGTAATGAGTGGAGGACAGAGGAGCCTCTTAAAGAAGAAGTTACAGGTCTGTGAGAGCCAGAAATCTTGCTTGTTTGTATGTGACCAAATACTTATTTTCCACCATAATTTGCAAATAAATTCATAGAAAATCCTACAATGTGATTTTCTGGATTTTTTTTCCTCATTTTGTCTGTCATAGTTGAAGTGTACCTATGATGAAAATTACAGGCCTCTCTCATCTTTTTAAGTTGGAGAACTTGCACAATTGGTGGCTGACTAAATACTTTTTTTTCCCCACTGTAGGTGGTCCAGAGTTTTTTTTCCTTCTGGTTGCACATTTAACATGCTGATGGATATTTGGTAAAACTGATTTAAGTTTCCCTGCGTTAAAGTCCCCGGCTACTAGGAGCGCCGCCTCTGGGTGAGCGTTTTCTTGTTTGCTTATGACGGAATACAGCTCATTCAATGCTATCTTAGTGCCAGACTCTGTCTGTGGTGGTATGTAAACAGCTACAAAGAATATAGATGAAAACTCTCTCGGGAGGTTATGTGGTCTGCAGCTTATTATGAGAAACTGTCGGCTCAGCACGAGACGTATGTGGCAGGGTCTACAGACAATCACGAAATACAAACAGAAAACCAGCCACGTCAAGGACACCGACGTCATGCTTCCAGACAAACTAAACACCTTCTTTGCCTGCTTTGAGGAAAATACAGTGCCACCGACGCGGCACGCTACCAAGAACTATGGGCTCTCCTTCACCGTGGCCGACGTGAGTAAGACATTTAAACGCGTTAACCCTCGCAAGGCTGCCGGCCAAGACGGTATCCCTAGTCGCGTCCTCAGAGCATGCACAGACCAGCTGGCTGGTGTGTTTGCGGACATATTCAATCTCTCCCTATCCCAGTCTGCTGTCCCCACATGCTTCAAGATGGCCACCATTGTTCCTGTACCCAAGAAGGCAAAGGTAACTGAACTAAATTACTATCGCCCCGTAGCAATAACTTCTGTCATCATGATGCGCTTTGAGAGACTAGTCAATGATCATATCACCTCCACCTTACCTGTCAACCTAGACCCACTTCAATTTGCTTTCCGCCCCAATAGGGTAACAGACGATTAAATTGCCCCCACACTTCCCTATCCCATCTGGACAAGAGGAATACCTATGTAAGAATGCTGTTAAATGACTACAGCTCAGCATTCAACACCATAGTACCCTCCAAGCTCATCATTAAGCTTGAGGCCCTGGGTCTCAACCACGCCTTGTGCAATTGGGTGCTGGACTTCCTGACGGCCGCCCCCGGGTGGTGAAGGTAGGAAACTGACTGCGTGGCCATGCACGCCTCCAACTCAATCATCAAGTTTGCAGATGACACAACAGTAGAAGGCTTGATTACCAACAACGACGAGACAGGGAGGAGGTGAGTCAGGAAAATAACCTCTCACTCAAAGTCAACAAAACAAAGGAGATGATCGAGGACTTCAGGAAACAGGAGAGGGAGTACCCCCCTATTCACATCGACAGGACAGCAGTGGAGAAGGTGGACCAATTTAAGTTCCTGGTCGTACACATCACAGACAAACTGAAATGGTCCACCCACTCAGACAGTATTGTGAAGAAGGCGCAACAGCGCCTCTTCAACCTCAGGAGTCTGAAGAAATTTGGCTTGTCACTTAAAACCCTCAACTTTTACAGATGCACAATTGAGAGCATCCTGTCGGGCTGTATCTTTTCCTGGTACGGCAACTGCACCGCCCACAACCGCAAGGCTTTCCAGAAAGTGGTGCGGTCTGCACAACGCATCACCGGGGGCAAACTACCTGCCCTCCAGGACACCTACACCACCCGATGTCACAGGAAGGCCAAAAAGATCATCAAGGACATCCACCACCCGAGCCACTGCCTGTTCACCCCACTACCATCCAGAAGGCGAGGTCAGTACAGGTGCATCAAAGCTGGGGCCGAGAGACTGAAAAACAGTTTCTATCTTAAGGCCATCAGACTATTAAAACAGCCAACACTAAAACCCAGAGGCTGCTGCCTACATACAGACTTGAAATCATTGGCCACTTTAATAAATGGATTACTAGTCACTTTAAAATAATGCCACTTTAATAATGTTTACATATTTTGCATCACTCATCTCATATGTATATACTGTATTTTATACCATCTATTGCATCTTGCCTATGCCGCTCTGTCATTGCTCGTCCATATACAGTTGAAGTCCACTTTATATATATATCTATATATTCTTATTCCATCCCTTTACTTAGATTTGTGTGTATTAGGTAGTTGTTGTGGAATTGTTAGATTACATGTTAGATATTGCAATATTGTATATTGATATACACCATGTGTATGTGACCAATAACATTTGACTGGATTTGATATATGCTGAAAAGAGACATTATTCAAACTGCTTTCTGTAACAAAGTTTTCCTACTCTGTACCTAGGCTTACTGATTATGCACTTTCAGAAACGGAATGCTGCTCTATAATCAACTCTGTAGCTCATTACTATATATAAAGATAAACAGCGTTACATAAAATCCCAAAACAGGATACCCCACTATGGGCCTCTGAATCTGTGCTTGCTGCTGCTCCAAAGGGACTCTGTTCTGAGTATTTCAGCAGTTTCTTCCATCTTTCCATCTCCAGAGCTCAGTGAAGAAGAGACTGTGCCATGACCTGATGGACCAGTAATCATACTCAAATATTCTATGTGTGTGTGTGTTAGATCCCTGATTTATTTACTTTATATATGCCACTTAGCAGACAATTTTATCCATGGCAACTTTTACCACAGAGAGTGTATACATTTTTAGTAAGAGTATGTGATCCCTGCTGGAGTTGAACCTATGACCTCGGCATTGCTAGCATAACACTCAATCCTAGCAGCTACTAACTGAGCCACACAAGATCACTTTAAATCCACAGAAGCAGCTTGGGAAACTAATAAGGGCTTTAGTTTAGCTGTGTAACATTCCCATTCCCATTGTCTATGTATGAGGACTGAGGTGTGCACTTTTGTTGACGTCATTCTGGTACCTCTGGATTACACTGGTTCCAGATCTGTCAAGCCAGCACAAACAGATATGGCACCAGGTTACCTCAGGAATACTCCAAACGTTAGAACTGTGTAAAAGTAAACATCTGAGCTGGACAAGATGAACCTCTTTTGGAGCCAGGCACAACGTGCTACATAAAGACAGGAAAAGGAAGAAGTGAAGAGAGCTAAGTGTGGCCTTCAGTCCCAATGGGGAATGAAGAGGATTAAGTAAGTAAGTCCAAGTAAACAATGATTTACTTCAGGGGAGGTTTGAAAACATGGCCTATCTAGAGGGCCATTAAACGCAATAACCATAGGAGTTGGCTACACAGCACAAACAGATCTGGGATCATGCTGAAATGGTAAGGTAAACACCAGTACCCCTCAGGGAGGGTTTGATAACAACATGAACTCATCAACTCACTGCATTATTTGATAACATGCAGCCTATCTAGAGGGGCCTGGCTGCAGTCTGAGCACGTTCCATATAGTAATTGTCTGGCATGGGCAGCGACCGCACGCCTCTTTAAGAGCTTAATCGGTGTGCAGGTTGATTTTCCCAGCCGAGCAGAGCGCACGGTGTGGCGTGTCGGTACATCAGACAGCCAGATGAGAGGCAGAAGCCGCAAGCCGCTGCATGGGTAGCTGAGGATGCTGGGTATGCAACAGGGTGGCGAGACAAAACACACACAACACACACACACATCTCTAGATTCAAAGAGGCACTTCAAAGCTAGTGCCATCACTGGGGTATTGGTCATGAAATATTTTTACAGCCCTGTGCAGCCTGAGTTTAGTGCATTTTTTAATAGGATAAGCTAACTGAATATTGCAGTTAGAGAGAACACCTTTAAAAGATTGATATGACTTCATTTTAGAGTGGTTTTGATTAGAAAAATAGATTAGACAGAGTAGAGAGAGACTTGGTGAATGTTAAATGAAAATGGGCTCAGGTGCTGGTGTGGCACTGACTGGCATAGAGCAAAAGAGAGAGTGTGCGCCGAGTCAAAATATTGTGTGACAGCAATTACAAACAACCTCTGCAGGATGGGTGCTGTGGGAAAATAACGAACGAGAAACAGCCAAGAATATTACAAACATAATCATCGCAAAATAAATCAATGAAGTCATCAATATATTCTAGTTGACATTTTGAAATGAGAAAAGTGCAAATGATAAAGTCCTGAAGCAGCCGTGACTTATTTTGAAGGGCCAGTGCTCTTTGAAGTAAATGTGATGATGTTTGAAATTTTATCTCCTGTAACCAATGTGTAAACCTGTGCTAACAGAGTGTGCTGGATTCTCCAGCCAGGTCACCCGTGATACAAGTCAGTATTTGACGTCCATCCATGGCTTTGGACATCGGGATATGACTTGGAAACCGGCCACTAGGGGCAACAGTGAGCGCTGTTACCTTCAAGTAGGTTTTGGTTTTGCGAGGGTATCGTGGACGGGGATGGGGGATGGGGGATGGATATAAGCATCTGCCTTTGATTCCAATGGATGCAAGTTGAAATCCAGCAATAGAAAGTTATTTTTGTTTTAAAGCTATCCCAAACCTTAACCCTTACCTTAACCATTCTGTATTAATGCCTAACCTTAAGATGTCAAAGTTAACGCCTAAACTTAACCCTAACCTTAAAAATCTGGAGTTAATGCCTAAACTTAACCTTAAACAGTTTGAAATGTTACGTTTGTTGAACATGGATAAACGTCTAATTCTGAGGTGAGATTGTGAGAGCTGGTGAATACATGAGCAGCCAACTGGTGAAAGTGACCCTTGGATTCTATTTAGGAGACAAAATGGGAAAAAGCTTCCGTGATTTCCTACAAGAGGGGACAGATATGTATGTGTGTGTGTGTGTGTGCGTGCGTGCGTGTGTGTGTGTGTGTGTGTGTGTGTGTGGGCGTGTGGGCGTGTGTGCATGTTTAAGTGTGTTAGACTCGTTTGTAGAATAGTAGTGAAGACATCAACACTATGAAATAACGCATATGGAATCACGCAGTAACCAAAAAAGTGTAAAACAAATCAAAATATATTTTATATTTGAGATTCTTCAAATAGCCACCCTTTGCCTTGATGACAGCTTTGCTCACTCTTGGCATTCTCTCAACCAGCTTCACCTGGAATTATTTTCTAACAGTTTCAAATGAGTTCCCACATATGCTGAGCACTTGTTGGCTGCTTTTCCTTCACTCTGCAGTCCGACTCAAACCATTTCAATATGGTTGAGGTCGGGGGATTATGGAGGCCAGGTCATCTGATGCAGCACTCCATCACTCTCTTTCTTGGTAAAATAGCCCGTACACAGCCTGGAGGTGTGTTGGGTCATTGTCCTGTTGAAAAACAAATGATAGTCCCACTAAGCCAAAACCATATGGGATGGTGTATCGCTGCAGAATGCTGTGGTAGCCATGCTGGTTAAGTGTGCCTTGAATTCTAAATAAATCACAGACAATGTCACCTGCAAAGCACCCCCACACCGTGTGTGTGTGTGTGTGTGTGTGTGTGTGTGTGTGTGTGTGTGTGTGTGTGTGTGTGTGTGTGTGTGTGTGTGTGTGTGTGTGTGTGTGTGTGTGTGTGTGTGTGTGTGCGCGAGCGTGCATGTTTGTGTGTGTTAGACTCGTCCAGAAAAAACAAGTATCTTTCCATCTGTAATGAGGTCACGTCGTTTGCCACAGTAACTCCTGTGGATGGCTTTTTAGCATTTTAAAATAGTGCAGGGGGTACAGGAAATAAGATTTGGATTACCCTTAAATTGGTCTGTGAGAACAAGGTGACATTTATACTGAGAGTGTTTTTAACAACTTTGAAAAGGTTGACTTCTACAGCACAGGAAGTAACACCTTGAGGGCTGATGAAATCAGAAGGATTCAAATCCATGTAGGTCGGTAAAGTGCTTCCTCTCTGTTAATCCCATTGGTAATCATGTGTGTCATAGGGCTTTTTCCTTCCCACCAGGCAGACAGGTTGTGGGGGTGAAAGATGGGATGGGGGGACGAGGGCGAATTCTGTCTGGATACTGAAAGTGCACATTTGAACACACACACATACACAGAGTGCAGGAGCTTGATGGATGTTGAGTGGCTAATGATCAGTCAGGGAGAGCTAGGGGGGCATCTACTCCACTGGCCTAGAAGAACACCAGGAGAAGGAGTCTAGACATGGCCCAGGGGGGATAAATATTTTCTAACCCAGACCCAGGATTCCCTGTGTATTTACACTACCGGTCAAAAGTTTTAGAACACCCACTCATTCAAGGGTTTTTCTTTATTTTTACTATTTTCTACATTGTAGAATAGCAGTGAAGACATCAGCAATATGAAATAACACATATGGAATCATGTAGTATCCAAAAAAGTGTTAAACAAATCAAAATATATTTATATTTGAGATTCTTCAGTGTCACCAGCAAAGCACCCCCACAATATAACACCTCCTCCATGCTTTACGGTGGGAAATGCACATGCAGAGATATTCCTTTCACCCACACCGTGTATCACAAAGACACGACGGTTGGAACCAAAAATCTAACGTCCATTGCTTGTGTTTCTTGGCACAAGCAAGTCTCTTCTTCTTATTGGTGTCCTTTAGTAGTGGTTTCTTTTAAGAAGGCAAACCTGTTAATTGAAATTAATTACAGGTGACTGCCTCATGAAGCTGGTTGAGAGAATGCCAAGAGTGAGCAAAGCTGTCATCAAGGTAAAGGGTGGCTATATCAGTGGCTATAAGGGGGGACAAACTCTATATTAACTACTTAGGGAGCAGTGGGGCGCTAGCTTCAAAATGATGGTGCCCCACTTAGGGAGCAGTGGGGCACCAGATTCAAAATCCAAAAGTTGAATTATTAAAAATTCATCAATATACAAGTGTTTCATAGTCATCAAAAGCTCTGCTTCTTGGCAATATCACAGCGTTGTCAGATTTCAAAAAGGCTTTACGGCAAAAGCACAAAATGTGATTGTTTGAGGGTAGCACCTCCAATATTTTAACCATTAGCATAAATTCATAAACCATCGCGGTTCACACAAAACACATTTCACAGCGAAAACAAATCCCTTATCTTTTGAAGAACTTCTGCTGAGGGCTTCCCAAGTGTCCAACGAAGACATCCAATGGTTCTTTTGTTAGAAAAAGTCATTTATTATATCCATAAATCTCTGTTTGGTTGGCGCGTTATGTTCAGAAAATCCAACGTCGAATCGCCCATTGAAACGTGAAGAGAACGCGTTCAAATATACCTACAAACTTTTCCTAAACAAATCAAATACCAGTTAAAATGCATCCTTAGCTATCCTTTTATGAATATTAGCGATAATATTTAACTCGGATGGTCACCTAAATGTCATATAAGTAAAATAAAGTGGGACGCGCAGCCAGACTCGCAACCGAGAAAACTTGTTGACATCTGAGCTACCTTGGCCATTTCCTGTACCTATTCGTTCTGTTAATGCCCATGATTTTGGAATGAGATGTTCGACGAGCAGGTCTCCACATACCTTTGGCCATGTAGTGTATACAGTGCATTCTGAGTCTGAGTAATTATGCCAAAACTACTTTTTTTATATACATTGTGAAAAATGTCTAAACAGTTTTTGCTTTGTCATTATGGGGTATTGTGTGTAGATAGATGAGGATTTTTAATTTTTTTATATATATATATAATTTTTTATATATATATATATATCTCCCCATCTGTTTTGATTATGTTCGGTCCTGCCCATGGACAACGCGTGAAGGAGAAAAATAATAATACTAGATGATTTCTCCCAATGAGATTGCACTTGCTGTTCTGGTTCTGCTTATTCATTTTCCATAGGCAGGGGTGGATTCAAGGCTACACAATAAACAGAAAAACATAAGGCGAACATACATTAGACAAAATGCAATCGCTAGCTGCAGTGTTTTATTCCAAAGTGAGTGCCACCCTGTCTATTTCAAATGTCTATTTCAAATGTTCAGGTTATTTTGCCAAACTTGGAGGACAGAAAATGTTGCCCACATTCTCTTCTAGACATATTCTACCTCCACTCTCCAAGTCTCTCTCTCTCTCTCTCCTACTGTATCTCTTCACACTACAGTGCATCCCCTCTCATCCCCACCACTCTACAAGCTACCTCTCACTAGCTTTCTCAATAGCAGAAGAAGTGTGATTAGATTTCACACTTGTCTACAGGGCCTTCAGTTTTTCACCTCCATTTTAACTCTCCCATGACAGTGTGTCACAGCCTTTCAGCAAAATGGGCCATATAAAAAAATAAGTCTCTCTCTCTTTCTCTCCCTCTCTCCTGTGACAGTGTGCCTCAGCCAGGCTTTCAACAAGACAGGTCCTCATAGGCCATAAAAAGTCTCTGTCTTTCTCTCCCTCTCTCCTGTGACAGTGTGTCCCAGCCAGCCTTTCAGCAAGACAGGCAGATCGCTCAAAAGGGACTTTGAAATTTGATGTCTATCCATGTCCTGAGAATGTTGGAAAATGCTTTCAAAACCAGGCACTGGTCCCAAACCTTAACCATTAACTTAACCAATCGAAATGAATGCATACGTTCTATGTTTTAACCCTATCCAAAACTTTAACCCTTAACTTCGAAATGTGATGTTTTGAGCATTGGAACAATGCTGAGCAGGAGAAGCAAAGCAGGGTGTGAAAAACACTTAGAAAGTTGACACTTTGAGCAACTTTGAAATGTCTCTCTCGCTCTCTCTCTCTCTCTCTCTCTCTCCAATTCAATTAAATTGACTTTATTGACATGGAAAGTTAATTAATACTTACATTGTCAAAGTATACATATATATAAAAAATATATATATATATATATATATATATATATATATATATATACATAAATAAATGGTGGGACCAACTGCAATAATAATAGTAGTAGTAGTGGACATGCGTTTACCACTAACAACTACAACAACAATATTAATGAGAACAACCATACATTAAAGCAATGGTAGTAGACCAGTGTCAACATGACTGAGAAGACACATGACAAAACAAAACAAGATGGGAAATATTATCGACATTACATTTCATTTTTCACTGGCTGTCCCTCAGGTTGTGGCAGGAGGACACATTTTGGCTTTTCACCCAATAAATATTTGATTTATTAAGTGAAATAGATATATTTCTTCATCTTTTATAGTTTAAATTTTTTTGTATTGAATTATAATTTTGGGAAAGAAATATTATCTTAGGTCTGAGTATTTGTCACAGTGTAATAGGAAATGCAGCTCTGTCTCTACCTCTCCCCTGGAGCAGAGTGAGCACAGCCTGTCCTCTCTGGGCAGCCAGGTTTGTCTGTGACGACCGGTCTCTATAGCCAGACTGTGCTCACTGAGTCTGTACCTAGTCAGTGTTTTCCTCAATTTTCTATCAGTCACAGTGGTCAGATAGTCTGCCACCATGTATTGTCTGTTTAGAGCCAAATAGCATTGAAGTTTACTTAGATTTTTTGTGGTGTCTTTCCAATAGGTGATATATTTTTCTTTTTCTTTTTCTTTCTTTTTGTTTTGTGATGATTTGGTTGGGCCAGATTTTCTGAGTGCTGTCCTGAGGCTCTATGGGGTTGGTTTGGGTTAGTGAACTGAGCCTCAGAACCAGCTGGCTGAGGGGACTCTTCTCTTGTTTCATCTCTTGACATTGTAATGCTGTGTGATGGAATGTTTTGGGGTCTTGTTTTTGTTTTTAGATGGTTGTAAAATTTGATGGCTCTTTTTTCTATTAGAATGAGGAGGGGATATTGGCCCAATGCTGCTCTACATGCGTTATTTGGAGTTTTTCTTTGCACTTGCAATACAGTCTTGCAAAACTCTGCATGCAGTATTTCAATTGGATGTTTGTCCCATTTGGTAAATTCATTGTTAGAGATTGGGCCCCATACTTCGCTGCCATATAGAGCAATTAGTTCTATATCTGATTGGAAAATTTTGAGCCAGATTCTAATTGGAATTTCAATTTTAATGTTCCTTTAATGGCATAGAATGCTCTTCCTGCTTTGTATCTCAGCTCATTTACAGCCATGTGAAAGCTACCTGTGTTGCTGATATTTAATCCCAGATATGTGTAGTTTTTGGTGTGTTCTAATAGAACTGTGTCCAAATAGAATTTATGTTCGTCATCCTGATTTCCGGACCTTTTTAGGAATATAATTTTATTTGTTTTTTTTAGGTTAACGGTCAGAGCCCAGGTCTGACAGAAGCTGTAATGACAATCTAGGTGCTGCTTTAGTGGGAGACAGCAGCACCAGGTCATCTGCGTACAGCAGACACTTGATTTCAGTGTTGTGCAGGGTGATACCAGGTGCTGCCGATTCTTCGAATGTTTTTGCCAATTCATTAATGTAGATGTTAAATAGTGTTGGACTTATTGGGCAGCCATGTTTCACTCCCCGTCCCTGAGAGAAGAAGTCTGTTTGCTTGTTGCCAATTTTAACCGCACATTTGTTTTTAGTGTACTGTCACGCCCTGACCGGTAGGAGCCTGTTTACGTCTCCTTTTGGTTTGGTCAGGGTGTGATTTGGGGTGGGCATTCTATGTTATAGTTTTGTATTTCTTTGTTTTGGCTGAGTGTGGCTCTCAATCAGGGACAGCTGTCTATCGTTGTCTCTGATTGGGAACCACACTTAAGCAGCTATTTTTTCCTCCTTTCCTGGTGGGAGGTTGACGCTGTTATTTGTGTGTATGCTGTTGGTGCTACACCTATTTGATCTTCGTTCATTGTTTTTGTTTTGAGTGAGTAACAATAAATATGTTTAACTCCACCCGGCACGCTGCGCCTTGGTCCGTCTTTGAAGATCGTGACATGTACATTGATTTAATAACATCATATGTTTTCCCTCCAATGCCACTTTCTATTAGTTTATAAAAAAGACCTTTGTGCCAAATTTAATCAAATGCTTTCTTGAAATTTACAAAACACAAGTAGATTTTGCCTTTGTTTTGGTTTACTTGTTTGTCAATTTGTCAGTTTAGAAAGTCAATCTGGCCTCTGCTCAGGACGTTGTGTTCGTCAAGGAAATTATGTAGTCTGCTATTTATAATACTGTAGAGAATTTTCCCTAAAAAGGCATTTTTCATTTCATTGATTTTATTCTAAGTAAGTCACAGCCTATTACCGATGTTCCGGCGCCGACAGAGAAGACCGCCTCGCTTCGCGTTCTTAGGAAGCTATGCAGTATTTTGTTTTTTTATGTATTTTTTCTTACATTGTTACCCCAGGAAATCTGAAGTTTTATTACATACAGCCAGGAGGAACTATTGGATATAAGAGTAACGTCAACTTACCAACATTACAACCAGGAATACGACTTTCCCGAAGCGGATCCTCTGTTAAGTCCACCACCCAGGACAATGGATCGGATCCCAGCCGGCGACCCAAAACAACGGCGCCACAAGAGAAGGGGAAGACGGGGTGGTCTTCTGGTCAGGCTCCATGGACGGGCACATCGCGCATCGCTCCCGAGTATACTACTCGCAAATATCTCTTGACAACAAGGTAGACGAAATCCGAGCAAGGGTTGCCATCCAGAGAGACATCAGAGATTGTAACGTTCTAAGAAGAAGGGCGGGGGTGTATGCCTTATGATTAACGAGACGTTGTGTGATCATAGCAACATACAGGAACTCAAGTCCTTTTGTTCACCTGACCTAGAATTCCTTACAATCAAATGCCGACCGCATTATCTACCAAGAGATTTCTCTTCCATTATAATCACAGTCGCGTATATCCCCCCCAAGCAGACATATCGACGGCCCTGAAAGAACTTCATTGGACTCTATGTTAACTGGAAACCACATATCCTGAGGCTGCATTTATTGTAGCTGGGGATTTTAACAAGGCTATTCTGAAAACAAGGCTCCCGAAATGTTATCAGCATATCGAATGTACGACCCGGGCTGGCAAAATCCTGGATCATTGTTATTCCAGCTTCCGCGATGCATACAAAGCCATCCCCCGCGCCCTTGTTGGCAAATCTGACCACGACTCCATTTTGTTGCTCCCAGCTTATAGACAGAAACTAAAACACCCGTGCTCAGGTCTGTTCAACGCTGGTCCGACAAAGCTGATTCCACGCTTCAAGATTGCTTCAATCACGTGGACTGGGAAATGTTCCAGATAGCATCAGACAACAACATTGATGAATACGCTGACTACCCACAGCGACTATTAAAACCTTCCCCAACCAGAAACCGTGGATTGATGGCAGCATTCGCGCAAAACCGAAAGCGCGAACCACTGCTTTTAATCAGGGCAAGGAAACATGACCGAATACAAACAGTGTAGCTATTCCCTCCGCAAGGCAATCAAACAAGTTAGTGCCAGTATAGAGACAAAGTAGAGTCGCAATTCAACGGCTCAGACACAAGAGGTATGTGGCATTGTCTACAGTCAATCATGGACTACAAAAAGAAAACCAGCCCTGTCGCGGACCACGATGTCTTGCTCCCAGACAAACTAACCAACTTCTTTGCTCGCTTTGAGGACAATACAGTGCCACCGACACGGCCTGCTACCAAAACCTGCAGGCTCTCCTTCACCGCAGCCAACGTGAGTAAAACATTTAAATGTGTTAACCCGCGCAAGGCTGCCGGCCCAGATGGCAATCCCTGGCTGCGTCCTCAGAGAATGCGCAGACCAGCTGGCTGGTGTGTTTACGGACATATTCAATCAATCTTTATCCCAGTCTGCTGTTCCCACATGCTTCAAGAGGGCCACCATTGTTCCTGTTCCCAAGAAAGCTAAGGTAACTGAGCTAAATGACTATCGCCCCGTAGCACTCACTTCCGTCATCATGAAGTGCTTTGAGAGACTAGTCAAGGATCATATCACCTCCATCCTACCTGACACCCTAGACCCACTCCAATTTGCTTACCGTCCCAATAGGTCCACAGACGGCACAATCACAATTGCACTGCACACTGCCCTAACCTATCTGGACAAGAGGAATACCTATGAAAGAATGCTGTTCATCGATTACAGCTCAGCATTTAACTTCTTAGGGAGCGGCAGCAGAGGTGACAGTTTTGGAGAGTCTGGCGTGCCCAAAGTAAAATGCCTGCCACTCAGGCCCAGAAAATAGGATATGCACATAATTAGTACTATTGGATAGGAAACAATCTGAAGTTTCTAAAAGTGTTAACATAATGTCTGTGAGTATAACAGAACTGATATAGCAGGCAAAAACCCGAGGAAAATCCATCTGGTTTTGCAGTTTTTTTTGTACTTGACCTTCTTCTCCAGGCTGCCTATTCATTTTTATTTTAACCAGGACTGAGACTGCAGTACCTATGGCTTCCACTAGATGTCAACAGTCTTTATACAAAGACTGGGAGCGATAGGAGTAAGCAGAACGGATAGGAACAGGAAATAGTCACTTTATTGTACTTA
Source organism: Brachymystax lenok tsinlingensis (assembly GCA_030435695.1). NCBI lineage: Eukaryota > Metazoa > Chordata > Actinopteri > Salmoniformes > Salmonidae > Brachymystax > Brachymystax lenok. Next base: position 17,518,509 of record CM059806.1, on the reverse strand, counting down.
TATAACGTATAGGTGACCATCCGAGTGAAATATTATCGCTAATATTCATAAAAGGATAGCTAAGAATGCATTATAACTGGTCTTTGATTTGTTTAGGAAAAGTTTATAGGTATATTTGAACGCGTTCTCTTCACGTTTCAATGGGCGATTCAATTTTTATGAACATAACGCGCCAACCAAACAGAGATTTATGGATATAATAAATGACTTTTTCTAACAAAAGAACCATTGGATGTCTTCATTGGACACTTGGGAAGCCCTCAGCAGAAGTTCTTCAAAAGGTAAGGGATTTGTTTTTGCTGTGATATGGGTTTTGTGTGAACCGCGCTGGTTTATGAATTTATGCTAATGGGAAATATTGGAGGTGCTCCTCAAACAATCAAATGTTGTGCTTTCGCCGTAAAGCCTTTTTGAAATCTGACAACGCTGTGATATTGCCAAGAAGCAGAGATTTTGATGACTATGAAACACTTGTATATTGATGAATGTTTAATAATTCAACTTTTGGATTTTGAATTTGGCGCCTTACATTTCATCGGGTAGTGTCGGGAGTGGGGTTAGCGCCCCACTACTCCCTAAGTAGTTAACACCATAGTTCCCTCCAAACTCATCATTAAGCTCGAGACCCTGGGTCTTGACCCTGCCCTGTGCAACTGGGTCCGGGACCTCCTGAGGGGCCACCCCTAGGTGGTGAGGGTAGGAAACAATGTCTCCACCCCACTGATCTTCAACACTTGGGCCCCACAAGGGTGCGTTCTCAGCCCTTTCCTGTACTCCCTGTTCACCCATGACTCCGTGGCCAACCACGCCTCCAACTTAATCATCAAGTTTGCAGACGGCACTACAGTGGTAGGCTTGATTACCAACAATGACGAGACGGCCTACAGGGAGGAGGTGAGGGCCCTCGGAGTGTGGTGTCAGGAAAATAACCTCTCACTCAACATCAACAAAAGAAAGGAGATGATCGTGGACTTCAGGAAACAGCAGAGGGAGAACACCCCTATCCACATCGACGGGACAGTAGGAGAGAAGGTGGAAAGTTTTAAGTTCCTTGGCGTACACATCACGGACAAACTGAAATGGTCCAGCCACACAGACAGCGTGGTGAAGAAGGCGCAACAGCGCCTCTTCAACCTCAGGAGGCTGAAGGAATTAGTCTTGTCACCAAAAACACTCGCAAATTTTACAGATGCACAATCGAGAGAATCCTGTCAGGCTGTATCACCGCCTGGTATGGCAACTGCTCCGCCCACAACCATAAGGCTCTCCAGAGGGTAGTGAGGTCTGCACAACGCATCACCGGGGGTAAACTACCTGCCCTCCAGGACACCTACACCACCCGACGTCACAGGAAGACCAAAAAGATTATCAAGGACAACAACCACCTGAGCCACTGCCTGTTCACCCCGCTATCATCCTGAAGGCGAGGTCAGTACAGGTGCATCAAAGCTGGGACCAAGAGACTGAAAAACAGCTTATATCTCAAGGCCATCAGACTGTTAAGCAGCCATCACTAACATTGAGTGGCTGCTGCCAACATACTGACTCAAATCTTTAGCCACTTAATAATTAAAATTGGATGTAATACATGTATCACTAGCCACTTTAAAACCTCACCGGCTCCAGCAGCAAAACTGACTGTTTTGGAGAGCCTGGCGTGCCCAAAGTAAAATGCCTCCCATTTAGGCCCAGAAAATGGGATATGCATATATTTAGTACCATTGGATAGGAAACACTCAGAATTTTCCAAAACTGTTAACCATTTGTCTGTGGGTCAATCAGAACGCATTTGGCAGGCAAAACCCTGAGGAATCTCTGTCCTGAAAAAAGTCATTTTGACACATTGCTCATTTTTGAGCCCCTCCCTATCCAAAATGACCATATATAGGCATGTGAACGCAGTGCACGTCGCTTCCTTATGATGTCATCAACCACGAAACGGTGTTTTACTCCATCTTGGGGGAATTTCGGCCATTGAAAAACAGCATGGAATGAGGACACCACGTTATGAAAACTCTTCAGAGTGCGCGTGCATGAGAAGGCGCTGTGCCTTATTTATCGCTTTTAGCGCTCAGTTTATATTCGGCTGATTTATAATAGTACATATACGTAAAAGGGTTCCTAAGGATACATTTAAAACTATGTTTGATTGTTTTTGGACAAGTTTATAGGTATAATTTTAACGAGTCGGCGCCGAGTTTCAAAGGAGTAATGGAGGCTGTCGTTTCTGATTATAACGCATGAACCAAATGGAGGATTTATGGATAAAAGACGTTACTTTTTCTAACAAAAGAACCATGGATTGTCTTCGTTGGACACTTAGGAAGACCTCAGCAGAAGTTCTTCAACAGGTAATTACTTTGTTTTCGCTGTGAAATGTGTTATGTGTGTGCCATGATTGCTAATCGATACATGGCTATTGGAAAATATGTGAGGTGCTACCCTCAAACAAATGAATGTGCTGCTTTCGCCGTAAAGCCTTTTTGAAATCTGACAACGCTGTGATATTGCCTAGAAACAGAGCTTTTGATGAGTATGGAACACTTGTATATAGCTGGATGTTTAATAATTCAATTTTCGGATTTTAAATCTGGCGCTACAGGTTTTCGCTAGTAGTGTCGGGATGATCCCGCTAGCGACCCACTGGTATTTGAGTCGTTAAACAATGCCACTTTATATAATGTTTACATATCCTACATGACTCATCTCATATGTATATACTGTACTCTATACCATCTACTGCATCTTGCCTATGACTTTCGTCCATCGCTCATCCATATTGTCACGTTTCTCTTCCGAGGGGACAGACCAAGACGCAGCGATGTAGCCAGAATACATATTTAATGAATACACGGGAACGAGACGGAACAAAACAATAAACGGAGAACGTAACGATGAACATAACTGACTAGACAAACACAGCTATGAACATACAATAACCCCCGAACCCAGAGTGAAACCTACTAACCTAAATATGGTTCCCAATTAGAGACAACGACACACAGCTGCCTCTAATTGGGAACCATTACCCAACATAGAAACACGAAACCTAGAACAAACAAACCCTACACCAAGACAAAACCAAAACGCTCCAGCCTATAAACTCGGGCTCAAGGCGTTACAGTACTCCCAAAGGCGCCGGACTCGGACGCGCCGAAAAGTCTGTGGGGGGTCTTCGGTGGGTCACTTTGTCCCAGGTGGGGGCTCCGGTGCTGGCCGTGCTGGTCTAACATCCTGAACCGGAGGCCCTGGACCATCTCCTGGAACTCTGGTGCGTGGAGTTGGAACTGGCCTTGCCGGACTCACGATGCTCACGGAGACTCTGGTACGTGGAGCAGGGACTGGCCGTACTGGACTCATGATGCTCACTGGAACTCTGGTGCGTGGAGCAGGAACTGGCAGTACTGGACTCGTGATGCTCACTGGAACTCTGGTGCGTGGAGCGGGAACAGGCCGAACTGGGCTCGGGACGCGCACTCTGGTGCGGGGAGCGGGAACAGGCCGAACTGGGCTCTCTAAGCCGCACGGGAGCTGGGTGCGCCGGAGCCGGGACAGGACGTGCTGGACTCTCTGAGCGCACGGGAGCTTGGTGCGCCGGAGCCGGACAGGACGTGCTGGACTCTCTGAGCGCACGGGAGCTTGCGCGCGGAGCCGAGCAGGACGTGCTGGACTCTCGGAGCGCACGGGAGCTGGAGTGCGCGGAGCAGGGACTGGGACGTGTAGAAACCACTACACGGACTGGGATCTTGGAACACGGAACTGGAATCTTGGAACGTGGAACAGGGCTCTTGGAACGTGGAACAGGGATCTTGGAACGTGGAACAGGGATCTTGGAACGTGGAACAGGGATCTTGGAACGTGGAACAGGGATCTTGGAACGTGGAACGGGGATCTTGGAACGTGGAACGGGGATCTTGGAACGTGGAACGGGGATCTTGGAACGTGGAACGGGGATCTTGGAACGTGGAACGGGGATCTTGGAACGTGGAACAGGAATCTCGGAGCGTGGAACAGGGACTGGAAGTGTAGAAACCTCCACCCGGATCGGGGACCTGATATGGAGAGCCGACACCATACCTCCAGCTAGCTCACTAACCCTGGCCTTACGGGTGAGTGGAGCTGGAATCTCTCGGACTGGGCTGTGGATTCGTACCGGAGATTCTGCCCGTAGGACCACAGGATAACTTGGTCCCAAAAGGCGCACTGGAGGCCTGGCTCGCAGAGCTGGCACCACTCTACCAGGTAGCACACAGACCTCGGCCCGACCAATGAGTGGCCCTGGGATCTCTCGCACTGGGCTGTGGACACGTACCGGAGACACCGCACGCAGAACTGGAGCAGGATATCCGGGTCCCAGGAGGCGCACTGGAGACTTAGCGCGCAGAGATGGCACCACTCTAACTGGCTGAACACTTAGTTTCGCCCGACTGATGAGTGGAGCGGGAATCTCTCGCACAGGCCTCTGAAACCGTATAGGGGAAACCGTGCGCAACACTGCATAGCACGGTCTCCCTTCGGTGCGACGCTCTCCCCAACGCTCTCTCCACAACGCACGAGGAGTTGGCTCAGGAGTCCCTCCTGAACCGCCAACCTCCTCGTGTGCCCCCCCCCAAAAGTTTCTTGGGGCTGCCTTACGGGCTTCCTAGCCCGGCGAGGTTTGAGAAACCTGCCTCTCACAGGATACCATGCTCCCATCAGGTCCTCACATCTGCGCCGCTCCGCCGCCGCTGCTTCCAGTTCCTCTCTGGGCCGACGATACTCCCCAGGCTGGTCACAAGCACTTCCATAGAAGAGTTCCCTTTCCCAAGACCTAAGCTCCCGGGTCTCTCGCTGCTTGGTCTTTTTGTGGTGGGTTATTCTGTCACGTTTCTCTTCCGAAGGGACAGACCAAGACGCAGCGATGTAGCCAGAATACATATTTAATGAATACACGGGAACGAGACGGAACAAAACAATAAACGGAGAATGTAACGATGAACATAACTGACTAGACAAACACAGCTATGAACATACAATAACCCCCGAACCCAGAGTGAAACCTACTAACCTAAATATGGTTCCCAATTAGAGACAACGACACACAGCTGCCTCTAATTGGGAACCCTTACCCAACATAGAAACACGACACCTAGAACAAACAAACCCTACACCAAGACAAAACCAAAACGCTCCAGCCTATAAACTCGGGCCTGGGCGTTACACATATATTTATATGTACATATTCTTATTTATTCCTTTACACTTTTGTGTATTAGGTAGTTGTTGTGAAATTGTTAGATTACTTGTTAGATACTACTGCATGGTCGAAACTAGAAGCACAAGCATTTCGCTACACTCGCATTAACATCTGCTAACCTTGTGTATGTGACAAATAAAATTTGATTTGATTTGATATGCACAATTTATATGCAGTTGAAGTCGGAAGTTTACATACACTTGGGTTGGAGTCATTAAGACTCGTTTTTCAACCACTCCACAAATTTCTTGTTAACAAACTATAGTTTGGGCAAGTCGGTTACGACATCTACTTTGTGCATGACACAAGTAATTTTTCCAACAATTGTTTACAGACAGATTATTTAACTTATAATTCACTGTATGACAACATAGTGGGTCTGAAGTTTACATACACTAAGTTGGCTGTGCCTTTAAACAGCTAGGGAAATTCTAGAAAATTATGTCATGGCTTTAGAAGTTTCTAAAAAGACATAATTTGACATAATTTGAGTCAATTGGAGATGTACCTGTGAATGTATTTCAAGTCCAAACTCAGCACCTTTATGCTTGACGTCATGGGAAAATCAAAAGAAATCAGCCAAGACCTCAGAAAAGAAAATTGTAGACCTCCACAAGTTTGGTTCATCCTTGGGAGCAATTTCCAAACGCCTGAAGGTACCACGTTCAACTGTACAAACAATAGTATGCAAGTATAAACACCATGTGACCACGCAGCCGCCATACCGCTCAGGAAGGAGACGCGTTCTGTCTCCTAGAGATAAACGTACTTTGGTGCGAAAAGTGAAAATCAATCCCAGAACAACAGCAAAGGACCTTGTGAAGATGCTGGAGGAAACAGGTACAAAAGTATCTATATATATAATTTTTTTTATCCCGTTTACTCCAATTGGTAGTTACAGTCTTGTCGCATCGCTGCAACTCCCGTACAGACTCAGGAGAAGAGAAGGACGAGAGCCATGATTTCTCCAAAACACAAACCAGCCCAGCCCAGCCACACTGCTTCTTGACACAATGCTCACTTAACCCAGAAGCCAACCGCACTAATGTGTTGGAGGAAACACTGTGCACCTGGTCAACCATGTCAGCGTGTATTGCACCCAGCCCGCGCGCTAGTTGCCACAGAGCCTGGACTCAAACCTGGATCTCTAGTGGCACAGCTACAACTGTGATGCAGTGCCTTAGACCACTGCACCATTCAGAAGGCTCTCCCTTCACTCTAGTTGGGGTGCTGATGACTGCTGGCTGCTGAGCATGATTGTAGGTGATTTATCGATCCAACATCAACACTTGCATTTTCTTCCTTCTCACTGGTTCTGGCAGATGGGAGGAACTCCTGGCAGACCTATACACACACACTGGGGAGGTAGCCCTGCATCAGTGACTACAGGTCACCATGAACCATGAAGCACGGGGGTGGAAGCATCATGTTGTGGGGGTGCTTTGCTGCAGGTGGGACTGGTGCACTTCACAAAATAGATGGCATCATGAGGTAGGAAAATTATGTGGATATATTGAAGCAACATCTCAAGACATCAGTCAGGAAGTTAAAGCTTGGTCGCAAATGGGTCTTCCAAAGGGACAATGACCCCAAGCATACTTCCAAAGTTGTGGCAAAATGGCTTAAGGACAACAAAGTCAAGGTATTGGAGTGGCCATCACAATTACATTTTTTTATTTTACCTTTTTTTTAGCTAGGCAAGTCAGTTAAGAACAAATTCTTATTTTCAATGATGGCCTAGGAACAGTGGGTTAACTGCCTTGTTCAAAGCCCTGTCCTCAATCTTATAGAAACTTTGTGGGCAGAACTGAAAAAGCGTCTGCGTGCAAGGAGTTCTACAAACCTGACTCAGTTACACCAGCTCTGTCAGGAGGAATGGGCCAAAATTCACCATTCTTATTGTGGGAAGCTTGTGGAAGGCTACCCCGAAACATTTGACCTAAGTTAAACAATTTAAAGGCAATGCTACCAAATACTAATTGAATGTATGTAAACTTCTGACCCACTGGGAATGTGATGAAAGAAATAAAAGCTGAAATAAATCATTCTCTCTACTATCATTCTGACATTTCACATTCATAAAATAAAGTGGTGATCCTAACTGACCTACATTTTTACTAGGATTAAATGTCAGGAATTGTGAAAAGCTGAGTTTAAATGTATTTGGCTAAGGTGTATGTAAACTTACGACTTCAACTGTACATGGGTCATGTGGGTTAACTATAACATGTTGGATATTTGAACTAATACCCCATTGGAAATAAACTTTTTTTTTTATTATTATATTCTCTACAAATTTCTAAATGCATTGTATCCACATTTGTGGTTGTATTGTGTTTTAAGGGATGCAACAGAGTGAAGTATAGTATTCTACAATATATTACAAAATGATATAGTAAACACTACACAAATGAGGGGGAACCTCAGAGGAAATCCCCGCCATGAGTTCCCCAATGACAGCATGTTCAAATCAAAAAAGCATTGACAAAGCTAGCAGTAAAGCTAGCTAGTAGTCCAAAGCTAGCTAGCAGTCTAACTGAGGGATACTACAGTGTGTCGTACTGTATTCTCCAGTGTACTACGCAATTCTACAGTAAACACTGCACAATCCAGGGATACTACAGTGTGGAGTAGAGGATTCTACAGTTTACTACATTTTACGGTAGAGTTCTATAGTAAGTACTATAGTATGCTATAGTAACTGTAGTATTTTTTTATGTGGGCAGACATCCTTTTGTGTCAGGTTTTTGATACTCTCCCTCAACAATAGCACTGGCACAAGATCATTCTGTTCTAAGGAAGTGGATGGGTCTGTCTACCCTGGTGTGATCCTAGTAAACAGAAGTGTGAATCAGACACATCATGCCATCAGTTGCTGACTGACTCCAAGACATCCCTTCATAAGACATCCTATTGGAAGGTTTTCGATTATCTACAAAACTGGAAACTTTGCTTGGTTTTGCAGCCAAAATCCTGATGTTCTATCCACAAAAGCAGCAGTAGATCATTATGTTCTTAGGGTGTCAACAACCCAATGACCTTACTGGCATTGACACGTCGCTAGCTTGCATTCATTCTATCATCTACTGTTCCTGGAAGCAAGACTTCATTCATCCTCTCTCTTAATGGAAATGCTCTTTAGCCAAGATTAGTGGGGGTGTTACTGCAAATGTAAAATCTGATGTCAGTAGAGTTACGTTGCCTGTTTATCTTTGCATTTTAGATTCCAATAACAGACTTAGACCTTTTTCCACCTTGCTCTGTCAGGGCTAATGCTTAACAAAATATATGGAAAAGAGACATGTTTTTTTCTACAGCATAGTGCCTTTGGCTTAATAGGTGTTGAAAACACAAACAACGAAGAAACCCTGGATCCCACTCTCTCATTATCTCTCTATTCTCTCTGACTGCCGGAATGATAAATGCTTTGTGTTTGCTGTTGGAAAACAGTTCACCACAACAAAGACAGAGTGAGGCAACCAACTAAAATGCTTTGCAGGCAGCTATCAGCCAGCTGTTCACAGAGCTCTCACATGCCACTCAAACACAGACCTTGGATTGTTAGGCATAGAGCCATTTTGGGGGAAAACTTTTGGGAAAAAGCAGTTTGGGAAAAAGCTGAGGGATGGGCCTGGAAAAATGTAATCACACTCAAATTCATAGACAGAGCTATGGATGCAAGGACTGGCCGTTCATGATATCAAAATGGTCGTTTTAGCCATGTGTTTAGGCTATAGTGTGTCAAGATTCAATGGGTATACACTGAGTGTACAAACATTAGGAACACCTGCCCTTTCCATGACACAGACTGACCAGGTGAATCCAGGTGAAAGCTATGATCCCTTATTGATGTCACTTGTTAAATCCACTTCAATCAGTGTAGATGAAGGGGAGGAGACAGGTTAAAGGATGTTTAAGGCTTGAGACAATTGAGACATGGATTATGTATGTGTGCCATTCAAAGAGTGAATGGGCCAGACAAACGATTTATGCCTTTGAACAGGGTATAATAGTAGGTGCCAGGTGGACCGGTTTTAGTGTTGCAAGAACTGCAGCACTGCTGGGTTTCACACTCAACAGTTTCCGTGTGTATCAAGAATTTTACACCACCCAAAGGACATCCAGCCAACTTGACACAACTGTGGGAAGCATTGTAGTCAACATGGTTTAGCATCCGTGTGGAACGTTTTCGACAACTTGTAGTCCATGCCACAATGAATTGAGGCTGTTCCGAGGGCAAAAGGGGGGGACGTATATTAATATTAGGAAGGTGTACTTAATGTTTTGTACATTGAGTATACCGTATCATTAATTCATGTCCAAAAATTGATGTAGCAACTAAGGATTCTAGCTTCAAGGGGAACTACACAAAAACAACACTTAGCCTTATTATAAACGAAATATACACTACTGCTCAAAAGTTTGGGGTCAAGAAAAGCACATTTCTTGTCCATTAAAACAACATCAAATTTATCATAAATACAGTGTAGACATTGTTAATGTTGTAAATGACTATTATAGCTGGAAATGGCAGATTTCTTTATGGAATATCTACATTGGCGTACAGAGGCCCATTATCAGCAATCAGCAACCATCACCCTTGTTTCCAATTGCACGTTGTGTTAGCTAATCCAAGTTTATCATTTCAAAAGGCTAATTTATCATTAGAAAACCCTTTTGCAATTGTGTTAGCACAACTTAAAACTGATTCTGATTAAAGAAACAATACAACTGGCCTTCTTTAGACTAGTTGAATAGCTGGAGCATCAGCATTTGTGGGTTCGATTACAGGCTCAAAATGGCCAGAAACAAAGAACTTTCTTCTGAGTCTATTCTTGTTCTGAGAACTGAAGGCTATTCTATGTAAGAAATTGCCAAGAACTGAAGATCTCGTACAACGCTTTGTACTACTCCCTTCATAAAAGAGCGCAAACTGGCTCTAACCAGAATAGAAAGAGGAGTGGGAGGCCCCCGGTGCACAACTAATAAAGGGGACAAGTACATTAGAGTGTCTAGTTTGAGAAACAGACACCTCACAAATCCTCAACTGGCAGCTTCATTAAATAGTACTCGCAAAAACACCAGTCTCAACGTTAACAGTGAAGAGGCCTTCTAGGCAGAGTTGCAAAGAAAAAGCCATATCTTAGACTGGCCAATAAAAATAAAAGATTAAGATGGGCAAAAGAACACAGACACTGGACAGAGGGACTCTGCCTAGGCCAGCATCCCGGAATCGTGTCTTCACTGTTGACGTTGTTTTTAAAAGAAATGTGCTTTTCTTTCAAAAACAAGGGCATTTCTAAGTGACCTTAAACTTTTGGAAGGTAGTGTATATATTTTGTTTATTTTGTGCTTTAGACCATGACAGAAACATAATATAACTCAAATAATATAAATATGTTGTATATTGTAAGCTTATGCCTTGCTTCTAACTTTTTTGCATCTTTCAAAATACTGTCTGACAGGTGTATGGGGTGGAAAATCACCTAAGTGGACTAAACACATTTCCTCTAACCCTCTGCTATACTCCTGAAGTGTTTGGTGAAACTGTCCTGATGGATAAAAAGTGGTTTGCATCACTGTATACAATAGAGAGTGTACTCCGCCTGGAATCTGGAGTCATGGCTGGATAGACTGATGAACCCTGCAGGGTGTAATGCATACTTAAATAAACAGTCACTTAGTCCTGGTCCCTCCCTAGCTCTGCAATTTCATCACCCAGGTTAAATAGATGAGTCCCTGCTCCTGAATCACTCATTACAGACACAAATGCACCACACACCGTACATACGGTGTCTTCGTGGAACAAGGCATTTCAGGGTAATGACCATCTGTCAGTCTTGAGAGAGAGAGACAGATAGACATAGAGAGATCGTTAAAATCATGCTCAGGTAATCTATGGTTTCATTTAGGTGATCTGTTTGGGCTAAAGCAGAAAACCGCAAAGAAAATCACCAACGTTGTGAGATATAATGCTTTTTCTTGGCTCACTTAAGAAAATGTATCTTTTGGGAGAAATCTGCCTTGCATCATGATTGGTCTATACCCACACTAGCTTCATCTTATTTTTCCCGGACTGTGCCAATGTACTGACGTCTGTTCATGTTTCACTCACCTAGCATTACCTTGGAGCATAACTGTACCAACAAACTCTCACAGCCTCATGTCAGAATTAGACGTTCATCCATGTTTCTCAAGTTGTTCCATATGTCAAACTTCGAAGTGTTTGGTTACTTCTTTGGTTACTTCTCTGTATCGTTCCAAGGTTAAGTTTAGGCATTAACTCCACATTTTTTAGATTCCGAATGGTTAAGGTAAGGGTTTTAGATCCAGAGGTGGATACTTACACTTGTCCACCATCCCCGTCCACAATGCCCTAGCAAAACCAAACCAAAGACTACTTGAAGATAACAGCACTCACTGTTGCCCCTAGTTGCTGATTTCCACATCATATCCCAACGTCCTCAGACATGGATGGATGTTGAATACTGACTTGTATCACGGGTGACCTGCCTGAACTATACAAGAAAATGCAGAGAGGTAGGAAATGGAAGATGCCTCTAAATGCTCGCAGAGATGGGAGATGAGGAGGCCAAGGCTCAAACAGCCATTGGTAAAACAAACACACACACACACACACAGGCTGGTAAAGCAAACAGTGTAAGACTCAGAGGAGCACACTGTGTTCATCTTCACCTGGTCAAGCTGCACTGGATAGGGATTTGATCTTTACACCAACAAATCTTCCAAAAGTCTGCTGTTGGAGTCTGTCCTTACATTCAACACACTGAGAGGAGGAGGAAGGGAGGAGAGAGAGGATGATGAAGAGAACGAGAGAATGCATGTTTTGCAATAACAGCCAGGTCAAGACAGTGGCTCAGCTCAATATCAACTTTAGTATAAAAAATAAAGTGTGGACATTGTGCCAGCCTTTCTCAAGTAAAGGGTTTTAATAACAACAATTAAAGGGAGGCTAGGAAATAGAACACTTCTGCCCACACTCCTCTCCCTTCCCTCTATTATAATTTTTTTTATTCCGTTTACTCCAATTGGTAGTTACAGTCTTGTCGCATTGCTGCAACTCCCGTACAGACTCAGGAGAAGAGAAGGACGAGAGCCATGATTTCTCCAAAACACAAACCAGCCCAGCCCAGCCCAGCCCAGCCACACTGCTTCTTGACACAATGCTCACTTAACCCAGAAGCCAACCGCACTAATGTGTTGGAGGAAACACTGTGCACCTGGTCAACCATGTCAGCGTGTATTGCACCCAGCCCGCGCGCTAGTTGCCACAGAGCCTGGACTCGAACCTCTAGTGGCACAGCTACAACTGTGATGCAGTGCCTTAGACCACTGCACCATTCAGAAGGCTCTCCCTTCACTCTAGTTGGGGTGCTGATGACTGCTGGCTGCTGAGCATGATTGTAGGTGATTTATCGATCCAACATCAACACTTGCATTTTCTTCCTTCTCACTGGTTCTGGCAGATGGGAGGAACTCCTGGCAGACCTATACACACACACTGGGGAGGTAGCCCTGCATCAGTGACTACAGGTCACCATGAACCATGAAGCACGGGGGTGGAAGCATCATGTTGTGGGGGGTGCTTTGCTGCAGGTGGGACTGGTGCACTTCACAAAATAGATGGCATCATGAGGTAGGAAAATTATGTGGATATATTGAAGCAACATCTCAAGACATCAGTCAGGAAGTTAAAGCTTGGTCGCAAATGGGTCTTCCAAAGGGACAATGACCCCAAGCATACTTCCAAAGTTGTGGCAAAATGGCTTAAGGACAACAAAGTCAAGGTATTGGAGTGGCCATCACAATTACATTTTTTATTTTACCTTTTTTTTAGCTAGGCAAGTCAGTTAAGAACAAATTCTTATTTTCAATGATGGCCTAGGAACAGTGGGTTAACTGCCTTGTTCAAAGCCCTGTCCTCAATCTTATAGAAACTTTGTGGGCAGAACTGAAAAAGCGTCTGCGTGCAAGGAGTTCTACAAACCTGACTCAGTTACACCAGCTCTGTCAGGAGGAATGGGCCAAAATTCACCATTCTTATTGTGGGAAGCTTGTGGAAGGCTACCCGAAACATTTGACCTAAGTTAAACAATTTAAAGGCAATGCTACCAAATACTAATTGAATGTATGTAAACTTCTGACCCACTGGGAATGTGATGAAAGAAATAAAAGCTGAAATAAATCATTCTCTCTACTATCATTCTGACATTTCACATTCATAAAATAAAGTGGTGATCCTAACTGACCTACATTTTTACTAGGATTAAATGTCAGGAATTGTGAAAAGCTGAGTTTAAATGTATTTGGCTAAGGTGTATGTAAACTTACGACTTCAACTGTACATGGGTCATGTGGGTTAACTATAACATGTTGGATATTTGAACTAATACCCCATTGGAAATAAACTTTTTTTTTTATTATTATATTCTCTACAAATTTCTAAATGCATTGTATCCACATTTGTGGTTGTATTGTGTTTTAAGGGATGCAACAGAGTGAAGTATAGTATTCTACAATATATTACAAAATGATATAGTAAACACTACACAAAATGAGGGGGAACCTCAGAGGAAATCCCCGCCATGAGTTCCCCAATGACAGCATGTTCAAATCAAAAAAGCATTGACAAAGCTAGCAGTAAAGCTAGCTAGTAGTCCAAAGCTAGCTAGCAGTCTAACTGAGGGATACTACAGTGTGTCGTACTGTATTCTCCAGTGTACTACGCAATTCTACAGTAAACACTGCACAATCCAGGGATACTACAGTGTGGAGTAGAGGATTCTACAGTTTACTACATTTTACGGTAGAGTTCTATAGTAAGTACTATAGTATGCTATAGTAACTGTAGTATTTTTTTATGTGGGCAGACATCCTTTTGTGTCAGGTTTTTGATACTCTCCCTCAACAATAGCACTGGCACAAGATCATTCTGTTCTAAGGAAGTGGATGGGTCTGTCTACCCTGGTGTGATCCTAGTAAACAGAAGTGTGAATCAGACACATCATGCCATCAGTTGCTGACTGACTCCAAGACATCCCTTCATAAGACATCCTATTGGAAGGTTTTCGATTATCTACAAAACTGGAAACTTTGCTTGGTTTTGCAGCCAAAATCCTGATGTTCTATCCACAAAAGCAGCAGTAGATCATTATGTTCTTAGGGTGTCAACAACCCAATGACCTTACTGGCATTGACACGTCGCTAGCTTGCATTCATTCTATCATCTACTGTTCCTGGAAGCAAGACTTCATTCATCCTCTCTCTTAATGGAAATGCTCTTTAGCCAAGATTAGTGGGGGTGTTACTGCAAATGTAAAATCTGATGTCAGTAGAGTTACGTTGCCTGTTTATCTTTGCATTTTAGATTCCAATAACAGACTTAGACCTTTTTCCACCTTGCTCTGTCAGGGCTAATGCTTAACAAAATATATGGAAAAGAGACATGTTTTTTTCTACAGCATAGTGCCTTTGGCTTAATAGGTGTTGAAAACACAAACAACGAAGAAACCCTGGATCCCACTCTCTCATTATCTCTCTATTCTCTCTGACTGCCGGAATGATAAATGCTTTGTGTTTGCTGTTGGAAAACAGTTCACCACAACAAAGACAGAGTGAGGCAACCAACTAAAATGCTTTGCAGGCAGCTATCAGCCAGCTGTTCACAGAGCTCTCACATGCCACTCAAACACAGACCTTGGATTGTTAGGCATAGAGCCATTTTGGGGGAAAACTTTTGGGAAAAAGCAGTTTGGGAAAAAGCTGAGGGATGGGCCTGGAAAAATGTAATCACACTCAAATTCATAGACAGAGCTATGGATGCAAGGACTGGCCGTTCATGATATCAAAATGGTCGTTTTAGCCATGTGTTTAGGCTATAGTGTGTCAAGATTCAATGGGTATACACTGAGTGTACAAACATTAGGAACACCTGCCCTTTCCATGACACAGACTGACCAGGTGAATCCAGGTGAAAGCTATGATCCCTTATTGATGTCACTTGTTAAATCCACTTCAATCAGTGTAGATGAAGGGGAGGAGACAGGTTAAAGGATGTTTAAGGCTTGAGACAATTGAGACATGGATTATGTATGTGTGCCATTCAAAGAGTGAATGGGCCAGACAAACGATTTATGCCTTTGAACAGGGTATAATAGTAGGTGCCAGGTGGACCGGTTTTAGTGTTGCAAGAACTGCAGCACTGCTGGGTTTTTCACACTCAACAGTTTCCCGTGTGTATCAAGAATTTTACACCACCCAAAGGACATCCAGCCAACTTGACACAACTGTGGGAAGCATTGTAGTCAACATGGTTTAGCATCCGTGTGGAACGTTTTCGACAACTTGTAGTCCATGCCACAATGAATTGAGGCTGTTCCGAGGGCAAAAGGGGGGGGGACGTATATTAATATTAGGAAGGTGTACTTAATGTTTTGTACATTGAGTATACCGTATCATTAATTCATGTCCAAAAATTGATGTAGCAACTAAGGATTCTAGCTTCAAGGGGAACTACACAAAAAACAACACTTAGCCTTATTATAAACGAAATATACACTACCGTTCAAAAGTTTGGGGTCAAGAAAAGCACATTTCTTGTCCATTAAAACAACATCAAATTTATCATAAATACAGTGTAGACATTGTTAATGTTGTAAATGACTATTATAGCTGGAAATGGCAGATTTCTTTATGGAATATCTACATTGGCGTACAGAGGCCCATTATCAGCAATCAGCAACCATCACCCTTGTTTCCAATTGCACGTTGTGTTAGCTAATCCAAGTTTATCATTTCAAAAGGCTAATTTATCATTAGAAAACCCTTTTGCAATTGTGTTAGCACAACTTAAAACTGATTCTGATTAAAGAAACAATACAACTGGCCTTCTTTAGACTAGTTGAATAGCTGGAGCATCAGCATTTGTGGGTTCGATTACAGGCTCAAAATGGCCAGAAACAAAGAACTTTCTTCTGAGTCTATTCTTGTTCTGAGAACTGAAGGCTATTCTATGTAAGAAATTGCCAAGAACTGAAGATCTCGTACAACGCTTTGTACTACTCCCTTCATAAAAGAGCGCAAACTGGCTCTAACCAGAATAGAAAGAGGAGTGGGAGGCCCCGGTGCACAACTAATAAAGGGGACAAGTACATTAGAGTGTCTAGTTTGAGAAACAGACACCTCACAAATCCTCAACTGGCAGCTTCATTAAATAGTACTCGCAAAACACCAGTCTCAACGTTAACAGTGAAGAGGCCTTCTAGGCAGAGTTGCAAAGAAAAAGCCATATCTTAGACTGGCCAATAAAAATAAAAGATTAAGATGGGCAAAAGAACACAGACACTGGACAGAGGGACTCTGCCTAGGCCAGCATCCCGGAATCGTGTCTTCACTGTTGACGTTGTTTTTAAAAGAAATGTGCTTTTCTTTCAAAAACAAGGGCATTTCTAAGTGACCTTAAACTTTTGGAAGGTAGTGTATATATTTTGTTTATTTTGTGCTTTAGACCATGACAGAAACATAATATAACTCAAATAATATAAATATGTTGTATATTGTAAGCTTATGCCTTGCTTCTAACTTTTTTGCATCTTTCAAAATACTGTCTGACAGGTGTATGGGGTGGAAAATCACCTAAGTGGACTAAACACATTTCCTCTAACCCTCTGCTATACTCCTGAAGTGTTTGGTGAAACTGTCCTGATGGATAAAAAGTGGTTTGCATCACTGTATACAATAGAGAGTGTACTCCGCCTGGAATCTGGAGTCATGGCTGGATAGACTGATGAACCCTGCAGGGTGTAATGCATACTTAAATAAACAGTCACTTAGTCCTGGTCCCTCCCTAGCTCTGCAATTTCATCACCCAGGTTAAATAGATGAGTCCCTGCTCCTGAATCACTCATTACAGACACAAATGCACCACACACACCGTACATACGGTGTCTTCGTGGAACAAGGCATTTCAGGGTAATGACCATCTGTCAGTCTTGAGAGAGAGAGACAGATAGACATAGAGAGATCGTTAAAATCATGCTCAGGTAATCTATGGTTTCATTTAGGTGATCTGTTTGGGCTAAAGCAGAAAACCGCAAAGAAAATCACCAACGCTTGTGAGATATAATGCTTTTTCTTGGCTCACTTAAGAAAATGTATCTTTTGGGAGAAATCTGCCTTGCATCATGATTGGTCTATACCCACACTAGCTTCATCTTATTTTTCCCGGACTGTGCCAATGTACTGACGTCTGTTCATGTTTCACTCACCTAGCATTACCTTGGAGCATAACTGTACCAACAAACTCTCACAGCCTCATGTCAGAATTAGACGCTCATCCATGTTTCTCAAGTTGTTCCATATGTCAAACTTCAAGTGTTTGGTTACTTCTTTGGTTACTTCTCTGTATCGTTCCAAGGTTAAGTTTAGGCATTAACTCCACATTTTTTAGATTCCGAATGGTTAAGGTAAGGGTTTTAGATCCAGAGGTGGATACTTACACTTGTCCACCATCCCCGTCCACAATGCCCTAGCAAAACCAAACCAAAGACTACTTGAAGATAACAGCACTCACTGTTGCCCCTAGTTGCTGATTTCCACATCATATCCCAACGTCCTCAGACATGGATGGATGTTGAATACTGACTTGTATCACGGGTGACCTGCCTGAACTATACAAGAAAATGCAGAGAGGTAGGAAATGGAAGATGCCTCTAAATGCTCGCAGAGATGGGAGATGAGGAGGCCAAGGCTCAAACAGCCATTGGTAAAACAAACACACACACACACACACAGGCTGGTAAAGCAAACAGTGTAAGACTCAGAGGAGCACACTGTGTTCATCTTCACCTGGTCAAGCTGCACTGGATAGGGATTTGATCTTTACACCAACAAATCTTCCAAAAGTCTGCTGTTGGAGTCTGTCCTTACATTCAACACACTGAGAGGAGGAGGAAGGGAGGAGAGAGAGGATGATGAAGAGAACGAGAGAATGCATGTTTTGCAATAACAGCCAGGTCAAGACAGTGGCTCAGCTCAATATCAACTTTAGTATAAAAAATAAAGTGTGGACATTGTGCCAGCCTTTCTCAAGTAAAGGGTTTTAATAACAACAATTAAAGGGAGGCTAGGAAATAGAACACTTCTGCCCACACTCCTCTCCCTTCCCTCTATTATAATTTTTTTTATTCCGTTTACTCCAATTGGTAGTTACAGTCTTGTCGCATTGCTGCAACTCCCGTACAGACTCAGGAGAAGAGAAGGACGAGAGCCATGATTTCTCCAAAACACAAACCAGCCCAGCCCAGCCCAGCCCAGCCCAGCCACACTGCTTCTTGACACAATGCTCACTTAACCCAGAAGCCAACCGCACTAATGTGTTGGAGGAAACACTGTGCACCTGGTCAACCATGTCAGCGTGTATTGCACCCAGCCCGCTGCTAGTTGCCACAGAGCCTGGACTCGAACCTCTAGTGGCACAGCTACAACTGTGATGCAGTGCCTTAGACCACTGCACCATTCAGAAGGCTCTCCCTTCACTCTAGTTGGGGTGCTGATGACTGCTGGCTGCTGAGCATGATTGTAGGTGATTTATCGATCCAACATCAACACTTGCATTTTCTTCCTTCTCACTGGTTCTGGCAGATGGGAGGAACTCCTGGCAGACCTATACACACACACTGGGGAGGTAGCCCTGCATCAGTGACTACAGGTCACTGTAGATAGACTCACAACAACAATACCCTGCAGATCTATAGCAGCATATTACCATGTTTTACCAACTTGCATTTTAACATTTTAGTAATTTAGAGCATCTAACTGTAATAAGACCATACTTTTTCCAACTGGTCCCCCATGGAAATCGAACCCACAATTCTGGCGTTGCAAGTGCCATGCTTTACCAACTGAGCCACACTTACCAAAGAGAACAGTAAGTGAAGAAAAGTGGGTGGACAGAACAATCAACGTTTCTCACAAAATTACCTGGAAGCTAGGAAGTTTACTGATTTTGTTATTGTAACTTTTTGTTTACTGCAGGAAACATTTCACGCAACAAAAATAAAAAAAATACGTACCTGGAAGCTGTTACAGGAAGAGGATAAATATTTCTTTAAATGTTTTTTGTTTGTTGACTGCAGAAGCGGTTGTACGCAAACTGGAAATGAGAGGGAGTATCACAGGCCTGGCGTTGGCGTGGCAATGGTGTAGTCCATTTGAGCGAGTTCACTGGGGTTAAGATGACCAATCAGTGAGTTCTGATTGAATCCCTTTAGAACGTAGTAACCCTGGGAGACCCAGGAGATCCAATCAGGAGTCCGCCCACGCATGGAAGCGCGCACACACACACATCAGAAGCACACAGGATACACAGTCCACTCTCTAACTCTCTCACGTTGAGATACAGTCAGCGCACTTACCCATTGTGAGGTGTCTCACCTCTTCAAGGTTGGACAGAGATAGCGAGAAAGAAGGAGAGGCCTCGATTTCTGACAGTGTTTTTTTTTTGTCTTCATGTAGAGAGAGAGAGGAGAGAGAGAGAGAGAGAGAGAGAGAGAGAGAGAGAGAGAGAGAAAAAGGGTAAAAGGAGGTAGAGAGAAGTCAATAAGAGGAAGTAGAGGAGAGAGCTAGAGGCCTCCATTTCTGACAGTAGTTTTTTTTTGTGAGTGAGTGAGTGAGTGAGTGTTTTGTGTGTGTGTAGCTGCTCTCCTCATGTTTCCCTCTCTAAAGTTGTAAGCCCAGATGGAACGAATGAGGAGGAGGAGAATGCCCTGAATCTATTTCTGCCGAATGAAGAACGACATCCAAATTGGGCCGGCATGTTATGGTGGAGTAAAGCTGCATCAGAGTTCATTCCAGCACTGATTGACTGAAGAGAACAGAACTGCCACTGAAAAATGTCAACAAGCCTATTTCTCTCTCTCTCTCCTTTCAGGCGCTCAGCTAAACTGGACGGATTGGACTTAGCTTAATTCCCATTATTCAATGCATTTTAAAACAGCTATGTGGACACCGGCTGTGAATCTCAACGAAACTCCACTAGAGGATAATATCGTGCTGTTGCATCATATTGATCTAAATGTTGTCTGGACAGACAAAAGGGTTTACCAAGAAAAACTTCAAAAGGACTCATTCGAGGCAGAAATTAGTCGGTTACACACCACAAAAGTTGGAGCACACCACAAAAAAAAAAAGGCAGAGATTAATTTCTTAATCCATTGTTCAGGATGAGTACAGGTGACTGACGTTTCGACATCAAGCTGACGTCTTCCTCAGAGTGACCAGACAATTGCACTTAGCTCGTATTTAAACCTTAGTGTCCTACTGAGAAACAACAATGTTCAATTAAAATAGCATGATTCAAGGTAAATGGCAAATAATAGCACATTATAATAATAATAATAAAAAGAACAAGAAAATATATTGTGTCTAGTTGATCAGTAGGCCATGTCAAAATAAAGCATATACATATATTTGGGTGTCTGTGAAAGCGGCGGCACAGAGACCCAAAACATCAAGGTAACATTATAGAACCGAGGACAATGAAACTTCTACGTTCGGCCCCTTAGCGTCCACAGTGTCTAACGTGTGCTGCCAGAAATCTTGATTAGTTGATTATTTGAATCAGCTGTGAAGTGCCACGGCAAAAAATAAAACATGCACCCCTTGGGGTCCCGAGGACCGAATTTTGGAAACCCTGGTTTAGGGACTATGTTCCCTCGTCTTGGTGAAATCTGGTCATGTTCTATGGCTACAAAGAACAGGGAGGAAGGTGAGCCATGGTTGGCTTCTATGCAATGGCACACAATAGCATAGTCCATGTTTTTATTATGAATAGCAGCCTTATATTCTGCAATGCAGAGTATCAACGCTCTTGTGGTTTGACCAATATAAGCAGCCCTGCAGATGCATTTGAGCATGTAAATGACATTTGTAGTGCTACAATTGATGAAGGTTTGGATTTTGGATTCTTAACCTGTTCTTGGGTGGTACATTCATATTGGTCATGTGGCCACACTTGTAATTGCCATTGGTCAGGTCTGGGAGCCAAGTATTGCATGTCTTGGGTAGGATGTTACAGTGTTTCAATACAATGGATTTGACACAACCGGCACATGGGCTATACTCCATGGGGTAAAAAACATGGGGGCGATTTGTCCTGGTTTCTATTACAGTTTTTTCCAACTGCTTACACACAAAATGTCACATGATTTTTTAAACCTCTCACTCAAAGTGCAAAACTACACACCAAATATCCAAAACCATAAGCTATTTCTCAGCCTTTGACTCAGTTGTCAATTGCATAAAACACTTTTTTCAAAACACTACACACAATTCTCTACCTAAAACACAAAAATCTAACAGGAAGTGACTTGCTTTCCTTTTCCAAACACAACCAATCAAAATGCTACACTTATTCACCAGGTCACACACACACTCCTCACATGTGCAAACACTAATAGCTTAACTGATCACTAACCAATCACTGCTTTACTGTAGTATAGGCCTATAAATAGGTCAAAGGTCAGATTACCTGTTTTGAACAATGGATGCCAACAATGGACAGGGAGCAAGAGGAGTAGGAGGGAGAGGAAGAGGAAGAAGAAGACGAGGGCAAAGAAGAGAAGGAAGGAGAGCCATCTCTGATGAGATTAGGGCAACACTTGTTGATCATGTGATCAACCACGGTTTGACCATGAGAGAGGCTGGACTGAGAGTCCAGCCCAACTTGAGTCGATTTACAGTGGCGTCCATAATTCAAACCTTCAGAAATGAGAACAGGTATGCAACTATCTAATGACTATTTTAGCATTACAGTAATGTACTGTAAAATACGTATGACTGCATAGTATTGCATAAACATTTGTAACTCTAAGCCATCCATTTACTGCACTGCATTGAATGAATGAGGTTGGTTATCATGCTGTACTACATTTTTTTGTACATTGTTTACAGTTCCTATGCTGAACACATACTGTGTTTGAATTCTGTGCAGAGTGGAAAGGCAAAGACATCATGGAGGACGAGGACGCTTGTTTACAGATGTACAAGAGACTGCAATTATAAATATGGTTTTGGCCAACAATGCAATTAGGATTCGAGAGATAAGAGAGCATATCTTGAATAATGACACCATATTTAACAATATCAATGCTGTAAGCCTGTCGACCATACAACGCATCCTCCAACGGCACCGAGTGACGATGAAACAACTTTACAAGGTGCCATTTGAGAGAAACTCTGACAGAGTCAAGAATATGCGACATGACTTTGTAGAGGTATGTATGCAACACTACTTCCAGTACTTCAGACATACCATATTTACTCATCTGTATATCCTTTTGTCTGTTACAGAGAGTATTGGAGCTGGATGCCCATTTACAGTTTTTCTCAATTGTTTACACACAAATACTGGTACTTGAGACACAATGACCACAACATGTAACTCATGCACAAACCCCCTGAACCAATTCTGCTAAACTACAAGCACAATTCCTGCTTTACACTCAAATTGCAGTTCTAAAACACACTTTTTTCAAAACACTACACACAATTCTTTGCATTTGGCACAACTTTCATGCAGAAAATCTCTTGTTTTCACAATGAACACACTGCCATTCAAATATGCACACTGACTCATCACATGGGCAAACACCCGTCACACAGTTTTACAATTAGCAATCAGAGCTTTAGCATAAAAGGGCAACAGGTGAGCTCTTCTGTTTTGGAGCAATGGATGCCAACATTGGAAACAGAGGCAGAGCCAGAGGAGTGAGAGTAAGAGGAGTAGGACGGGAGGACAAGGATGAGGACGAGGAAGGCCAAGGACCGTAATCTCTGATGAGATCCGAGCCACTTTGGTTGATCATGTGGTCAACCATGGTCTAACAATGAGGGAGGCTGGGCAAAGAGTACAGCCAAATTTGAGCAGGTACACTGTAGCATCCATCATCCAGACTTTCCGAAATGAGAATAGGTAAGAAATCTACTCTCACTAGAAAATTGCAGTACTGCATATCAATACAGTACTCAATGAGTACAGTAGTACAGTATTGCCTGTGGACTGTTCTGTAGGACTGTAAAAATAAAGTATGTTTCAAGTATTTGGGAAATGTATTCCTACTTTGTATTTACAGTATTTTACTATTTGTTTGGCAGAACTGAAAGATTACCAACACAAGGTGGTCGGGAACGTGTTTTGTCTCCTGAACAGGAAACTGAAATCATGAACATGGTCCTAGAAAATAACGCCATAACATTACGGCAAATACAAAGAAAAATAATAGAAAACAATGAGATATTTCAAAATATTGATAGGGTAAGCTTATCAACACTGGACCGTGTCTTGCGGAGAAATAATCTCAGGATGAAGCAGGTCTACAGGGTGCCATTTGAACGCAATTCAGAAAGAGTCAAAGAATTGCGATATAACTATGTGCAAGTGAGTCCTATACAAACCCACAATTGATGCACACTCTCAACACTGTATAAATTATACATATTTCAGTATTGTAATCATAATGATTGTGCTTCACAATAGTGACCACTCCATGTCTATTTCTGATATTGTCATGTGTGTTTCAGAGAGTCCTTGAGCTAAAGGTGGCTGCAGTGGAGCACCAGTTCATCTTCATTGACGAGGTTGGATTCAACCTCACAAAAAGACGAAAGAGGGGAAGGAATATCATCGGCCAGCGTGCCATTGTTCAAGTCCCTGGCCAGCGCGGAGGGAACATCACAATGTGTGCAGCTTTTACCCACCATGGCGTCATCCATCACCATGCTACCCTTGGCCCCTACAACACCGCCCATCTGATCACATTCCTGGACACCCTACACAACACACTCATTCCACCAGATCAGGTAGATGGCCCAGAGCAACTCAGGTACGTTGTCATTTGGGACAACGTAAGTTTCCACAGGGCTGCTCTGGTTCGTAACTGGTTCACTGCCCACCCACGCTTTTTAGTTGTTTATCTCCCTCCATATTCTCCATTCCTCAATCCTATTGAGGAATTATTTTCTGCCTGGAGATGGAAAGTGTATGACCGAAATCCACAAACACGTATACCTCTTCTCCAAGCTATGGAAGACGCATGTGGAAATATAGCAGCTGATGCTTTTCATGGCTGGAATCGCCATGCTAGGCGATATTTCCCCCGCTGCTTGTCCAGGGAAAACATTGCTTGTGATGTGGATGAGGTGCTGTGGCCAGACCACAACTGTAACTGTATACATTAAATTCTTCTGTTTTGTATGTAGAGCACTGTATGTGCATCTTTGTGTTGGTTGGGAATGGGATGTACACTGCGTACATTGTTTTTGTGGAAAAAATAAAATATATTTGTTACCGTGTGTTCTGAGTATAAAAACAATATTCTCAAATATTTTACAACACACTTATGTATGTACTGTCTGTAGTAATGGCAACACTGAACCAAAAAAAGGCCTAAGTCATTATGATGAATGGAGAAGAAGTGTTTTCCATTCATCATAGTGTTTTACATTGAGCACATCAGTGTTCAACTGGTTCTTATAAATGTCTATTCATATGATGGTTTGTGTGTGTCATTTGAAAACAAAATACCATTTTGATAAGAAATAACATTGTTTTGAATGTAAAGTTTCATTTTGCTGGAGAATTGAGGGGTTTTGCCCATTGTGTGTGTGTTTTTTGATTTGTGTGTAGAGTTCTGAGAATATGAGGCATGCTTTCAGAAAATGTGTGCAAACAATCGAGAAAAACTGTAATTCGCCTTGAATTTATTTATGTGGATGAGGTTGGCTTCAACCTCACCAAAACCAGGCGCCGCGGAAGAAATGTAATAGGACAGAGGGCAATTACCAATGTCCCTGGACAGCGTGGGGGTAATATAACTATGTGTGCTGCCATCACTCAAAACGGGGTCCTCCATCACAATTCCACACTGGGTCCGTACAACACCAGCCATATGCTCACTTTTCTGGATGCAATTTACACAATGCTTGTCCCTGATCCAGATCAGAAGCCTGCTAGATTTGTGGTTTTATGGGACAATGTTAGTTTTCACCGGGCTGTTCTGGTCCAAAACTGGTTTGCCACCCATCCACAATTTGTAGTTTTGTACCTACCCCCATATTCACCTTTTCTAAATCCCATAGAGGAATTCTTCTCAGCCTGGCGCTGGAAAGTGTATGATCGCCAACCCTATGCCCGCATGCCGCTTCTCCAGGCAATGGAGGACACATGTGGGGACATAGAGGTTGCCTCTGTCCAAGGTTGGATACGCCATGCTAGATACTTCCCTCGATGTTTGGCAAGAGAAAACTTATCTTGTGATGTGGACGAAGTATTGTGGCCAAACCCAGGCCGGAGAAGAGATGAAGCGTAGCTTAGCACTGGTGACTGCCCCCCACCAATTCCTGGACTGCCCCCGGGACCCCCACACACAATTGTGTTCTTTACTGTATTCTAAAGAATATACTTTTGGTTTACATATGTTTATGGTTTTGTTGTATGCTACTGTATACAACAGTAATGTTTGGCCTAATAAATATTTTCTGTTTCTACATTGCATTGGTGTTTACAGTGTACTTGTTACCCCTCTCAGCAGATTACTTTCACTGTAGAACATTGCATTGAAATGTAGATATAAGCCTATGAAAGACCAAAGAGCTTTAGATTTAAAACAACAGTGTTTACTTGGTATATCCAAAAATGTACTATTATGAAAGCAGTGTTTGCCATTTGATGCAAATGCTTCATTCTGACATGTGTTTATGGTATTTTGAATGCAGTGTTACATTTTGAAGGAGATGTGAGGCATTTTGCATTTTGTGTGTGCAGTTTTGGGAATTGTGTGTAGAGTTTTGAAAAAAAAGGAGACAGTTTTGAAAACGTGTGTAAGCAGTTGGAAAAAACTGTAATGCCAGTGAGTAGACTTTGATGTTCAGTGACTCTCTAGCACGGGTATAGGCCTGTTCAATGACACGCTTATCATACCTCCGTTGTATGAACCTGGTGCACATACGATTAGCTTTGCGCTCAAACTCTATGGCAGTACTACTGTTATGTCTGAGTCTTAGGAATTGTCCCACAGGTATGTTCTGCTTAAGGTGTACCAGGTGGTTACTTTCTGCAAGCAAAAGTATGTCCTTACTCTGCGGCTCGGTTCTCTGTACGGAGTTGGCTTTATTATAGACTCAGGCAAGGTGCAACCAAGGGCAACCAAAAGGTGCTAGTTGGTGTGTGTATTTTTGTGGGTAGCCATGACAACCCCGATAGGAAAAGTAGCGCTGTCTGTTTTGTTGTTCGGAAATGTTTTTTACATAGTATAATGACACAGGTTGTCACAGATGGGTAGGTTATTCTCCATTTAAACAGGCGTTTTAACACTGAGGTGAGCTAGCCATATGGTTTCTTTACCTAACAGCCCAGCAGCACATAAGGTAGCTGTAATAATGAAATTATGTAAATTGTGTACAGACTATACAGCCCTGTACAGCTGTTATAAAGTATACAAACACAGAACCAACACACACACCCACACACACACACACCCACACACACACACACACACACACACACACACACACACACACACACACACACACACACACACACACACACACACACACACACACACACACACACACACACACACACACACACACACACACACAGACATCAATAGACCTGAATTTATCCTGAAATGAGTCATCACTCTAACAAAAGACTTGATTGTTGTTGACTTAGAATGATTCTTCCTGAATGTTGCATGAGGAATAAGCTCTCAACAGGTGAATTTACACACACTGCGCTTTAGCAATAACCTCTAAATTGCTGAATCGGAACAGTCAGATCGCTGCAGGCAGTAGTGTATAAGAGATTTACAGGCATTTGTTACAAACCTCTGAATTATTTCAGTATTCTTGGAAAATAAGTCTTGGTCTCTAAGGAGTTCATTCATTGCATTAGATGAAAGCACAATCACATCAGTAGGTTGAAAAACACCATGTTCTACTGATTCATCATCAAAGACTCAGTCCTCACAAATAAGTAGATCTGCTTTTTAATCATCAACTGCTTTCAGGTGAAACGAGCTTGTTTTATTATCAATCCATTTAAAGTTCCCAGGTATAATTTAAGTTTCCTTCTCAGAGTTAAGGCTTCTTTGTTATAATGAAATCTGGCAGTTGAAACCGAGAACCCCACAGGGCTTAAACAGAAGTTTAAGAGGAGAGGAGAGGAGAGGAGGAGTTCTATCTAATTCGTCACCTCCAGGTAATTTTCACACTGCAACAATGATTCAGCCTGATGAGGTTCTGGGATGGTGGCAGAGAACACACAATAGCCTGCCTCTGCCTGCATAGTATTGAATGCATGGAGGAAATCAATCCTCTGTGCTGGTTGCTCAGCTGAGAGTTTTTCTCTGCACCTGCTGTTTACAATACTGCAATCATATTCTCCTTAGAGCCCAGTCCACAAATAAAAGAACTGAGAAGTTGGACTATTGACAGGATAGAATAACATTTTAATCAGCATTTATCAAATAATTCTAAAAGTGATGCACACACACAATAATCAGTCAGTCCTCTCCAGAGCCATTACACATTTTAAAGTACTCATCCCTTGCTTTTTATATCCCTCTTTCCTCCCACACTGAGGGTTTCAGTGGTGCATGTGCTCTGTATCCTCCGACACTGTTTTATGACATCATAATCCACACAGGTGAGGGGGGTGAGAGGAGTGAGTCTCCCATTCCCCAGGGTTGATATGAGACCTCTGCTAATTTCCTGTGAGAGTCTGTCTGCTGTGCGGAGGCGGAGACCCCAGAGTCTCTGAAGCGGAGCCCACTGTCACTGATAACGTCATATAAGTCTGTGAGCCGGATCATCCAGGCGCAGTAAAACATCCTACACCCTCTAAACGGACTGTATTTTCCTTGAGCTGCTGGCATTATGAATCTTTACGAGGATGGTTGTTGCCTGCTAGAGCTATAGAAACCATAGATCAGTACATTACTGTGGAGAACACAGTTCACTAACAACACAGCCTTGGTCTCTGAGGAGAAGAGTTTCTCTCTCTCTCTCTCTCTCTCTCTCTCTCTCTCTCTCTCTCTCTCTCTTTATATCTCTCTATCGCTCCCTCTCTCCTCCCCTTCTCCTGGAGATCATTGTCTCTGATTCTGTATCTCTGCCAGCAGATGAACTTCCCCAGAGCTCTGTGACTGTAGCTGTGAAATTGTCAAAGACTCCCCAGTGCTATCTAACGCTCCTAACCCTCCCTTTTAGCTGTAGCTCCGCCATATGTCGAGTCAAAATGGAGTCTCACAGTGCTGAATGGGGTGTGATTCCAGTACCAGGGAGAAAAGGAGTGGAAAGGGATGAAAGGAGAAGAGAAGGAACAAGGGAGGAAGATGTATCCTGTTGTCACCAGCATATGGCTTGCTGGCTGGTTGGCTGGTTGGCTAGCTGGCTGCTGATGATATTATGCGTCACTGACTGACTGTCATTTCATTCCAAGGAAGGCTGAGAGAGTAAAGCTTGGTTTTCTCTCACGTTTTTTTATAGATCTAAAACAGTCTATAACGAGCTAGCTAATGATCTCTCACTAAGTAACCCCGTTCTGACGCCATAGGGGTTGCAGTAAGTCAGGATTTTATGTGTCTAGGACTAGGCTACCACCCGAGGCGACGAGGTTATAAACTTGAGAAAGGGAAGTCAGACACAGTAAATCAAATTCAGTTAAAATGTGTCGAACTAATGATTGGTACAGTGTGTCTAGCTCTAGTCTAGACAAGGAGTAAGAACCCTTTATAACTAATCTTGGACCGTTAGTGTTACAATCTCCTTTAGAGGCGTCATGCCCATTGAATCATTGAGTCTAAGTCTGTGTTTCAAATGGCACTACGTTAGGGAATAGGGTGCCATTTGGGATGCAAAATGTGTTTGTGCTAGTATCTAATGCAACCCTGCCTCTTGGTGTGCTGGTGAAACAGAGGTACACTGGCTAATGTAATCCTTCCTCCTGCAGTAGCTAGACTATGTGTTGCTACGTGGCTAATACAGTCCTTCCTCCTCAGTGTTGATAATACAGTCCTTCCTCCTCAGTGTTGATAATACAGTCCTTCCTCCTCAGTGTTGATAATACAGTCCTTCCTCCTCAGTGTTGATAATACAGTCCTTCCTCCTCAGTGTTGATAATACAGGGAACAGAGGAACAGAGGGTTCATTAGGAAAAGATTCTGTTAATGGGTACGGAGGGGGAACGGCCGGCAGTTTAAAAGGAGTGAGCCGAGTCTGGGGCAGAAGAGGCTAGATCTGTCTACCAGGTGACAGGTTTAAAGGGTGGAGAGGGGGGAGAAGGGTGCTTTTGGGGTTTCTGCTAAATTACATTATCTTACAACCACAGGAGCAAGCTACTCTCACAAATGCGCACCAACGATGGATGAGAGGGAGGAGGGCCCCTCTATTAAAATACACTCAACTCTGTGCAGAGATGACTACATGGCTCTGTTACGCACACACATACAGACACTCTGCCTGTCTCCCGACTTCAGTGTTGGATCAGATCAGTTACTTACAGCAGTAAAAATATTCTACAGAGAGAATATGACAAATGAATCTCATCGGGTAATGCGCGGTGTAGGGGTTCGTGTCTCAGTGACAAATGTCGACAGCATACCTGAGCAGAGTAACTAATTATGCCCAAATGAACTTGTCAGAGAGAGAGAAAGAGGTGGCGAGAGAGAAAGAGACAGAGCGAGAGAGAGACAGAGAGAGAGAGAGAGAGAGAGAGAGAGAGAGAGAGAGAGAGAGAGAGAGAGAGAGAGAGAGAGAGAGAGAGAGAGAGAGAGAGAGAGAGAGAGAGAGAGGGGGCTTCTATCTGCTCTACATGATTCCTCTCTCTGTTGCCCTAAAATGAGACATCAGGCTCTGCTCTGAGATAAACGAGTTAGCCGGAGTGGTGCTACGCTGACTAAATCATAATGCGTCACTCTCCCCCGCTGCTGCTAGAGCTTCACTGCGACACTTGTGTCAGGTCTGCATCTGCTACCACCCCTGGAAATAAAATTCATTTACCAACACCAGTAATGCTGGAGTCTTTAGTCTCTCACATTATGTGTGATGGGAAGCAGAGATAACTACACACCAAGGTACTTAAGCCCCCATTTTAGAAATTACTTTACAGAAGGGTAATTTACTGTGGATTTTGTTTATCTTGGGTCTGTATGTATGCGTGTGGGTGTGTGTGCGTTGGCACCAGATGTTCCACTCCCCTCTGACACCACAGGGCAGCTATACTACCACACTCTGACTCATCAGTGACCTCTGACCCGCTCCACTTGAACAGGGCAGCACCTCAGATTGAACAGCTCACCATGAGACACAACAACACACGCTGAGACTCTCGGAGTCACGACTGTCACTCACGCTGTGGCAGGGAGAGGGAATGGAGAGAGAGAGAAGAGGATGAGGGAGAGAGAGAGAGAGAGAGAGAGAGAGAGAGAGAGAGAGAGAGAGAGAGAGAGAGAGAGAGAGAGAGAGAGAGAATAAAGAGAGGGGACATACATGGATGGAGAGGGGATGAAGGGGGAGAGAGGATGGACAGAGAGAGGAAGAAAGAATGGATTGGATAGAATAGAGAGAGGGGACAGACAGCCAAGGCATTGACATGCTTTATTGAGTGGTCAGTCAGTTAGCATTTTACCTGGCATGTGAGAGAGAGTCTTGTTAGGGTATTTAAAAAATGAGGGGGTAGATCAGCTTTAATGTTGCAGATAGATTGTGGCTTCTATCAATTTGAATTATCTATATCATTTCCAATCCACCATATATTTTTATTTTGTAAATAAAAATATATATTTCCCTTCTTTATTATTTTCCCCTATCTCTACCACTCATTATTATTGATCGATTGACTATGACTCTTCAAATCACCAAGCAGTTTATTTGCAGAGTTTGCTGCAAGTAAATGTTGCAATTTTTCATCCATTCCTGTACCTGCGACCAAAAACAAGCTACATATGGGCAGTACCAAAACAAGTGATCTAATGATTCTGTATTTCAAGTATTTGTGTGTGTGTCAGCCAGTGGAACTAGTGTCTGATGAAGTGTGTCCTGGTAGACAGTCGGGCCATCAAGAATGGCTATTACCACAGCTGTACGTTACAGAAACGACAGGGTCATTATTAGCACTATGTTAATGAACTACAAATGATGATGGGGAAGGGATGATGGTGGCAGTGGTGATTACACCCGTTCCCTATGTTCTATCCCGGTGTGGTGGAGGGGAATTATGCTTTATGCCCCGAAGCTAATGATTTCACCTAAAATAGGAACTGAATGGCTTGTGTTCAGCTAGATAGCCTGACACAGTGTATTTCTTGCAACAAGAAACATGCACACTCATACACACACGCACACTCCCACACACACATACATGGACACGTGCAAAAACACACATAGGTGTGGAAATAGTGAGTATAGAGGTGGGAGGAGACAATGTACATCCAGGGAAAGAGGACAACACTTGTCTGCTGTGTTAAATAAATAAACATCAATATTTTGTTGACATCAAGAGAAAACTGTTTGTAATTATCAAGTAATACCGCTGCTTGCTCTGCTTTCTTTTCTTATTGTTACAGTTATTTGTTTCTCTCTATTCACTGTTGTTCCAAAAGCAATTAGGAGGACAGGGGATAGTAGCATATATAAACAGAGGTTTAATTCATTATGTTTAGAAACACAAGTCGTGTCTCAGAAACACAGCAGCCACCAGACAGAGAGAAGTACTGGAGACTTTAAAAAGGGGGCTTGAACCCTTTAAAACTATCAATCAGTTTACTTGCTCCCTTATGGCAGTGAAATGAGGTATGCATCAATCGCTCATCAACCAACCTATTGACAATAATATATTTATGTTGTGGAGAAAACCCCCATAAAAACCCTTTCCCTACACGCACACGGGTACACACACACACACACACACACACACACACACACACACACACACACACACACACACACACACACACACACACACACACACACACACACACACACACACACACACACACACACACACACACACACACACACTTATTCCCAGTATGATCTACAGAACCTCCAGACAGGAAATCCAGTTATCCTTCTCCAAATCGTAAAGTGATGGTTGTTACTCCTCCATGGAGTATAGGGATAATCCTCTCTTATTTCTCCATTAGTGGGTTCTGCTGTATTGAAACTCTCAGTTACTTCATCCTGTACTACTGTACCTACTAGTACTGCATTCAGTACATTAATGCAGTACATATGCTCTTTCTCTAATGAAGAGATTTGTTTAAGTAGTTCAGAAAGCTCCAAGTAGCATTCATAAATGTTTTTACAGATGAGGACCATTTGTGGAATTAAACTGAATCGAAAATATGTACTCATCTTTACTAATTCCCTTCATATCCATGGCGAACTACGTGTGTTGCTGTTCTCAAATAGAGATACTCAGTCAAATGAGGTGTGATCATACCTCTGTGCGCTCATGTTACAGGAACCTTGGAACCCTGACAGGAACCCTGCCTGGTGAATGCTTTTGGGAGATGGGGGAAGAAAGAGAACAAGAGAGAGGACAGCGAAAGAGAGATATGGAGAGAACACACAAGATGAGAGAGAAAGAGAGAGAGGCATCTCAAGCAGCATACAGCAGCATGGCAAAACCTTTTGAGAACCAACTGAGAGTAACACAGCTCTAAACCTCATATCATCCCCATCTATCCTCAACCATAAACAGCACTAAACCATCAAAGCATCTTGACGTATCCTCTGACATAAACAGTGATATGATGAGAGATACAGTGGCTTGCAAAAGTATCCACCCCCCTTTTTTGTTGCCTTACAACCTGGAATTAAAATAGATTTTCTGAGGATTTGTATCATTTGATTTACACAACATGCCAACCACTTTGAAGATGCAAAATATTTTTTATTGTGAAACAAACAAGAAATAAGACATAAAAACAGAAAACTTGAGCTTTCATAACTATTCACCCCCCCCAAAGGCAACACTTTGTAGAGCCACCTTTTGCAGAAATTACAGCTGCAAATCACTTGGGGTATGTCTCTATAAGCTTGGCACATCTAGACACTGGGTTTTTGCCCATTCCTCAAGGCAAAACTGCTCCAGCTCCGTCAAGTTGGATGGGTTCCACTGGTGGACAGAAATCTTTAAGTCATACTACAGATTTTCAATTGGATTGAGGTCTGGGCTTTGACTAGGCCATTCCAAGACATTTAAATGTTTCCCCTTAAACCACTCAAGTGTTGCTTTAGCAGTTTGCTTAGGGTCATTGTCTTGCTGGAAGGTGTACCTCCGTCCCAGTCTCAAATCTCTTGAAGACTGAAACAGGTTTCCCTCAAGAATTTCCCTGAATTTAGCGCCATCCATCATTCCTTCAATTCTGACCAGTTTCAAAGTCCCTGCCCATGAAAACATCCCCACCACATGATGCTGCCACCACGGAGATGGTGTTCTCGGGGTGATGAGCAGTGTTGGGTTTGTGCCAGACATAGCACTTTCCTTGATGGCCAAAAAGCTACATTTTTGTCTCATCTGACCAGAGTACCTTCTTCCATATGTTTGGGAAGTCTCCCACATGCCTTTTGGCGAACACCAAACGTGTTTGCTTATTTTTTCTTTAAGCAATGGCTTTTTTCTGGCCACTCTTCCGTAAATCCCAGCTCTGTGGAGTGTATGGCTTAAGTGGTCCTATGGACAGATACTCCAATCTCAGCTATGGAGCTTTGCAGCTCCTTCAGGGTTATCTTTGGTCTCTTTGTTGCTTCTCTGATTAATGCCCTCCTTGCCTGGTCTGTGATTTTTGGTGGGCAGCCCTCTCTTGGCATGTTTGTTGTGGTGCATATTCTTTCAATTTTTTAACGGTGCTCCGTGGGATGTTCAAAGTTTCTGATATTTTTTTATAGCCCAACCGTAATCTGTACTTCTCCACAACTTTGTCCCTGACCTGTTTGGAGAGCTCCTTGGTCTTCATGGTGCCGCTTGCTTGGTGGTGTCCCTTGGCGGCAGGTAGCTTAGTGGTTAGAGCGTTGGACTTGTAACTGGAGGGTTGCAAGTTCGAATCCCTGAGCTGACAAGGTAAAAATCTGTCGTTCTGCCCCTGAACAAGGCAGTTAACCCACTGTTCCCTGGGCGCCGAAGACGTGGCTGTTGATTAAGGCAGCCCCCCGCACCTCTCTGATTCAGAGGGGTTGGGTTAAATGCGGAAGACACATTTCAGTTGAAGGCATTCGGTTGTACAACTGACTAATAATGGTGACTTTGACTTAGGGGTGTTACAGACTCTGCTGCCATCTACACTGCTGCCATCTAGTGGCCCAAATCTAAATTGCGCCTGGGCTGGAATAATACATTATGGCCTTTCTCTTGCATTTCAAAGATGACGATACAAAAAAAAACACATGTTTTTTTCTTTGTATTGTCTTTTACCAGATCTAATGTGTTATATTATCCTACATTCATTTCACATTTATACAAACTTCAAAGTGTTTCCTTTCAAATGGTATCAAGAATATGCATATCCATGCTTCAGGTACTGAGCTACAGGCAGTTAGATTTGTGTATGTCATTTTAGGTGGAAATGGGGGGGGAAAGGGGGCGGATCCTTAAGAGGTTGCTTAACCTCAATGATTTAATTGTTAAACATGATCTCATTGTAGTAGTAGCTTTTAATCAGCAAACACATCAATGCAAAGCTTAATAACCCCCCAGTGGAAAAAAAGTGAGAGAACCAATCAAAGCTCAACCCAATTTTTGTGCAAATATTGCACCAACAAACAAACTCCTGTCCGGGAAATTGTCACAGCTCTCCCTCGCTTAGTACAACGAGTCACGTCAGCCATACTAGTTAATCATATGCCCGTTCAATTATGTATTTTGTGATTAGCTGCCCCTAACAGTGGTCCAACAAACTGGTTTACAAATGGATTCTATGATTATCTAATAGCTGTTGGACCTCATCTTACCTTGAGAGCAGACACCGTCTTGGAATGACTGACTTCCAGAGTTGACGACAGTTGATTTCCTATATAGTAGCCTATGGCTGTTGGATTTGTGTCCTACTACCTCCCCCTGGTGTTTACAGTGTTAATAAACCCTTTCTAGAATACACACTGCAATGATGTAGGAAAGCCAATACAACATCATTGTTGCAGAGTAAAGTTCCTTTCATATGACATGGCTCTATCTAGAAAGAAAAACACTGTAGCGATCCTCTAATATAGACAACATAACAGCGATTGAATGGGTCAAGCAATTGTAACAGGTGTATAAATATGAGGAATATATAAACTGGAGACAGCATCCATTGATTTCAACGTAATCTACTCACGTTCGCATACGCCATTCCGTGGTCGCTGCCATCTGCTTTACAGAGCCGATAACGCCTGCGCACTAGTACTCAGTGCTCTCTAGAGCAAGTCTGAGCAGCAACACAGATAGAACAAGGAGACAGATGTTTCACCGGATGTATAAATGGAACTGGGGCAAAATTCTGTTGATATTCTCATAGATTTGATCTCAATCTTGAGTTAGCTATAAATATCTTTGGCGATGACGTCATCACGTCATTCAGAAGTATGGCAGACGTTGGATGACTATAAAATGTTAATACCTTCGGCTGTGAGTGTTGGGAAAAAATCTGCCTCAAAGACAATTACTGGAATAATTATATGGATATTTTTGGTACAAAGGTGATGACGAAAGTGTATTTTTAGGAATGTTAGAATTGGACTTCTCTATGGGGCCGTTTGGGTTTTTAACTATAGCAACCCATTGCAAAATCAGGAAGCCACAACTCTGCGTTGGTAAGTGAGCATCATCCCCATCTAAAGGTGTATATTGTCTCAGGTGAGACGAGAGCAATAATAGTTCACATTTCAGAGCTGTCAAAAATGTCAAATTAAAAACCCACAGGGGGTGTTTTGTTGGATGTTTTAATGAAATGCCACTGCAAAAGATCATCATAGCATGGCATTTCTCCAGGTATGTCTATTTTTTTTATAAATAATTAATCTATCTAATGATTTCTCCAACGGTTCCCCACCTTCTGGCCTTCAGTGAGAGAAGTTAAGGAAGCAGTAAAACTTTTGAAGGTCAGTTGTGAGCCGTAGATGTTAAAATGAGCATTGCGTGGTCAAACAGAATGAGCTATCTGGCCTCCAGCCTCAGCCTACTATTTTCTATAGTCACTTTTCTTCTATAACAGATTCCAATTACGTTGGCATGGAAACCTGTACAGGAAATCAAAACAAAATAAAGACCACTCCGAGGTCCGGAGGGTTGGATTGTAATGGCCATTTTGTCTTGATTTGCTTTTCTTTGCCACCTGAGTCAGCGACTGTCTCTGCTTATCTTGTTCTGGGCTTAGTAGAATACATCTCAGGGTAATTTAATTGAAATAGTGTGACAGGGGAGAGGGCCGACTGGCAGCTGTGGGCTATCAAAATAAACAACAATAGCAACAGAATACATAGACACATATTAGGATCAAAATAAATGCTTTGGTATGACATGTACTTAACTTGAATTTTACACAAATCTTTATTTGACATCATCTCAAGGTAGAATCTGGCCCATAGCTAGGGCTTCGAACAGACAATACTTAGTCTGCATTCAGGTACGACTTGTATAGAAATATATTGAGATCAGGTATGACTTGTATCAAAATATATTGAGATCAGGTATGACTTGTATAGAAATATATTGAGATCAGGTATGACTTGTATAGAAATATATTGAGATCAGGTATGACTTGCATAGAAATATATTGAGATCAGGTATGACTTGGATAGAAATATATTGAGATCGGGTATGACTTGTATAGAAATATATTGAGATCAGGTATGACTTGGATAGAAATATATTGAGATCAGGTATGACTTGGATAGAAATATATTGAGATCAGGTATGACTTGTATATAAATATATTGAGATCATGTATGACTTGTATAGAAATATATTGAAATCAGGTACGACTTATATAGAAATATATTGAGAACATGTATGACTTGTATAGAAATACAGTATATTTGGATAGGGTACGACTTATATAGAAATGTATTGGGATCAGGTACAACTTGTATAAAACATTTATTGGGATCAGGTATGACTTGTATAGACATTTATTGGGATCAGGTACGACTTGTATAAAACATTTATTGGGATCAGGTATGACTTGTATAGACATTTATTGCGATCAGGTACGACTTGTATAGACATTTATTGGGATCAGGTATGACTTGTATAGACATTTATTGGGATCAGGTGCGACTTGTATTTTCTAGAAATGTATTAGGATGAAGATGAATCCTTTGTGACATGCTTAGAGATATGAGTGGTTCTAATTTGTACAATTAGAAATACTGTCTGTGTCTGAGAATGTCAGTCTACTATGTACCCTCTCCATCACCCCCCTCTCTCCCTCACCCACATTCTCTCATACTCTCTCTCTGTCTAATTCTTCTCTCTCTGTCTCTTTCTCTCCCTATCTCACTCACTCACTATCTCTAATCAAAAGTGATCCTTTAGTCTGCTTCAGGTACAACTTAAAAACGTACATAAACTCTTTCCCATGTTTTTGTATGACTTTCCCTGAAAACGTAATTATTCATAGGACCTACTCTGAATGTTGTTTGGATGCTAAGATAGTCTGCAAAGTGCATTCCTTTTTAGTGCACATTACACACACACAGACACACACACACACACACACACACACACACACACACACACACACACACACACACACACACACACACACACACACACACACACAGTTTATTGGTTGTGCTACAGTATTACATTCCATTAGAATTCTAATTTCCTACAGATTGGCTGCTTGTTCAATGGACCTCAGTGAGATGGATGTGCAGGTTTATAATAAGCAGGGAACATCATTATGCAAATGAAGGAAATATTACATCCCGTAAAGTCATAAAAACGTCTTGGATGTTGTGTGTTGGGGGTGGTGTAGACGTGAGAAATGTCCGTGAACAACACCTTTCATTGCCCAACGCATATGTTATTATTGTCAGATAAAAATACAAGGAGAGGACTCTGTATCGGGACGGCAGCGTGAAAGTCACTGGTCTGGATAGACTGGATATATTTGGTATTTTTTGTTTTTTATTAGGATCCCCATTAGCTGTTGCAAAAGCATCAGCTACTCTTCCTGGGGTCCACATAAAACATGAAATATAATACAGAATGATATAATACAGAACACCAATAGACAAGAACAGCTCAAAGACAGAACTACATAGATATTTTTTTTAGGCACACGTAGCCTACAGATCAATGCATACACACAAACTATCTAGGTCAAATAGGGGAGAGGCGTTGTGCCGCGAGTTGTTGCTTCATATGTTTTTTGAAACCAGGTTTGCTATTTATTTGAGCAATATGAGATGGAAGGAAGTTCCATGCAATTAGGGCTCTATATAATACCGTACACATTCTTGAATTTGTTCTGGATTTGGGGACTGTGAAAAGACCTCTGGTGGCATGTCTGATGGGATAAGTGTGTGTGTCAGAGCTGTGTGTAAGTTGACTATGCAAACAATTTGGGATTTTCAACACAATGTTTCTTATAAAAGAAGAAGTGATGCAGTCAGTCTCTCCTCAACTCTTAGCCAAGAGAGACTGGAATGGATAGTATTTATATCAACACTCTGATTACAATTAAGAGCAAAATGTGCTGCTCTGTTCTGGGCCAGCTGTAGCTTAACTAGGTCTTTCCTTGCAGCACTGGACCACACGACTGGACAATAATCAAGATTAGACTAAACTAGAACATGCAGAACTTGCTTTTTGGAGTGTGGTGTCAAACAAAAGCAGAGCATCTCTTTATTACAGCCAGACCTCTCCCCATCTTTACAACCATTGAATCTATATATTTTGACCATGACAGCTTACAATCTACAGTAACGCCAAGTAATTTAGTCTCCTTAACTTGTTCAACAGCCACACTATTCATTACCAGATTCAGCTGAGGTCTAGAACTTAAGGAATGATTTGTACCAAATACAATGCTCTTAGTTTAACAAAACAGACTGCAACTCTTTGTTAAGGGTTTCAGTGACTTCATTAGCTGTGGTTGCTGATGTGTATTTGGTTGAATCATCAGCATACATGGACACACATGCTTTGTTTAATGCCAGTGGCAGGTCATTGGTAAAAATAGAAAAGAGTAGAGGGCCTGGAGAGCTGCCCTGTGGTACACCACACTTTACATGTTTAACATTAGAGAAGCTTCCATTAAGGAAAACCCTATGAGTTCTATTAGACAGATACAGTTGAAGTCGGAAGTTCACATACACTTAGGTTGGAGTCATTAACTACTTAGGGAGAAGCGGCGCACTAGCGGACCGCTCCCCACACTACCCAGTGAAATGTAAGGCGCCAAATTCAAAATCCAAAAGTTTAATTATTAAACATTCATCAATATACAAGTGTTGCATAGTCATCAAAAGCTCTGATTCTTGGCAATATCACAGCGTTGTCAGATTTCCAAAAGGCTTTACGGCGAAAGCACAACATTTGATTGTTTGAGGATAACACCTCCAATATTTATGCATTAGCATAAATTCATATCCAGCGCGGGTCACACAAAACCCATATAAGAGCTCAAATAAATCACTTACCTTTCGAATAACTTCTGCTGAGGGCTTCCCAAGTGTCCAACGAAGACATCCAATGGTTATTTTGCTAGAAAAAGTCATTAATTATATCCATAAATCTCTGTTTGGTTGGCGCGTTATGTTCAGAAAATCCACTGTCAAGTCGCCCATTGAACCGTGAAGAGAATGCGTTCAAATATACCTATAAACTTTCTCCAAACAAATCAAACATCATTTTTTATGTATTCTTA
This sequence comes from Brachymystax lenok tsinlingensis, assembly GCA_030435695.1. NCBI lineage: Eukaryota > Metazoa > Chordata > Actinopteri > Salmoniformes > Salmonidae > Brachymystax > Brachymystax lenok. The sequence goes on along the minus strand of CM059806.1, from coordinate 17,478,336 downwards.
GGTATCCTTTTATGAATATTAGCGATAATAATGCATTCCGATGATATCATAAACAATATAGAAGGAAAATAAAGTGGGGCGCGCTCACAATCTCGCACCTGTGAAACGTTGTTGACATCTGAGGTCCTTAGACTATTTCCTCTTCCTATCAGTTCTGCTTAGTGCTAAAGCCTCCAAACACTGTATAAAGACTGTTGACCTCTAGTGGAAGCCATAGGTACTGCAGTCTCAGTCCTACATAACATTGAATCCAATAGGCAGCTTGGAGAAAAAGGTCATCTACAAAAAAATCTGCAAATCCAGATGGATTTCGGACGGTTTTCGGATGGTTTTCGCCTGCTATATCAGGTCTGTTATACTCACAGACATTATCTTAACGGTTTTAGAAACTTCAGAGTGTTTCCTATCCAATAGTACTAAGTATGTGCATATCCTAGTTTCTGGGCCTGAGTGGCAGGTATTTTGCTTTGGGCATGCCAGACTCTCCAAAACCGACACCTCGGCTGCCTCTCCTTAAGAAGTTAAACCTTGTTTTTCAACCACTCCACAAATTTCTTGATAACAAACTATAGTTTGGGAAAGTCGGTTAGGACATCTACTTTGTGCATGACACAGGTCATTATTCCAACAATTGTTTACAGACAGATTATTTCACTTATAATATTGTGGTTAAAAGACACCAGCTCTGTCAGGAGGAATGGGCCAAAATTCACTCAACTTATTGTGGGAAGCTTGTGGAAGGCTACCCGAAATGTTTGACCCAAGTTAAACAATTTAAAGGCAATGCTACCAAATACTAATTGAGTGTATGTAAACTTCTGACCCACTGGGAACATGATGAAATAAATAAAAGCTGAAATAAATCATTCTCTCTACTATTATTCTGGCATTTCACATTCTTAAAATAAAGTGGTGATCCTAATTTACCTAAAACAGGGAATTTTTACTAGGATTAAATGTCAGGAATTGTGAAAAATGTAGTTTAAATGTATTTGGCTAAGGTGTATGTAAACTTCCAACTTCAACTGTAGGTCTGAATCCACAATATGGCAGAGGTTGAAAAGCCATAACACATACATTTTGTCAACAATAGGTTATGGCCAATAATATCAAAGGCTGCACTGAAGTCTAACAGTACAGCTCCCACAATCTTCTTATTATCAATTTATTTCAACCAATCATCAGTCATTTGTGTCAATGCAGTACATGTTGAGTGTCCTGCTCTATAAGCATGCTGAAAGTCTGTTGTTCATTTGTTTACAGAGAAATAGCAGTGTATTTGGTCAAACACAATTCTTTCCAACAGTTTGCTAAGAGCTGGCAGCAAGCTTATTCAGTAGGTCTGCTGTTAAAACCAGGAAAGGCCGCTTTACCACTCTTGGGTAGCGGAATTACTTTGGCTTCCCTCCAGGCCTGAGGACAAAGACTTTCCTCTAGGCTCAGATAAAAAATATGACAGATAGGAGTGGCTATAGAGTCACCTACCATCCTCAGTAGCTTTCCATTTAAGTTGTCAATGCCAGGAGGTTCGTCATTATTAATCGATAACAATAATTTTTTCACCTCTCCCACACCAACTTTACAAAATTCAAACTTGCAGTGCTTTTCTTTCATTATTTGTTTTTTTATTGGGAATGATGCATGAATACAATTGCTCACTGTTCGTTGTTGGCATTTCCTGCCAAAGTTTGCCCACTTTGCCAATGAAATAATCATTAAAATAATTGGCAACATCAAATGGTTTCGTGATGAATAAGCCATCTGATTCGATGAAAGATGGAGTTTAATTTGTCTTTCTGCCCATAATTTCATTTAAAGTACTCCAAAGTTTCTTTCCATCATTCTTTATATCATTGATCTTGGCTTCATAATACAGTTTCTTCTTCTTTTTGTTGAGTTTAGTCACACAATTTCTCATTTTGCAGTAAGTAAGCCAGTCAAATGTGCAGCCAGCCTCCTTTTGCCCCATCTCTTTCAACTATACAGTTTTTCAATTCCTCATCAATCCATGGAGCCTTAACAGTACTAACAGTCAGTTTCATAACAGGTGCATGTTTATCAATTATTGGAAGAAGCAATTTCATAAATTCATCAAGTGCAGCATCTGGATGCTCCTCATTAATCACATCAGACCAACAAATATATTGCTGTGGCATTGGGGTGTCAGGTTTTGGGTATCTGGTGAGGTGAAATCAGGCACAGGATAGCAGTGATGCGTGGACAAGTATTTATTCAAAACAAAGCACCAGTATACAACAACATACTAAAGGTGCATAAAAATACCGGTCACACGAGCGTACAAAATCAAACACCCGGCAACCACTACCAGCCTCTAACAAACAAACCTGAACTGAATTACAAACACGCACACAAACACGGGGGAAACAGAGGGTCAAATACATGCACATGTAATTGTGGAATAGAAACCAGGTGTGAAGAAAACAAAGACAAAACAAATGGAATTTGAAAAGTGGATCGGCGATGGCTAGAAAACCGGTGACGTCGACCGCCGAACGCCGTCCGAACAAGGAGAGGGACCGACTTCAGCGGAAGTCGTGACATGGGGAGTCCTGGGGCGTGCAGTGTGGCGTATGTGCGTGTGTGTGAGTGAGTGAGAATGTTGATGTCCACAGAAGATGAACAGGGCTTTTAATAATCAGATTTACAGAGCATAAAGCAGACCTAATTGGTTTAAAATTTACCCTAATTGGCATTTATTGTGCACAGTGCCGCTTGGGCTCTTAGTACATTAGAGTGTGTGTGCATGTGTGCGTGGGAGACAGTCTTGCATTAAGGCTGGTTACAGCAGAGTTCACATTGTCACTCCCAGCTCTCACCTCCCCTTATAAACTACTACAGAATTGTGAGGTAATTGGACAAGCTCAACATGCAGGGGGGAGAAACACAGACAGGGGCCAGTTAATACATGCCTCCTTACTTTCACATGGTAGTGGCTGCATCATGGAGCTAAGCACAGGCAAAATCCTAAACGAAAACCTGCTTCAGTCTTCTTTCCACCAGACACTGGGAGAGGAATTAAACTTCAGCTCAACAATAACCTAAAACAAAGCCAATTCTACACTGGAGTTGCTTACCAAAAAGACTGTGAATGTTCCTGAGTGGCCAAGTTACACTTACACCAAGAAGACTCACAGCTGTTATCGCTGTCAACAGTGTTAATAACATGTATTGACTTAGGGGGCTGAATACATATCTGATCAAGGTATTTTAGTGTATTAATTTTTATTAATACAAAATAAATAATAATACTTCCACTTTGACATTACAATGTATTTTGTGTAGAAAAAATTACAATGATTTCACGATCTTCTATAGTGACAGACCAAGGCGCAGCGAGGCATCCAGTATACATGTTTATTTAACATAAACGAAACACACATAACTGGGCAAAACAAACAAAACGTAAACGAAGACCATGAAGTTGAAACATAACATGAGCCTACAAGCTATGCACAAACAATAACCCACAAAACCTAAATGAAAACCCCAAACATATATATGGTTTCCAATTAGAGACAACGACACACAGCTGCCTCTAATTGGGAACCATTACCCCAACATAGAAAATTAACACCTAGAACTCAAAAACCCTACACCAAAAACGAAACCTAAACACGCCAGCCTAAAACTCTGGCCTGGACGTGACAAATGAAATACATTTTAATCCCACTTCGTAACACAATAAAATGTCAAGAAATCCAAGGGAGGTGTAGACTTTCTATAGGCACTGTAGATGCATTTATCATATTGTCACTGCTTGTCCTTGAATGCATTACTCTTTATAGTTCACAGTATTTGTCCTAACATTAGCATTGCATGTGTTTGAATACGAGTCACAGCACGCACAGTAATTATACATTTCCTTGGGCGCTAGGAAAGCCTTGGCCTCCCAACAACAAATCAGGGTCTCCAACATAAAAATTGAAATATCAATGTGCCCCCCACCCTCACAGTTATCCAAAATATTGATGTTGGGCACCCACAAGAGACCACTCCCACACACACAATGCATGCAATGTGAACCCTGCAAATAATCAGTGCACAGGCCTTGGGCCCCAGTGGTGATACTGCCTGTATAATATAAGACTGCTAGAGGCCTGCACTGCTCTCTCTCATACACACACATGCACATGCACGCACGCACACACAGACACACACCACACACACATCCAGCTCAGCACCACAGCCAGCTGATGGATGGGGAACAAGTATGCTAATGCCCTATTGGTTTAAAGCCTCTCTCTCCTAGCTGCTCTAACTTATAGCATTATGAAAACCTTCACTGCAATCTCCCCCATTTGTCATGCTGCCGCTGCGAAAGTTCACCGTCAGAAATAAAACCGAGGAAATGGAGAAGGAGCTGGGAAGTGATTTACTGTAAAGTTGAACGTGATAGTCTATAAAGTTGTAGGGAAAAGGTGATATTGGTTTTGTTTATGTTTGCCTGCCATATATTCCCTCGGCATGACTATCTATGGTGATTGACACAGGGAAATGGATGCTTGTTTTTTTGTTGATTGCGTATAAAAAATAAATAAAACATATAGTAGCTCATAAAATGACTGTTGTGTATGGCTGGGTGGGAAGTCAATTGCTGCCTGCAACCAACCTGTGACCACCTCAACCAACCAACATGTGACCACCTCAACCAACCAACCTGGGACCACCTCAAGCAAACAACCTGTGGTCAGCAAAACATAATTGGATTCACTTCAGAAGTCATTCTATGGCTTTGCTATACATATATGCTGTGTGTGTATGGTACAGCCGATACAGTAGCAAAAAAGTGAGAAGATGAATTTCCCTTTTGGACTCCTGCCAAGGCACGGAGGTGTGTGTGTGTGTGTGTGTGTGTGTGTGTGTGTGTGTGTGTGTGTGTGTGTGTGTGTGTGTGTGTGTGTGTGTGTGTGTGTGTGTGTGTGTGTGTGTGTGTGTGTGTGTGTGTGTGTGTGTGTGTGTGTGTGTGTGTGTGTGTGTGTGTGTGGAGTGAGGCACATTACCAAGAGGAATGTCTGTCAATGCTGTCCTTCATAGCCCTCTATATAAGATTTGGTCTGCATCCCAAATGGCACCCTATTACCTATATAGTGCACAACTGTTGAACAGGGCCTCAAAGTAGTGCACTACAGTATATAGGGATTAGGATGCTATTGAGGACATAGCCTTAGCTTGGCTATTCTTCCATCTCTCTCTGGAACATTTACGGTTGTCTCTCTCTCTCTCTCTCAATTCAATTCAATTCAATTCAATTTGCTTTATTGGCATGACGTAACAAGGTACATATTGCCAAAGCTTACTTTTGATATTTACAATATGAAAATAATGACAATCAAAATTGTCAACAGGACAACAGTAACAACAATAACCAAAATAACCACATTGAACAACAACAATAAGCATACAGTAGAAGACATGTGCAGGTTGATTGGTCTGTCAGACACTGTCCCTCATCTTATGGCAGGCAGCGATGTAGTGCGCTGCCAACCCACAGCTTTCTGCTTCCTCCCCCAACAGGATGGGTAGCCTATTCTCATCAGAGAGGTCTTTGAAACCTTGAATATGGGTTTCAAATTTGGGGAAATGACACTCTCTAATTGTTTTATATTTTTACATGTTGTCAGGAAATGCAGCTCTGTCTCAGGTTCTGCTGTGGTGCAGTGGTTGCACAGCCTTTCCTCTACGGGGAGCCAGGTTTTCCTGTGTCTACCCTTCTCAATGGCAAAGGCTGTGCTCACTGAGCCTGTACTTTGTCAAGGTTTTTCTAAGGTTTTGATCAGTAACCATGGTCAAATAGTTTGCCATGGTGTACTGTCGATTTAGGGCCAGATAGCACTGCATTTTGCTTTGTGCTTGTGCTTGTGTTTCCCAATGAGCAATGTAGTTTTGTTTTGATTGTGATGTAATTTGGTTTATTCTGATTGATTGGATGTTCTGGTCCTGAGGCTTCAGTGTGTTAGTAGAACAGGTTTGTGAACTCAGCCCCAGGACCAGCTGGATGAGGGGACTCTTTTCTTTGCTCAGCTCTTGGCATTGCAGGGCTTGGTAATGATATGAGAGGGGGTCACTGTATTTTAGATGTTTCCAAAACTTAATTGCTCTTTTTTGAGTTTTTATTATTAGTGGATATTGGCCTAATTCTGCCCTGCATGCATTGTTTGTAGTTTTCCTCTGGACATGTAGGAGAATCTTACAGAACTCTGCATGCAGGGTTTCAATGGGTGTTTGTCCCATTGGGTGAAATCTTGTTTTGCAAGTGGACCCCACACCTCGCTGCCATAAAGTGCAATTGGTTCAATGACACATTCAATAAGTTTTAGCCAAATTTTAATAGGTATTTCAATTTGAATTTGTTTTTTAATGGCGTAGAATGCCCTGCGTGCTTTCTCTCTCAGTTCATTCACTGCCTCATTAAGGTGTCCAGTTGAGCTTATTTTTAAACCTAAGTAGTTGTAGTGTGTGCAGTACTCTATATATTTTGTACCAATTGAGAACTTTGGTCTAATTCCCTGAGATCTGGATCTTCTCTGAAAAATCTCTCTCTCTCTCTCTCTCTCTCTCTCTCTCTCTCTCTCTCTCTCTCTCTCTCTCTCTCTCTCTCTCTCTCTCTGTCTCTCTCTCTCACTCTCTAGAACATTTCCGGGTGGCTATCCCTCCATCTCTTCAGACCACGGCACCCTAGGCTCTGGTCATTACTGAGAGTTATCAGCTTTGCCACCCTGCCTTACCCCCTGTTTCATCTGATGCTGCCACACTGACTGAGTTCATTCTCAGAGAGAGAGCGAGAACACTTTCTTCCAGAGGGAGGAAACGTTGCTCTCCTGACCTCAGAAAATCAGTTGGCTGGCATTGTGGATGAGTGTTCTAAGTTAGCATGTTTTATATGAGAATAAGATAAGGTAAATAAGCAGTCTAAAGTTGTTGTCCTTTTTCCAAATGTAAAGAGAAAAATGAAATGACTGCTCGACCTCTCATTCCTTTCACTTGAATCTCCTCTTTGTCCGACAGATAATAGGCCCGTCTGTCCTCGTCTTTTCAACCTTTTTATATTTTATATATTTTTTTACATGAATAGAGAAAGAAACCATTACAACACCCTTTTACCAAAGTAAAAGTAAGAATGCTCAAACTTAGCCTACTTTCTCCAACTTCTCCAGCTTTAAGGCTTCCACTGTGACTGTCTGAACAGTATGATCTGTTCACAGTCACAATCAGGGCGTATACAGTGGCAAGAAAAAGTATGTGAACCCTTTGGAATTACCTGGATTTCTGCATAAATCTTCATCTAAGTCACAACAATAGACAAACATAGTGTGTTTAATCTAATAACACAGAAATTATTGTATTTTTCTTGTCTATATTGAATACATCATTTAAACATTCACAGTGTAGGTTGGGAAAAGTATGTGAACCCCTAGGTTAATGACTTCTCCAAAAGCTAATTGGAGTCGGGAGTCAGCTAACCTGGAGTCCAATCAATGAGACGAGATCGGAGATGTTGGTTAGAGCTGCCTTGCCCTATAAAAAACACTCACAAAATCATCTGAGTTTGCTATTCACAAGAAGCAGTGCCTGATGTGAACCATGCCTCGAACAAAAGAGATCTCAGAAGACCTAAGATTAAGAATTGTTGACTTGCATAAAGCTGCAAAGGGTTACAAAAGTATCTTTAAAAGCCTTGATGTTCATCAGTCCATGGTAAGACAAATTGTCTATAAATGGAGAAAGTTCAGCACTGTTGCTGCTCTCCCTAGGAGTGGCCGTCCTGCAAAGATGACTGCAAGAGCACAGCGCAGAATGCTCAGTGAGGTTAAGAAATATCAGGAACATGCTAACATCTCTTTTGATGAGTCTACGATACGTAAAACACTAAACAAGAATGGTGTTCATGGGAGGACACCACAGAAGAAGCCACTGCTGTCCAAAAAATGTTTGCAAAAGTGCACCTGGATGTTCCACAGCGCTACTGACAAAATATTATGTGGACAGATGAAACTACAGTTGAGTTGTTTGGAACATGTGTGGAGAAAAAAAGACACAGCACACCAACATCAAAACCTCATCCCAACTGTAAAGTATGGTGGAGGGGCGGCAGGGTAGCCTAGTGGTTAGAGCATTGGACTATTATCCAAAAGGTTGCAAGTTCAAATCCCTGAGCTGACAAGGTACAAATCTGTCGTTCTGCCCCTGAACCCACTGTTCCTAGGCCGTCATTGAAAATAAGAATTTGTTCTTAACTGAAGAATATATTATCTGTCCGCCAATTAAAGCTGAACAGAAGTTGGGTGATGCAACAGGACAATGGCCCAAAACACAACAGAATGGCTTGAACAGAAGAAAATATGCCTTCTGGATTGGCCCAGTCAGAGTCCTGACCTCAACCCGATTGAGATGCTGTGGCATGACCTCAAGAGAGCAGTTCACACCAGACATCCCAAGAAAATTGCTGAACTGAAACAGTTTTGTAAATAGGAATGGTCCAAAATTCCTCCTAAATGTTGTGCAGGTCTGACCCGCAACTGCAGGAAACGTTTGGTTGAGGTTATTGCTGCCAAAGGAGGGTCAACCAGTTATTAAATCCAAGGGTTTGCATACTTTTTCCACCCTGCACTGTTAATATGTTTACATGGTGTGTTCAATAAAGAAATGAAAACGTATAATTGTTTGTGTGTTATTTGTTTAAGCAGACTGTGTTTGTCTATTGTTGTGACCTTGATGAAGATCAGATCAAATTTTATGACCAATTTATGCAGAAATCCTGGTATTTCCAAAGGGTTCACATACTTGTTCTTGCCACTGTACATCACAATCACTGTTTGCTTTGATGCCCTCAGTCTGGTACAGCACAGTCCCCTCTGATTTATTCTCACCTCTATCCCTGCCTGCCTAGACTTGCTGGTTCAAAAGGTAACACTGTTTGAGTACATATCCTTGAGAGGGTAGAAATGAAGTGAATGTCCACCTGTACTGAATCATTACCCAGCAGCACATGGTAACTGAGGCCACTAACCCCATATTACCCCCATGTAATAGACCCTGGTCCAAGGTGCTTGATTAGCTGGCATGGGTTTTACCCGTGCTTCTGAGTCTATCACACCAGGGGGGTAAAATGACCGGGGATGAGAGGGACCTAGCCAGCACACCGTAGATGATGATAATACCCATATCACCCTCTCTCTCTGAAGAGGACAGTGTTAGGTTATTCCAGGGTTGAGGGATAAAAAGCGTGCGTGTTCCCGGCCCGTTCTGATGGATTTCCTCTGCTATTATCAGTGTCTATATTCATTCCTGCGGTAATAAATGGATAAATGTGTTTTATTCCCCACAGAAGCAGCTTTGGGACAAACACACACACAGTGGGAGGATTGTGCAGAGCGAGACAGAGGTTATAAAACCAGAACAAGACTCACCACCTCGACCAATTAACTGCTCTGATGTGTGCTTGATGTTCCTTGTAATGCAATAAGAAAGCCAACATGGATGGATGTGTTTAACTATGACATCAAATGGAGATCATTCAGCTCAATCTGAATGTGTATTTATTAATTTAGTAAAAATGTAGTTGAGTAGGGACAAGATAGTCTAGATAGTATTCCAAATGGCACCCTATTCCTTAACGTTATATAGTATATGGTTTTTGACCAGCCCAAAAGTAGTGTATTCTAGATAGGGAAAAGCCATAAGGCAGTTGTCAAGGGTAACTGTGCATCATAATACCGTACCATACCTATGTGGGTCCGTTGGTAGTAGTATGGCACTAGCAATGCCGTAGTTATGGGTTCAACACCCACAGGGAGTACTAAACATGTATGCATTCACTCTGGTAAGTGGTATTTATTATTATCATTATTACTCTTAACTCATCCCCTGTGTTCTGGTGTAATATGAAATCTAAAACACTACTTAGGCTGTTAGTAACTCAGACACGTACTAAAACACAAAGCAGAAACACAGACCATTAGAAAGAGTATAAAACACCCCCCCACAGTCTTAATTGCACCCATTGTGCAACAACATTTACCAAAAACATAATTTCATCATGCAGCAGGGACAGATTCTGGGCTGATTTAATTCCCTTTTGCGATGTCCAAATAAAATAATTTGTAATTGGATCCATTTAAATGTTTTTATAGAAATACAAGGTATAAAATGCGTGCATGCACACATACACAATGCACTGCTTATCTCCTAGTTAGGTGTGCTTGTTGAAGCAAAGCACCACTTCAGAAACCGTACATACTTATTATTACAATTCCACCGGAATTAGCGCCAAAACCGTCAAATCTACTAACACCAAAACAACTTTAAAATGTGCATACTGGCACTATCAAACATTTTGATCCTACTTATGCTTTTCGTACTACAATTTATTTGCATAAATCCCAATGAATTGAATGGGGAAAATTCTGGACGCTACTATACTCTTCAACCGTTTAAGCTAGAAACGCCATTCAAACTCTAAAACATGCAGACCGGTCTGGAATAGTGTGCTTGAATACAGCTTTTTGATACCATTTATACTTTTGAACTATAACTGTTATGAATGTGCATAAATGCGATATAAGCTTGAATGGGATGTATTTGGATTCGCCACTGAACCGTTAAATGTACAAACACCAAACCAATGGTGACATGTACAGACTGACTCAACTTAGATGTCTTGTTAAAAGATTGTTGATGCTATTTGTACTTCTTGAACTATAATCGTTTTAAATTTGCATAAAAGCTCCAGACTTCAAAGGCAAACATGCAATTTACCACTGCTCTTTAAACACTAACCTCACATTGACAGACTGACTCAACTTAGATCACTTTATTACAGATTTTGCTACCATCATGAACTATAAAGCTTGTTGTGTCTTCTTTCATTTCAATGGCAGAACGCAGGCTTCAGCATTATAAACTGAAATCACTGCCATAAAACTTTCAGTATGTTCAAACTAAAACATTTTTAGAGCTTAAAAACACATTCCATGGATTATGATTAGCCTACTATACTAGCCCACTATAACCCACTATAATAACTCCACACCTACAAACCACCCCAAAATAGGTCACTATAACTAACACATAGGCTATGAAAACCCTTTTACTTCCACCATTACTACTACCATCACTACCACTACGACTACTATTTCACAACCATAAATACTTCCAAACTAGAAAGCACACAACATTTACTGAAGTAAATGTCATTTTCTAGTTTTCTCTATAAATTCAAAGTGAAGGGACCAAAACCAATTACAGTAAGCAGGAAGGGTACCGCACCATTTTGATTCCATTTATTCTAAGTCAAAAAGACCCAGTCCCTTTCCTCCATTTTTCAACAGGCATGTTCCTGTGTGGCTTAGTTGGTAAAGCATGGTGCTTTTAATGCCAAACATTGTGAGTTTGATTGCTGCTGGGCCCATCAATCAAAATGTTAAAAAATATGCACACATGACAGTAAGTCGCTTTGGATAAAATCAACCGCTAAATGGCGTGTATTTATTATTATATATTCTATTTTTTATAATTCCATTCATGACCCTTACAGTGACATACTGCACCTTGATGTACGGAACTACTTTTAATAGTCCCTTTTATGGCAGCCATAACACTTTAGTCAAAAGACGAATGTGGACATTTGGCCTTGGACATATCAGGTGAATGTATTACAATGGTGGGGCAGAGACTATTGGTGAAGTAGGTATAATAAATATAATTTCTCAACTCCAGCTGAGGACACTGATCCTTTGTATGATAAGGCATTGACTATCTAACAACCAACATCTTTCACATACCTGATAAAGTATATTCAGACAGTGCATGAAAGAGCTTTTGTTAGCTGTGCCGTCACAGTGTCAATCCTTCACTGGAGATCGATTTAATATGCTATAATGGACTAGCTTCAACTTGGTGACATATAAACGCACACAAACACAAACAAACAAATGTAAAACACTGCACTTGCCTTATTTTCAGAGTAGCTTTGCATAAACCAGCATGAGTTGAGATGATTTGGAAGAAGGCCAGCTAGAGGTTAAGTACCAGAGCACTCCAACAGACCACATCAAATCTACAGTTAGTGTAAACTTTTGAAAATGATTAGATAGAAAACACATGGCGTTAAAGTCATATTTAAATGTGTGCCATGTGTTGTGGGAGCAGAACAAACAACACATTTCTGATTCACCATCTTACCATCTGAACTAAGAAACGAAGAAAAATACATTCTAATGCTCAAAGTTCTATTCTAGACCAACAAGGTCTCCAAAACTCACAGCAAAAAATGACGTCATCACACAATGAAAATATTAGCAGGAGGAAGACAGTGAGAGGACATCACTGTTCTGGTATGACTATGGATGAGGCCACATACAAACCTGGAGGCTTCTGTAGGCTACCTACCTACCTTGGTTTAGGACACTGAATCTAATAGTCATCACTACACTCCTACACCTGCTGTTGTGCTGTTAGACTCTTCAGCTCCACTCTTTGATGGAAGAACCACACACTGTGGTCCACTGTTTAAATGCAATGACGTACGTAGAACCCACATATGCATGGATGTGTGTTTTTAAAGTAGTGAAAAGTGTAAACCCTACAGCAGTGTTGATGGGCGTCAGTGAGTATGTTTACATGCACGTTAATAATTCAATATTAAACTGATTACGGCAGTAGGCCGAGTATGGCATTAGCCATGTAAACACTTTACTCTGCTTATCTTAATCGGCGTCAGGTCATAATCGAAGTAAGCATATGCTGATTAAAACACTTGGTTTTCTGCGATATCTTTCAATTTATTAGGACATGTAAACAGTTTAATCGGCGTTCCAGCAGTGTATTTGATCTGCGCATGGGCCAGCCTCAGTACCGCAAGCTTCCCTCTTACGCGTGAGTGAAGTGAGTTTGGTGAAACTGAAAGTTTGCATCTTAGAAATATTTTTCACATACAAACTTTATATGTCCGAACTTGGAATCAAATAGCCTTCACAAAAAATAACATGGTCGCATTTCTGCATTCATTTAAGTCCCATCAGGAAGTCTGATTTTAGATGTATCCATGCAAACAGGATTATTAGGGAAATCATTATTTTTGCAAAGCTTGTAAACGTTTTAAACAAACAATTAGAATCTGACTATCAACAATAATCATATTGTTTTGTGCACGTAACCGTACTCAGTGAAGTGACAGGGTGTAGGCAGAGGTTAGATGATTCTGGAACTACACTGAGAGGGTTTGAGGGTTGAAGAGGCGAAACTGAGAGGGGTTGAGAGTGAAGAGGATGAGGAGGTTTAGAATGGTGGTGTTATATTAGATTGGTAGCGGGCGTCGTTTCCACAAGCTGAGAATCTGTACATTTGAACACTACCCCCATCTCCTCTAAACGTCATTCCACTAAATCGCCCACAGAATCTGCCAATCGCCCTCAATTCCTCAGTGTTCGCTGCCTTATACTTACTATTCATTGGGGACATTGTCAACGTCACCCTCTATCTCCTAGCATCGCCTGTTCACCCCCTATTTCTGGTCAGCAACACACCTTCAACCTCCTTATATCCTTGTATTGTTTAACTGACCCCTCTCAGCAGCACTCTCTTCATCCCCCCTTACCTCACGTTTGTCTCTTGTGAGAGTAGCAGGAGATTTGGTTCTGGGTGCTGAGATTACCTCACCCTGTCCCCAGCGGGTGTATCGCCCCAGCCCCAGCGTCAGCCTCAAACCCAACCCCAGCCTTGCCCTATTTGTTGTGTCCCCTCCTCAGACACTTCCATTAAGATGGTGTCAGGATAAACTCAACGTTATCCTGCATTTCTGTTTACTAAAGTAGATACTGGGCTGGTTGTCTGTCTGTGTCTCATTTTCCCGTTTCCCATGTTTTAGCTTGATAAAGAAATACAAAGGGGATATGGGTAGATAGGGAGGGTATATTGCAGAGTGGTGATTTGTATTGTTCTGTAAAATGACAGGCTCGTCTTTCTTCTTTATTTCTCAAACATGGATTTAGTTGGCTCTAAAACTGAGACACAGTGAAGATATGAGGAGGTACTAAATTGCTTGATTTAGTTTCAGAGTTGCATCAGCTTTACCCCTCGTGAAGTTATTAGCTTTGTATAAACTAAGTTAGTTATAAAAAGGGTATTGCCATTCCATTTGACCCCACTGGAGCACTAACGACAGACGGAAAATTTATTTACATTATGACATAATATGGTGAAGTGAACATTCAGTACAAGGGACAAAAAATTCAAAGACATAAAGCACAATTAATTACTGTTGAAAACAGGTCCATGTTCTTTATTCTCTCTCTCTAGGGTCAATATGACAAAAAACAGCAAAGGTTATGATTCTGGCTGAGGCAGATAAATTTGATTAAGATAATTACTCTTTCAGCTGGTCTATTATACAGTAGGGGTTCTCTTCAATCACATTTTCCATGAAACCACAAAGCATCTACGAGGAAATCAGCAGGTACAGGTGGGTTAGAATATTTTCCTTATTCAAGTCAGAAGAATGTAGTTCCAGTTAAAGAAAGTACTGAATTACTTTTAATTGTGCAGTGCACTGGGCTGGAGAGGCGCACTGCAGGTCTGGTGCGTGGAGCTGGCACTGGACAGACCGGGCTGGTCTCACGCACCTCTGGGCGAGTGCGGGGAGCTGGTACTGGACGCACCGAGCTGGGGATGCGCACTGGATGCCTGGTACGTGGAGCTGGCACTGAATGTACCGGGCTGGTCTCACGCACCTCTGGGCGAGTGCGGGGAGCTGGTACTGGACGTACTGGGCTGGGCAGACGCTCATCTCGGCGCCTGCGTTGCAGCTCTTGACGTGCCACAACTTCTCTCTCATATCCCAGCCTAAACTCCTTTACACTCCTCCATTCGGGCTGTGGCTCTGGCCTGGTTTCGGCCCTTCGCCCCATGTGCGCCCCCCCAAAAAAAATCTTGGGACTGCTGTGTCCTTGGACCCTGGCGTCCTGGCTGCTCCTTCTCTCTCCTCAGCGACTCCCGCCACGGAAGGGTCTCGCAACCCCCCATGATCTCCTCCCAGTTCCAGAATACCTTCTCCTGGGCCTGGGCATGCTGCTTGGTCCTTCTGTGGTGGGTTATTCTGTCACGATCGTCGACCGAGTTGGACCAAGGAGCAGCGTGCATTATGTTCCACATCTAGAAAATGTTCTATAGGATTGAAGTCAGGGCTTTGTGATGGCCACTCCAATACCTTGACTTTGTTGTCCTTCAGCCATTTTGCCACAACTTTGGAAGTATGCCTGGGGGTCATTGTCCATTTGGAAGACCCATTTGCGACCAAGCTTTAACTTCCTGACTGATGTCTTGAGATGTTGCTTCAATATATCCACATAATTTTCTTCGCTCATGATGCCATCTATTTTGTGAAGTGCATCAGTCCCTCCTGAAGCAAAGCACCCCCACAACATGATGCTTCCACCCCTGTGCTTCATGGTTGGGATGGTGTTCTTCGGCTTGCAAGCCTCCCCCTTCTTCCTCCAAACATAATGATGGTCATTATGGCCAAACAGTTCTATTTTTGTTTCATCAGACCAGAGGACATTTCTCCAAAAAGTACAATCTTTGTCCCCATGTGCAGTAGTCTGGCTTTTTTATGGTGGTTTTGGAGCAGTGGCTTCTTCCTTGCTGTGCGGCCTTTCAGGTTATGTCGATATAGTACGCGTTTTAGTGTGGATATAGATACTTTTGTACCTGTTTCCTCCAGCATCTTCACAAGGTCCTTTGCTATTGTTCTGGGATTGATTTGCACTTTTCGCACCAACGTACGTTCATCTCTAGGAGACAGAACGTGTCTCCTTCCTGAGCGGTATGACGACTGCGTGGTCCCATGGTGTTTATACTTGCATACTATTGTTTGTACAGATGAACGTGGTACCTTCAGGCATTTGGAAATTGCTCCCAAGGATGAACCAGACTTGTGGAGGTCTACAATTATTTTTTTTTAGGTCTTGTCTGATTTCTTTTGATTTGCCCATGATGTCAAGCAAAGAGGCACTGAGTTTGAAGGTAGACCTTGAACTACATTCACAGGTACACCTCCAATTGACTCAAATTATGTCAATTAGCCTATCAGAAGCTTGACATAATTTTCTGGATTTTTCCAAGCTGTTTAAAGGCACAGTCAACTTAGTGTATGTAAACTTCTGACCCACCGGAATTGTGATACAGTGAATTATAAGCTAAATAATCTGTCTGTAAACAATTGTTGGACAAAATGACTTGTGTCATGCACAAAGTAGATGTCCTAACCGACTTGCCAAAACTATAGTTTGTTTATCAAGAAATTTGTAGAGTAGTTGAAAAACGAGTTTCAATGACTCCAACCTAAGTGGATGTAAACTACCATCTCATCCCCCTGGAGGACTAAAAGTCAGCAGCAATCGCGTCACCACAGCTCCCCCCTGTGTAGGTGTAGTAATAAGTGTCTTTTGTTTATTCGAAACAGCAGTAACCTCCCACTAATCACCAGTGTCTGAAGCTAACAGGCATCTAGGCTGGGGGAGTAGAACAGAACACACATCAAACTGAACCAGACAAAACATTTCACTCATTATGAATGACTAGTCTTGCTCTCCATTGTTCAAGTCCTGTCTTTTCTCTCACTCTTTTGTCTAAAAGAAAATGTAAAATTACAGTGCTCTGACAAATCGATTTTTGTAAAAGCATTTTCAGCACACTGTAATATAGCTATGACTTCATTAAGAGCGAACACTAAAGCTACAATTCTAACCTCACATCACCTACACTACAGTTCCTCTTCTCATACTCCCACAGTGCCACTACCCCCCTGACGAAGGGAGATGCCAAAATGCGTTTTAAAGCTGTTCCTCTGAAAACATCACAGCAATAAATGCATTATACAGTGCCTTCAGAAAGTATTCACACCCCTTGACTTTTCCCACATTTTGTTGCGTTACAGCCTGAATGTATAATGTATTAAATTGAGATTTTTTTTGTCACTGACCTACACACAATACCCCATAATGTCAAAGTGGAATTGTTTTGAAAAGTTTACAAATTAATAAAAAATGAAAAGCTGAAATGTCTTGAGACAATAAGTATTCAACCACTTTGATATGGCAAGCCTAAATAAGTTCAGGAGTAAAAATGTGCTTAACAAGTCACATAATAAGTTGCATGGACTCACTCTGTGTGCAATAATAGTGTTTAACATCTACAAGATCGGTGTCGCGACCTCGGGACGTTTGAGCTAACGTAGGCTAATGTGATTAGCATGAGGTTGTAAGTAACAATAACATTTCCCAGGACATAGACATATCTGACATTGGCAGAAACCTTAAATTCTTGTTAATCTAACTGCAGTGTCCAATTTACAGTAGCTATTACAGTGAAAGAATACCATGCTATTGTTTGAGGCGAGTGCACATTTATGAACTTGAAATTGTATAAATAAACCAATTAGGCATATTTGGGCAGTCTTGAACAGATATGCAATGGTTCATTGGATCAGTCTAAAACTTTTCACATACACTGCTGTCATCTAATGACCCAAATCTAAATTGCACCTGGGCTGGAATAATACATAATGGCCTTTCTCTTGCATTTCACAGAATGGTACAAAAAAAACACGTTTTTTCTTTGTATTATCTTTTACCACATCTAACGCGTTATATTCTCCTACATTCATTTCACATTTCCACAAACTTCAAAGTTTCCTTTCAAATGGTATCAAGAATATGCATATCCTTGCTTCAGGTCCTGAGCCTACAGGCAGTTAGATTTGGGTATGTCATTTTAGGCAACAAAAAAAATTTAAAAGGGGAGGATCCTTAAGAGGTTTAACATGATTCTTGAAATACTATCTCATCTCTGTAGCCCACACATACAATTATCTGAAAGGTCCCTCAGTCGAACAGTAAACAGATTCAAACACAAAGACCAGGGAGTTTTCCAATACCCCACATAACAAAATAAAATAAAATAAATGTAATATTCCTTTGAGCATGGTGAAGTTATTAATTACACTTTGGATGGTGTATCAATACACCCAGTCACTACGAAGATACAGGCGTCCATCCTAGTGCAGTTGCCAGAGAGGAAGGAAACCGCTCAAGGATTTCACCATGAGGCCAACGGTGACTTCAAAGCAGTTGCAGAGTGTAATGGCTGTGGCTTTAATCGTTAAGGACTGGGAAGTTTTTCAGGATAAAAAAAGGAACAGAATGGAGCTAAGCACAGGCAAATGCTAAAGGAAAACTTGGTTCAGTAAGCTTTCCACCAGCCACTGGAAGATTAATTCACCTTTCAGCAAGACAATATCCTAAAACACAAGGCCAAATCTACACTGGAGTTGCTTACCAAGAAGACAATGAATGTTCCTGAGTGGCCGAGTTACAGTTTTGACTTAAATCTGCTTGAAAATCTATGGCAAGAACTGAAAATGGTTGTCTAGCAATGATCAACAACCAATATTAGTGTTTTATTTTGATTTGATTTTTGTACAAACTTTGACATTACAGAGTTTTTTGTGTAGATCGTTGACAAAAAAATGTCAAATCAATTTGAATCCCACTTTGTAACACAACAAAATGTTGAAAAAGTCAAGGGGTGTGAATAATTTCTGAAGGCATGTAAATACTATGAAGAGTGCCTGGGTTCTCCTTGTTTTTCTCTGACTAGTAAACCTCTACCCTTACCAAACAGCACCTCCAATCCTACTTAATGATATTCTATCTATAGTGTATACACATACCTCTCCCAACCCTTTTTTTTACCTTCTTTTTCCTCCACCCACAGGGTGTTATCTGAATTTAGCTCAGATGTCTCCACAGCACCAGCACACTACCTGACCTATGGACAGAATCAATATTACAGCTTTTTCTACATGATCTGAGTGACGTTTCTGCATAGCTTTAAATACATTAACTATCCACCTGGGTGTACACCTGCTGCATATGGGCAACTAACCTCTGGACCAGGTGACCTTTGCTTTGAGTTAACAACCGCAGGGGTCGAATGGAACATGACCCTGTAGTTGAACTAACTTCTTGGAAACACCAACACATAGGGCCACCAGGTTCACATAGCCAATAGCTATTAGATTAATATTACCCACAATCTTCCAGTTTACCATGGGGTCGAAAGGAAAAAGCATGGGTTGAATACATTCCTATAGAAACACCTACACATAAGGCCTCATCAAGTCATATTATTGATTTTAGATCAAAATTAGCTAGAAACTTGTCAGCCATCCAGGGATTAATTCTATTTAACATTTCACTTCATGAAAGTTCTCATAAAAAGTGGGTAACAGTTTTTTTCGAACAGTGCCTTCAGAAAGTTGTCATACCCCCCGATTTAGTCCACATATTGCTGTCTTACAGTCTGCATTCAAAATGTATTAAAAACCCACACAATACCACATAAAGTGAAACATTTATTTATTTATTTGTGCATATTTATTGTAAATGAAATACAGAAATATCTCATTTACATAAATATTCAAACCCCTGAGTCAATGCTTTGTAGAAGTACCTTTGGCAGTGATTACAGCTGTGAGTCTGTAATCAAAAGTTTTAGAACACCTACTCAAGTGTTTTTTAGTGTGTTTTTTTACTATTTTCTACATTGTAGAATAATAGTGAAGACATCAAAACTATGAAATAACACATATGGAATTATGTAGTAACAAAAAAGTGTTAAACAAATCAAAATATATTATATATTTGAGATTCTTCAAATAGCCACCCTTTGCCTTGATGACAGTTTTGCACACTCTTGGCATTATCTCAACCAGCTTCACCTGGAATGCTTTTCCAACAGTCTTGAAGGAGTTCCCACATATGCTGAGCACTTGTTGGCTGCTTTTCCTTCACTCTGCTGTCCGACTCATCCCAAACCATCTCAATTTGGTTGAGGTCGGGGGATTGTGGAGGCCATGTCATCTGATGCAGCACTCCATCACTCTCCTTCTTGGTAAAATAGCCCTTACACAGCCTGGAGGTGTGTTGGGTCATTGTCCTGTTGAAAAACAAATGATAGTCCAACTAAGCCCAAACTAGATGGGATGGCGTATAGCTGCAGAATGCTCTGGTAGCCATGCTGGTAAGTGTGCCTTCATTTCTAAATAAATCACAGTGTCACCAGCAAAGCACCCCCACACCATAACACCTCCTCCTCCATGCTTTACGGTGGGACACATGCAGAGATCATCCGTTCACCCACACCGCGTCTCACAAAGACATGGCGTTTGGAACCAAAAATCTCCAATTTGGTCCGGTCTAATGTCCATCTTGGCCCAAGCAAGTCTCTTCTTATTATTGGTGTCCTTTAGTAGTGGTTTCTTTGCAGCAATTCAACCATGAAGGCCTGATTCACAGTCTCCTCTGAATTGTTGATGTTGAGATGTGTCTGTTACTTGAACTCTGTGAAGCATTTAATGGGCTGCAATTTCTGAGGCTGGTAACTCTAATGAACTTATCCTCTGCAGCAGTAACTCGGGGTCTTCCATTTCTTTGGCGGTCCTCATGAGAGCCAGTTTCATCATAGCGCTTGATGGTTTTTGCGACTGCACTTGAAGAATGGAATTTTTTTCCGGATTGACTGACCAGTAATGATGGACTGTCGTTTCTCTTTGCTTATTTGAGTTGTTCTTGCCATAATATGGACTTTTATCAAATAGTGCTCAAATGTATTATGAAGGAAAGAAATTATACAAATTAACTTTTAAGAAGGCACACCTGTTAATTGAAATGCATTCCAGGTAACTACCTCATGAAGCTGGTTGAGAGAATGCCAAGAGTGTGCAAAGCTGTCTTTGTAATGACTGGGTGTATTGATACACCATCCAAAGTGTGTTTACCCATCTATCAATAGGTGCCCTTCTTTGTGAGGCATTGGAAAACCTCCCTTGTCTTTCTGGTTGAATCTGTTTTTGAAATCGACTGCTCGACTGAGGGACCTTACAGATAATTGTATGTGTGGGGTACAGAGATGAGGTAGTCATCATGTTAAACACTATTATTGCACACAGAGTGCAACATGTGACTTGTTAGGCCAATTTGAACTTATTTAGGCTAGGCATAACAAAGGGGTTTAATACTTACTGACAAGACATTTCAGCTTTTCAATTTCAATTTCAATATAATTTAATTAAATAATTGAAAAACATCATTCCACTTTGACATTATGGGGTATTGTCTGTAGGCCAGTGACAAAAAATCTCAATTTAATCAATTTTAAATTCAGTCTGTGACACAAAATATGGAAAAAGTTAAGGGGTTTGTATACTTTTTGAAGGCACTATCTACCAGACCTCTTAATATAGCCTTTGACAAAATGGTTGTTAAGGTGAGATGGATGTCTAAGGGAAAATTAGATTAATATGAAAGGAGAAGGTGAATATTTTAGATATCCTGACAGAATGGAGAGAAAAAGATTGTGAGACCTGCCATTGCTGTTTCTTGAATTAAAGTGCAACATTGCCACCTAGTGGTCTTACTATGACTAATTCCATGCTCAAAATATTCCAATAAATCAAATTGGATTGGTCACATTCGCCGAATACACCAGATGTCGACCTTACAGTGAAATGTTTACTTACAAGCCCTTAAACAACAATGCAGTTTTAAGAGAAATGACAGCTTGCAGTGCGGTAGCAGAGAGAACAGTATATGACTAGGGTGGCTGGAGTCTTTGACAATTTGTAGGGCCTTCCTCTGACACCGCCTGGTATAGAGGTCCTGGATAGCAGGAAGCTTGGCCCCAGTGATGTACTGGGTCGTACGCACTACCCTCTGTAGTGCCTTGCGGTCGGAGGCTGAGCAGTTGCCATACCAGGCAGTGATGCAACCAGTCAGGATACTCTTGATGGTACAGCTGTATAACTTCAGGATCCATGCCAAATCATTTTAATACTGTTTTTGCAGTCTGCCCTCTCTCCATGACACCCTCCAGACATAACTTGTGTGACTTGAGATGCTTATATGCTGCATATGTCTGCCATCCTAGCCCTCTTGCAGAAGGTGAAGAATGACTGTCAATGGACAGATATGGGAACCAAGACAGTCAAACGAAGCCAGGGCAGTATGCATTTAAGTTTAATCCCATTCACAGCAAATGTGCTAAATCTATCAAATCCTTTGTTTTTTTCCCCCTTCAGTCTGAACCAGACTAACAGTAGTTTGAATACTGTCCCTGATCAGCACTTCTCCCAAACCCCACTAGATGGCACCAGGAGTAGAAAACCACAACCCATTGGCAAGACGTCACATTCTTTCCAAGTTAACCTTTATTTAACCAGGTAGGCAAGTTGAGAACAAGTTCTCATTTACAACTGCGACCTGGCCAAGATAAAGCAAAGCAGTTCAACACATACAACACAGAGTTACACATGGAGTAAAACAAACATACAGTCTATAATACAATAGAAAAAAAAACTAATCTATATACAGAGTGCAAATGAGGTAGGATAAGGAAGGTAAGGCAATAAATAGGCCATGGTGGAAAAGTAATTACAATATAGCATTTAAACACTGGAATGGTAGATGTGCAGTAGATGAATGTGCAATGTAGAAAAACTGGGGTGCAAAGGAATACGATAAATCAATAAATACAGTAGGGGATGAGGTAGTTGGTTGGGCTATTTACAGGTGCAGGGGTCGGTGAGCTGCTCTGACAGCTGGTGCTTAAAGCTGGTGGGGGAGATGTCTCCAGTCTGAGATTTTTGTAGTTCGTTCCAGTCATTGGCAGCAGAGAACTGGATAGGAAAGTCGGCCAAAGGAGGAATTGGCTTTGGGGGTGACCAGTGAGATATACCTGCTGGAGCGTGTGCTGAGATAAGGCGGGGCTTTACCTAGTAGGGACTTGTAGATGACCTGGAGCCAGTGGGTATGGCGACGAGAGTAAAGCGAGGGCCCGCCAACGAGAGCGTACAGGTCGCAGTGGTGGGTGGTATATGGGGCTTTGGTGACAAAACGAATGGCACTGTGATAGACTGCATCCAATTTGTTGAGTAGAGCATTGGAGGGTATTCTGTAAATGACATCACCGACGTCGAGGATCGGTAGGATAGTCAGTTTTACGAGGGTAAGTTTGGCAGCATGAGTGAAGGATGCTTTGTTGTGAAATAGGTAGCCAATTCTCGATTTAATTTTGGATTGGAGATGATTGATGTGGGTCTGGAAGGAGAGTTTACAGTCTAACCAGACACCTAGATATTTGTAGTTGTCCACATAATCTAAGACAGAACCGTCCAGAGTAGTGATGCTGGACGGGCGGGCAGGTGCAGGAAGCGATCGGTTGAAGAGCATGCATTTAGTTTTATTTGCGTTTAAGAGCAGTTGGAGGCCACGGAAAGAGTTGTATGGCATTGAAGCTCGTCTGGAGGGTAGCTAACAGTGTCCAAAGAGAGGCCAGAAGTATACAGAATGGTGTCATCTGCGTAGAGGTGGATCAGAGACTCACCAGCAAGAGCGACATCATTGACGTATACAGAGAAGAGTCGGCCCAAGAATTGAACCCTGCGGCACCCCCATAGAGACTGCCAGAGGTCCGGACAACAGGCCCTCCATTTTCACACACTGAACTCTATCGGAGAAGTAGTTGGTGAACCATGCGAAGCAATCATTTGAGAAACCAAGGCTGTCGAGTCTGCCGATAAGTATGTGATTGATAGACAGAGTCGAAAGCCTTGGCCAGATCAATGAATACGGCTGCACAAGAATGTCTCTTATCCATGGCGGTTATGTCATTTAGGACCTTGAGCGTGGCTGAGGTGCACCCATGACCAGCTCTGAAACCAGATTGCATAGCGGAGAAGGTACGGTGGGATTCGAAATGGTCGGGAATCTGTTAACTTGGCTTTCAAAGACCAGAGAGGCAGGGTAGGATAGATGGGTCTGTAGCAGTTTGTGAAGCATAATACTAGGCTCAACGGTTAGTCCCAGTGTATAGTTCAATTATATTAATGTCCATTTACAATGTGCAAGATTAAGCCCAACATCCTCTTAACCTTTGGGTGATAAGATTTAGCAGCCAGTATTTTCCTAAGACTGGAATCTAAAATTAAACTGAGCATCAGTTTGGATTCCAGGCTAACTACATCCTCACATCTTTAAACTGTTCTAGCTAAGTGTTAAAGGATAGTCTAAGAATTGCGGAACTGAAGCGTCACAGGAATCAATAAAGCACACAAGAAATGAATGGTGTTTGACAATTTTATTTTAGTACAACAGTTAAGTCAACTAGTAACATCTATTAAGAAGCCAAAATGTATTCCTCGTTTGCATTCCATGTGTAGACCCACTTCCAGTAACATCCTAGATGATTCAAAAGTCTGGCAAAGTTACTTCATGGCCCTACAACAGCACTAAATCATGTGCTTTGAGACAAAACGCCACTTTATAAACACAAAAAATCTGCAGTGGCACAAAGATTAGATTTAGGGTGTCTGAAATGGCACCCTATTCCTTATATAGTGCACTACTTTTGGGTAGTGTAATAGGATCAGGATGCCAAATCAGCCCTAGTTCTTTAACGAACAAGACTAGCAGATCTCTGAACAGCAAAAGCTGCAATACAACACCTGATGCTGTGGAAAAAAAGGTGAAACCAATCAATGTTAACAGTGATCAATAAGTGCTATGAACAGTCAGGTGTGAGATACACGGGGACACTGTTACAAAGCAGCACTACGGAATAGAGAGATCATGTCGAGGGCCGATGCACAGCACATGCTTCCTTAAAGGACAACTACGTACACTGCTATTTTTCATTAGGTCAGAAGCTGCAATGACAAAAGCTACATATCCAAAGAAATGCGCTGTATATGAAACAGTTACTAGAGGTCAAATCCTTGCTTCCTCAGTCCTGTTTCCGTTAATTTCTCTCAAAGCTTCATGAGTGGTATAAGGAAATTACCTTGGATCCTATCCTCCAATGCCATTTGAAAGGAATTGAGGATTTGAAGGCTAGCAACGTTTAGACAGCAGCGGAGTAGAAGCAACAAGGAGACAAATATCCACATGTAAAACTACCGCAAGTACACTTATAGCAGAGAAGTTAAATTCAAACGGGGAGAACTTATTTTCATCATAAAGTGGGTGGCAGTGAACAAAAATACTGGCCATCAACTAAATATAAATCAATCTTTGGATAAGTAAAAAACCCTATAGTATACAATTCCCCCATAGACTGAAAAGTTCAGTTTTCTGATGTCTCGGCACCACCCTCTTTGGTTTCCTTCTTTGCACGCACCTCTTCCAGTTTCTTGTCCTGGGAAGAAATAGCAGTTCAAAACATTAGTGACATCTTTCAAAAGTGAATTCCTTAACAGACAATGCACACATTCCTTTGCCAATTTGTCACAAGCTTGACCAGTTACATTGTGTTGACCATTGATGTGTTTTTTTTTTTTTGACTTCACAAGTCTCCCAACTGCATGTACAGATTACCTCAAACTAGCCTGTACCCCTGCACACTGACTTTGTACCAGTGCGCCCTGTATATAGCCTTGTTTTTTTATTTAACCAGGTAGGCCAGTTGAGAACAAGTTCTCATTTACAACTGCGACCTGGCAAAGATAAAGCAAAGCAGTTCGACACATACAGAGTTACACATGGTGTAAAAACATAGTCAATACAGTAGAAAAACAAATCTATACAAAGAGTGCAAATGAGGTAAGATAAGGAAGGTAAGGCAATGGTGGTGAAGTAATTACAATATAGTAATTAAACACTGGAATGGTAGATGTGCAGTAGATGAATGTGCAAAGTAGAAATACTGGGGTGCAAAGGAGCAAGATCAATACAGTAGGGGATGAGGTAGTTGGTTGGGCTATTTATAGATGGGCTATGTACAGGTGCAGTGATCTGTGAGCCGCTCTGACAGCTGGTGCTTAAAGCTAGTGAGGGAGATAAGTGTCATCTCTTGTTATTCTTAGTTAATTTTTATTATAGCCTACTTGGTAAATATTTTCTTCTTGAACTGCACTGTTGGTTAAGGGCTTGTAAGTAAGCATTTCACAGTCAAGTCTACACTTGTTGTATTCGGCACATGTGGCAAATAGTTTGATTTGATCTGAACCAACTGAACTCACTTGCAGAGATAAGTGATCAAGTCGTTGAGACCACCCCAGTGGGTGTATCCTTTAGGGATGGGGCATGGTTATTTGAATACCCAAATGGATGTTGGTATTCAATTACCTCGGCGACTACTCATTTAAAATATAAAAGCGAGTGCACCCCATAAAGAAACTCCAGTATCCTTATTTATGATGCAAGGTGATTTGGATTCGGCAGTCACTTGCAATATTGAACAACCCCATTGTCGTGTCCTTCATTGAAAATGACTGGTAGCTGAGTCAGATGCTCACAGCAAGAGCTCTGCAGGTAAAAGATATACCAACATACCTTCTCCTTGAACTTCTCACTCATGGCTGCCTGAAGGGCCTCCTTATTTTCTTTGTTAGCCTCCATCTTCTGGTTAAGCTTCTCCTCTGCTATCTTGCTGAAGTTGTTGTTCTCCTCCATGGCTTTCCTTTGCACTTCCTTCTCGTGCTCCCTCTTCTCAGCGAGGTGTTTCAGAACCTCCGCTTCATGGGACTGGAGGATGGCGCAAGAGAGGAGTGTGATTCAGATATTAAACTACAAAACATTTTAATAGTAATACATAGAGCAGGGTTCCCCAACTGGCTGCAGCCACAGGTGATTTGGCCACCCCAAGTTCTTGGGGGGGACATAAGACCACCCGCACCAAGGAGTTTAAACATTTGGGAAATCTGTGCCGAAGTATTCCCCACAGAGATACAAAAATGTAAGCAATGACTGAAAGGATTAGGTTTTATTCAGTCATAGCCATTTGAGCTTCTATCAATTTCCAGCCCATCAACAAAATAAAATAACACTGAATCTAGTTGATCCCTAGCATAGAGGCTTGTCAGGGTAACAAGGCAAAATATTAGAATGCGAATACTAGTGATGGGGAAAAAGACAAGTCAATCTAGTTACACGTCAGGATATTGTAGACGTATTTATTGAGATCCTGTATCCTTGGGGTCCAAAAAGGATCAAATTGATTAAGCAATTAAAGTAACACTACTCATAATTTGACAATAGCATATTGTACACAATATTTTTGCACTAGCTGGCTGTAGCTGCACCAAAATGCCAGTGTTTTTGATTCAGTGTTCAATATTTTTAAAACAGGGAGGCATTTATCTGTTGCACTTTAACTTCCCTGACTGATCAAAACTAATTCTCAAAGCTTGGCCTTGTCCCTCTGCAGCAGAAATAATGTTTAGATAAAATCTCAATAAAATTAGTATCAAATCATAAGAGTGGCAATAAATATTGTATCAGCACCTAAGCAGGGTGGGAAATTAACTTCAGTCCACCAGCCAGTGGCAGGTAAATGAAAAACTACCAGTCAGATTCCCCCAAGTTCCATGATACCCATTTGTTTTTACCTAACAATATACAGTATTATTCATGGGTGAGGGTAGATGACCCTTTGTCAAAAAGGTCATTTCTGGACAATATATACTTCCCTTTAGGGGACCCCTTTTGGATCAAAAGCACCTCCATAGGAAAAAGGTTCAGTGTATCGTCTAACTGGAGCACAACCTACCTTCCTCCTCTCCTCTGCAGCCTCTAGTTTCCTCTGGATCTCCTCCAGGGACAGGTCCTTCTTCTTGGGGGGAGAAAGGGGGAACTCTCCCTTGGCGTCTGGAGCTGGAGCTCCCAGGATCACCTCAAACGCCTGGCCAGATGCACGTTTGTCAATCTCCTTAACCAGAATATCTGGAGGTGAAAAATTATGCCTTTCAGTTACTGAAACAGCTACACCAACATTAGAGGTTTCTATGGTAATGGAGAACTTGTCTGGGTGCAAACAGAAATACCAACCCTTCCAAACAAGGGAAGAGGACTCAGGATGGGGGAAGAGATACAGACAGAATTGGGCCACTGGACATTTAACTAAGGATTTATTTACAGGGAGCCTATCTCCTTCCTCTCATCTGGACTGATGGGAATAGACATGACTGGTAAAAACCATATGGTGGTAGCTCATCATTAGACTGGCTTCCACCTGGTCACTTCAAGATAAAAGGGAGGAACGATTATTTTCACGGCTTTTAAAATCACAACTTGCCTCCGCAGGAAGAGGCCATTTCAGCAGTGGACAGAGAATCAATGTACCTGGAAGGAAGAAAATGTATCAATTAGTATCACATTTATTAAATAAAGCCCTTTCGACATTAACAGTTGTCAGAGTGCTTTTACAGTAACCCGGCCTAGACCCCAACAAGCACACGTAATAAACCTTTATAATACATTAGTATGTCCTTGAACATGAAGAACCAGCTACACCCACTCCCTGAGGACTGGATGAAACCTCCATCTTCACAAGGTGCCTGAATCACCACAGAGCACTAGCACCCTCTAGTGTGATAGTATTCCACCTGAACACAGTGAGGTCTCGGACTAAACAGAGCTGCAAAAAGCAAAACAAGGCCCACTCAGTGGGGACATCCTTCGGTCATGTTCAACACTGCAATCAACCACCGCCCTATTAAAAAAATAATAAGTGGCATTCATTCACAGCTAACTATATGGCACATTAAAACACTAGTAGGGCCAGGACGATACCAGTATCACTACTCATTAGTATTGTGGCAAGGAAACAAACAAATTATGTTGTCATCCAGAGCCACATTTATTTCCACAAATGAAGCACAACATTTTACACACACCTGGTTTTTAAAAAAGGACCAGAGTTCTCATTTAGGCCTGAAAAAAATATAGCAATACGGGTATTTCAGGCCCTACGGTCTAGCATGTACACTCGATTTAATATTATAAAGAAACCACTACCGTAGATGGGCCTGGCATATTTCAATGCCAGGCTACAGCCTCAGTTGCAGGGATACACGTTGATGAATAAACAGGCTGTGTCTAGAACAAAAGGCTAGAGCTTACCAAAATTGCAGGGGGTTGAAAATGCCATTGGGGAGCTACAAAGATATTTGGCAGCTATAATATACAACGGAAGCCAACAAGACTAATCTCTGAACATAGAAACAGAGGCAGCAGAACACAAGCTGCAGAAACGGTGAACGGTGCACCTGTTTGTGCGTAGTTCTACTTAGTTATAAACCACAGGGGGTCGAGAGCACGTAGTTAATACTTGAACCATTCAAATGTAAGAAGAATCATAATCACCGTTATTCGCTAAATACATGTGCGTGTACATGAATTTGACTGGTGAAGTGGTGCTGCCAAAGTCAGACAAAGATGCGGAGGTTTGTCAACAGCTCAATGATAAATACCAACTTATGTAAGAACGTATGAAGTGTTTCCATGTAGCTAGCCCACTATGCACTTAACCCAAATTGATTAGCTTGGATAAAAGGGGGAGGGGGACACCTGCAGCAATCAACATCTGACACTAGTTCTAAATACAGAGACAGACTAGCTAACGTTTCAGGGTCACAAAACTGTTGTTTAGCTTCCAAAATATTAGGTAACGGCACAAGAAAGGCTCTTTTGTTTGGTCGCAATGAGAGCAGCTGCGAAACAAAGAGGGGCGCGAGCGCGTGCTCCAAGCAGCTACGCCCGCTTTGCTACTTGCACGATGCCCCTCTATAATCAAGTTCAATGCGTTTGAACGACAGGTTAAAAATCACAATAATTTACCAGAACGTTCAACGAACAATCGTTAATAACGCTGAGAATTGTTAGTTGCGACCGGGCATTTCAATTTCAAATCTGGATGGCAACAGCGTTTGTTTTTCAAAATATCCAGCAAAACAAAATGCTTAAGTCATCGAGGCGCATGAATGGCTGATCAAAGTAAGACAAATTAGCTAATTTAAAAATTACAATGACTTGTGCATATTATAGTAAATGCAGAATTACTTGTTACGTAGTGTAATCAATAGAAAGTAATTTTCGCCACGCATCTCAAGTGTGCATCCCTACCCAGTAAGTAATGTCAAGACAAACACTCAACTTGTCGCTGTCTGAAGGCAACAGAACAATCAAAAGATGGCTAACGTTACTGTACCACGGAACAATAGTTGCTAACCATCCACCCACGTTGTTACAATTACATTCAATTTTCACTAGAGCAGTCAAACTATTTTTAAAGAAATTAAAACAAATTAGCTAGGTTGGTTAGTTAACGTCCAAAAAAAGGACAACCGTGGCGTTTAGCCAAGATTGAAGCTGAGGTAACCCATTTTATCACCACTTAACCAACTCTTTTATTTTTATACAAATCAGGCAAGATTAGCTAGAACATTTCAATCTTTAAATCATATATTTTTTTTAAGGATAACGTTAGCTACGTGACACCCACCTTTACAAAGAGTGAAACAAATATCTCCTCAGCAGCCAGACTTTAGCCGCGAATTTTCTGCTCGAGCATGGCCAGTTCGCGCATAAAAAGCCCCAAATGTGTCGTCACGCCAATTCTGCAATTCTATTGGCTGTTTACTACTCTCTCCGCACTCTTGGTAGTTGTAGTTTGTGGGATTTCTAGACATCAGCACAGACAAGACGAGCGTCTCCATAACATTTAATTACTCTGCTAACAATTAACATTGAATGTATTGAGTGAAATATATACATTTATTGTTTCAATTTTATTAATCGAAAATATGGGTATTTTGGGGATGAAATGTCAAAAGTGTGTCTTTGACCTGCATCAGTCAGACAGCCCTTGAATAAAGTGTGTGATGATTACATTTTATTTTGTGCAACATCCTCCATTGTCATGGCTGTTATTGTGTCCTACTTTTTTTTAAATCACACAGAGAGATATGACTGCAGAGGATCCATGGAATGACCCATGTTTCCTCCAGAGCCAGAAAGCTGCAGTCATACATCATTTATCAACATTATTTATTGTCTTGCTATTAAAGGACTTGAGAGGACTGCATCCCCAATCCTGAAGGTAGTCAGCTTCTGCCTGTCTGTTTGTTAGGTAATGTCACACCCCAGGACTCCAACACGGAGACTATAAAAAAATCTCTAAACTAGGCTAGCACAGCACAGACTTCACAGTCTACAAACTCTTATCTCTTAAGAAAAGTGTTTTTTCAGGAAGAAAGGGAGACAAGGGGAGGCAGAAGATGGAGAAGGAATGAGAGAGGGAAGATAAAGAGAGGAAGAAAATAGCTGTCACGTGATAAGTCCCGGGCTGAAAAAAGATTGAAAATAAATAAATAAAAGGTAGCATGCTGGAGCTGCATAGCCTATAACCTACATTGTGTGCCAGCTTTTCTTTCTTTACTGTCACATAAGTCTCTTACTTATCCTATATTCTGTAGTTGGAGGATTTAATTCAGACTCATTTCTGCTTGGCACCATGTTTGCCATTCTTTCATTCTTTCAAGTCACCATATTGTGGTCCACTTCAGGCAAGATGGCTAACAGGAGTTACATCCCCCTTCCTCATTGTCTACCCCCAGCTACCATCATCCATCATCAAATCATATTTTATTGGTCACATACAAATACTTAGCAGATCTTAGTGAGGGTGTAGAAAAATGCTTGTGTTCCTAAATCCAACAGTGCAGTAGTAACTAACAATTCACAACAGTACACACAAATCTAAAAGTAAAAGAATGGAATTAAGAAATATATAAATATTAGGACGAGCGATGTCTGAGTGGCATTGACTAAAATACAGTAGAATACAGTACTGTATATACATATGAAATGAGTAAACCAGTATGTAAACATCATTAAAGTGACTAGTGTTCCATGTAAAGTGACTAGTGATTCGATGTCTATGTACATAGGGCAGCAGCCTCGAAGGTGCAGGGTTCAGTAACCGTGTGGTAGCCGGCTAGTGATGGCTATTTAACATTCTGATGGCCTTGAGATAGAAGCTGTTTTCAGTCTCTCGGTCCCAGCTTTGATGCAACTCGTGTGGTTAATATCCTTGATGATTTAGCCTTCCTGTGACATTGGATGTTGTAGGTGTCTTGGAGGGCAGCCAGTTTGCCCCCGGTGATGCGTTGGGCAGACCGCACCACCCTCTGGAGAGTCCTGCGGTTGCAGGCGGTGCAGTTGCCATACCAGGCGGTGATACAGCCCGACAGGATGCTTTCAATTGTACATCTGTAAAAGTTTGTGAGGGTCTTAGGGGGCCAAGCCAAATTTCTTCAGCCTCTTGACGTTGAAGAGGAGCTGTTGCGCCTTCTTCACCACACTGGCTGTGTGGGTGGACCATTTCAGATTGTCAGTGATGTGTACACAGAGGAACTTGAAGCTTTTCACCTTCTCCACTGCGGTCCCGTCGATGTGAATAGGGGCATGCTTTCTCTGTTGTCTCTTGAATTCCACGACCAGCTCCTTCATTTTGACATTGAGGGAAAGGTTATTTTCCTGGCACCACTCCGTCATGGGCCCTCACCTCCTTCCTGTAGGCTGTCTTGTCATTGTTGGTAATCGGGCCTACTAATGTTGTGTCGTCTGCAAACCTGATGATCGAGTTGGAGGTGTGCGTGGTCACGCAGTCGTGAGTGAACAGGGAGTACAGGAGGGGGCTGAGCATGCACCCTTGTGAGACCCCTGTGTTGAGGATCAGCGTAGTGGAGGTGTTGTTTCCTACCGTCAACACCTGGGCGGCCCATCAGGAAGTCCAGGACCCAGTTGCACAGGGCGGGGTTCAGATCCAAGACCCCAAGCTTAATGATGAGCTTGGAGGGTACTATGGTGTTGAATGCTGAGCTATATTCAATGATCAGCATTCTTACATAGGTTTTCCTCTTGTCCAGATGCGATGGGGCAGTGTGGAGTGCAATGGCGATTGCATCATCTGTGGATCTATTGGGGCGGTATGCAAATTGAAGTGGGTCTAGGGTGATAGGTAAGGTAGAGGTGATATGATCCTTAACTAGCCTCTCAAAGAACTTCATGTAGACAGAAGTGAGTGCTACGGGGCGATAGTAATTTAGTTCAGTTACCTTTGCTTTCTTGGGTATAGGAACGATGGTGGACATCTTGAAGCAAGTGGGGACAGCAGACTAGCATAGGCACAGATTGAATATTTCCGTAAACACTCCAGCCAGCTGGTTTGCGCATGTTCTGAGGACGCAGCTAGGGATGTGCCCTGTGGACACAGCTAGGTGTGAACGTGCTTTAGTTCATTAGGATTGAAAGATGGTGACTAATTATTAATAATGGTGGTCAGTGGAACAATGTCATCTGTCTCCCATTATGTCAGTTGTCTTTTTAGTATGTATCTGACCCTGCAGAAATTTAACCTATGACATTGCCATTGCCAGCACCATGCATGCTTATACTAACTAAGCTACATACAGTATCAGTCTTTGGATGGTCCTTCCTACATGCACCAGTAGCTATAAGATTCATGGGAAGGATCCACTCAATTCCCCTGTATTAGACATACAGAAGAGGGTTCTGTAAATGTTAGTGATGGGATTGAAGAAAAAAAAAATGAATCAATATGAAATGACAAACCATGTCATTTCATGGTATTTTTAGCTTGGCAAAGAAAAACAATAGCACAGACATAGAAGAGGCATTGCTTTTGTTCAGGCTGTGTGATATCGAGCTCTCTGAATATTTTTAACTTTCCTGGGTTTATATTTAGATTGCTTTTTCTTCGTTTGTGTCACTTCGGGTCTAGCTCACAATTTAACCAATTAAGTTCTATATCAGTTTTACATACTTTACTTGAATGCACTGATTGTAATTTGGTCAGGATAAAACGAACTAAAGATATCACAACAAAGAAATAACTAAAACATACATAAATCAGGCATTTTCAACACAAAGCTTTAGTATTGTTGTGGCACTGTGTGAGATCTTTCCAGAGTTTGTGGGACTGTACAGAGATTATGGATCCTGCTCTCTCTTTCCAGGCCAGTGAAGTCAGTGTTCATTGATTGAACTGCTGTAGTTCAGCCTGCTACCCATTTGTATTGCCTATCAATAATCGCTGAGTCACCTAGACCTCTCTGATATGCCCTCGTCATTTGAACTGGATATGTCCATGGATAATGTATATCTGTCCCCTGTCTGTGACAAAGCAAGAGCCTACATTATCAAGCAAAATCTGTTGATGGATCTCGCATTGCCATCTATCAAAGCAAATCACCATGCTATGTTATTTGTAAAATTAACAAGTATAGTATGAGAATAGATTAGTCTATTTTGCACGTCAATCAACAAGAGATTTCAATCACAATGTGAGTTCCCTGGTTTAATAAAGTATACATAAAAGATCAAGGACCTGCTGCATTGTGCTCCTGTTGATATGGTTTAGGAGTGGGGTGCCTCATCTGTGCCCTGGAGAACAGAATGAGCAGATGGTGCAGACCGCCTGCCAGCCTGCCATTCTCCCCCTCCCAACCTGCCAACTCTGGTCTCCCCCACTGATTGGTCTGGTCCTCTATTCCGCCACAGGACAAAGACAGACAGAGTCACATCAGTGTCTAGCTGACATCAGTGACCAATATGTGCAGATATGACAGGCGATTTGGGGACTGGATGAGGCAGAGAGTCTCTCTTTCTCCATAAAGGCCCATGTGTTTTTTTGAGGGGTCTAGTGTTTACACCGGATTAAAGCAGTTTGTGGTTGTTGCTCATCTACGAACCAAAACAACAAAAATGTATCTTTGTGGGTCTACCAAAAATATCAGATTAATCCATGTTTCAAATAATCCCCATAATCTATGTTAAAGGCCCATTTATTTTTACAAAGACGATACAAACATTATGCTTACCATGGAAATTCTTTAACTAGGTTAGGTCCACTATGCAGACGTTAATTTGCTAAACAAATTCTGTACAAAAGGTCTTTGTTGCTGTCTGGCAACATAAGGGTTCCTCTAGTCTACAGTGTGAGTGCTGGTAATTTTATTGAACAAAAAAGATAAACACAACATGCAGTGTTGGTCCGATTTTGCATGAGCTGAAATTAAAGATCCCAGAAATGTTCCATGCACAAAAAGATTATTTCTCAAAAATGTCGTGCACAAATTTGATTACATCCCTGTTAGTGAGAATTTCTCCTTTTCCAAGATGACAGCAACTGCTCTGCCCCTGACCGCAAGGCACTACAGAGGGTAGTGCGAACGGCCCAGTACATCACTGGGGCCAAGCTTCCTGCCATCCAGGACTCTATACCAGGTGATGTCAGAGGAAGGCCCTAAAAATTGTCAAAGACTCCAGCCACCCTAGTCATTGACTGTTCTCTCTGCTACCGCACGGCAAGCGGTACCGGAGCGCCAAGTCTAGGTCCAAGAGGCTTCTAAACAGCTTCTACCCCCAAGCCGTAAGACTCCTGAACATCTAATCAAATGGCTACCCAGACTATTTGCATTGCCCCTTCCCCTCTTTACACCACTGCTACTGTCTGTTGTCATCTATGCATAGTCACTTTAATAACTCTACCTACATGTACATACTACCTCAACTAACCGTGCACCCGCACATTGACTCTGTATTGGTACCCCCATGTATATAGTCTCGCTATTGCTATTTTACTGCTGCTCTTTAATTACTAGTTACTTTTATCTCTTATTCTTATCCATATTTTTTTCAAACTGCATTTTTGGTTAGGGGCTCGTAAGTAAGCATTTCACTGGAAGGTGAATTCGGCGAATGTGATTAATAAAGTTTGATTTGATTTGATAATCCATCCACCTGACAGGTGTGGCATATCAAGAAGCTATGGGCAATAAAAGGCCACTGGAAAATGTGCAGTTTTGTCACAACACAATGCCACAGATGTCTCAAGTTTTGAGGGAGTGTGCAATTGTCATTCTGACTGCAGGAATGTCCACCAGAGCGGTTGCCAGAGAATTGAATATTCATTTCTCTACCATCAGCTGCCTCAAACATAATTTAGGAGAATTTGGCAGTACATCCAAGTGGCCTCACAACTGCAGACCACGTGTAACCATGCCAGTCAAGGACTTCCTCATCCGGCTATTTCACCTGCGGGATCGTCTGATGACGGGGAGCGGGGTGCTGAGGAGTCTGTCTGTAGTAAAGCCCTTTTGTCGGGAAAAGCTAATTCTGATTGGCTGGGGCTGGCTCACCAGTGGGTGGACCTGGCTCCCAAGTGGGTGGGCCTATGCACCCCTGCCCAGTCATATGAAATCCATAGATTAGTGCCTAATAAATGTATTTCAATTGACTGATTTCCTTCTATGAAGTGTAACTGTAAAATCTTTGAAATTGTTGCATGTTGCGTTTATATTTTTTGTTCAGTATAAATCCCATTGACACCATAAAATGGAGGTTATCTGACTTCATGTTTTGAGGCGCTAACTGCATGGTGACTCTGTAGCCTAGAGATGAAACAGAGGCTAACTGGTACACACACACACACAAACACAATAGAGGTTAACTGCATGGTGGCTCTGGGGTTCTCCTATGGGGACGACCAAATACCCCTTATTTCTAAGCGTGTATTGTGATAAACAGAGGCCAACTGGTGGCATGAAGGAGAACACAATGGGTTGTTATCGGTCTGTGGTTCTCCTGCAGGGCTACCACCGTGAAGCAGAATTCTCTAGTATCACTACACAGACAAGAACACACACACACAGCAGCTGATCTACAGGAAGCATATCCCTGCGAGACGAGAGAGAAAGATTCCCCTTTCAGGAGCACTCAAGCATGGCTCTATGTGCTGTGGCTGGAGATGACCCATTTCCATTGGCGCTTCACACATGCGCACACAGAATGGGTTGTCAGAGTCAGTAGGACCAAGTAAAATGTCCCACTGTCTCTAAGGACTGGGGATGAAGTAGTCCCAGTTCGGACAAATATTGGCTCATGTTGTAATGGTGTGGTAGGTAGCCTAGTGGTTAGAGCGTTGGACTTGTAACCGGAGGGTTGCAAGTTTGAATCCCCGAGCTGACAAGGTAAAAATATGTCGTTCTGCCCCTGAACAAGGCAGTTAACCCACTGTTCCCTGGGTGCTGAAGACGTGGATGTCGATTAAGGCAGCCCCCCGCACCTCTCTGATTCAGAGGGGTTGGGTTAAATGCGGAAGACACATTTGACTTGAAGGCATTCGGTTGTACAACTGACTAATAAGGGTGACTTTTAAAGGACCAAGGATGACATGATGTTTGGCTCAATGCATAGAGGTGGCTATGACATGTGTAGGTAGCTTGAAACATCTATGAACTCAGTTGTGGCCTATTGGATTTCTGTGACTGCAGTGATGTTGTATTTATTTACACAGCATAACAATAGCCTTTTTGTAAATATTGTTTGAAAGAGGATAGAGGCACAGTACATCTATGTCATGACGCTAGCCCTCTAGCAGAGATGTGAACCCCCCCTCTCCTGTTAGGAAGGGGCAGTTTTATGACTTTAACAACCACGTCATTAAATTCCGTGCAGAGACTCCTCTCTCCCTGACCATGCAGTATGGGAGAGAGAGGGTCACAGTAGAACAAAGGAACTCTCCCGCCAAATACTCCTACCTCCCCGATTTGGAGAATTGAACATTGTTCCTAATTTAGAGAATGTGTAAACGGTCTGTGGAGAAGCCAGCTACGACCCGGTCCGTTTTGTTTCATGTTTGTGACCTGATGAAAGCTGCATTACCCTTACTCTGTTTATACAGGTTCCTCAGTTATCAGGCTTGCATCTGAATGTGGGATAAAATGCCTAACGAAGTATAAGAATACTTTTGAAAAGATAACAATGTGATTTAGTCTTCTAAAATGAAAATCTTTTTATGGTAACTTGTGCCCAGTCAGTAGCCACGCACAAGTGAATAGACATTGGTTGGAAATTATGAACCAACCCTTTTTCCACAATAAAAGCCCCCGTGACGAAAAGTCACATCAGTTCAAAATACCATGAGGACTTGTCCACACGTTTAAAAGGGCTAATTCTAATTTAAACTCTACAGACCAGGAAACGCTAGAGCTTGCTCCACACATGAAATGGTGTGAACCATTGATCACCTAAAGAATAAGTGCATACTAAACTAGCATATATCAGACTGCAGCTCAACATATGCGCAAATCTAGTACGAGAACACTGACCGAGGCGGAAGCATCTCCAGAGTGAGATTAACCTCCACAAAGGACGATGGCGACATTGACTGGGCAAACCAGAGCCTCACATCACCAGCTCAACTATCGAAGCCAGCTTCACGAAAATACAATGCATTGCTGTTCTGAGTGAGCGATCGTTAGCGGCAAATTTATTTATGTGAGAATAGCTTCCCAGGTCCGATAGAGACCCATGTTCCTTAGTCTTCCTTCCAAAACCCCCTTCTCTTCTCTCTGAATCTATCGTGTTATAACAAAACCGTTTTTGTTTAGTCCACTAGGGACGGTATTTACTGTGTAATGTTATTATGTATTATATATTCTGTAATTGTTTAATTAGTTAGTAAATAAATAATTGAGCCAATTTGTGCATGGATGATTTATAGGAAAGACTGGGTTCGTGCAGACTAGCATTGTATGACTTTTCAGAATGAGACTGATATTAGGTAAAGAATAATTAATGACTGATTGACTGCTATTGATATATAAGAACTTCAGATTTTTAGGAGTGGATTCGGGAGATAGCCGCTCTATATAAACTAACTCTTCCGTGGTGCCCCAGGTTATTAATGGTTTATTTGTTGCATGGTTTAATTCAATCACGTAATCAATTAAACGTTAGGTAATCGATTTGAAAACAGCATGTCATCTCATTTAACCATAATAGAGACACAACATCTATATGATCATACAGTTGAAGTTGGAAGTTTACATACACCTTGGCCAAATAGATTTAAACTCAGTTTTTCACAATTCCTGACATTTAATCATGGTAAAAATTACCTGTCTTAGGTCAGTTAGGATCACCACTTTATTATAAGAATGTGAAATGTCAGAATAATATAGAGAGAATGATTTATTTCAGCTTTTATTTCATCACATTCCCAGTGGGTCAGAAGTTTACATGCACTCAATTAGTATTTGGTAGCATTGCATTTAAATTGTTTAACTTGGGTCAAACGTTTCAGGTAGCCTTCCACAAGCTTCCCAAAATAAGTTGAGTAAATTTTGGCCCATTCCGCCTGACAGAGCTGGGTCAGGTTCGTAGGCCTCCTTGCTCGCATATGCTTTTTCAGTTCTGCCCACAAGTTTTCAATGGGATTGAGGTCAGGGCTTTGTGATGGCCACAACTTTGGAAGTATGCTTGGGGTCATTGTCTATTTGCGACCAAGCTTTAACTTCCTGACTGATGTCTTGAGATGTTGCTTCAATATATCCACATAATTTCTTTCCTCATGATGCCATCTATTTTGTGAAGTGCACCAGTACCACCTGCAGCAAAGGACCCCTACAACATGTTGTTGCCACCCCTGTGCTTCACGGTTGGGATGGTGTTTTTCGGCTTGCAAGCTTCACACTTTTTCCTCCAAACATAACGGTGGTCATTATGGCCAAATAGTTATATTTTGGTTTCATCAGACCAGAGGACATTTCTCCAAAAAGTACGATCTTTGTCCCCATGTGCAGTTGCAAACCGTAGTCTGGCTTTTTTTATGGCGGTTTTGGAACATTGGCTTCTTCCTTGCTTCCTTCAGGTTGTGTCGATATAGGACTCGTTTTACTGTGGATATAGATACTTTTGTACCTGTTTGCTCCAGCATCTTCACAAGGTCCTTTGCTGTTGTTCTGGGATTTATTTGCACTTTTCGTACCGAAGTACGTTAATCTCTAGGAGATAGCTGCGTGGTCCCATGGTGTTTATACTTGCGTACTTATTGTTTGTACAGATGAACGTGGTACCTTCAGGCGTTTGGAAAGTGCTCCCAAGGATGAACCAGACTTGTGGAGGCCTACAATTCTTTTTCTGGGGTCTTGGCTGATTTCTTTCGATTTTCTCATGATGTCAAGCAAAGAGGCACTGAGTTTGAAGGTAGGCCTTGAAATACAACCACGGGTACACCTCCAATTGACTCAAATGATGTCAATTAGCCTATCAGAAGCTTCTAAAGCCATGACATAATTTTCTGGAGTTTTCTAAGCTGTTTAAAGGCACAGTCAACTTAATGTATGTAAACTTCTGACCCACTGGAATTGTGATACAGTGAATCATAAGTGAAATAATCTGTCTGAACAAATGTTGGAAAAATTATTTGTGTCATGCACAAAGTAGATGTCCTAACCAACTTGCCAAAACTATAGTAGTTAACAAGAAATTTGTGGAGTGGTTGAAAAACATGTTTTAATGACTCCAACATGAGTGTATGTAAACTTCCGACTTCAACTGTATTTCTCCAGTGCTAGCCTCTCTACGCTGGCTTCCTGTTAAGGCTAGGGCTGATTTCAAGGTTTTACTGCTAACCTACAAAGCATGGACTTGCTCCTACCCATCTCTCCGATTTGGTCCTGCCGTACATACTGTAACCGGCTCAAGGGGGTGGGGTTTCCACGTCAAGAAGTTCAATAACCAAACACGTACACAACTATAATACAAATTGCGAATTTATTAGGGAGATTTACATATTGTGGGAAAGGGGGGAATTCAGCAACCAGTTCA
Source organism: Brachymystax lenok tsinlingensis (assembly GCA_030435695.1). Lineage (NCBI taxonomy): Eukaryota > Metazoa > Chordata > Actinopteri > Salmoniformes > Salmonidae > Brachymystax > Brachymystax lenok. Next base: position 17,437,789 of record CM059806.1, on the reverse strand, counting down.
CAGTCCACAATCCGTTCTCATTGTCCGTTCCGTTCTCCAGTGGTAATCCTAAAACTCAGGTCCTCAGCCAAACCGGTTCTGTACACAGTGGGGGTAATCAGACAGTCCAGGTCACAACGGGTAATAACACAGATAGTTCTCTCTCTTCTCACATTCTCCATAACACACATTTCCCTCTCAGTCCTCTTCCTGTTTGTGCAGCCCGCTTCCTCTTTTATCCCAAAGCACTCCATGGTTTAATGAGCCACAGGCTTGCCTCGTTGGGGCAGGAAGTCCATATAAGGCCCAGGGGTGGAGCCAGCGGGCTGCAAGATATCTCCCTTCAATCACCACTCCCCTCACCTCTCCCTGCCATCTGCCATAATACCTACACGTACGCTACGGTCACATGACACATACCTCCTTATTGTCCCTAGAATTTCTAAGAAAACAGCTGGAGGCAGGGCTTTCTCTTATGGAGCTCAATTTTTATGGAATGGTCTGCCTATCCATGTGAGAGACGTAGACTTGCTCTCAGCCTTTTCGTCTTTACTGAAGACTCATCTCTTCAGTAGGTCCTGTGCTTGATTGTAGTCTGACCAAGGGGTGCGAAGGTGAACAGCAAGGCACTGGAGCGGCGGACCACCCTTGCTGTCTCTGCCTGGCCGGCTCCCCTCTCTCCACTTGGATTCTCTGCCTCAGACCCTATTACGGGGGCTGAGTCACTGGCTTACTAGTACTCTTCCATGCCGTCACTAGGAGGGGTGCGTCACTTGAGTGGGTTGAGTCACTAACGTGATCTTCCTGTCCGGTTTTTCTCCTGCTTGGTTTGCCCTGTTCGGGGGTATCGTTGGACGGGGCCACATTGTCCCCCGACCCCCCCCGTCTCAGCCTCCAGTATCTATGCTGCAATAGTATATGAGTTTGGGGGGTAGGGTCAGTCTGTTACATCTGGTGTAATTATCCTGTCTTATCTGGTGTCCTGTGTAAATGTACGTGTGCTCCCTCTAATTCTCTCTCCCTTCCTCCCTCCCAGAGGACCTGAGCCCAGGGACCATGCCTCAGGACTACCTAGCCTGATGACTCCTAGCTGTCCACAGTCCACCTGGTCATGCTGCTGCTCCAGTTTCAACAGTTCTCCCTGCAGCTATGGAAACCTGACCTGTTCACTGGACATGCTACCTTGTCCTGGACCTGCTGTTTTCAACTCAATCTGGCCTTAATGGCCATGTACTCTTATAATCTCCACCCAGCACAGCCAGAAGAGGACTGGCCACCACTCAATGCCTGGTTCCTGTCTATGTTTCTTCCTTGGCTACCTTTCTAGGGCGTTTTTCCTAGCCACTGTGCTTCTACATCCTCATTGCTTGCTTTTTAGGGTTTTAGACTGGGTTTCTGTATAAGCACTTTGTGAAAAGGGCTTTATAAGGGCTTTATAAATACATTTGATTTGATTTGATTTGATATATGGTGTTTAGATACAACCATAACTTACATAACATGAGTGTTACGTAATATCTTTCTCTGCTTCTCCTTTCTCTCCCTGGGAGCCTGCAAGCTGCTTCCCAGCCCCCACCTCCCAATCTATACCATTCACTCTGCAGGCACCCATGTGCGCGTGTATGTGTGTGTGTATTTCAGTGCTAATGTTTGTGTGTCCACAATGCATGCACTGCACGGCATTTATAAACACACAGAAATACATCCCGTACACACAGAAATACATCCCGGACCAAAGTAGAGGATGACTAACCACTTGGTCTTAAATTAGACCCGATGTGCAAATGTAATGGAAATGGCTGCAATGCTGCTGTTTTATTTATGTTATTCTAATATTCCACTGAACAGCCCAAAATGGTTTTCAATCAAATCTGGAGGTAAATCTTTTGGAGAGATTTATTTTGATTTGTGATACAATGTAGAATAATAATTAGGTCATCACACTTTTACTAAAAGTATTTGGATAAAAGACTAAGGAAATCTGAATATCCTTTTATGGTAGGTTGCATGATTAAAGACCGCTGCCCAGAATACCTGTGAAGACTGTTGACAAAAAATGTATGTGCTCTAGAATTTATTTCCAGGCCTGTTTTGTATACGCTTTGCCCTTGTAACTCCATGTCATGCTCAAACACCTCAATATCAAGACTTGAACACTGAATATAGTGAGGAGTGACTGTGGTCACCCTATGCCCTCAATTTCTGAGGATGAGGCCAAAGCTTCCCTCAAGCCCATCACCTTCCTGCCCTATCAGAACGCCAGATTAGTGGTGTGACCTCTTGATGACTCAGGGCAGGCGTCAGCCAGGGGCATCACCCTGGTGTTTCTGTCCCATTAGCTCAATATTACTCCCCCCTGCAGCTCACAGATAATGGTCACGTCTTGGGCCTATTGCCTAATGAGGACAGATGCAACACTCTCTCGCTCTCTCTCTCTCTCTCTCTCTCTCTCTCTCTCTCTCTCTCTCTCTCTCTCTCTCTCTCTCTCTCTCTCTCTCTCTCTCTCTCTCTATGACATAGCAGGATTGATTGTCTCTGTGTGGAGTAGGATGGTGATAACACACTGCAGTGTTTTTCCATTGAGAGGGCTATCCCTAAACCACATTGTGTTCTTGCATTATGTCTAAGATTAGATTAGACTTTAAAGAATACGTAAACACATCTATTGATCAGAGGTTAATCGCTTAAATAATTTGAAAGCATTAATGATAATTGCACTGGACATAGACATTGAAATATCTACTGTGCTCTGTCAGCATTTCTAGATGTGCATAAGGCCTCGACAGACTATACTTCTTCTTCTAAGTATCACCATTTTACAATCTACCTGAATAACAGTCTGACCTGTGTCTCTGTGATTGTAGATGTAGCAGGATATTAAGCTATGTTGTGCATCTTGCTCTTTGATGATGTTTGGAATTTTGCAATAAATTAGAAAAATACAACTCTAGAAATGCCTAGCATTTAACTGAGGTAATCAAAACCATAAAAACATGTGGAAAGTGCTCAAATGTCAAACAACATGGATACATATTCATTTTAGTGCTCCCTTGGCTGGTTTCCTCTATGCCCTAGAAAAAGGGCAGTACATTGCAGCATTGGTACCAACATACATCAGTGAAGTGAGAGCCTGGCCCACTTGGGAAATGCTTGTTTTCAGATTCATGTTGGAAGCAGTCTGAGCCCTGGAGCCAGCTGGAGGCAGGGGGACCTATCAGCAGAGAGAGCGAAAGAGGGGGGGAGTGAGTGAGAGGAGGTAGAAAGGTAGAGGGAAGAACAAATAAAGAAATAAAAGAAGGAGTGAGAGATAGAGGGAGGGAAGGAGGGAGAGCAGTTGGAGCTTGTAAGGCTGGCACTGGGGCCATGGAGAGAGAGAGGCTGACTCATGGGAGGGGTGGGCAGGGGTACAGTGTGAGAGAGGGAGAAAAAAGAAAAGAAAGAACTTGAGGGAGAGAGAGGCTGACTAAATGATAGTGCAGAAGGGGTGGAGTGTGAGTCGTGTTGCTGAATCAGGGCTCGTTACCATCACAGCGTTCCTCTGGGACCATGATGTCAGGGCAGAGAAGGGGAGACGTAGATAGAGGTAAAGATATGATGAGGGAGGAGGTAGACAGCAAAGAGAGGTGAATTAAGAGAGGGAGGAGGAGGGAGGAGCCAAGGAGGAGGTGGTAACACCAAGGGTATTGACAGAGGAGTGTACAGGGGGCATTATAAAGTACAGATGGCTATAATGCTACAGGCTAACAACCACTAAAGTATTTAGTGGTGAATGGAGACTCATGGCAGAGAGCCACTATGATATCTTATGATATCACGTTTATCTTTGGATATTACTCTAAGCCTTTTTTAGCCAGAAGGACTTCAGTATCAGTAGTTTGGTGGCATCAGTTTAATCAGTTTTACACAGGGTTGTAGAGATAAAAATGCAATGTCCATTTGTTTTACTACCAACATTGAGTGGTTGAAATCGTAATCCCAATCTGGATTAATTACTCTGATCCTGACATTAATACACCAACATCCACTTTAATATTACAGTAAGAGACAAGTCAGCTGCCATTTTGAACTTCTGGCGTGGCGAATGTTAACTCCTGGCATTGTGGGCTCTAATCTGCTCACATCACCAGGGCTTTTGGGTGGCACTAAATTCAGCTCCATCACAACAGGACAGGTCTTTTTAGTGGTCCGGAATAGAATCTATATTTAATAGCAGGTACATCTCTGAAAGGAATGTCTCTGAACTGTTACAACCCAAAGGAAGAGACAAACACAGTGATTGCAGGGCTTTAGGAACACATTTGTACCCCACCTGTCCCCTGTGGTTGATTAGCTCATGATTTTATTGGGCCAAGCAGTCTCTCCCCACCCCGAAAGACTGGCAGGAACTCTCCCTCCCTCCTCCCTACTCTTTCTCATTCACATGAGTCATTGAATGAAGGTCTGGTGGCAGCAGGGAGGAACTGTGTTTACATAAGGAAGGAACCATTGTGCTCTGGGTCATTCATTCCAATTCCCAAATGGGGGACAGCTGATAATGTGGCACAAAGCGTGAATGGAGTCAATCAATATTCTAGAGCTACAAATGGTCACCATGTAGACCAGCAGGACAGTCACAATGGAAGGGCATAATCACCATGTAGACCAGCAGGACAGTCACAATGGAAGGGCATAATCACCATGTAGACCAGCAGGACAGTCACAATGGAAGGGCATAATCACCATGTAGACCAGCAGGACAGTCACAATGGAAGGGCATAATCACCATGTAGACCAGCAGGACAGTCACAATGGAAGGGCATAATCACCATGGCAGCAGGTGTTTATCCCCTCTAGAGCAGGCTAAGTAGTATAGACTATCAGGACTCTGTCAGTCTCAATAATCTAAGATAAGAGGTATCGGAGCAGTACTGGAGCAAGCGGTACCGGAGCGCCAAGTCTAGGTCCAAGAGGCTTCTAAACAGCTTCTACCCCCAAGCCATAAGACTCCTGAACATCTAATCAAATGGCTACCCAGACTATTTGCATTGCCCCTTCCCCTCTTTACACCACTGCTACTGTCTGTTGTCATCTATGCATAGTCACTTTAATAACTCTACCTACATGTACATACTATTTTACTGCTGCTCTTTAATTATTTGTTATCCTTATCTCTTACTTTTTTGTGGGGGGTATTTTCTTAAAACTGCATTGTTGGTTAAGGGCTTGTAAGTAAGAATTTCACTGTAAGGTCTACACCTGTTGTATTCGGTGCATGTGACAAATAACATTTGATTTGATTTAATAATTTTATGTATCGATGTACCTTGGATCAAGATGTTGTTATTGGCAGACCCTTCATTTCAATCATGTCGGAGACAATTGCCAATGTTTTTCTAAGATTTGTGCCAGACATTGATCTTTGGCATCTCACGCATAAGGCATGTTAAATATTTTAACGAATAATGATTTGAGGCCATGTGAAAATAGTCTCTCGAGCCTGACTGCTTACTTCCTCAATCTTTGAATGCTTCATAGGCTTACGTTTCTCCAAGATCAACTGCATGTTGTATTGCTGTATGAGAGTGATGCCAAGCTGAGGCTGTCTGACACAAAGCTTATGTGATGAGAGCGACACACACACGCACTCACACGCAATCCCAAACACACACACACACGCACACACAGAGATGCTACCCCAGTGTGATGCCAAGCTGACGCTGCCAGTCTCCGCCCCATCAGCGGAGGAATGATGTCATTTGTCTGCCTCCTCAGTTCTGTGTGTTTGTACGTGTGTGTATGTGTGTGTGGATGCGGGCCGTGTTCACAGCCTTGTGATTTGTCTCTGGACAAAGGATGAAGTCACTTTCAAGCTTGGCTCTGGTGGAGAAGAGGACGAGGAAGAGGGGAGGAGGGGTGGAAGAGGACGGGGAGAAGGAGGAGGAGATGGGAGGACGGGTGGATGAGGACAGGGAGAAGGAGGAGGAGACGGAGGACGGGGAGCATGCCTTTTTGATAAGAATACCTTCCCCTGCTGAGCCTCCTTTTCAGGTCAAAAAAACACATTGCTAACAACCACCTTGTTTTTAGTGGTATGATCCTGTTTTTGACTTGTCTTGCACCCCCTTATTATCTTCCTAGTTGGAATCTTCCAGACACTTGTATGAGAGGATTAGGGCCTAGGCATCAGCCATCATTCAGAACTATGTTTTGGTGATGCTCACCCAAGCACAGGACTGGCTGAGGAATGTGCAACAGTCTCTAATTTGTTTTGAAAAGGGCACAGAACACAAGTCTGACCAATAAATATGGCTGTCAGTTAATAGGTGGACTCTATGGGAGGTTACATGGACATCCCATCCACTGGTGTTCTGGTGCATGAAGTGATCAATTGCCTGTGTCTCTAGTATCAACTGAGAATAGTCCTGCTACTGGACTATTCACATCAAATTCACAAAATGTAACCACAAAGAAACCCCTCTCTCTCTCTCTCCTGCTGCTCTCTATCCTCTCTATGTTTTCTCTCTCTCTCTCTCTCTCTCTCTCTCTCTCTCTCTCTCTCTCTCTCTCTCTCTCTCTCTCTCTCTCCCAAGACTGTGCTGGGTATGGCACGTTGAGCTACACGTGATAAGGCTGCTCCACTCTACTTTGCTCTGAACAAGCTGGCATACACACACTCTCTGACCTTCTCCTCGTCTCCATGGCCCCAGTGCCAGCCTGATCAATTGTTCTAGATCTCTTTCTTTCTCTCAATCTCTCTATGTATGTCTGTCTGTCTGTCTGTCTGTGTCTCTCTCCGTCGCCATCTCTCTTACACCCTCTGTCTGTCTGATTTCTAGATCATCCTCTCATACAATCTTATCATACATGCCCTGGTATTGCAGAGTGGTGATGCAGCAATCCTGGTGGGAGGGGGAGGGGTAAACCATTGAGTTTATATTGAATGGTATTGGAAAGCTTGACTAAAATCGGTTAGTTACATTACTTTAATATGATAGTAATTAAACCACAGTGCATTTCAAAAATCTATTATTCATTTTCCTCAATCTGTCTTGTGTATTTGTTTATGGTTTTAATCACGTCTATTAGTTCCATTACTGCAACTTAATGTAGACAGAGTGCCTTCTCTTCCCTCTTCTCATGTTGCACGTAGACTGGCTGACATTTTCTATGCTGTAGTAGTTTCCTGTTAGCCCTGGTGTAGTCATAGATTCTTGTACATCTGATATCTGATCAACTCTTATTTGGAGGCGTGTCAGTCCCCTAGTAATAGTACACTTACATGATCATTACATCTTTCCTCTACACAGCGTATCCATCATGCCCATTCCTTCCCTTCCTCCCTCAGTCTTGGTACTGATAGTCTCCATCCCAGGCTGCTTATCTTGCCCGCACACACAGCATGGATATCCCCTGAGTTAAAAATGGGACAACGCTCTGCTCCACTCATTACTGCAGAAAGACACAGGCAGCTCCTCAAATATGAATGTGTCCCTTTGGCTTGGGAGGATTACAGTTCAATACAAGACACTGGGGCAAGGCTTCACCCTGGTTACCTAGCAACAAGTTACATGGCAACGGCACAGACGAGGGACTTAGGTGGTGTGGCAGAGAGAGGAGGAGGAGGACCTAGCTTGGCACTAGCTGTTATTATAGGTGATAGATGGGTGATGTTTTTATTGGTGTCTATATTTTGTATGGTTGTGTCTGTGTTCATTCCTGTGTCTGTGTTGGCTGATGTAATCAAAACAGACAGACAGGCCAGCAGACAGTCAATTCGACAGACATGCAAGAAGACAGCCAGACAGACAGAAAATAGAGGTGTTAGATCCTAGCAGAACATATTTACTTTCTAGACTAGAGCAATCATCAGGACAACACAGGGTGTGTCAGCAACTCAACACTCAATATCTGACCATTTTCATTGGTTGTGCTGAAAATTATATTTGATGGATTGGGGGCGAACCATGCATGTGCAGTAGTAGTCTAACATGCTCTAGGTCTTTGACAGTCAATGACAGAAAATATTTGTGTTCGATCTGGTTACGCCTCTTCTTCCAGACAATGTCTCTTCGTGCTCCAGACATAACAAAGAGACTCTCACATCAAGCTGACATGCTGAAGTCTGGATGGTTAGTGAGGAAATGGCTCCCCCTGGTGGACATACAGTACTATATTATATTACACTACCACACAGCATTGCAATGTCTTTGGAATCGGTTTGGTCAACTGGGTGTTTTAATAAAATAATTACATTTTCCAACTAGGTATCTAGGTGATCCAATAAACTTTACAATATGCTCAAAAGAATGTTACTCCTGGGTTTGCAGCAGGACTGAAGTATTCCAAGACTGAAGTTGTAGAACCACCGCTGGCATCGAAGAAAAACACCCAACACCAATAATCTATGTAAAGTTTTGTGGATTTATTATGGCATGTTGCCAACCAACCTGACAGAATCGACATCTGGAATTATGCTAACGAAAATGTACTGCACATACCACCACTAAGAACAGATGACACTACGAGACACACCTCTGATTTGTCCTTCCCATAGAATAGACATTTACCTTGAGTTATTACATGAACGATTCCAGTAATCAGTGCAGTGCATTACAAGTTAGAGCATCAGCTGCTTGCGTTTGAGACAAAACCATACATAGATACCCACAGCCCAAACATTTCATAGAAAGACAATTGATAATACAGAATGTTCATTCTCTTGTGTTGTATAGTGAATGTTTATTCGCTATACGAATATGTACATATAGTGAATAAACTCTTCCATGTGTAATAGCACAATATATACAACAGTAGTGTATTAACTCACATTATGTACTGTGTTAAACAGTATATATTGGCATCACTAACTACTGTATATGTCGGTCCTTCTGTTCACCGTGCATCTGGTCCTCAGTGTTCATATTCAAACTGTCTCATCAGTCTGCTGTTCACCGTGCATCTGGTCCTCAGTGTTCATATTCATACTGTATCATCAGTCTGCTGTTCACCGTGCATCTGGTCCTCAGTGTTCATATCCATACTGTATCATCAGTCTGCTGTTCACCGTGCATCTGGTCCTCAGTGTTCATATTCATACTGTCTCATCAGTCTGCTGTTCACCGTGCATCTGGTCCTCAGTGTTCATATTCATACTGTCTCATCAGTCTGCTGTTCACCGTGCATCTGGTCCTCAGTGTTCATATTCATACTGTATCATCAGTCTGCTGTTCACCGTGCATCTGGTCCTCAGTGTTCATATTCATACTGTATCATCAGTCTGCTGTTCACCGTGCATCTGGTCCTCAGTGTTCATATCCATACTGTATCATCATTCAGTTGCGATCATGCATTTCTAGCTCTATTGTGTTGATGAGTAAGAGATAGAAGTCCTCTCAGACCGGCAGCTAAGTGCAGGTACAGACTGGCCACAGGGCAGTTCGGGAAAATGCCAGATGGGCATTTTAGCCAAGTGGGCTTGTCTAAATTGTTGTTTTTTTATGCAGAATGACCATTATTTGGCTAACAATAGGGGCCTCCAGGAAATAAAATGGGCCTGTGTGTTACAAATGCCGGGGCTGATTTGTGGCCCCAGTCCGTCCGTGGCTGAGTGGAGCAGAAGGAGGCAGAAATGATGCTGCCATCTCCAGACGTGATGCAACACTTTGGTGGTGGTGTTGCTTGGTGCTTGCTCCCATGCCCAGACCACAGGCATATGCCGACCACACTGGGAAACATGTGCACAAGCGTTCCATCTCCAAGGCCTTGCTGTGGGTGTGGGTGGTATTTGTCTTTGAGCGTATACATCGCTCGTATACATCGTATACATTGCATTTAGTAGTGTTCTGGTTATAAATGTGACATGTCTCTGTACTGTACAGACCTGGTAGGCACGTCTTCTACTAAACTAAAAAAGATAGGTGTTTACATGTATGTGTCAATAGCCCAAATACTGTTGAACAGCACTTCACACAGAGCTATAGAACACAACAAAACATTTTTCCATGTAAACTGCTACCAGGCAGTTTCAGAGGAGTCTGGGAAAATAGAAAGCCTTTTAACAAAAGACAGCCTTGAGCTGAATAGATTAACACAACAGCAGTTGTCACATGCTGTTTTTCGACCATAACACCAATGTTACAATAGTGCATACACCCTTATGTTATTCTAGGCAAAGTGTGTTTCCATAGCTAGTGCTGACAGTGAGGACTTGAAGAGCAGAATCAACAACCTCTGCATAATACAAACATCAGCTTTGTGAGAAGATGTTAAAGTTCACAGTGAGCCATTGTTATGTAAATGCAGGCTGAAAAGTACCAGCGGCCCGGCTTTGGCCCCAAGTGAGAGCAGGTCCGCTGGAGCCATGGCCCAGTGAGACACGGGTGCCGGCCCACGTAGATGGAAACAGAAAAGTCTGAGCCTACACCGGGATAAATCCGGGATAGAAATACACCAACAGCAGAGGAGTGTTTTAACAGTACGTGGTTGGCAGTGAGAAACAATTTTAGGTTAATGTCAGGAATGTTTAAAAGATAGGGATTGGGTTGTCCTCCTACTCATAACATTAGCTTTAGCTACTAGCTAACCTTTGCAAATAAACACATCAACGCTTCAGGTCACAATCACATCAGTCATTGTCTTCATCTCAACCCATTAGCATTATAGCCCCATTGGTTGTCATCAAAACCACTAACAACGTTTAAAAACCCATATATGCTGTACACACCACGCTGCCATCCGTATTAAAAGTCTCAGATCTGAATTCATACTTACAGTACATCAAACGTCTGTGTGAAAGAGGAAGCCAGCTACCCCTTATTATACAGTTAACTCACGCTCTCCTCGTTCTTCAAACATTTCCAGTACATTATAATACATTATCACCTTATCTCTTCCAGAACAATCAGAAAGCTCAGAACCCCTATAGGCCACTAGGATTCGCCCATCGTCCTACCTGTTATAGACGTCAGCAGAAAATTTGACATTTTTTCAATTGAGATTCTGTTTTGTACAACAGTATATAATCCGCGAATGTTTGTTTCTCATGGCAGTGTGTGTGGGAGTAGAAGTGATCTGTCCACCCACATACACACACCCACACACACCAACGCTTTTCTTAAGTCTTTTCAGATTGTCCATCCTTCTAACCTTCTCTCCCACCCTTTCTCCGCTCATCCCCTTCTCTCTCTCTGCAGCGCAGCTGCTGTTCAAACAGGCCCACCACTGCTTCATGGGTCCTTCTGTATCGTCCTACCCATCCATTCCTCTTCTACAGTTATCTCATCAGCCTCACAAGAGGTAAACATTGGGGCTAGTTAGACCCCCACCAGGCAGCCTTATGATCCCTCATTCCCCTCAGAGCTCTCTGGAGGGGGTGGGGCCTCCTCCGCCGTGGGAGACTGGGCTTCTCCCTGAACATCTAGACACAGAGGGACAGACACATAGGACTGCAGTTAGTTAGCATTTTTCACCTAATTTCATCTTTATTTAACCAGGAAAGACCGGTGGGGTTAAAAGCCTCTTTGCGAAGACAACCTGGAACCTGGCCATGAGACAGTGGTTGTGTGGTGGAGCTTCATGGATTTGAGTCAGGCTGTCAGGCTAAGCTAACCCACCTGTGAGGTTGAGCTCGGCCAGTTTGAGTGGAAGGTCAGTGGGGTTGACCCCTGCCGGTGACCCCAGGATGTCAGGTAGGGCGTTCCTTCTCCCCGAGCGACCCGAGGATGCAAAGTCCAGCTTGGGCTCTACCACTTCCGTCATCTCCTCAGGATCAGAACCTTGCTACTGCTGCCTGGGAGAGGGGGAAGAGAGAGACAGTAAATCAATTATATGTTCGCACCCAAAAGTTACTGCTCAGATCACATGGTCAACCAACTATTTTCTAGTGCCGTTTATGTCCACTGGAGGGAGTCCTTGTAATATTGTGACAACAGATTTCTCCATTGTTTTTTTGCACAGCTAAAGTATTTAACTAAAGTATTTAATTATATTTGTGTCAACAACTAAAAAACAGATAACATCTCATAGGCCATTTACTTTGTAATGTTCCACCTCAGATAGCACAGGGCTGTTTTCATCATTATCAGGCAGCTCAGATGGCCCTGAACTGTTTGCTAGTTTCATCTGGAGCATGGCTGGACACAAGAAGAGCTTTCTCTTTGTACATACTGGCTGCCTGTGTGTCTGTCTGTCTTTTCTCATGGTGACTGCTGTAGTTGGGGAGTCTGTTTTGCATGCTCTGGGCTACACAAGTGACAGGCAGAATTACATTCCATGTCTCTCACTCTTATGGGCATGCACACAGACACACCTGGGTTGGCCTTCAATTCATAATTTTGGAATTTACTCCCATTCAACTCATGAGTTGAAATTCAAATTAAATTGGCCACACCCTGCAGGATGTAGAATTTGAATATGAGTGGCAGGAAGAATTATTTAATTCAGTGCAATTCAAATAAATTACACCCAGTGTCACATATACTCCCTCTCCGGCCTCTAGGTCATCAGGCTGCTGATTATCCCGCACACCTGTCACCATCGTCTCGCGCACCTGCGCATCATGACAATCACCTGGACTCCATCACCTCCTTGATTATCTTCCCTATATCTGTCACTCCCCTAGGTTCTGTCGGTGCGTTGTTTGTGTTTCGTGTTTATTGCTGATGGCAGAGTCAGGATTTGGCGTAAGCAGCATGAGCCCATGGCCCCATCCTGCCTGATGTCAATGGTACAGGCTGGTGGCGGTGGTGTAACGGTGTGGGGAATGTTATGACCTTTGATACCAATTGAGCAACCTTTACATTTCCGAAGAATTCTGGAGAAAAAGGGGGGTCTGACCCGGTACTACACGGGTGTACCTAAAAAACTGTATATTTGTATAGACTACACCTAATATAGAATAAAATAGGCATTTTAATTGCATTGACTGAATTCAATTTCCTTTCATTCAAATTGGAATTTTGTATCCTGTTTACTACTTCAAAATTAAATTCAAATTCAATAATTGAATTTATGAGGCATTCTCAATTAAATTCTGAATTGAGCCCAACACAGGAAAAAAACAGCACAATGTGCACAAGCATTTCTACACACATATCTAACAAATATATGCACACACAAATGCACACATCGAGCTGCTGTTTCTATGGCAACGGAAGAAAAAACACCTCTGGTAAGCAAACATGAGTCCAAACGACCCATTCCCTCTATGTCTCCGTCAGTATTCAGTTCTCTTGAAATAACCCACTGTCTTTAGTAGAATCCCAGTCTCTGTCTCGACAGCCATATTGAGGGGCCACACACACACACACACCTCTTCCATATCACTGGTCACATGTTGCCTGGTGTCAGGTAAACACTGCCATAGGGTGGGAGGATTGGTCCTCATACCATGTCAACATAATGACACAGCAGTTATGAGTGTTCTGACGTGGGTAAGGAGATGTGTGCGTGCACAAGACGGCCCTTTGTCAACAGTTGTTATCGCTCTCACTTCACACTGCTTGCCTTCTACCTTTCTCTCTCTCCCTGCTCCTCCACAGATCACTTCCACTCATCCTGTCCTTGTCTCCCTCCACAATTTTATTTAACCTTTATTTAACTTGGCAAGTCAGTTAACAACAAATTCTTATTTATAATGTAGAATCTCTCCCTCTTGCACTCGACCCCGGCCTACTTCATAATGAAAATAACGATAATTAGTTTCATATTGAGTTTTTTTCCAACTGAAATTGCTTTACATTCAATAGGATACTAGATAACTCACCCCAGGCACTTCAGTAGGGTACTACAACAACACATTGCATTCCCAGGCTTTTCAATTGGAGACAGTAGGGGGTCGATGTGAATGTGTGTCTGTATGGTGTGTGTGTTAATCTCTGTCCTCTGTCTCCAGCATGTTAAGAGTGTGTGTAGGTGTTCAGGGAGGCAAGAGGACAGTTTCTTCCTCTACCCCTCTCAGGCCTCCACCATGTTAGAGCTGCTCTTTGTGTGGCCCTTCGAGCCTCCAGAAGCAGGGAAGACAAGCTGCAATTAGCATTGACAGGTCTACAGCTGCCTTCATGGCTGTGTTGATTACAGGAGAGGCCTGTTTCTGTCTGCCTGCTGAACACATTATAGGCAGGCAGGAGACAACAGGACTGAGAGGAGGGCCAAGCAGGACCATCATGCACTGGAGAAGGCTGACAGATAGACAGACAAGAAGACAGACTCCAAACAGGTCTGATGGTCTCCAGAGAAGTATTTGTTATCCAGAGCTGACTGGCTGGCAGACAGACTCGAAACAGGTCTACAGCTCTGCAGAGATGTTTGTGTTATCCAGAGATGGCTGGCAGACAGACAGACAGGAAATAGGTCTGCTCAGCAGAGATGTTTGTGTTAGCCAGAGATGGCTGGCAGACAGAGAGACAGGAAATAGGTCTGCTCTGCTGAGATGTTTGTGTTAGCCAGAGATGGCTGGCAGACAGACAGACACACAGGAAATGGGTCTGCTCTGCAGAGATGTTTGTGTTATCCAGAGATGGCTGGCAGACAGACAGACAGACAGGAAATAGGTCTGCTCTGCAGAGATGTTTGTGTTAGCCAGAGATCGCTGGCAGACAGACAGGAAATAGGTCTGCTCTGCAGAGATGTTTGTGTTAGCCAGAGATCGCTGGCAGACAGACAGACAGGAAATAGGTCTGCTCTGCAGAGATGTTTGTGTTATCCAGAGATGGCTGGCAGACAGACAGACAGGAAATAGGTGTGCTCTGCAGAGATGTTTGTATTAGCCGGAGATGGCTGCTTCGGATTTGTGTCAGACCACAATCTAGGGCAATCGATGACAGTTGAAAAGGAATATCTTATGTTACTGTATAAATCAGGAATATAGTTTTTTTCTCCTAACCTATTCTAACCATGGAACACTTTTGAACCAAACCTGACTAATGCACAACATCTGCAGTGGAGGCTTAGGATAATGACCCCACTAAGTCTTGGTTGGGAGGGATCATTCTGTATTGAAATGGTGACTTATATAATACATAGGCTTGTTTCATCAGACAACTTCTGTGGTGTGTCCTGTGTATTAGACGCAATACTAATGCCAGGTAATATAAAAAGCCCTCGTTGAATGACGAGTAGGTCAAGGGTTGTTTACAACACTGCTATTAAAGCATAGAGAGTTGAATAGGCTTCTGACAGGGAATGTCTTCCCATCCTTTATGTAGATCACAGACCAGGATACACTAACATTAGAATTAAAGGAATAAATTATAAATGGTGAAAAATGCTCACAGGGACCTTAACTAACTGCATTTCCCTCTATAATCAAGTTCAAAATATTTATTTAGAAACATGATCGCTATCCAACAGCTCTGTAAAATTATCACACGGATAAAATGGTTCCTGGTACACACTTTCTACTTGCTTTAATGACCCTGCCATTCATGTGTTTTCTTTTTTTACCTGGTTAATAGCCTGGAGAAAAATCATACAGGATCTATCATCAGATCTCCTGAGCTTAACACCATTCATTGAGACACTCTCAGTCACAAGTCATTTTGAGTCACAAAATAGAACCTAAAATGAACGGCGATGGCAGAGCTTTCAATTTCATGCATTTCTGAGAGAGAGACTGAAAGATGACTTATTCAATATGGGACTTTAGTGACTGAATGTAAAAGGCTTTGGATGAGAGTCAGAGTACCGTTTTAAATGCAAATGCAAGGGCCTTGTATATGGGAGGTCAGTGCTCTTTCCAGCAGAGGGTCTTTTCAGCACCATGGACAGAGATATAGAGATGTGGCCTGGGCAGCTGCTAGTCAGCCAGTCAGTCAGTGTGTCCCATGCATACAGTCAGTCAGCCAGTCTCATGCATATAATCAGACAGACAGGCAGTCCCTAAGCCAGCCAGTCAGACAGACAGCCAGCCAGACAGTGTCCCATGCATACAAGTTCTACAGGGCCTGGTCAGTCTGTTTCAATCCAACACTTGGAGTGTGTGAGAGAAAGAGAGAGAGGGAGAGATGGAAAGAGAGAAAGTGAGAAATAGAGAGAGAAACAAAGAGAGCGATAGAGAGAGAGAGTAGTGCTGGTAAGGTCACGATCCTAGCAGAGACCTAGCTCTACACCCAACACCAGAGCAATGTGTAAATGAGATGAGGGGGGAAACCTCACCTCCACGTAGAAGTGTGGAGACAGAAGGTATTTTCAGAATCTCACCTCAGTAAAATACAATTTCTTCCTCACTTTCTTTCTGTATTTTTTATCAGTCATTCAGTACTCACACTTTTACTTTCCCCCTGTTTTGTGCTTTAGTCATTCTTCTTGTCTCTCAAACTCTTTTTATTACCACCAAGGCACAAAGCATAATTACAAATAATTTGTATACTGCAAATTCACTGCAAGAAGCCCTAACAGATATAATATTTGATTAAAACATAATAATTTCAAACCTTGCTTACATTTGTATACGATCACATACTGTACCAGTCAACAGTTTGGACACCTACTTATTCAAGTGTTTTTCGTTATTTTTTTACTATTTTCTACATTGTAGAATAATAGTGAAGACATCAAAACTATGAAATAACACATGGAAGCATGTGGTAACCAAAAAAGTGTTAAACAAATCAAAATATATTTTATATTTGAGATTCTTCAAAGTAGCCACCCTTTGCCTCGATGACGGCGTTGCACACGCTTGGCATTCTCTCAACCAACTTCATGAGGTAGTCACCTGGAATGCATTTCAATTAACAGGTGTGCCTTGTTAAAAGTTAATTTGTGGAATTTCTTTCCTTCTTAATGTGTTTGAGCATTAAAGTAGTAGGGGTGGTATACAGAAGAGCCCTATTTGGTAAAATACCAAGTCCATATTATGGCAAGAACAGCTCAAATAAGCAAAGAGAAATGACAGTCCATCATTACTTTAAGACATGAAGGTCAATCAAAGCGGGACTGCCACAGGAAAGGAAGACCCAGAGTTACCTCTGCTGCAGAGGATACGTTCATTAGAGTTAACAGCCTCAGAGATTGCATCCCAAATAAATGCTTCACAGAGTTCAAGTAACAGATACATCTGTTCAGAGGAGACTGCGTGAATCAGGCCTTCGTAGTCGAATGGCTGCAAAGAAACCACTACTAAAGTACACCAATAATAAGAAGAGACTTGCTTGGGCCAAGAAACACGAGCAATGGGCATTAGACCGGTGGAAATCTGACCTTTGGTATGATGAGTCCAAATGTGAGATTTTTGGTTCAAACGTCGTGTCTTTGTGAGATGCAGAGTAGGTGAACGAATGATCTCCACATGTGTGGTTCCCACCGTGAAGCATGGAGGAGGAAGTGTGATGGTGTGGGGGTGCTTTGCTGGCAACACTGTCAGTGATTTATTTAGAATTCAAGGCACACTTAATTTCTTAGGGAGCGGCTGCATAGATGACGGTTTTGGAGAGTCTGGTGTGCCCAAAGTAAAATGCCTGCCACTCAGGCCCAGAAAATAGGATATGCACATAATCAGTACTATTGGATAGGAAACACTCTGAAGTTTCTAAGAGTGTTAAAATAATGTATGTGAGTATAACAGAACTGATATAGCAGGCAAAAACCAGAGGACAATCCATCCGAATTTGCAGTTTTTTTTGTACTTGCCCTTCTTCTCCAGGCTGCCTATTCATTTTTATTTTAACCAGGGCTAAAACTGCAGCACCTATGGCTTCCACTAGATGTCAGCAGTCTTTTTACGGAGTATGGGATCAATAGGAGTAAGCAAAACGGATAGGAAGAGGAAATGGTCAAGGGAGCTCAGATGTCAACAAGATTTTACGGGCGCGAGACCGTATGTGCGCCCCACTGTATTTTCCTTTCATAACGTTTAGGTTACCATCCGAGTGAAATATTATCGCTAATATTCATAAAAGGATAGCTAAGGATGCATTATAACTGGTCTTTGATTTGTTTAGGAAAAGTTTATAGGTATATTTGAACGCGTTCTCTTCACATTTCAATGGGCGATTCAACATTGGAGTTTCTGAACATAAAGCGCCAACCAAACTGAGATTTATGGATATAGTAAATGACATTTTCTAACAAAAGAATCAGCGCGGTTCACACAAAACCAATTTCACAGAGAAAACAAATCCCTTGCCTTTCGAAGAACTTCTGCTGAGGGCTTCCCAAGTGTCCAACGAAGACATCCAATGGTTATTTTGTTAGAAAAAGTTATTTATTATATCCATAAATCTCCGTTTGGTTGGCGCATTATGTTCATAAAATACAGCGTCCACTCGCCCATTGAACCGTGAAGAGAACGCGTTCAACCTATACCTATACACTTGTCCAAGAACAATCAAACATCATTGATAATGTATCCTTAGGAACACTTTTACATATATTTACTATAATATTTCAACCGGATTATAAACTGGACGATAGGAATGGAAAAAACCACAGCGCGCGTGAGCCCGTGAACGCGCATCCTCTTCTGTTTACATCCGATGACCAGTTCGAAATTCTTCTTCTATTTCCATCCAGAGCAACTATAACATCACCAAACACTGTCTAGAGACTGTTGACATCCAGTGGAAGCAATAGGTACTGCAATCTTACTCCCAGAAATGGCTGTTTTCAATAGGGAGGGGTTCAAAATGAGGCAATGTGTCAAAAACACTTCCTCTGGTTTTCGCCTGCTATATCCGTTCTGTTATACTCACAGACATTATGTTAACACTTTTAAAAACTTCAGAGTGTTTCCTATCCAACAGTACTAATTATGTGCATATCCTATTTTCTGGGCCTGAGTGGGAGGCATTTTACTTTGGGCACGCCAGACTCTCCAAAACTGTCACCCCGGGAGCCGCTCCCTAAGAAGTTAAACCTCCCCTCTCCGGCGTAGGTCCCACCGGACTGCTGACACTCCCTTCAAAGCTAGTGCAGAGAGCTGGCACTGTACGCACAGGGCTGTGGAGGCGCACTGAACCCTGGGTGCGTGGATCCGGCGTAGCTCTCTCCAGATTGACAACACGCACCTCTGGGCGAGTGTGGGGAGCTGGCGCAGGAAGTATCGGGCTGGACAGATGCTCCTCTTGGCGTCTGCGCTGCAGCTCTCTCCTTGCCTTTTCTTCCCTCTCATAATCCTCCTTGGACTCCTGATAATACCTCCATCGGGACTCTGGCTCTCTCCACCACTCACCCGATAGCCCCATGTGTCCCCCCCAAAAATAATCTTGGGGCTGTCTCTGGGCTGCATGGGTCCGCGGCCCCTGGCGTCGTTGCTGTGGCCCTGGACCCCGATGTCCTGGCTGCTCCTTCTCTCTCTCTGGTGAGTGCCGCCATGGAAGGGTCTCGCTGCCCCCCATTATCTCCTCCCGGGTCCAGAATGTTTTTCCTGCTGTGGGGCGCGCTGCTTGGTGCTTGGTTGGTGGGTTATTCTGTCACGACCGTCGGAATGAGCAAAGTGCAGCGCGGGTGCCATTCCACATGTTTAATAGGACGAAGTGGAACGTACAAATATGCAATAAACAAAATAAAGAAAACACAACGATCGATATAAACTGTGTAGAACACAACACACACAGTCATTCATACATTCAATAACCCCCAAGACAAGTGGGGAAGGGAACCAACTTGAATAGGATTCCCAATTAGAGGCAACGACAACCAGCTGCCTCTAATTGGGAACCAACTCAAAACTAACAGAGTTCCCTAGAAAAACCTAGTCGCGCCCTGACCCAACACACCATAGAGAAACCTAGAGGACTCTCTATGGCCAGGGCGTGACAACAACACAGAGTTACACATGGAATAAACAAGTGTGTGCAAAAGGCGTGTGTGTGCAAATGTGTGCAAATGGCGTGAGGAGGTATGGCAATAAATAGGCCATAGTAGCGAAGTAATTACACTTTAGCAGATGTGCAAGTAGAGATACTGGTGTGCAAAAGATCAGAAAAGTAAATAAAAACAGTATGGGGATGAGGTAGTTAGATTGGGTGGGCTCTTTACAGGTGGACTATGTACAGCTGCAGCAATCGGTTAGCTGCTCTGATAACTGATGTTTAAAGTTAGTGAGGCTCCAGCTTATGTCGGTACGGGACTTGTTTTACTGTGGATACAGATACTTTTGTACCTGTTTCCTCCAGCATCTTCACAAGGCCCTTTGCTGTTGTTCTGGGATTGATTTGCACTTTTCGCACCAAAGTACGTTCATCTCTAGGAGACAGAACCCGTCTCCTTCCTGAGCGGTATGACGGCTGCGTGGTCCCATGGTGTTTATACTTGCGTACTATTGTTTGTACAGATGAACGTGGTACCTTCAGGCGTTTGGAAAATGCTCCCAAGGATGATCCAGACTTGTGGAGGTCTGCAATTTTTTTTTCTCAGGTCTTGGCTGATTTCTTTTAATTTTCCCATGATGTCAAGCAAAGAGGCACTGAGTTTGAAGGTAGGCCTTGAAATACATACACAGGTACACCTCCAATTGACTCAAATGATGTCAATTAGCCTATCAGAAGCTTCTAAAGCCATGACATCATTTTCTTGAATTTTCCAAGCTGTTTAAAGGCACAGTCAATTTAGTGTATGTAAACTTCTGACCCACTTGAATTGTGATAGTGAAATAATCTGTCTGTAAACAATTGTTGGAAATATTACTTGTGTCATGCACAAAGTAGATGTCCTAACCGACTTGCCAAAACTATAGTTTGTGAACAAGAAATGTGTGGAGTGGTTGAAAAATTAGTTTTAATGACTCCAACCTAAGTGTATGTAAACTTCTGACTTGTGTCAGTCACATTCAGCTTTTAAGATCTCCTGGGTGAGAGATCCACCAAATGAAAGTCTTCTCTGATGTGTCTTTGTCTGAGCGCTTAGATTATGAAACATGAGAGGAGCGAGATGCTGTGTAAAGGTTCTGGGGATCAGTGGAGAGGGAGAGAGAGAGAGAGGTATACTGGGACGTGTGAGTCTGGGGGGTGTGATCGAGCTGTCTCGCTGGATCTGTCTACCTCTCTTCCTCTCCTCCTCCTGTCTTTCTCTCTGTGAATGCACTGGAGAAAACAGTTTTTTTGAAAGATGCAATATTGATTGGGCTTCACCCAACAGACAGTCAAAATAATCTGACATGCATGAATCCCCTGAAACAAAGGACAACCAGTCAGTGTAAACAAACAGACGATGTCTCATTCTCCCTCTCTGTCTCTTTCATTCTCCCCCCCTCGCTCTCCTTCCTTCCCTCGCTCTCTCATTCTCTCCCTCTTTGTTTCTCTTAGTGTTTCCACCTTCCCATTATATGGAGAGGCTGATTGCAACGCTGCTGTTACCATGGCAGCCAGTAGAACACATTAAGCTTTATAATAAGTCACAGAGAGGAGGAGAGGAGAAAGGGAATAAAAAGAGGCACTGGAACAATAATCAAGAGCATGAGGAGGAAACTATAAATAGAGAAAGCAGTAATCCCTAGCATAATTTATTAAACAGTAACTTCAGATGGCTGTGTTGGCTTTGTATACATAATTTCCCCTAGCAGCTAGCACAGTATACATACCGTTCTTTCCCATAGTCCCTTGTCAGGCAGTTTTGGCAACGAGGGTTGATCCCAGTAATGTAGGATAGTGACTACTGTGTTTGTGACCTCATTCATCTGTCCTGAGCTCCACTCTCTAATTTAGGGATGGATGATGACACACTCTGCACCTATATAGGGATGATGACACACACCCAGTCATCTAGGGACACTCAGACTCTGAGATGGTCTAGGAAAGTGTTCCTCAACTGGCGGCCCATGGGCGAATTTGGCCTCCTGAGTATAAAAAAAAACGTTTACACTTTTTTTATTGTTGGACATAAAAGACTAAAAACACCAGAAAATCAACTCCAAGGTATTCCTACGCATAATAGAGAGAGATGCAGTACCAGTCAAAAATTTGGACACACTTACTCATTGAAGGGTGTTCTTTATTTGTACTATTTTCTACGTTGTAGAATAATGGTGAAGACATCAAAACTATAAAATAACACATATGGAATCATGTAGTAACCAAAAAAGTGTTAAACAAATTCTTCAAAGTACCCACCCTTTGCCCACAGCTTTGCACACTCTTGGCATTCTCTCAACCAGCTTCACCTGGAATGCTTTTCCAACAGTTTTGAATGAGTTCCCACGTATGCTGAGCACTTGTTGGCTGCTTTTCCTTCACTCTGCGGTCCAACTCATCCCAAACCATCTCAATTGGGTTGAGGTCAGGTGATTGTGGAGGCCAGGTCATCTGATGCAGCACTCCATCACTCTCCTTTTTGGTCAAATAGCCCTTACGCAGCCTGGAGGTGTGTAGGGTCATTGTCCTGTTGAAAAACAAATGATAGTCCCACTAAGCACAAACCAGATGGGATGGCGTATCGCTGCAGAATGCTGTGGTTAACACGACTCAGGATAAGATCCAAATGCAGACACAGGAGACAGACAGTTAAAATCAGGATACAAAGGGCTTTGAGACATACAGTGAGGGAAAAAAGTATTTGATCCCCTCCTGATTTTGTACGTTTGCCCACTGACAAAGAAATGATCAGTCTATAATTTTAATGGTAGGTTTATTTGAACAGTGAGAGACAGAATAACAACAAAAAAATCCTGAAAAACGCATGTGAAAAATGTTATAAATGGAATTGCATTTTAATGAGGGAAATAAGTGTTTGACCCCTCTGCAAAACATGACTTAGTACTTGGTGGCAAAACCCTTTTTGGCAATCACAGAGGTCAGACATTTCTTGTAGTTGGCCACCAGGATAGAACACATCTCAGGAGGGATTTTGTCCCACTCCTCTTTGCAGATCTTCTCCAAGTCATTAAGGTTTCGAGGCTGACGTTTGGCAACTCGAACCTTCAGCTCCCTCTACAGATCTCCTATGGGATTAAGGTCTGGAGACTGGCTAGGCCACTCCAGGACCTTAATGTGCTTCTGCTTGAGCCACTCCTTTGTTGCCTTGGCCGTGTGTTTTGGGTCATTGTCATGCTGGAATACCCATCCACGACCCATTTTCAATGCCCTGGCTGAGGGAAGGAGGTTCTCACCAAAGATTTGACGGTACATGGCCCCGTCCATCGTCCCTTTGATGCGGTGAAGTTGTCCTGTCCCCTTAGCAGAAAAACACCCAAAGCATAATGTTTCCACCTCCATGTTTGACGGTGGGGATGGTTTCCTTGGGGTCATAGGCAGCATTCCTCCTCCTCCAAACACAACGAGTTGAGTTGATGCCAAAGAGCTCCATTTTGGTCTCATCTGACCACAACACTTTCACCCAGATGTCCTCTGAATCATTCAGATGTTCATTGGCAAACTTCAGACAGGCATGTATATGTGCTTTCTTGAGCAGGGGACCTTGCAGGCGCTGCAGGATTTCAGTCCTTCACGGCGTAGTGTGTTACCAATTGTTTTCTTGGTGACTATGGTCCCAGCTGCCTTGAGATCATTGACAAGATCCTTCCGTGTAGTTCTGGGCTGATTCCTCACCATTCTCATGATCATTGCAACTCCACAAGGTGAGATCTTGCATGGAGCCCCAGGCCGAGGGAGATTGACAGTTATTTTGTGTTTCTTCCATTTGCGAATAATCGCACCAACTGTTGTCACCTTCTCACCAAGCTGTTTGGCGATGGTCTTGTAGCCCATTCCAGCCTTGTGTAGGTCTACAATCTTGTCCCTGACATCCTTGGAGAGCTCTTTGGTCTTGGCCATGGTGGAGAGTTTGGAATCTGATTGATTGCTTCTGTGGACATGTGTCTTTTATACAGGTAACAAACTGAGATTAGGAGCACTACCTTTAAGAGTGTGCTCCTAATCTCAGCTCGTTACCTGTATAAAAGACACCTGGGAGTCAGAAATCTTTCTGATTGAGAGGGGGTCAAATACTTATTTACCTCATTAAAATGCAATTCCATTTATAACATTTTTCACATGCATTTCTCTGGATTTGTTGATATTCTGTCTCTCAGCTTTCAAATAAACCTACCATTAAAATTATAGACTGATAATTTCTTTGTCAGTGGGCAAACATACAAAATCAGCAGGGGATCAAATACTTTTTTCCCTCGCTGTAGGTTTAATCCTAGACAGATGAAAAGTGGGATGTATACGGAGGTTGCGGGGCAACAGAAGATGAACAGCAGAGGGGGTAAGGGCCGACAAAACGGGGGGAAAGTTTAGGGGATTCCACCCGGAGGGGCAGATCCGGAGTGGACAGCCATACCCTCTGCCCGAGACGATTGCGGGGAGCAGGGGTCCGGTGGCGGTCCGCCTGTCACCGATACCTGGAGGTGGTCTTGAGAAGAGCAGACCGGGCTCTCTTCCAGGTACAGCGACAGCAGCGGACAAACATCTGGGCTGAGGGTATGCTGACCTCTTACTCAGGGATAAGCAGGGGCTGATATCCCATGGAACACTCAAAGGGCGAGAGACCTGTGGCCGCGTAGGGAAGGGTGTTGCAGGCGTATTCCACCCACACGAGTTGCTGACTCCAGGTGGTGGGGTTGTTGGAGACGAGGCAACAAAGAGCTGTATCCAGGTCCTGATTGGCCTGCTCCGACTAGCCGTTAGACTGGGGGTGAAAATCGGAGGACAGGCTGGCCGACGACCCAATGATGGTCCAAAACGCCTTCCAGAACCGGGACGAGAACTGAGGACTGCGATCAGAGACCATGTCCAACGGAAGTCCATGGATCCGGAAGACATGCTGCACCATAAGCTGGGACAATTCCTTGGCTGAGGGTAACTTGGGAAGGGGAATGAAATGGATGGCTTTGGAAAACCTTTCCACCACCGTAAGTATAGTGGTGTTGCCATCTGATGGAGGGAGACCAGTGACAAAGTCCAGGGATATAGAGGACCAGGGGTGGTGAGGAACAGGGAGTGGTTGAAGGAGGCCAGCCGCTCCGTAAGTAGTTAACGGAGTTTTGGGAGAAGTGCAAAAGAGAGATGCGTGCAGTGTGCTCTTCCAGTCCGGTGCATCCTGGACCATCTTTCTGCACTCCCACAGAGGTTCGAGAGACCAGTCCGGTACGTCCTGTTCCTGCTCCACGCACCGGGTCCCCTGTGCACCTTCAGAGCCCAGCACGTCCTGTTCCTGCTCCACGCACTAGGTCTCCTGTGCGCCTTCAGAGCCCGGCACGACCTGTTCCTGCTCCACGCATCAGGTTCCCTGTGCGCCGTCAGAGCCCGGCACGACCTGTTCCTGTGCGTCTCTCGAGTCCGATGACTCCTGTTCCGGCTCCACGCCCGGGCCTCTGGTGCGTCTTCTCGTCTTCCCGCACCGGAGCCGCCGCCGAAAGCGAAGACCCACCCGAAAACCCTACCCATTGACTTTTGTCGCGGTCGAAGTCCGCGCTTTGGGGGCGTACTGAACCTTTACACAGCATCTCGCTCCTCTCATGTTTCATAATCTAAGCGCTCAGACAAAGACACATCAGAGAAGACTTTCATTTGGTGGATCTCTCACCCAGGAGATCTTAAAAGCTGAATGTGACTGACACAAGTCAGAAGTTTACATACACTTAGGTTGGAGTCATTAAAACTAATTTTTCAACCACTCCACACATTTCTTGTTCACAAACTATAGTTTTGGCAAGTCGGTTAGGACATCTACTTTGTGCATGACACAAGTAATATTTCCAACAATTGTTTACAGACAGATTATTTCACTATCACAATTCAAGTGGGTCAGAAGTTTACATACACTAAATTGACTGTGCCTTTAAACAGCTTGGAAAATTCAAGAAAATGATGTCATGGCTTTAGAAGCTTCTGATAGGCTAATTGACATCATTTGAGTCAATTGGAGGTGTACCTGTGTATGTATTTCAAGGCCTACCTTCAAACTCAGTGCCTCTTTGCTTGACATCATGGGAAAATTAAAAGAAATCAGCCAATACCTGAGAAAAAAAATTGCAGACCTCCACAAGTCTGGATCATCCTTGGGAGCATTTTCCAAACGCCTGAAGGTACCACGTTCATCTGTACAAACAATAGTACCCAAGTATAAACACCATGGGACCACGCAGCCGTCATACCGCTCAGGAAGGAGACGGGTTCTGTCTCCTAGAGATGAACGTACTTTGGTGCGAAAAGTGCAAATCAATCCCAGAACAACAGCAAAGGGCCTTGTGAAGATGCTGGAGGAAACAGGTACAAAAGTATCTGTATCCACAGTAAAACAAGTCCCGTACCGACATAAGCTGGAGCCTCACTAACTTTAAACATCAGTTATCAGAGCAGCTAACCGATTGCTGCAGCTGTACATAGTCCACCTGTAAAGAGCCCACCCAATCTAACTACCTCATCCCCATACTGTTTTTATTTTTCTGATCTTTTGCACACCAGTATCTCTACTTGCACATCTGCTAAAGTGTAATTACTTCGCTACTATGGCCTATTTATTGCCATACCTCCTCACGCCATTTGCACACATTTGCACACACACGCCTTTTGCACACACTTGTTTATTCCATGTGTAACTCTGTGTTGTTGTCACGCCCTGGCCATAGAGAGCCCTCTAGGTTTCTCTATGGTGTGTTGGGTCAGGGCGTGACTAGGTTTTTCTAGGGAACTCTATGTTAGTTTTGAGTTGGTTCTCAATTAGAGGCAGCTGGTTGTCATTGCCTCTAATTGGGAATCCTATTTAAGTTGGTTCCCTTCCCCACTTGCCTTGTGGGTTATTGAATGTATGAATGACTGTGTGTGTTGTGTTCTACACAGTTTATATCGATCGTTGTGTTTTCTTTATTTTGTTTATTGCATATTTGTACGTTCCACTTCGTCCTATTAAACATGTGGAATGGCACCCGCGCTGCACTTTGGTCTGCTCATTCCCACGGTCGTGACAGTTGTTGTTTGTGTCGCACTGCTGTAAATGTAAATGAGAACTTATTCTCAACTAGCTTACCTGGTTAAATAAAGGTGATATACACTGCTCAAAAAAATAAAGGGAACACTTAAACAACACAATGTAACTCCAAGTCAATCACACTTCTGTGAAATCAAACTGTCCACTTAGGAAGCAACACTGATTGACAATAAATTTCACATGCTGTTGTGCAAATGGAATAGACAACAGGTGTAAATTATAGGCAATTAGCAAGACACCCCCAATAAAGGAGTGGTTCTGCAGGTGGTGACCACAGACCACTTCTCAGTTCCTATGCTTCCTGGCTGATGTTTTGGTCACTTTTGAATGCTGGCGGTGCTTTCACTCTAGTGGTAGCATGAGACGGAGTCTACAACCCACACAAGTGGCTCAGGTAGTGCAGCTCATCCAGGATGGCACATCAATGCGAGCTGTGGCAAGAAGATTTGCTGTGTCTGTCAGCGTAGTGTCCAGAGCATGGAGGCGCTACCAGGAGACAGGCCAGTACATCAGGAGACGTGGAGGAGGCCGTAGGAGGGCAACAACACCGCAGCAGGACCGCTACCTCCGCCTTTGTGCAAGGAGGAGCAGGAGGAGCACTGCCAGAGCCCTGCAAAATCCGCGAGACCTCCAGCAGGCCACAAATGTGCATGTGTCTGCTCAAACGGTCAGAAACAGACTCCATGAGGGTGGTATGAGGGCCCGACATCCACAGGTGGGGGTTGTCCTTACAGCCCAACACCGTGCAGGACGTTCGGCATTTGCCAGAGAACACCAAGATTGGCAAATTCGCCATTGGCGCCCTGTGCTCTTCACAGATGAAAGCAGGTTCACACTGAGCACATGTGACAGACGTGACAGAGTCTGGAGACGCCGTGGAGAACGTTCTGCTGCCTGCAACATCCTCCAGCATGACCGGTTTGGCGGTGGGTCAGTCATGGTGTGGGGTGGCATTTCTTTGGGGGGCCGCACAGCCCTCCATGTGCTCGCCAGAGGTAGCCTGACTGCCATTAGGTACCAAGATGAGATCCTCAGACCCCTTGTGAGACCATATGCTGGTGCGGTTGGCCCTGGGTTCCTCCTAATGCAAGACAATGCTAGACCTCATGTGGCTGGAGTGTGTCAGCAGTTCCTGCAAGAGGAAGGCATTGATGCTATGGACTGGCCCGCCCGTTCCCCAGATCTGAATCCAATTGAGCACATCTGGGACATCATGTCTCGCTCCATCCACCAACGCCACGTTGCACCACAGACTGTCCAGGAGTTGGCGGATGCTTTAGTCCAGGTCTGGGAGGAGATCCCTCAGGAGACCATCCGCCACCTCATCAGGAGCATGCCCAGGCGTTGTAGGGAGGTCATACAGGCACGTGGAGGCCACACACACTACTGAGCCTCATTTTGACTTGTTTTAAGGACATTACATCAAAGTTGGATCAGCCTGTAGTGTGGTTTTCCACTTTAATTTTGAGTGTGACTCCAAATCCAGACCTCCATGGGTTGATACATTTGATTTCCATTGATAATTTTTGTGTAATTTTGTTGTCAGCACATTCAACTATGTAAAGAAAAAAGTATTGAATAAGATTATTTCATTCATTCAGATCTAGGATGTGTTATTTTAGTGTTCCCTTTATTTTTTTGAGCAGTGTATATATATATATATATATATATATATTTTTTTTTAACCCTGAAAGGCTGCTCAGCGAGGAAGAAGCCACTGCTCCAAAACCGCCATAAAAAAGCCAGACTACGGTTTGCAACTGCACATGGGGACAAAGATCGTACTTTTTGGAGAAATGTCCTCTGGTCCGATGAAACAAAAATACAAACGTTTGGCCATAATGACCATCATTATGTTTGGAGTAAAAAGGGGGAAGCTTGCAAGCTGAAAATCACCATCCCAACCGTGAAGCACGGGGGTGGCAGGATCATGTTGTGGGGGTGCTTTGCTGCAGGAGGGACTGGTGCACTTCACAAAATAAATGTCATCATGAGGAAAGATAATTATGTGGATATATTGAAGCAACATCTCAAGACATCAGTCAGGAAGTTGAAGCTTGGTCGCAAATGGGTCTTCCAAATGGACAATGACCCCAAGCATACTTCCAAAGTTGTGGCAAAATGGCTTAAGGACAACAAAGTCAAGGTATTGGAGTGGCCATCACAAAGCCCTGACCTCAATCCTATAGAAAATGTGTGGGCAGAACTGAAAAGCGTGTGCGAGCAAGGAGGCCTACAGACCTGACTCAGTTACACCAGCTCTGTCAGGAGGAATGGGCCAAAATTCACCCAACTTATTGTGGGAAGCTTGTGGAAGGCCACCCAAAACGTTTGACCCAAGTTAAACAATTTAAAGGCAATGCTACCAAATACTATTTGAGTGTATGTAAACTTCTGACCCACTGGGAATGTGATGAAGGAAATAAAAGCTGAAATAAATCATTCTCTCTACTATTATTCTGACATTTCACATTCTTATAATAAAGTGGTGATCCTAACTGACCTAAAACAGGGAATTTTTACTAGGATTAAATGTCAGGTTTTGTGAAAAACTGAGTTTAAATGTATTTGGCTAAGGTGTATGTAAACTTCCAACTTCAACTGTAGCTACCTGGTTGTGAGCCACCTTTAGCTACAAGTTTAACAAGTGTGCCCTCAGAAAGGCGCTAAACTAAAGTGTCCACAATAAGAACAAGTCGTTTGGAGCGAGAGAATCAATCTGCTACTCCTGTTCTTTATCCCACAATATCCAGGAGGAATATTGGTCATGAAACGTCATAATGACATAATTGTCAGGTTGTAACCTAACTTGTCTGGTTGAAGAGACGTCAGACAAAGCAGGTAAAGACGTAGTTTTGCATTGGACAGACCAGAGGTCAGATCTTGGTTGTTATCTGTCAATCATCCCATGAACAATAGATGTTCTTGTCAACTCTGGTGATCAGCTTCAAAGAGGCACTTCTCATCTGAAATCATAACTTCTGACAGCTCTAAGAAGAAAGACTTTAACAATGATTAACTCTGGGGTCCAAAGTGTGTTCTAACCCATAAAAATAAACTGTCAAAAACATGAGGAGTGAAACAGAAAGAGAGAGAGTGTGTGCGTGGGAGCAGAGTGCCCTCTTGATCAGCAAACCTGAGCTCCATTGTGCTCCATTCCAGGGGGTCAATCACAATGATGCATCCATGGTCTTTCAGACTCATAATTCCAGAGGGCTTTAGAGCCAGTCTGGTCCCGCTCCATAACATGGGGCCTATAGGTTCAAATACTATTTGTTTTCCTGCGAATGCTTTAGCTGCGTTTCATTGAGCGACTTCATCGACAATGTGGCAAAGGTTGACATGGCTCAAGCCTAACGAACTATAGATGAACTGTTGCCTTAACGAGGAGTGGAGATGACAGAGACAAGAGAACAAGCTAGTGTTTACAGAACTAGTGCAACACTTTCCTCTCGCAAACACACCTGTTCTGTCAGCAAACTCAGATTACACTCAATGCAATTGCGAGCTGCAGTATCAGGTCTCCTGTTTATTTAAAACGTTATGGTGCATTTACTCATCGCGTGTGTGACTGCTAGAGTAAAATGCAACCCTGAGGGTTTTATGGAGGAAAAATGAGGTCAACAATGGCGATTGCAACAGTGAGCTGAATCTGAGACTTGGAGAGGAAATGACAGAAAGAGAAGAGGAGAATTGGAGGGTCGGAGTTCCCCAACATGTGTGACAACAGAAGGAGGGCAGCCTGTGCCGTTATCAACAACCAACCATCACACATCAATATTTTAGCCCACAGCCTCTTGTGAGAGTTGGTAAAAGACAAGGCTGTCCCCTCCTCCACATTCCCCCATCTAAACAGACATGTAAACAGCGCTGTGCTGTGCCGTGGGTCACATCTCTTCTCTATGCCTGGCCTGCACGTGCTTCTCTCTCTCCTACTGGACAGGGCCACGCACGCACACGCGCACGCACACACACACACACACAGAGACATGGCCGGCAGGCAGTGTCTGGCAACAGCACTGGACTGGCAGAGGGACAGTGGCACAGAGACAAAAGAGCAGAACACACACACACACACCTCTTCCCCCATCCTGATGGTATAACTACACTGTAGTCACACAACACACACACCTCTTCCCCATCCTGATGGTATAACTACACTGTAGACACACAACACACACACCTCTTCCCCCATCCTGATGGTATAACTACACTGTAGACACACAACACACACACACCTCTTCCCCCATCCTGATGGTATAACTACACTGTAGACACACACACCTCTTCCCCATCCTGATGGTATAACTACACTGTAGACACACAACACACACACCTCTTCCCCATCCTGATGGTACAACTACACTGTAGACACACAACACACACACCTCTTCCCCATCCTGATGGTATAACTACACTGTAGACACACAACACACACACCTCTTCCCCATCCTGATGGTATAACTACACTATAGACACACACACACACACACACCTCTTCCCTCATCCTGATGACTTTACAAAAATGTAGACACACAACACACACACCTCTTCCCCATCCTGATGGTATAACTACACTGTAGACACACAACACACACACCTCTTCCCCATCCTGATGGTATAACTACACTGTAGACACACAACACACACACTTCTTCCCCATCCTGATGGTATAACTACACTGTAGACACACAACACACACACCTCTTCCCCATCCTGATGGTATAACTACACTATAGACACACACACACACACCTCTTCCCCATCCTGATGGTATAACTACACTGTAGACACACAACACACACACTTCTTCCCCATCCTGATGGTATAACTACACTGTAGACACACAACACACACACCTCTTCCCTCATCCTGATGGTATAACTACACTGTAGACACACAAATCTCTTCCCTCATCCTGATGGTATAACTACACTGTAGACACACAAATCTCTTCCCTCATCCTGATGGTATAACTACACTATAGACACACACACACACACACCTCTTCCCTCATCCTGATGACTTTACAAAAATGCAGACACACACACCTCTTCCCCCGTCCTGATGGTATAACTACACTGTAGACACACAACACACACACTTCTTCCCTCATCCTGATGGTTTAACTACACTGTAGACACACACACACCTCTTCCCCCATCATGATGGTATAACTACACTATAGACACACAACACACACACACCTCTTCCCCATCCTGATGGTATAACTACACTGTAGACACACAACACACACACCTCTTCCCCATCCTGATGGTATAACTACACTGTAGACACACAACACACACACCTCTTCCCCATCCTGATGGTATAACTACACTGTAGACACACAACACACACACACCTCTTCCCCATCCTGATGGTATAACTACACTGTAGACACACAACACACACCTCTTCCCCATCCTGATGGTATAACTACACTGTAGACACACAACACACACACCTCTTCCCTCATCCTGATGGTATAACTACACTGTAGACGCACACACCTCTTCCCCCATCCTGATGGTATAACTACACTATAGACACACACACACACACACACACACACACACACCTCTTCCCCATCCTGATGGTATAACTACACTGTAGACACACAACACACACACACCTCTTCCCCCATCCTGA
Source organism: Brachymystax lenok tsinlingensis (assembly GCA_030435695.1). Lineage (NCBI taxonomy): Eukaryota > Metazoa > Chordata > Actinopteri > Salmoniformes > Salmonidae > Brachymystax > Brachymystax lenok. The sequence continues at coordinate 17,405,314 of CM059806.1, read as the reverse complement.
TGGTATAACTACACTGTAGACACACACACCTCTTCCCCATCCTGATGGTATAACTACACTGTAGACACACAACACACACACCTCTTCCCCATCCTGATGGTACAACTACACTGTAGACACACAACACACACACCTCTTCCCCATCCTGATGGTATAACTACACTGTAGACACACAACACACACACCTCTTCCCCATCCTGATGGTATAACTACACTGTAGACACACACACCTCTTCCCCATCCTGATGGTATAACTACACTGTAGACACACAACACACACACCTCTTCCCTCATCCTGATGACTTTACAAAAATGTAGACACACAACACACACACCTCTTCCCCATCCTGATGGTATAACTACACTGTAGACACACACACACACACACACCTCTTCCCTCATCCTGATGACTTTACAAAAATGTAGACACACAACACACACACCTCTTCCCCATCCTGATGGTATAACTACACTGTAGACACACAACACACACACTTCTTCCCCATCCTGATGGTATAACTACACTGTAGACACACAACACACACACCTCTTCCCCATCCTGATGGTATAACTACACTATAGACACACACACACACACACACCTCTTCCCCATCCTGATGGTATAACTACACTGTAGACACACAACACACACACTTCTTCCCCATCCTGATGGTATAACTACACTGTAGACACACAACACACACACCTCTTCCCTCATCCTGATGGTATAACTACACTGTAGACACACAAATCTCTTCCCTCATCCTGATGGTATAACTACACTGTAGACACACAAATCTCTTCCCTCATCCTGATGGTATAACTACACTATAGACACACACACACACACACACCTCTTCCCTCATCCTGATGACTTTACAAAAATGCAGACACACACACCTCTTCCCCCGTCCTGATGGTATAACTACACTGTAGACACACAACACACACACTTCTTCCCTCATCCTGATGGTTTAACTACACTGTAGACACACACACACCTCTTCCCCCATCATGATGGTATAACTACACTATAGACACACAACACACACACACCTCTTCCCCATCCTGATGGTATAACTACACTGTAGACACACAACACACACACACCTCTTCCCCATCCTGATGGTATAACTACACTGTAGACACACACACCTCTTCCCCATCCTGATGGTATAACTACACTGTAGACACACAACACACACACCTCTTCCCCATCCTGATGGTATAACTACACTGTAGACACACAACACACACACCTCTTCCCCCATCCTGATGGTATAACTACACTGTAGACACACACACACCTCTTCCCTCATCCTGATGACTTTACAAAAATGCAGACACACACACACACACACCTCTTCCCCATCCTGATGGTATAACTACACTATAGACACACACACACCTCTTCCCTCATCCTGATGACTTTACAAAAATGCAGACACACACACACACACACCTCTTCCCCATCCTGATGGTATAACTACACTGTAGACACACAACACACACACCTCTTCCCCATCCTGATGGTATAACTACACTGTAGACACACAACACACACACCTCTTCCCCATCCTGATGGTATAACTACACTGTAGACACACAACACACACACCTCTTCCCCATCCTGATGGTATAACTACACTGTAGACACACAACACACACACCTCTTCCCTCATCCTGATGGTATAACTACACTGTAGACACACAACACACACACCTCTTCCCCATCCTGATGGTATAACTACACTGTAGACACACAACACACACACCTCTTCCCCATCCTGATGGTATAACTACACTGTAGACACACAACACACACACCTCTTCCCCATCCTGATGGTATAACTACACTGTAGACACACAACACACACACCTCTTCCCTCATCCTGATGGTATAACTACACTGTAGACACACACACCTCTTCCCCATCCTGATGGTATAACTACACTGTAGACGCACACACACACACAGAGACATGGCCCGCAGGCAGTGTCTGGCAACAGCACTGGACTGGCAGAGGGACAGTGGCACAGAGACAAAAGAGCAGAAAACACACACACCTCTTCCCTCATCCTGATGGTATAACTACACTGTAGACACACAAATCTCTTCCCTCATCCTGATGGTATAACTACACTATAGACACACACACACACACACACACACACCTCTTCCCTCATCCTGATGACTTTACAAAAATGCAGACACACACAACTCTTCCCCCGTCCTGATGGTATAACTAAACTGTAGACACACAACACACACACTTCTTCCTTCATCCTGATGGTTTAACTACACTGTAGAAACACACACACCTCTTCCCCCATCCTGATGGTATAACTACACTATAGACACACAACACACACACCTCTTCCCCCGTCCTGATGGTATAACTACACTGTAGACACACAACACACACACTTCTTCCCTCATCCTGATGGTATAACTACACTGTAGACACACACACCTCTTCCCCCATCCTGATGGTATAACTACACTATAGACACACAACACACACACACCTCTTCCCCATCCTGTTGGTATAACTACACTGTAGACACACAACACACACACTTCTTCCCCATCCTGATGGTATAGCTACACTGTAGACACACACACCTCTTCCCCATCCTGATGGTATAACTACACTGTAGACACACAACACACACACCTCTTCCCCCATCCTGATGGTATAACTACACTGTAGACACACAACACACACACTTCTTCCCCATCCTGATGGTATAGCTACACTGTAGACACACACACCTCTTCCCCATCCTGATGGTATAACTACACTATAGACACACAACACACACACACCTCTTCCCCATCCTGATGGTATAACTACACTGTAGACACACAACACACACACTTCTTCCCCATCCTGATGGTATAACTACACTGTAGACACACACACCTCTTCCCCATCCTGATGGTATAACTACACTGTAGACACACAACACACACACCTCTTCCCCCATCCTGATGGTATAACTACACTGTAGACACACAACACACACACACCTCTTCCCCATCCTGTTGGTATAACTACACTGTAGACACACAACACACACACTTCTTCCCCATCCTGATGGTATAGCTACACTGTAGACACACACACCTCTTCCCCATCCTGATGGTATAACTACACTGTAGACACACAACACACACACACCTCTTCCCCCATCCTGATGGTATAACTACACTGTAGACACACACACCTCTTCCCCATCCTGATGGTATAACTACACTGTAGACACACAACACACACACCTCTTCCCCCATCCTGATGGTATAACTACACTGTAGACACACAACACACACACACCTCTTCCCCCATCCTGATGGTATAACTACACTGTAGACACACACACCTCTTCCCCATCCTGATGGTATAACTACACTGTAGACACACAACACACACACCTCTTCCCCATCCTGATGGTATAACTACACTGTAGACACACAACACACACACTTCTTCCCCATCCTGATGGTATAACTACACTGTAGACACACAACACACACACCTCTTCCCCATCCTGATGGTATAACTACACTGTAGACACACAACACACACACCTCTTCCCCATCCTGATGGTATAACTACACTATAGACACACAACACACACACACACACACACACACCTCTTCCCTCATCCTGATGACTTTACAAAAATGTAGACACACAACACACACACCTCTTCCCCATCCTGATGGTATAACTACACTGTAGACACACAACACACACACTTCTTCCCCATCCTGATGGTATAACTACACTGTAGACACACAACACACACACCTCTTCCCCATCCTGATGGTATAACTACACTGTAGACACACAACACACACACCTCTTCCCCATCCTGATGGTATAACTACACTATAGACACACAACACACACACACACACACACACACACACCTCTTCCCTCATCCTGATGACTTTACAAAAATGTAGACACACAACACACACACCTCTTCCCCATCCTGATGGTATAACTACACTGTAGACACACAACACACACACTTCTTCCCCATCCTGATGGTATAACTACACTGTAGACACACAACACACACACCTCTTCCCCATCCTGATGGTATAACTACACTGTAGACACACAACACACACACCTCTTCCCCATCCTGATGGTATAACTACACTGTAGACACACAACACACACACCTCTTCCCCATCCTGATGGTATAACTACACTGTAGACACACAACACACACACCTCTTCCCCATCCTGATGGTATAACTACACTATAGACACACACACACACACACCTCTTCCCCATCCTGATGGTATAACTACACTGTAGACACACAACACACACACCTCTTCCCTCATCCTGATGGTATAACTACACTGTAGACACACAACACACACACACCTCTTCCCTCATCCTGATGGTATAACTACACTGTAGACACACAAATCTCTTCCCTCATCCTGATGGTATAACTACACTATAGACACACACACACACACACACCTCTTCCCTCATCCTGATGACTTTACAAAAATGCAGACACACACACCTCTTCCCCCGTCCTGATGGTATAACTACACTGTAGACACACAACACACACACTTCTTCCCTCATCCTGATGGTTTAACTACACTGTAGACACACACACACCTCTTCCCCCATCATGATGGTATAACTACACTATAGACACACAACACACACACACCTCTTCCCCATCCTGATGGTATAACTACACTGTAGACACACAACACACACACACCTCTTCCCCATCCTGATGGTATAACTACACTGTAGACACACACACCTCTTCCCCATCCTGATGGTATAACTACACTGTAGACACACAACACACACACCTCTTCCCCCATCCTGATGGTATAACTACACTGTAGACACACAACACACACACACCTCTTCCCCCATCCTGATGGTATAACTACACTGTAGACACACACACACACACACCTCTTCCCCATCCTGATGGTATAACTACACTGTAGACACACAACACACACACTTCTTCCCCATCCTGATGGTATAACTACACTGTAGACACACAACACACACACCTCTTCCCCATCCTGATGGTATAACTACACTGTAGACACACAACACACACACCTCTTCCCCATCCTGATGGTATAACTACACTGTAGACACACAACACACACACCTCTTCCCCATCCTGATGGTATAACTACACTGTAGACACACAACACACACACCTCTTCCCTCATCCTGATGGTATAACTACACTGTAGACACACACACCTCTTCCCCATCCTGATGGTATAACTACACTGTAGACACACAACACACACACCTCTTCCCCATCCTGATGGTATAACTACACTGTAGACACACAACACACACACCTCTTCCCCATCCTGATGGTATAACTACACTGTAGACACACAACACACACACCTCTTCCCCATCCTGATGGTATAACTACACTGTAGACACACAACACACACACCTCTTCCCTCATCCTGATGGTATAACTACACTGTAGACGCACACACACACACAGAGACATGGCCCGCAGGCAGTGTCTGGCAACAGCACTGGACTGGCAGAGGGACAGTGGCACAGAGACAAAAGAGCAGAAAACACACACACCTCTTCCCTCATCCTGATGGTATAACTACACTGTAGACACACAAATCTCTTCCCTCATCCTGATGGTATAACTACACTATAGACACACACACACACACACACACCTCTTCCCTCATCCTGATGACTTTACAAAAATGCAGACACACACAACTCTTCCCCCGTCCTGATGGTATAACTACACTGTAGACACACAACACACACACTTCTTCCTTCATCCTGATGGTTTAACTACACTGTAGAAACACACACACCTCTTCCCCCATCTTGATGGTATAACTACACTATAGACACACAACACACACACCTCTTCCCCATCCTGATGGTATAACTACACTGTAGACACACAACACACACACTTCTTCCCCATCCTGATGGTAGAACTACACTGTAGACACACACACCTCTTCCCCATCCTGATGGTATAACTACACTGTAGACACACACACCTCTTCCCCATCCTGATGGTATAACTACACTGTAGACACACAACACACACACCTCTTCCCCATCCTGATGGTATAATTACACTGTAGACACACAACACACACACACCTCTTCCCCATCCTGATGGTATAACTACACTGTAGACACACACACCTCTTCCCCATCCTGATGGTATAACTACACTGTAGACACACAACACACACACCTCTTCCCCCATCCTGATGGTATAACTACACTGTAGACACACAACACACACACACCTCTTCCCCATCCTGATGGTATAACTACACTGTAGACACACACACCTCTTCCCCATCCTGATGGTATAACTACACTATAGACACACACACACACACACCTCTTCCCCATCCTGATGGTATAACTACACTGTAGACACACAACACACACACCTCTTCCCTCATCCTGATGGTATAACTACACTGTAGACGCACACACCTCTTCCCCCATCCTGATGGTATAACTACACTATAGACACACACACACACACACACACACACACACACACCTCTTCCCTCATCCTGATGACTTTACAAAAATGCAGACACACACAACTCTTCCCCCGTCCTGATGGTATAACTACACTGTAGACACACAACACACACACTTCTTCCTTCATCCTGATGGTTTAACTACACTGTAGAAACACACACACCTCTTCCCCCATCCTGATGGTATAACTACACTATAGACACACAACACACACACCTCTTCCCCCGTCCTGATGGTATAACTACACTGTAGACACACAACACACACACACCTCTTCCCCCATCCTGATGGTATAACTACACTGTAGACACACACACCTCTTCCCCATCCTGATGGTATAACTACACTGTAGACACACAACACACACACCTCTTCCCCATCCTGATGGTACAACTACACTGTAGACACACAACACACACACCTCTTCCCCATCCTGATGGTATAACTACACTGTAGACACACAACACACACACCTCTTCCCCATCCTGATGGTATAACTACACTGTAGACACACACACCTCTTCCCCATCCTGATGGTATAACTACACTGTAGACACACAACACACACACCTCTTCCCCATCCTGATGGTACAACTACACTGTAGACACACAACACACACACCTCTTCCCTCATCCTGATGACTTTACAAAAATGTAGACACACAACACACACACCTCTTCCCCATCCTGATGGTATAACTACACTGTAGACACACAACACACACACTTCTTCCCCATCCTGATGGTATAACTACACTGTAGACACACAACACACACACCTCTTCCCCATCCTGATGGTATAACTACACTATAGACACACACACACACACACACCTCTTCCCCATCCTGATGGTATAACTACACTGTAGACACACAACACACACACTTCTTCCCCATCCTGATGGTATAACTACACTGTAGACACACAACACACACACCTCTTCCCTCATCCTGATGGTATAACTACACTGTAGACACACAAATCTCTTCCCTCATCCTGATGGTATAACTACACTGTAGACACACAAATCTCTTCCCTCATCCTGATGGTATAACTACACTATAGACACACACACACACACACCTCTTCCCTCATCCTGATGACTTTACAAAAATGCAGACACACACACCTCTTCCCCCGTCCTGATGGTATAACTACACTGTAGACACACAACACACACACTTCTTCCCTCATCCTGATGGTTTAACTACACTGTAGACACACACACACCTCTTCCCCATCATGATGGTATAACTACACTATAGACACACAACACACACACACCTCTTCCCCATCCTGATGGTATAACTACACTGTAGACACACAACACACACACACCTCTTCCCCATCCTGATGGTATAACTACACTGTAGACACACACACCTCTTCCCCATCCTGATGGTATAACTACACTGTAGACACACAACACACACACCTCTTCCCCATCCTGATGGTATAACTACACTGTAGACACACAACACACACACCTCTTCCCCCATCCTGATGGTATAACTACACTGTAGACACACACACACCTCTTCCCTCATCCTGATGACTTTACAAAAATGCAGACACACACACACCTCTTCCCCATCCTGATGGTATAACTACACTATAGACACACACACACCTCTTCCCTCATCCTGATGACTTTACAAAAATGCAGACACACACACACACACACCTCTTCCCCATCCTGATGGTATAACTACACTGTAGACACACAACACACACACCTCTTCCCCATCCTGATGGTATAACTACACTGTAGACACACAACACACACACCTCTTCCCCATCCTGATGGTATAACTACACTGTAGACACACAACACACACACCTCTTCCCCATCCTGATGGTATAACTACACTGTAGACACACAACACACACACCTCTTCCCTCATCCTGATGGTATAACTACACTGTAGACACACACACCTCTTCCCCATCCTGATGGTATAACTACACTGTAGACACACAACACACACACCTCTTCCCCATCCTGATGGTATAACTACACTGTAGACACACAACACACACACCTCTTCCCCATCCTGATGGTATAACTACACTGTAGACACACAACACACACACCTCTTCCCCATCCTGATGGTATAACTACACTGTAGACACACAACACACACACCTCTTCCCTCATCCTGATGGTATAACTACACTGTAGACGCACACACACACACAGAGACATGGCCCGCAGGCAGTGTCTGGCAACAGCACTGGACTGGCAGAGGGACAGTGGCACAGAGACAAAAGAGCAGAAAACACACACACCTCTTCCCTCATCCTGATGGTATAACTACACTGTAGACACACAAATCTCTTCCCTCATCCTGATGGTATAACTACACTGTAGACACACAAATCTCTTCCCTCATCCTGATGGTATAACTACACTATAGACACACACACACCTCTTCCCTCATCCTGATGACTTTACAAAAATGCAGACACACACACCTCTTCCCCCGTCCTGATGGTATAACTACACTGTAGACACACAACACACACACTTCTTCCCTCATCCTGATGGTTTAACTACACTGTAGAAACACACACACCTCTTCCCCCATCCTGATGGTATAACTACACTATAGACACACAACACACACACCTCTTCCCCCGTCCTGATGGTATAACTACACTGTAGACACACAACACACACACTTCTTCCCTCATCCTGATGGTATAACTACACTGTAGACACACACACCTCTTCCCCCATCCTGATGGTATAACTACACTATAGACACACAACACACACACACCTCTTCCCCATCCTGTTGGTATAACTACACTGTAGACACACAACACACACACTTCTTCCCCATCCTGATGGTATAGCTACACTGTAGACACACACACCTCTTCCCCATCCTGATGGTATAACTACACTGTAGACACACAACACACACACCTCTTCCCCATCCTGTTGGTATAACTACACTGTAGACACACAACACACACACCTCTTCCCCATCCTGATGGTATAACTACACTGTAGACACACAACACACACACCTCTTCCCCATCCTGTTGGTATAACTACACTATAGACACACACACACCTCTTCCCTCATCCTGATGACTTTACAAAAATGCAGACACACACACACACACCTCTTCCCCATCCTGATGGTATAACTACACTGTAGACACACACACACACACCTCTTCCCCATCCTGATGGTATAACTACACTGTAGACACACAACACACACACCTCTTCCCCCATCCTGATGGTATAACTACACTGTAGACACACAACACACACACACACCTCTTCCCCCATCCTGATGGTATAACTACACTGTAGACACACACACCTCTTCCCCATCCTGATGGTATAACTACACTGTAGACACACAACACACACACCTCTTCCCCATCCTGATGGTACAACTACACTGTAGACACACAACACACACACCTCTTCCCCATCCTGATGGTATAACTACACTGTAGACACACAACACACACACCTCTTCCCCATCCTGATGGTATAACTACACTATAGACACACACACACACACACCTCTTCCCTCATCCTGATGACTTTACAAAAATGTAGACACACAACACACACACCTCTTCCCCATCCTGATGGTATAACTACACTGTAGACACACAACACACACACTTCTTCCCCATCCTGATGGTATAACTACACTGTAGACACACAACACACACACCTCTTCCCCATCCTGATGGTATAACTACACTATAGACACACACACACACACACACCTCTTCCCCATCCTGATGGGTATAACTACACTGTAGACACACAACACACACACTTCTTCCCCATCCTGATGGTATAACTACACTGTAGACACACAACACACACACCTCTTCCCTCATCCTGATGGTATAACTACACTGTAGACACACAAATCTCTTCCCTCATCCTGATGGTATAACTACACTGTAGACACACAAATCTCTTCCCTCATCCTGATGGTATAACTACACTATAGACACACACACACACACACCTCTTCCCTCATCCTGATGACTTTACAAAAATGCAGACACACACACCTCTTCCCCGTCCTGATGGTATAACTACACTGTAGACACACAACACACACACTTCTTCCCTCATCCTGATGGTTTAACTACACTGTAGACACACACACCTCTTCCCCCATCATGATGGTATAACTACACTATAGACACACAACACACACACACCTCTTCCCCATCCTGATGGTATAACTACACTGTAGACACACAACACACACACACCTCTTCCCCATCCTGATGGTATAACTACACTGTAGACACACACACCTCTTCCCCATCCTGATGGTATAACTACACTGTAGACACACAACACACACACTTCTTCCCCATCCTGATGGTATAACTACACTGTAGACACACAACACACACACCTCTTCCCCATCCTGATGGTATAACTACACTGTAGACACACAACACACACACCTCTTCCCCATCCTGATGGTATAACTACACTATAGACACACACACACACACACACACACACCTCTTCCCTCATCCTGATGACTTTACAAAAATGCAGACACACACACACACACACCTCTTCCCCATCCTGATGGTATAACTACACTGTAGACACACAACACACACACCTCTTCCCCATCCTGATGGTATAACTACACTGTAGACACACAACACACACACCTCTTCCCCATCCTGATGGTATAACTACACTGTAGACACACAACACACACACCTCTTCCCCATCCTGATGGTATAACTACACTGTAGACACACAACACACACACCTCTTCCCCATCCTGATGGTATAACTACACTGTAGACACACAACACACACACCTCTTCCCCATCCTGATGGTATAACTACACTGTAGACACACAACACACACACCTCTTCCCCATCCTGATGGTATAACTACACTGTAGACACACAACACACACACCTCTTCCCCATCCTGATGGTATAACTACACTGTAGACACACAACACACACACCTCTTCCCTCATCCTGATGGTATAACTACACTGTAGACACACACACACAGAGACATGGCCCGCAGGCAGTGTCTGGCAACAGCACTGGACTGGCAGAGGGACAGTGGCACAGAGACAAAAGAGCAGAAAACACACACACCTCTTCCCTCATCCTGATGGTATAACTACACTGTAGACGCACACACACACACAGAGACATGGCCCGCAGGCAGTGTCTGGCAACAGCACTGGACTGGCAGAGGGACAGTGGCACAGAGACAAAAGAGCAGAAAACACACACACCTCTTCCCTCATCCTGATGGTATAACTACACTGTAGACACACAAATCTCTTCCCTCATCCTGATGGTATAACTACACTATAGACACACACACACACACACACACACACCTCTTCCCTCATCCTGATGACTTTACAAAAATGCAGACACACACAACTCTTCCCCCGTCCTGATGGTATAACTACACTGTAGACACACAACACACACACTTCTTCCTTCATCCTGATGGTTTAACTACACTGTAGAAACACACACACCTCTTCCCCCATCTTGATGGTATAACTACACTATAGACACACAACACACACACACCTCTTCCCCATCCTGATGGTATAACTACACTGTAGACACACAACACACACACTTCTTCCCCATCCTGATGGTAGAACTACACTGTAGACACACACACCTCTTCCCCATCCTGATGGTATAACTACACTGTAGACACACACACCTCTTCCCCATCCTGATGGTATAACTACACTGTAGACACACAACACACACACCTCTTCCCCATCCTGATGGTATAATTACACTGTAGACACACAACACACACACACCTCTTCCCCCATCCTGATGGTATAACTACACTGTAGACACACACACCTCTTCCCCATCCTGATGGTATAACTACACTGTAGACACACAACACACACACCTCTTCCCCATCCTGATGGTATAACTAAACTGTAGACACACAACACACACACCTCTTCCCCATCCTGATGGTATAACTAAACTGTAGACACACAACACACACACCTCTTCCCCATCCTGATGGTATAACTAAACTGTAGACACACAACACACACACCTCTTCCCCATCCTGATGGTATAACTACACTATAGACACACACACACACCTCTTCCCACAGACAATGATATTGTTGTCCTGTTTTGGTCAGAGATTCAAGAGGGATCTTCAGTTCACTTAACGCGAGCCCTTATGAATAAAAGCCTAATTAATAGGACCAATTGAAATCCAACTGAACCCATCATTGTGCCTGAGACCCTCTTTACAGACCCTCCAATAACCAATCTATGAAACGATCTCATTAAAATATATTATTGCTGCTTAGTAAACATAAACAATATGTCTGTCTGACAAACTGTTCAGGAGAGTTACAGTACAGGTTACCACTGATCTATTATGATCAACCTTTTATCAAAGTAGTGCACTATATAGGGAGTAGGGTGCCATTTGGAACTAACCCATGTACTCCATCTCCCAGGATCCTTATAATGATGGAGAATCGACAGTTGATCATAATAGATCAGTGGTAACCTGTACTGTAACTCTCCTGAACAGTTTGTCAGACAGACATATTGTTTATGTTTGATAAAAGGTCACTGTCACTACATAGTGACCCTGGTCAAAAGTAAAGGACTACATTGGGAATAGGGTGCCATTTGACATGCATGGGTCTTGTCTGAACATTCAGAATGCTAAAAGGACGAGTTTTATTGATCTGTGGATCATATTACTTAGTGAATAAAAAAAAACACGTTGTCTTCCGAGGGAAGGACTCTCCTCTCACCCTGACGGTGTAACTACACTGTAGACACATACAGGAGACGGCTGCAGCAGGGGGATTGACATTGAGCAATCTCAGAGTAACAGGTGAGACTGGACGCCCTTCATTTGGAATTCCACGTAGGGAGTAATGAGTGTGTGTGCTTGTGTTTGTGCAGCCTGCTGTAAGTGGAGGCCTAGCGAGTTACAGCTGTGTGTGCAGCTGCTGTCTGTGCCCATCATTAGAGGCCTCACACACACACACGCACGCACACACGCACACACGCTGGGGAGTGAAGGTCAGGGAAGCCTACCACAGAGAGGAAAGCAGCCAACTCATCTTCTCCTCCGTCTGTGGAGAGACAGAGGACTCATGTTTTCTATAATCACTGTGTCCTCTACAGTGTACCCATCAAATAGAGGATAAATATTGGTCTGAAGTGCTTGTGTGTGTGTGTTAGGTTGTTATACTCTCAGTGAAATCATAGGTCCCCTGGGAGAACCTTGACTGACACATTTACCAGCGGGAAAATGAAAACATCCCTTCTGAAACTCCACCCTGCCATAGGTCACTGTAAAGGTCACGGAACTTCAGCTTAAGCCAATCACTGACTGGGTTGCCATTCTTAGGTCACTGGCCTGGCCAATACAATACAGAGGAGTAATGAAATACTAGCATTTATTTATCTGCTCACAGACACGAATATGCAAGGCCGAGGCCTCACATCAATGTGAATTGAATTCACAGTACTGTGTTGAACTACATAGTGACATCTGACAAACAGCATGTCATCTTGTTACAAGGACACCCCCAAACATGTCTATCCCCTCCATCCCTTCACATAGGCCTACATACAGTATCATCTTCCATACAGCAACTATTGGTCTTCATAACCACATCATATCAGACAACAGGAGTATGAGGCAGTAGGGATCATGTTGATGGAATGGTACCAAGAGCTACAGCTCTCGCCCTCTCTTTCTCCACACACACACACTTGAGTAACACACAAAGTATCTTCCCGGCTGGCACTACTGAGGTGAGGTAAGCAAACAGCTGAGGTAGAAAATAGGGAATCACACAGCGTGGGCATCTGCCTCCCTACATCAGCCTCCATCACATTACACAGCAGCTCACTTAGTGGTGTGTGTGTGGCCTCCATCACATTACACAGCAGCTCACTTAGTGGTGTGTGTGTGGCCTCCATCACATTACACAGCAGCTCACTTAGTGGTGGAAACATCAGCTTGTTTTTTATAAAACCAGCCGACCACCACCGCAATGAAATCAGTTAGAAGATTGTGCACATTCGCTACCACAACCATTCTATCTACAGTGCAGTCGGAAAGTATTCACACCCCTTGACTTTTTCCACATTTTGCTATATTACAGCTTTATTCAAAAATGTATTAAAATGTTTCAAATTAAAATATATATTTTTACCCCTCATCAATCTACACACAATACCCCATAATGACAAAGCAAAAACAGGCTTTTACACATTTTTCCATCTCTCTCTACAGGACCACCCAGGGCAGAGGCAGAGTGAGAGGGGGAGGCGCTAACCCATTGCCAGTGCAGTCAACATTTTGTATCATATTCTACAACAGCTGATGAAACTAACACTGTAAAAGTGTCAAAACATTTGATCAGTGTTATTTCCTGATAGTTGCTGGTTGAAAATAAAATCTACAGAGGACCTTCTAATCAGGAGGTTTGCATGGCCAGGAGTTTTGGCTTTCCATGGTGACATCACCATGCGGTAAATTGGTTAATAGACCAATTTCAGTTTTCCCCTCCCCACTCAGACAGTCCTATTATTGCTTGAGAAATAGTTATTTGCCAAAAAGCTATTTTTGCAAATTGTAATGGAAATCTATTACAGTAAGGCACTTAATGTTACCCAGAAATGTTTAATATTGGTAGAAGAACGGCTGCATAGGGCTTTTAAATGGAAGAAGACCTCTAGAAACCTTATATGGAAGAAGACCTCCAGACGTCTTAAGAGGGCCAGATAGGCAGAAGGCTGGTGATACAGAGGAGGAGGAAGAAGAGGGAGAGGAAGGATGAGTGTAAGTGGTTGACAATAATAGCCTCTGTTCTGTTCTCTGAGATCCACAGAAGAGAAAAGAAATCTCAAGCTTTATCTTGCAACTGAAATGTCACTTGAGCCTGGATTGTCCTGAGAGGAGTGAGTGAGCAGTACTGTAACTGGTCAGAGGTCACTGATGAAGTAACACAATCAATCATCCACTTCACTGATAAAGAACCAGCCAGAGTCATTTCACAAAGTGTGTAGCCTACTGTCCATATCCTTCATTCTATGTATATTATTCCAGTTGACCAGCTGGCCATAATCTAACTGTTTACCAGGTGAGACATAGTGGTTGTTTAAAGGACTACGCTAAAATAAAAAGGATTTCAATGTTAGTCACTTCACTTCCTGTACTACAGGAGAGAAGTTGTGTCACTATGGGGAGATGGGGCTCTCTGTCATTGTCTGACAAACCCACCCACTAGACTGACAGCAGACTACGCACTGTGACGTTGGTCTCCTGGATCATTGTCCTTCTAGTTCCAAGATCTCTTTTGTGATGGATAGAAGAAAGAACAGATGATGAAAGCACTCCAGATACCCCCACATATCTAAACATACTTAGAGAAGCACTCACACACACAGACACACAGCAGAGGAAGAGTTCAATAAATTGTCTGGTCTCATTCCAAGCCAAAGGCTTTACACAGAGCATGCTTGTTTCCACCCTTCATAAGTGGGATTTTTATATTTTGTCACTTGTTCATTTTCCCCTGCTGTCTGACGTTTGTCTCCCCCCAGCCTTGGGTATGAAGACCCCCTTTACTTTTGTGTTTCCGTTGCAATTCCTTGTTACAATTTAGCCAACTGGTGTAAGATAATGTCTATATTGTCTGTTTCATTCCAAGCCATTAGCTTCAGACAGAGCAGGCTTGTATACAGATTACGGTTTTGATCCAGTTTATTTGTCAGACTTCAAGACTTCAATTTATCCCTGTCTGGCAGTTGTCTATCCCCAGCTTTTTTTTTTTTTTTTGGGGGTGAACTTTATAAAACCCCTATTTGTATTATTTTGCATTTCTGTGTTACAGACATTGTCTAGGCTTTCCTTCCGTTAGAGCTGTATGGGGAACTGAACTTGCTGAGCTGCTCAAATAAGCCATCATGGCGCCCCAGGCTAACTTTTCCTATCTTGACATTTGTGTCTCCCAGGTTGATGCGATAAACAAACAAGAGAGATCTGAGGCAGGCTAAACTATAATAATTATGGGGCCCCAGCGCAAAAATCACTGCTCATAGCCCCCTTGGAGATAGATGTCACAAAATGTTTTACATTCTGCCTTCTCTCTCTGAAATCCCGACAGAGAACCATGGAGAAGTGGATGCAAACCCGTTTGGAGTGCCTGAGGGAGCAAGTATTTAAGAAAACTACAAACTGGGTCTAAATATGTATAACTCTGTTGGAGGATATCAACAATTGCCGCTATTATAGAGCATTAGAATATTCAGTTAGGCACAGTATGGTAGAACCCTGAGGCCAGTCCTGAGGTTGTTGGGGCAATTACACATCAGCCGGGTCTCATAAACTAGACGTAACATAGTAAACGAAAATCTGGTACACTAAAATTATACTGGACAAAAATATAAACGCAAGATGCAACAATTTCAATGATTAATCTATGGATTTCACATGATGGGCAGAGACACAGCCATGGATGGGCCTGGAAGGGCATAGGCCCACCCAATTAGGAGCCAGGGCCGCCCACTGGGGAGCCAGACCCAGCCAATCAGAATTTGTTTTTCCCCACAAAAGGGCTTTAATAAAGACAGATACTCCTCAGTTTCATTAGCTCTCCGGGTGGCTGGTCTCAAACAATCCCGCAGGTGAAGAGGCCAGATGTGTATGTCCTGGGCTGGTGTGGTTATACCTATCAGGTGGATGGATTACCTTGGCAAATGAGAAATGCTCACTAAAAGGGATGTAAACAAATTTGTGCACAAACTTCGAGAGAAATAAGGTTTAAATGCCAATGGAAATTTATCGGATCTTTTATTTTAGCTTATGAAACATGGGACTAACACTTTACATGCTGCGTTTATATTTTTGTTCAGTATAGTATGACATGTTACGTTCGGTATGGTTACATAACACAGAAGGTTACTTAAGACAAAAACTGAAGGGGGGTGGGGTGGATGGGCATATAATGCGAACGTCTTGCAACCCAAAGGTTCCGTGTTCGAATCTCATTGCAGACAACTTTAGCATTTTAGTAACTCTTCAACTACTTAGCTTGTTAGCTAACCCTTCCCATAACCTTAATCCATTCAGCTAACCCTTCCCCTAACCTTTAACCTAACCCTTAACCTCTACCCTAGCTAATGTTAGCAAGCTAGCTGGCGTTAGCATTAGACACCTAGCCAACGTTAGCCACAACAAATTGGAATTTGTAGCATATTGTACGTTTTGCAAATTCATAACATAGTGTACATTTTGACAATTGGTAACATATCATACAAAATGTAATCGTAACATATCATACACAATGGATGATGGACATCCACAAATTAATACATACGATACAAAACGTAACATATCATACTAAATGGCGCTGAAGGAGATGGCTGACGTTTTACAATCTTGTAACCAATTGTGCTATTGTGTATGTTTTTTTCGCGTTATTTGTAACTTATTTTGTACATAATGTTCTGCCACCGTGTCTTATGACCGAAAAGAGCTTACTCACCACGTACTGGAGGAATACGTTTTCTTCAACGAGTGAGACGGGAACGATTTACTTCAGACGACCGACAAGGCCCTCATTCCCGTCATTCTCAGGAGAAAGAGAAAGATCTATTAAAGATGAAGGTCCGGGTGCCTTGTAAGGATCCATCGCCGAGAGGGTAATCTACCTTTACCATCGGTCCTATTAGCCAACGTACAATCAATCAATAATAAAATAGACGAACTACGATCATGTATATCCTACCAAGGGGAAATAAAAAACTGTAATATCTTACTGTGCCTTGTAAAAGTATTCATCCCACTCAGTTTTCCTATTTTGTTGCATTACAACCTGTAATTTAAATAGATTTTTATTTGGATTTCATGTAATGGACATACACAGAATAGTCCAAATTGGTGAAGTGAAATGAAAAAAATTACTTGTTTAAAAAAATTCTCTAATAAAATCTATTTATTATTTATTATCTATTTATAATTCCAGGTTGTAAGGCAATAAAATAGGAAAAATGCCAAGGGGGGGTGAATACTTTCGCAAGCCACTGTATGTTTCACAGAGTCGTGGCTGAATAACGACATGAATAACATACAGCTGGCAGGTTTAGAAGCTTTCCTCCTGATTCCTGCTTACAAGCAAAAACTAAAGCAGGAAGCACCAGTGACTCTGTCAATAAATGGTCAGATTAAGCAGATTCTAAGCTACAGGACTGTTTTGCTAGCACAGACTGGAATACGTTCCGGGAATCTTCTGATGGCATTGAGTAGTACACCACATCAGTCATTGGCTTCATCAATAAGTGCATTGATGACGTCATACCCACAGTGACTGTGTACGTACATACCCCAACCAGGAGCCATGTATTACAGTCAACATCCACACTGAGCTAAAGGCTAGAGCTGCCGCTTTCAAGGAGCGGGACTCTAGTCGGAAGCTTATAAGAAATCCCGCTATGTCCTCCAATGAACCATCAAACAGGCAAAGGTTCAATACAGGACTAAGATTGAATTGTACAACACCGGCTCTGTCACGCCCTGGCCATAGAGAGCCTTCTGGGTTTCTCTATGGTGTGCTAGGTCAGAGTGTGACCAGGGTTTTCTAGGTGTCTTTATGTTGGGTTTTGTGTTGGTTCCCAATTATAGGCAGCTGTTAGTCGTTGCCTCTAATTGGGAATCCTATTTAGTTTGTTCCCCTTCCCCACCCGCCTTTGCGGGTTATTGTTTTGAGTTAGTGCATGTGTTTGCACTCCTCTATTGGTTACGGTCTGTTGCATATCTTTATTGTTTTTGTACGTTTCACTTTGATTAAACATGTGGAACTCCAACCACGTTGCGCCTTGGTCCATTTCTGAGCACGATCATGACAGGCTCCGATGCTTGTCGGATGTGGCAGGGCTTGCAAACTATTACAGACTACAAAGGGAAGGACAGCCGCAAGCTGCCCAGTGACACAAGCCTAACAGACAAGCTAAATTACTTCTATGCTCGCCTCGAGGCAAATAACACTGAAGTATGCATGTGAGCATCATCTGATCTGGACAACTGTGTGATTAGGCTCTCCCTAGCCGATGTGAGTAAGATCTTTAAACAGGTCAACGTTCCCAAGGCCGCAGGGCCAGACGGATTATGAGGATGTGTACTTCAAACATGCGCTGACCAACTGGCAAGTTTCTTGACATTTTCAACCTGTCCCTGACTGAGTCTGTAATACCAACATGTTTCAAGCAGACTACCATAATCCCTGTGCCCAAGAACACTAAGGTAACCTGCCTAAATGACTACCGACCGTAGCACTCACGTATTTAGCCATGAAGTGCTTTGAAAGGCTGGTCATGGCTCACATCAACACCATTATCCTAGACACACTCCAATTTGCATACCACCCCAACAGATCCACAGACAATGCAATCTCTATTGCACTCAACACTGCCCTTTCCCACCTGGACAAAAGGAACACCTATGTGAGAATGCTATTCATTGACTACAGCTCAGTGTTCAACACCATAGTGCCCTCAAAGCTCATCACTAAGCTAAGGACCCTGGGACTAAACACCTCCCTCTGCAACTGGATCCTGGACTTCCTGACGGGCTGCCCCCAAGGGGTAATGGTAGGTAACAACACATCCGCCACACTGATCCTCAACACGGGGGCCCTGCGGGGGTCCGAGCTCAGTCCCCTCCTGTACTCTCTGTTCACTCATGACTGCATGGCCAGGCACGACTCCAACACCATCATCAAGTTTGCTGATGACACAACCGTGGTAGGCCTGATCACCAACAACGATGAGACAGCCTTCAGGGGAGGTCAGAGACCTATTCTGTGTGGTGCCAGGACAACAACCTCTCCCTCAACGTGAGCAAGACAAAGGAGATGATTGTACCGGTACCCCCTGAATATAGTCTCGCTATTGTTATTTTACTGCTGCTGTTTTATTGTTACTTTTCTATTTTTTACCTATCTATTTTTTTTCTTAGCTTTTTAAAGCATTGTTAGTTAAGGGCTTGTAAGTAAGCATTTCACTGTAAGGTCTACACCTGTTGTATTCGGCGCATGTGACAAATACATTTTTATTTGATTTGAAAATAAAATGATTTGAATTTACGTACATAAAATTACAAAATGCTCTGAGACCAGGTTGTATACTTTGGAAAAGCGCTCAAAGCTTTGCTTCATCAGCCCTAAAGAAGGCTCTCCATTTTTTCATCTAAAAGTGATAGACTTGTAGGCCACTGTCTCAAATAATAAGCATTAAATATATATATATTAAACGATAGGCCTAACCTACCTGCACATTCTCAAATCATTCCATTCTAAATGATTGTATTGCCATAGAAAGCCCACGGTAGAAACCACAGCTGGCTCGGTGTATAGGTGTCCAAAGGGCTTAATATTGCGCATATATTTGACAATTGCTGTTTAGAATCTAATCAATTTTGCCGATATCTGACCTAGGCTAATTCAGAGCTAAAATGTCTATGTAAAAAGCATATCACTTGCTGTTGACGCATTATTCCATAGCCTATATTGGATTTAGATTTTTTTTAAACGTATGACAGTGTGACATTGTAGCCTACAAGTATTCCTCTCACATCCCATACAGGTGGTTAAAAATTGCAACAATCTAACAACAATGTAGCCTATCATTCTCCATCTCCAGTAAGCTACTAGAAGCACTCACTCACCAACTGGATCAGTGCGCGTGCCAAGGAAAAGCAGCGAGTCCAAAGTTATGACAACCCAGACGCCATCCTCCTCTCCGCGGGGCAAAAATTAAATTATGCCGCAGTGTGGTGTTTCCTTTTCTTACAACAGAATAACCAGATCAATTGACACCGACATCGGTCCACTGCATCTTTTATGGAGCGGGTTTCACGTTCTTCTTGTGGCTCAATGTACCCTTGCAGCGCAATTGATAAGACCGTACCAATATTTTTGAAAGCAGGGGCGCACAATGCGTACAGGTTTTCTAAATGTTAACAAAGGTGATATCCTAATACATTTTTTGTATTAGATAAAACATATTCAGTTGAAAATAATATGTATTATTTTGATTATACAAAGTTATGACCAATAATAAACATTATCAGCCCCCCAAAATGATACTGGCGCATTTTTTACCAATAGCGGAACTGAGAGAATGTGGTTGTGTTTCGGGAACTATCCGGCATCCTTATCGGCTGGTTCTTGACCATGATAACCAACAGGTCTGATTATGGCGTACTAAACGACCTGTTTACGCAGGTCTTCAAGTTTTGTTGAGAAGGTGGGTAATGAATGGGCTAATAATCATATAATTAATAAAGGATGAATTAGGCCTAATGAGCACCTTCTTTAGAGGGCATAGTGTGAGATGTTATTATGTCATTATTACATTGTTAACTTACATGCTATTCATTATGTCACTCAGACTGTGCATTCTACTTACTTCAATAAATGATTTATATTATCAAGCATGCCAACACGTATTAGGCTAGTATGAATTTGCTACGTTGATTAGCCAACCAAAATGCCCAAGGGGTAATCCCACCCATGTCATATATGTTTTACATGACAGTTGACTATATTATCTGCCTGATAACCTTGCAACCCAGAACCAATGATAACAATCTGTCACCAGAGAGTAGATCTGCATCCCAACATGCACCTCATGGTTTAAGCGCTCGGAGGAGACTGGGACGCCGCCCATGTGCACCTGCAACAGGCTGCGAGGCGGCAGAAGGCGAGCGCCGACCGTCACCGCAGTGAGGACCAGGTCTGGCTCTCGACCCGAAACCTGCCCCCTCCGCCTGCCCTGCTGGAAGCTGGGTCCGCGGTTTGTGGGGTCATTCAAAGTCCTGAGGAGACTGAACAAGGTATGCTACAGGTTACAGCTTCCCTCAGATTACCGTATTAATCCCTCGTTCCATGTGTCTCTCCTCATGCCGGTGGTGGCTGGTCCACTCCAGGAGTCTGAGGTGCGGGAGGTTCCTCCGCCCCTTCTGGACATCGAGGGGGCCCCGGCGTATACTGTTTGAGCCATCCTGGACTCGAGGCGTCGGAGGAGGGGCCTTCAGTACCTCGTGGAGTGGGAGTGGTACGGTCCGGAGGAGAGATGCTGGGTGCCGGACGTTCTGGACCCTTTGTTGCTGCGGGAGTTCCACCATCTCCATCCGGATCGCCCAGTGCCTCATCCTCTGGGTCGTCCCCAAGGCCGGTGTCGGCGTGCTGCTGGAGCCACGCGTCAAGGGGGTACTGTCATGACTTCCACCAAAGTCGGTCCCTCTCCTTGCTCGGGCGGCGTTCGGCGCTCGACGTCACAGGTTTTTTAGCCATTGCCGATCCGCTTTTCATGTTCCATTGTTTTTGTCTTGTTTTACACACCTGGTTTCAATCCCACAATTACTTGTTCATTATTTAACCCTCTGTTCCCCCATGTTTGCCTCGAAGCGAGCATAGAAGTAGTTTCTATGAAAGAACCTTGAGCTCAGGCTCTTGCTCAGTGCGGATGTTGCCTGTAATCCATTGCTTCTGGTTGGGGTATGTACGTTCGGTCACTGTGGGGACGACGTCATTGATGCACTTATTGATGAAGCCAATGACTGATGTGGTGTACTCCTCAATGCCATTGGAAGAATCCCGGAACATATTCCAGTCTGTGCTAGCAAAACAGTCCTGTAGCTTAGCATCTTATTCATCTGACCACTTTTTATTGACAGTGGTCAATAAGCAGGAATCAGTAGGATAGAATTATGGTCAGATTTGCCAAATGGAGGGCAAAGGAGAGCTTTGTACCCATCTCTGTGTGCCATTTTAAATGCACCCTACTGAGTTAGAGTAAGAAGGAATGATGCACAACAGAGTGCAGTGACATTAGCATCATTCCAGCGTGATATCAGACTGAGATAAGAAAAGAAAATTCAGCAGTTTCTTCAGAAATCTGATGCGCTTTTGCATCTTGCAGAAAAAAAGTATTGTTATCTATTGATGCTTGGATGAAGCAGCTCTGTCACCTTTGCCTGCAAAGATCTGGTGCAATGTTCAATGAACTCCTGAGTCTCTCTCTCTCTCTCTCCCATCTCTCGCTCTCTGTCGCTCCCCCCCCCTCTCTGTCTCTCCCCCCTCTCTCTCACTCTCCCGTCGCTCTCTCGCTTACTCTCTCGCTCTCTCTGACGAGGATGCTATTGTGCCAGATGGGGGTACAAGACCCTAACTGTTTAGTACTTGGAGTCTGACCTTAAATCTACAGATAACAGTTATTCTCATACATCTTTTCACTCCTTAGTCAACTGTCTGTATCTTTGCGGAAAGGAAAGGTTAAAGGCCCAATGCAGTTAAAAATGAGATTGTAAAAATATAGTAAAAACAGGTCAGTGTGAGGTTGGAATGATACTGTGAAATTGTGAAAATAATGATAATGCCATTTTAGTGTAAGGAAATTACACATTATAGTCGCACAACTTCTTGACTTTTTGGTAGTAATGGGAAACCGAAGTCTTCGTCGCTTTCACCAAATTGTGCAGAAAAACAGTTCATTACTCAAAGCTTTTAACACAATGCACATTAGTGACTGTTGGTCAGGAATAAACATGTTTGATGCTTATAATATACGTTTCCCCCCCTACATTAATCAAAACTTAGTGATGCAATGGATAAGTGTGAATTTTAACAAACTAAAGTTAGTTCGAATGTGGGCTTCCCACCCAGTGTCGGAACTAGAGTTTTATACATGGGGTGGCCAGGGGGTGGCCAAGGCTACTTCAGAGGGGCCATAGACCATGACAGAAAATGTGTGTGTAACCCTAACCTTGCATCTAAGGAGCATGAATGAATCCTATGATTGATGATTATTGGAAGAACACACACACACACACTATACTGTACTGTACTCACATACTGGAGAGACTTGGGTCACTCTGTTTTCATGAAATATAATCTGTGTTGAACATCCAAAATATTTTCAGAAAATAAAGCACCAAGGAGATAAGATAGCATTTGTGTGTTACAGAAGTTGCATAGTTTATTTACAAAAAAGTAAATTTACAAAAAAACACTGCAATTTGACATACCAGGTATTTTTTCTTTTACCTTTATTTAACTAGGCAAGGCAGTTAAGAACAAATTCTTATTTTCAATGACGGCCTAGGAACAGTGGGTTAACTGCCTTTTCACCGCCCCGGTATCAAGCAGAAATGGACTTGAAAAATAAAAATTTGGTGCCCATCAATATTACAAACTTACAATATTATATTTATGCTCATATATATTATGTTAACTAATAGCAAAGAAAAGTTTTGGAATTGGCCTAATCAAGACCAAATTAAATCTGTGTGACATGATACCCTTTGGATGTATCATTTTAGAATGTCGGTGTACTAGCTAGTACAGTGCAGGTTTTAATCATGACCAGAGGGACCGCCTAAGTGCCAAATTATCCTAGGTAGATTTAAAACAGCATAATTCTGAGGTTCTGGTGAGAACTGGCAAAATGTTTCACAAACTCATCCATGTTGAGGGAGCGTCCCCTCCTTGACTCAGCACTGAGAATTCTGAGGTGATTTAACCTGTCATCATCCATTGTTGTCCTAAGGTGGGTTTTAATCAGTTTGAAAGCTGAGAAGCTTCTCTCGTAAAAATCTTACAGAAATCTTACAAAGTTGAAATAGCTCATGGAAGACCTCTTTATAAGGTTCTAGAAACACAACAAAGTCAAGGAGAGTAGACGGTCTGTCCCTTCCACTTTTCTCTCTCCTATCAAGAAGCCGATTGGTTTGATGAACCTCATGTTTGAGTTACTCTAAATCTGACCCAAAGGTCTGAGCAAAGGCAAACAGAGGCTCCTCATTCTAGAATGTTGAACTCTTTGGGTTGAGAGTCTGGACCCCTTGCATTATCTCGTAATTCTTCTTTGAAAAACCCCTCTGCAGCACAGCTGTGAGACTGTCAAGCACCTGATAAAAGAAAGCTCTTTGGAAGCTCTCACCATCACTTTGGTCACTATTTTTCTGTCCTACAGTGCTCATCATCAATGAGTCGTGAAATCTTAAACTTGTTTTAAGCTGTTTTTTACACACTGTTTGTACACTTATTTTGCAGTGCTCTGCAATCGCTTCAACCTCTTTCCATAGTTCTCCAAAGTAACCCTCACTTCTGTAGTCCTGTAATGTGTCTGTAAGGGCACCTACTAGGTCAAGAGAGCTTGATTGGACCATGTCAGAAAGACATTTGGCATCACCAAGCACTTTACAAAAGGTAACCTATGAAATGTAAATCTATCTGAGAAAGAAGGCCCCCTTGCCTCCACTGATCTATCACCACTATTTTCAAGTGTGATATCCTGTAGCACTCTCAGAACTGCTGGAAGCCTGTCCCTCAGATTACGGCATGCCATGTATCTGCATGCCCACCTTACATCCATAAATCAATCAATCAATCAAATTTACAGTTGAAGTCGGAAGTTTACATATACTAAGGTTGGAGTCATTAAAACTTGTTTTTCAACCACTCCACAAATTTCTTGTTAACAAACTATAGTTTTGTAAAGTCGGTTAGGACATCTACTTTGTGCATGACACAAGTAATTTTTCCAACAATTGTTTACAGACAGATTATTTCACTTATAACAAACTATATCACAATTCCAGTGGGTCAGAAGTTTACATACACTAAGTTGACTGTAGAAAATTCCAGAAAATTATGTCATGGCTAGAAGCTTCTGATAGGCTAATTGACATCATTTGAGTCAATTGGAGGTGTACCTGTGGATGTATTTCAGGGCCTACCTTCAAACTCAGTGCCTCTTTGATTGACATCATGGGAAAATCAAAAGAAATCAGCCAAGACCTGAGAAAATAAATTTTAGACCTCTACAAGTCTGGTTCATTCTTGGGAGAAATTTCCAAAGGCCTGAAGGTACCACGTTAATCTGTACAAACAATAGTACGCAAGTATAAACACCATGGGACCACTCAGCTGTCATACCGCTCAGGAAGGAGACGGGTTCTGTCTCCTAGAGATGAACGTACTTTGGTGTGAAAAGTGCAAATCAATCCCAGAACAACAGCAAAGGACCTTGTAAAGATGCTGGAGGAAACAGGGATAAAAGTATCTATGTCTTCAGTATCTACTTGCTCCTTGAAGCTTATGACAAGTGGGTATATAAATCCTGGGCTGCATTGAGCATGGCACAACCTTGTTGAAAGTTGTTGGGGACCTTCAATGCTGCAGAATTTTTTTGGTACCGTTCCCCAGATCTGTGCCTTGACACAAGCCTGTCCCTGCGCTGTATGTACAATTCCTTCAACCTCATGGCTTTGTTTTTGTTCTGACATGCACTGTCAACTGTGGGACCTTTTATATAGATAGGTGTGCCTTTTCAAATCATGTCCAAACAATTTAAATATACCACAGGTGGACTCCAAGTTGTAGAAAAATCTCAAGGATGATCAATGGAAACAGCATGCACCTGAGCTCAATTTCGAGTCTCATAGCAAAGGGTTTGCATACTTATGTAAATAAGGCTGCAACATAACAAAAAGTGAGAAAAGGGAATGGGTCTGAATACTTTCCAAATGTACAGGTATACTTCAATTTTTTTGATAAAGCTGATAGGGTGGTAGCCCAGATCTTTAGATGTATCATGATTTGTTAAATCTTACAGCAATGTAGAAGAGCAACACTATCAGGGGGGCATGTTCAGTAGTAGGTTCAACCAACAACGTTGCACATGGATTGGAACCCCTCTGCAGCAACAGTGAAAACGCTAGCCTTTCCTAGATTTATCTTTGGTCTTAATTGGTTTCCTGAGTTTGCATAGATGGGCCCATCACTAGTCCTGGATTAATGTGAATCTGGGTGTCCCAAGGTTCCTCATCAAGTTAGGCATTCCTGGGAAAATTGGGCTTTCAATGTGAACAACTCTGGATATGTCAGCGCTATAAACGGTCTTACAGGGGAGGACTGGAATCAGAAATAAGTGCCGATTTGTGAACACCGGCTCTCTACTTCAAGCCCCTACCACCCTACACCTGCCAGATCTTACAATGCCTGGACACGTATTCAACAAATCCGGTAACCACATACAGCAATCGGATGCCCAACTGCACAGTCAAAGACGTGCCACACAACCATTGCAATGCATCAAGTCGGGCAGGAACTCAACCTTTGCTACTGTCAGAAATGCACGTGAGAAATGTTCTGATTTCAACAAGCCAGAGATGAGAAATTATAAGGTGCCAATTCAGACTGTGAAACGTCTATGGCCGCATTTTTATACAAGCAGCCCAATTTTGATATTTTCCACTAATTGGTCTTGACCAGTCACAGATCTTTTCCAAAGCTGATCTGATTTTCCAGAGCTGATCTAATCCTCCGAAATGGGCTGCCTGTCTAAATGCAGCCAATGTCCCTAGGGTTCTGGGCCCATATTCCCAAAGCATCTGAGTATGGAACTGCTGATCTAGGATCGGTTTTGCCTTTTAGATCAGTACACTTAAGCCTTGTGCACTGCAGGCCTTAATGCGCATGTTATTCAAATCAGTTTTTGACTGACTGTCCAAACAGCAAGGACAAGTGACAAAATCGGATTTGTGTGTTCGGACAGCATTCATTTGCTGACATGACTACGCTAGTTGTCATAGTAACAACAGGTGTATGTGCAGTGGTGTGGGCTGATTGCTGGTGGATCAGGTTGTTGATTGTAGTCTGTGGAATGTTGTCCCACTCCTCTTTAATGGCTGTGCGAAGTTGCTGGATATTGGCGGGAACTGGAACACACTGTCGTACACGTCGATCTAGAGCATCCCAAAAATGCTCAATGGGTGACATGTTTGGTGAGTATGTAGGCCATGGAAAAACTGGGACATTTTCAGCTTCCAGTTTTTGTGTACTGATCTTTGCGACATAGGGCCGTGCATTATCATGCTGAAACATGAGGTGATGGCGGCGGATGAATGGCATGACAATGGGCCTCAGGATCTTGTCGCGGCATCTCTGTGCATTGAAATTGCAATCGATAAAATGCAATTATGTTTGTTGTCCGTACCTTATGTCTGCTCATACAGTACCATAACCCCACCGCCATCATGGGGCACAATGTTCACAATGTTGGCATCAGCAAACCACTCGCCCACACGATGCCATACACGTGGTCTGAGGGTTGGACGTACTGCCAAAATCTCTAAAATGACGGAGGCGGCTTATGGTAGAGAAATGAACATTCAATTATCTGGCAACAGCTCTGGTGGACATTCCTGCAGTCAGCATGCCAATTGCACATCCTTCAACTTGAGACGTCTGTGGCATTGTGTTGTGTGACAAAACTGCAAATTTTAGAGTGGCCTTTTATTGTCCCCAACACAAGGTGCATCTGTGTTATCATCATGCTGTTTAATCAGCTTCTTGATATGCTACACCTGTCAGGTGGATGTATTATGTTGGCAAAGGAAAATGCTCACTAACACGGATGTAAACAAACTTGTGCACAAAATTTGAGAGAAATAAGCTTTTTGTGCATGGAACATTTCTGGGATCAACACTTTACATTTTTTGGGTGGGTTTATATTTTTGTTCAGCTGTTTAGCTTTCTAGCACATTCACTCATTTGTTTGTAAACAATTAACAAGCTAGTTAGCTACCACGTGTTCTTGTCTAACTGTCAACAGAGTAGCTAGCAAGCAAAAAGATCAAATCAAATTTGATTTGTCACATGCGTCGAATACATCAGGTGTAGACCATACAGTGAAATGCTTACTTACAAGCCCTTAACCAACGATGCAGTTCAAGAAATGGAGTTAAGAAAATATTTACTAAATAAATAAAGTAAAAAATAAAATAAAAAGTAACACAATAAAAGAACAATAACGAGGCTATATACAGGGGGTACCAAGTCAATGTGTGGGGGTACAGGTTAGTCAAGATAATTTGTACATGTATGGAGGGGTAAAGTGACTATGCATAGATAATAAACAGTGAGTAGCAGCAGTGTAAAAACAAAGGGGGGTTAATGTAAATAGTCTGGTTGGCCATTTGATTAATTGTTCATCAGTAATAGGGCTTGGGGGTAGAAGCTGTTAAGGAGCCTTTTAGACCTAAACTTGGCACTCTGGTACCGCTTGCCATGCGGTAGCAGAGAGAACAGTCTATGACTTGGGTCACTGGAGTCTTTGACAATTTTCAGGGCCTTCCTCTGACACCGCCTAGTATATAGGTCCTGGATGGCAGGAGCTTGGCCCCAGCGTCGAACTGGGCCGTACGCACTACCCTCTGTAGCGCCTTAAGGTCAGATGCCGAGCAGTTGCCATACCAGGCAGTGATACAACCGGTCAGGATGCTCTCTATGGTGCAGCTGTAAAACTTTGAGGATCTGGGGACCCATGCCAAATCTTTTCAGTCTCCTGGGGGAGGAAATGTGTTGTCGTGCCCATTTCTTAACTTTCTTTATGTGTTTGGACCATGATATTTCTTTGGCGATGTGGAAACCAAAGAACTTGGAACTCTCGACCTGCTCCACTACAGCCCCGTCGATGTTAATGGGGGCCTGTTCAGCCCTCCTTTTCCTGTTGTTGTCCTGGCACCACACTGCTAGGTCTCTGACCACCTCCCTATAGGCTGTCTCGTTGTTGTCTGTGATCAGGCCTACCACTGTTGTGTTGTCAGCAAACTTAATGATGGTGTTGGAGTCGTGCTTGGCCACGCAGTCGTGGGTGAACAGGGAGTACAGGAGGGGATTAACCACACACCCCTGAGGGGCCCCAGTGTTGAGGATCAGTGTGTCAGATGTGTTGTTGCCTACCCTTACCACCTGGGAGCGGCCCGTCAGGAAGTCAAATAGCAGTCTAAAGACCATGAAGGCAAATATATCAGATTTGAACGTTCAGACAAGTCGTATGGCCGGCAATCAGATTTGTATCTGATTTTAAACCACTGTCATGACGTGGCCCTTTTTGGGTATAGCGAGCACCATCCCCCTCTCTCTCGCCATCCCCCTCTTCTACACCCAGGTTCTGTTATCTCAGGTCGTAAATTCCTGGAGGAGACATGGCCATGCAGTATTTCGAGAGAGAGTTTCACAGTAAAACAAAGGAACTTCTTTTACACCACAGAACTTGAGAACTGAACAGTATCCATGTTTTGGATAATGTGTAAATGGTCGGTGAAGTAGCCAGCTACGACCCGGTCCATTTTGTCTCATGTTTGTGACCTTATGAAAGACAATACAGTTACATTACCATAACTCTGTTTATACAGGTGCCTCCGTTATGAGGTTTGCGTCTAATTATTGTATAAAATGAATGAGTAAAGATTAAACTATTTGTGAAATGATGTTAATGTGAGAGAATTGTATTCCCTTTGAAGTTTAACTAAGTAATTGGCCCACCCCCATGAGCACAGACATGATCTGGCTCATGGGACAGCCCTTTTCTACTGTTCCGAATAAAACCCCCACCTGGAGAAATTCTCTTCAGACCATGCGTACCTCGAGCATCGAGGGGGCTAAGGTGAGAGTCGAGACCACCAAAAACCTCAGGATGAGCTAAGGTTGTAATGGTTGCTGAATTCCTAACCAAACCACGTGGAGCATTGGCTACACGGGTGGAAATGGTTAAACTCTGAGACTATCGATCCGACAGAATAAGAGCAACTGTTCGATACTAATTACTAGTCTGCAGCTAGAAATTATGTACCATTGAATGCGAAGACTGACAACCGCCGAAATATCTATCTATAAGAACATTTCTTAATGGTACTCTGAAGTATCCATTCTATCTATATTCTTTGTATTGAAGTAGTTTGTAGAAGTGGAGAGTTTTCCTTTAAGAAATCACTGTCTAATTCTCATCGTCTTTGAGGTGTTAATTTTGTCATTGGCATTTAGTGTAGCAAGCTGCATTCACTTGTTGAAAATAGGGACCGCTGAAAGATGAGAGATTATAAAGTTACGCCACTGAAGCAGTTTGAAGGTCAAGGAGTGCAGTCAATTGGAGTTTCCACCATCCGTGTAGAATGTACTGAGGCATCTATGATCATATCGATAAACGCTGACCTCTACAACAATGGCCGATATTTGTCTCTGGATGAACTGAGATGTATTCATTAGTCGGATTCCGTTGCAAAACATTTTGTCTGTTGCAAAATGTTTTTCAACGGAAACAGTTTACCATTGACTCTAGTAACCAAACAGGGCAAACGAAACGTGGAGGAGCATACCTGAATTTGTCCAATAAAAACTTGCTTTCGTTGCATAATGTTTGGAGTGAACGGTTTCAGTTGCAAGATGTTTTGCAACAGACATTTTGCAATGGAATCAGATTAATGAATACACCCCTGTTCTAAGGTCAAGGAAAATAACAAAATGGCTCTCAGAATTCAAAACCCCTCATGAGCTCAATTCTCTCTTATGGAACACTCAAATTCTATGGTCTACTCAAACAAGTTTGTGTTCACAACAGTTCCAGATAATGTCATCACCAGGTTGATTCATGTTGATTAAATGAATGTGTCAAATTATATTTCAGAATGTAGCGATACTCCATATTTTAGAGCACACTATTAGAAGTATAATGATACCAAGGTGTTGTCTGTATGTACATTCCACAGGAGGTTGCGGCTCATAATAATTGGCGGAACGGCGCAAATGGAATGGCATCAAACGCCTGGAAACCATGTGTTTGATGTATTTGTTACCATTCCACAGATTTCGCTCCAGTCATTAGAACGAGCCGTTCACCCCAATTAAGGTGCCACGAACCTCCTGTGGTGGTACATTTACAGATCATTGGGTCTTACAGGGGGCATGTATAGGCCTGAAATTGCCACTTATATCATGATTTTCTCAAAAATGGTTTGTGTTACAACAAATGTGAAAAGCATATCAAACATCCTTTCTCACATTAAGTTTCTATGAGAGAATTGCCAGAACAATCTGAGATACCAAAAATATTTTCAGGCCATCCTGGAATCGCCCTTAAGTGTCTGCAGTGTTTGGCTATAAACTAGCCTGCCTAACATGGAGACAATGTTCAAGGTATTGATACTGTTTGGAGGATACTGTAGGCAGTGTAGCTCATATCATGACAAGAAAAAAGTTGAATATGTTTGCTCATTTTTGTTTAATTTCTAGCTGTGGTTAAAATGTCCTTGTCTATTACTTTGCCTGCCAAATTAGATGGATTTTTCAGTTGAGTAAGGAATCTGGAACAAGCTGCTATTGAGGACTTAACTACTCTAACAACATAACATTTGTCAAGCGCAAACAAGTCCAACTGTGGTAAATGGTCCGTGGTTTACTACTGATGCTGCTCCCTAGTGATGTTGAGTAATCGGGAAAGAGGTGATTTACACATTTGACTGTACAGGATTTATCTATCAACAAGCATTAAGATTATTTATATTATGTACAAACTTACATTTCTGTGTGTGTGTCAACTATTTTTATTACAGAATACCGTTGTTTTTAATGTAAAAAATGTCATTCAGAACTTTAAGACTTAGTCTAGCCTATTTTATATTATTCAATTATTCAATGCATCAGCAGCTGATTAGTCCAGAAGTTGGATGGAAGACAACCATGGACTTATCACCGGTGTTGAGTTACCGATGAACAAAAGGGTGTAACTGATTCTTCAGACACGCCCTGTTGCTGCTTGGCTCGCGTCGGAGGAAACTACACATTTAAGTAAACAACTTTTCCAAGTTTAAAGTCTTACACTTCTTGACTTTTGGGTGTTTTCTACGTTTACTTAAGACGGGGTTTTTCGTTCTAAACTAAAATGGGAGCGTGTATGGCATTGTGTTCAATCGCCAGCTGTGTAAGTATCAATTATTTAACGTTTTGCTCACTTTGTAAGAGTGAGAGAGCGCAACACGTTTTGTTTGTGGCTCCGTATGTAAATAGACATTTCCTATGTTTTCCCCGTAGGTATATTCTGATATTCTGTGTTTTATGTTGATCGTAAATACTTACGTTTGAAAACAGACACTTGTTTGCAGGAAAGTCAGCAGTATTGATTAATTTCCTGTTTCAGTGCGTCACGCTCTTCACACCAAATTTGGTGCGTGACTAAAATTATTCCCTTTCATATTTCATGCCGTGTTACGGGCAAGTTCAGTGATCATGTTAAATAAATATCATTTGATATAAAACGTTTTCTATGCCTACTCGAGCCATAATGTGAATTTCTTCAAATTTTGGACGCACACACCGCAAATTACAATGCATAGAGTGATAGACCTATTGACCCCTTCTATTGGAAGTTTGTCCCACATTCTCAGGTCGGCAAAAAACCTACAATGTAATGGTTACACCTTCCCGAGGCAAGGCTTATGACTGCTGCTCGACTGCATGTTGTATGGCATGGTGCATACAGCCTTCATAGCTTGCAATCCTTTAATGAAGGATGGCTGATCCTTCCCTGCTACCGCATCATAGGCTTCCCTATGTGCAACTAAACTATGCTTCATATCTCTGGGCTGATCTAGCCTATGCCTCAGTAGTTCACACATCATATCTTGACTTGACAGTCTGCCTGACTCATCAGACAGCAGTGAGAGATACCTCCCGTGGAGCACAGACCTTCTGTGACCACATACAACACGTACATAACACTGAGTCTCTCTCTCAATTCATCTGTCCTGATTCCTCCCATCCTATCCTCGGTTCTTCTCAAAACACATTTGAAAGGGACCTTGGATCTCCACCAATGCATTTTTGAAGAGGCGGCAAGGAGAGGGAAGCCCTGGAATCATGTAAAGCTATAGATTGAGAAACGGCACATCAGGCAGGGGGCTGTGTTGGTGTTCGTTGCTGTACTGTAACCGTATGACTGGCAGCCCTTGTCATTGTAACTGGCCTGACTACCTTCAGTTGTCTGGGCTCGTTTGGCTGGAAAACTCAAGAGTTGCGATGGTTGCCGTAACAATAACAACAGGCGGTAGCACTCAGTGCTTTTGTGCACACACACCATGCATGCGTTTGCTTCATTAGCTCATCTGCCCCTTCATGTCTTCTCCCTCTGGCATACCAAAAATGACTTGTCTGTGCAGTCCTATTTCTTATCCTCTCTCACACTCCTCTCTCCCTCACCTCCCTCCTCCAGGCATCGTGTCTGTGTGGCTCTGCTCCCTGTCTGCTGTCAGGATGCTGTCCCTCCACCTATAACTCCACAGTGTCCCGGCTGGCCTTCTCCTTCCTGCTGCTGCTGGGGACCCTGGTCTCTGTCATCATGATCCTACCTGGCATGGAGACTCAGCTCAAGAAGGTAACACCACACAACCCTGGTCTTGTTGCTTGATGAGTAGAGTTGCCTGAGACCTACATATTTGTGTTGGCTCCCTGAACTAATTCCAAGGCTTTAGCTCAGCGGGTTAACAGGGTTGTGGTTCGCAGGAGAGCATGGTTCGAACCCAGTTGGTCACACAAGCTGGTGTAGATGGCCCAGTGGTTGACGACAACGTCAAAACGTTGTTGTCAACCACTGGGCCATCTACACCAGCTTGTGTGACCAACTGGGCTTGTGTGATGTACGTTGTTGGTTCTATTCTTACTGTTTCTTTACTGATCTATCAGATACCAGGGTTCTGTGTGGGCGGAACCTCCATACCCATACCAGGCATCGAGAACAAGGTGAACTGTGATGTCATCGTGGGCTACAAGTCTGTGTATCGCATGTGCTTTGCCATGGCCTGCTTCTTCTTCCTGTTCTACATCATCATGATCCGCGTTCGCAGCAGCAAGGACCCCCGAGCCTCCCTACAGAACGGGTATGTAGCTGACTTTTTTATAGTAGTGGATGGTGATCTTCAGGGAGACAATGTTGCCCTCTGCTGGCCAGACCAGGGCAGTGCCACACCCCCCACACTCTTAGTTGTTTACATAGCAGGATAAAATATTAGGGCCAGGACGATACCAGTATCCCAATACATGTTAGTGTCATGGCAAGGAACAAAACACGAAGCGGCTTTAACTTTAGGAAAAAAGCACTAATGTTAGAAACAAACATCATTATGTTGTCATCCAGAGTCACATTTATGTATTTTTCAAATTTTATTGGATCATTTTACACACTATTTTACATAGAGGTTTTTAAAGGACAATACTGCCCAAAAAATATGACCAGTTAATTTTTTTTATTGCGCACAGACACAGGACCTGTTTTTGTATGAAGTGATTTTGAATGAATGCTTGTGGCTTTGTCCTCCCAGATTCTGGTTCTTCAAGTTCCTCGTACTGGTGGGGATAACTGTAGGAGCCTTCTTCATTCCAGACGGGACATTCAACACAGGTATACACCATTACTATAATGTTCAATATTTTCTTCACCCTGAAGAAGGCACAGTGACGCTGCAACATTGGTTGTTTTTTACCCAATTATTCTTATGGAGTGTGCAACTCTCCTTTGTTTTTAGAGCTTACAGTTTATTCACCGTTAGTCAGCACCTCTACACTAAATCATTTTCTCTGGGTGTGTGCCAGCTCATGCTTTTTATTAAAATATTTTCCTCTAAACACCAATAACCAGTGGCGATTTTTAACATTACAATATTGGTGGGGAAAATTCTATCAACAAAGCTCCTATGCATCGAAACCAGTACACTACACTGGCTACACATTGAATGCACTAATAACCAATCCCAGAAAGGAGTTTTGAGCCACACACAAATGTTATAACATTTGGTTTATGGCTACTTCCCATATCTTTAGCTCATATTGCACGGAAGACCACGGTAGTCGAGTAAACTAGCTAGTAATTGGTCTGCAATATTGCGACTCTGGCTGCCTGTTACAAATGGCGCCCGGTTAACAATATGCAACGTTATAACACTATTCCCTTGCTTTATCTATTGCACCTTTTACAGTTCCATCAAAGGTATTTAAACGAACCCTTCTTGTACATGTGGTTCCATGGGTATTAGTCTGCCATCAGACATCAACAATAAGACATGTAACCTATAGGGTATTATAGCTAGCCTACCTCAAAAGAGATGTTAGCCACTGCTTCATGATCCACCACCAACCACTCCACCGGAATCTTCTTTTCCAGCTTGCTTTATTTTAATGGATGGACATATTTTAAAGTTTAGGTGGCTAATGGGCACAGACATTTTATCTCTACATTTCTTTTATAATGCTAAGTTTGAAAATAATTTGCTAGGAGATAGCGAAGGTAGTCTACATGTTTCCGCTAGCTAAGCTACCTAGCTTGAAGACGTGGTAAACAACTAGCTAGCTATGAAGTTGACACATCAGTTCAATCAAAGTTACCGGGCATAAGACTGGCCAATGACAATGGGCGGGCACTGCTACTGTAAATCAATGGAGCCCCGAATTAGGGGCATTTGCTGGCTAGCTCTCCCAGCAGGTGCTGCGGTGACACACCCTCAGCCAATCACTTGCAACCAGAGAAGATTAACGGCACCAAGCTGCCTCACTCGACGAAAATTTACCAAAACAACAATACAATGGGAAAGCGACCAAATAAAAGTGTATTTGTCACGTGCGCCGAATACAACAGGTGTAGGTAGACCTTACAGTGACATGCTTACTTATAGGCGCTGACAGAGATGGCCGCCTCGCTTCACGTTCTCAGGAAACTATGCAGTATTTAGTTTTTTTATGTATTACTTCTTACATTGTTACCCCGGGAAATATTACGTTTTATTACATACAACCGGGAGGAACTATTGGATATTAGCGCAACGTCAACTTACCAACATTACGACCAGGAATACGACTTTCCCGAAGCGGATACTCTGTTTGGTCCACCAACCAGGACAATCGACTGGATCCCAGCCGGTGACTCAAAACAACGGCGGTGCCGGAGAAGGGGGAAACGCGCCGGTCTTCTGGTCAAGCTACGTAGACGGGCACATCGTGCACCTCCGTGTATTTTACTTGCCAATGTTGTCCAGAGACTGGACAAGGTGTATGAAATACGAGCAAGAGTTGCCTTCCAGAGAGACATCGGCGACTGCAACGTTCTTTGCTTCACAGAAACATGGCTCACTCAGGACACGTTATCTGAGTCGGTACAGCCACCTGGTTTCTCCACGCATCGCGCCGACAGAAACAAACATCTATCTGGTAAGAAGAAGGGCGGGGGTGTGTGTCTTATGATTAACGAGACGTGGTGTGATCATAACAACATACAGGAACTCAAGTCCTTTTGTTCACCTGACATAGAATACCTTACAATCAAATGCCGACCGCATTATCTACCAAGAGAATTCTCCTCGATTATAATCAGAGCCGTATATATCCCCCCTCAAGCTGACACATTGACGGCACTGAAAGAAATCCATTGGACTCTATGTAAATTGGAAACCACATATCCTGAGGCTGCATTTATTGTGGCTGGGGATTTTAATAAGGCTAATTTGAAAACAAGGCTCCCGAAATTTTATCAGCATATCGAATGTGCCACCCGGGCTGGTAAAATCCTGGATCATTGTTATTCCAACTTCCGTGATGCATACAAGGCTATTCTCCACCCTCCTTTCGGCAAGTCTGACCATGACTCCATTTTGTTGCTCCCAGCCTACAGACAGAAACTAAAACAGGAAACGCCTGTTCTCAGGTCTGTTCAACGCTGGTCCGACCAATCTGATTCCACGCTGCAAGATTGCTTCGAGCACGTGGACTGGGATATGTTCCGGATAGCATCTGACAACAACATTGATGTATACGCTGATTCGGTGAGCGAGTTTATTAGCAAGTGCATTGGTGATGTTGTACCCATAGCAACTATTAAAACCTTCCCCAACCAGAAACCGTGGATTGATGGCAGCATTCGCGCAAAACTGAAAGCACGAACTACTGCTTTTAACCAGGGTAAGGCGTCCGGAAACATGACCGAATACAAACAGTGCAGCTATTCCCTCCGCAAGGCAATTAAACAAGCTAAGCGTCAATATAGAGACAAAGTAGAGTCACAATTCAACGGCTCAGACACGAGAGGAATGTGGCAGGGTCTACAGTCAATCACGGACTACAAAAAGAAAACCAGCCCCGTCGCGGACCACGACGTCCTGCTCCCAGACAAACTTAACAACTTCTTTGCTCACTTTGAGGACAATACAGTGCCACCGACACGGCCCGCTACCAAAACCTGCGGGCTCTCCTTCACCGCAGCCAACGTGAGTAAAACATTTAAATGTGTTAACCCTCGCAAGGCTGCTGGCCCAGATGGCATCCCTGGCCGTGTCCTCAGAGCATGCACAGACCAGCTGGCTGGTGTGTTTACGGACATATTCAATCAGTCCCTATCCCAGTCTGTTGTTCCCACATGCTTCAAGAGGGCCAACATTGTTCCTGTTCCCAAGAAAGCTAAGGTAACTGAGGTAAATGACTATCGCCCCGTAGCACTCACTTCCGTCATCATGAAGTGCTTTGAGAGACTAGTCAAGGATCATATTACCTCCATCCTGCCAGACACCCTGGACCCACTCCAATTTGCTTACCGTCCCAATAGGACCAGAGACGACGCAATCGCACTGCATACTGCCCTAACCCATCTGGACAAGAGGAATACCTATGTAAGAATGCTGTTCATCGACTACAGCTCAGCATTTAACACCATAGTTCCCTCCAAGCTCGTCTGTGCAACTGGGTCCTGGACTTCCTGACGGGCCGGCCCCAGGTGGTGAGGGTAGGAAACATCTCCACCCCGCTGATCCTCAACACTGAGGCCCCACAAGGGTGCGTTCTCAGCCCTCTCCTGTACTCCCTGTTTACCCATGACTGTGTGGCCGAGCACGCATCCAACTCAATCATCAAGTTTGCTGACGACACTACAGTGGTAGGCTTGATTACCAACAACGACGAGACGGCCTACAGGGAGGTGAGGGCCCTCGGAGTGTGGTGTCAGGAAAATAACCTCTCACTCAACGTCAACAAAACAAAGGAGATGACCGTGGACTTCAGGAGAGGGAGCACCCCCCTATCCACATCGACGGACAGTAGTGGAGAAGGTGGAAAGTTTTAAGTTCTTCGGCGTACACATCACGGACAAACTGAAATGGTCCACCCACACAGACAGCGTGGTGAAGAAGGCGCAACAGCGACAGCGCCTCTTCAACCTCGGGAGGCTGAAGAAATTCGGCTTGTCACCAAAAACACTCTCAAACTTCTACAGATGCACAATCGAGAGCATCCTGTCAGGCTGTATCACCGCCTGGTACCGCAACTACTCCGCCCACAACCGCCAGGCTCTCCAGAGGGTAGTGAGGACTGCACAACGCATCACCGGGGGTAAAATACCTGCCCTCCAGGACACCTACACCACCCGCTGTCACAGGATGGCCAAAAAGATCATCAAGGACAACAACCACCCGAGCCACTGCCTGTTCACCCCACGCTATCATCCAGAAGGCGAGGTCAGTACAGGTGCATCAAAGCTGGGACCGAGAGACTGAAAAACAGTTTCTATCTCAAGGCCATCAGACTGTTAAACAGCCATCACTAACATTGAGTGGCTGCTGCCAACATACTGACATAAATCTCTAGCCACTTTAAATAATAAGAATTGGATGTAACAAATGTATCACTAGCCACTTTAAACAATTTTGTATATAATGTTTACATATCTGACATTACTCATATCAAATGTATACACTG
Source organism: Brachymystax lenok tsinlingensis (assembly GCA_030435695.1). Classification (NCBI taxonomy): domain Eukaryota; kingdom Metazoa; phylum Chordata; class Actinopteri; order Salmoniformes; family Salmonidae; genus Brachymystax; species Brachymystax lenok. The sequence goes on along the minus strand of CM059806.1, from coordinate 17,365,076 downwards.
TTCTCTAAACCATCTACTGAATCTTGCCTATGCCGTTCGGCCATCGACTCAAATCCCTAGCCACTTTAATAATTATAACGGGATGAAATAAATGTATCACTAGCCACTTTAAATGATGCCATTTTATATAATGTTTACATATGCTACATTAGTCATCTCAATAGGAATATACTGTGCAAATAGTCAGGGTAGCCATTTGATTACCTGTTCAGGAGTCTTATGGCTTGGGGTGAAAACTGTTGAGAATCCTTTTTGTCCTAGACTTGGCACTCCGGTACCGCTTGCCATGCGGTAGTAGAGAGAACAGTGACTGGGGTGGACCATTCTATTTTGTTGGTGATGTGGACATCAAGGAACTTGAAGCTCTCAACCTGCTCCACTACAACCCTGTCGATGAGAATGGTGGCATGCTCGGTCCTCCTTTCCCTGTAGTCCACAATCCTCTCCTTAGTCTAGGTTACGTTAAGGGATAGGTTGTTATTCCGGCCAGGTCTCTGACCACCTCCCTATAGGCTGTCTCGTCGGTGATCAGGCCTACCACTGTTGTCTGCAAACTTAATGATGGTGTTGGAGTCGTGCCTGGCCATGCAGTCATGAGTGAACAGGGAGTACAGGAGGGGACTGAGCACGGACCCCTTGGGGGCTCCAGTGTTGAGGATCAGCGTGGCAGATGTGTTGCTACCTACCCTCACCACCTGGGGGCGGCCCGTCATGAAGTTCAGGATCCAGTTGCAGAGGGAGATGTTTAGTCCCAGGATCCTTAGCTTAGTGATGACCTTTGAGGGCACTATGGTGTTGAACGCTGAGCTGTAGTCAATGAATAGCATTCTCACGTAGGTGTTCCTTTTGTCCAGGTGGGAAAGGGCGGGGTGGAGTGCAATAGAGATTGCATCATCTGTGGATCTGTTGGGGGCGGTATGCAAATTGGAGTGGGTCTAGGGTTTCTGAGATAATGGTGTTGATGTGAGCCATGACCAGCCTCTCAAAGCACTTCATGGCTACGGACGGGAGTTCACGGGTCTTTAGTCATTTAGGCAGGTTGCCTTCATGTTCTCGGGCACAGGGACTATGGTGGTCTGCTTGAAACATGTTGGTATTACAGACTAAATCAGGGACATGTTGAAAATGTTGGTCAGCACATGCTTTCTTAGATCAAGCAATTTGTTTTATACAATTAAATTGTTTGCTAACTGATATTGTTGTGACATTAAATAACAGAATGGCCCACGTGACGCATCACCACTGCCAAAAACGTGTAGTCAATTAAACACACCTTGCACATTTTGTCTTTTAACAAACTCGCGGTGTGTTCCAGTGTGGTTCGGCTTTGGCGTGGGGGGTTCCTTCCTCTTCATCATCATCCAGCTGATCCTGCTTGTGGACTTTGCTCACACCTGGAACCAGTCCTGGCTGGAGAACGCTGAGGAGGGAAATGGCAAGTGCTGGTTCTCAGGTACTGATCGTTAATTCAGTCTACTGATTTAAAACGTTGTTGTCTAACTCATTTATTCAGTCTGTTCTGGAAGTAAACTGAAATTCCCTGAAGAAAATTTGAATTTCAGTGTAATTTAATGAATTGACCCTTATCTTGGTTTTCTCCTAGTGGAAATGGAAAGACGTTTCCTAACATCCATAATGGGATGTATTCTTATGTTTCCCCTCCCACAGCTCTCCTGTCCTTCACGGTGCTGCACTATGCCCTGGCCTTCTCTGCTGTGGTGTTGTTCTATGTCTATTACACCACGGGAGACGACTGCACTGAACACAAGGTCATCATCAGCCTCAACTTCATCTTCTGCATCATCGTCTCCATCGTTGCCATCCTGCCCAAAGTTCAGGTGAGGTAGAGAGAGATCTTGCAAGAGAGATTGATACCTGCACTGTTGAAAGTTCATGCAGTTTTATTGACTACAGTGTTTCTTTGCAGGATGTTTCAGTCTTGTTCCTCTCACTTTGAAACACATACACATCCTGAAGTTCATTCAGGGGTGAAAATATTAGCAATGTTTGCAATTATGAAGATCATCAAAATGTTAAACAATGACACTGTGAACTATTTGTTCCTGTGAATGTAGTTGAACAAAGGTTAGACACTGATGTTTTGTGTTCATTTATGTATTGTCCCCCAGGAGTCCCAGCCCAGCTCAGGCCTGCTCCAAGCGTCCTTCATCTCCCTCTACACCATGTATGTCACATGGTCCGCCATGACCAACAACCCCAGTAAGTCTCGTCATGCCCCTGTTCAGTCATTGGTTAAGAGTCATGGTTCAGGTCATGCATTAAAGATGACCTGATGTAACCATTGCTCGCATAGCTGCATACTGACTTGATGGGAATTCTGGAACAACAACTTTATATGTGACGAAGCATATTTTACCAAAAAGATCAACTGATCAGTAATCACTTCATCCAACATGAGATGAGTTGCAACCAAGAATCACAAGAGAAGTAAATCAAATAGATGTGACTCTAGCTCATAATTAAAAGCTGATAATTAGTAGTTATGTTAAAAGCATAACATTTTGCCTTTCAATGGCCTTCATCAGAATGACAATATTCTACCTCTCTCCCTACAGACCGTAAGTGTAACCCCAGCCTGCTGAGTCTGGTACACAACACCTCCACCCCTACATCTACACCTGCCCCAGGGCAAGGGGTCCAGTGGTGGGATGCACAGGGTGTCATAGGACTGGTCATATTCTTATTCTGCACTCTCTACGCCAGGTATAAAGTTGCAACCTATAGTAGGGTTCACTCCAATCCTGGGGACCCACAGGACCGGGCACTCTTTGTAGCAGCCCAGACCAGAGACAAATCAAATTTTATTGGTCACATAGACGTGTTTAGCAGATGTTATTGTGGGTGTAGTGAAATGCTTGTGTTTCTAGCTCTAACGGTGCAGTAATATCTAACAATTTCACAACAATACACATATCTAAAGGAATTAAGAATATATAAATATTTGGATGAGCAATGTTGGACCGGCATAGACTAAAATACAGTAGAATAGACACCTGATCGAAGTACTGGGCTAGCGTAAACATGTGCAAGCCTGTGGGTCCTCAGGACTGGATTTGAGATACTGGTTCAGAGCTATGTTTCAAATGAAATCCTGACTATTCGAGCCTGTCCACATCATCAATTCCCCTTTTTCCTGATGGGTTTCCTGGTCTTTCCCTCCCCTGCAGCATCCGTTCGTCCAACAACACCCAAGTGAACAGGCTGATGCAGACAGAGGAGGGCCATGGTCTGGCTGCAGACGACCACGAGGCGGCCACGGGGGAGGACTGGGTCAGACGGGCCGTGGACAATGAGGAAGAGGGGGTCACCTACTCTTACGCCTTCTTCCACTTCAGCCTGTTCCTGGCCTCCCTCTACATCATGATGACACTTACCAACTGGTACCAGTAAGTAGCTCTGTTTTCTTTGATTATGTCTGAGGGGATAGAGGAGTAGGGATGTGTACAGGTATAACTGAGCTGGGCTTTAGGTCAACAGGCTAACAGTCTTATGGTACTCCGATGACCCAATTTCAAACTATTGCACATGGTCTACTATGTGTTTTTGAGACAGTAAATAAAATGTTATTGATGGATTGATCCTGATCTCTCCTCTCCCCAGACCTGATGCAGACTACCAGGCCATGCAGAGCAGTATGCTAGCTGTGTGGGTGAAGATTATCTCTAGCTGGATAGGCCTGGCTATCTACCTCTGGACCCTAGTAGCTCCTCTCATCCTCTCTAACCGAGACTTCAACTAAAGACATACATTCCATCCAGGGCTAAGTCCCAAATGGCACCCCTGTTCCCAAGTAGGAATAGGGTGGGTGTCTTTTCAGATTTGCTGAGGGACTTAACTGTTTGGCATGTTTTGATTTATACTATTTGGAATGTGTTTTTTTTTTTTTAATTTTTATTGTGCTTGAAGGAAGGGACCAATGTCATGTCTTAATTATTTTTTATTTCAGGCTGTTCTCATTGACTAGACGTAACATAGTAAAAGAAAATCAGGGACACTTAAATTAGTATATGTTATGTTTGGTATTGTTACTTAATAAGACAAACGAAAGGAGGATTGTTGGTCGGGGTGAATGGGTGGACAAATCTAATCACTGACAATTTTAGCTAATTTACAACTACTTAGCACAATAGCTAACCTTAATACTAACCTTAATCCTTAAGAGTCTAAGCCTGCGGAGGGGTTCTATTAAGCTGACATATAGAAACAAAATGTAAGATGTTCATACCGAGGATCATTTATCGACCTAAATTTTAGGACCCCTTTAGGTATTATATTTATATCACACACACATTATTTGATGAAACATTGAATTGGGCCTTACTGCTATTAGCGCATAGAAATGGATTGAATAACAGATTCATAAGGAAGTAAAAAATAAATAGGAAGTTTGTTTTAGTGTCTGTCCTATGTCTGAGAGATATAAGATCAGAAAAGTATTTATATATATTATTTTTAAAGATGCATAAATTGTACTGCCATTTTCTGGTTGCTTAAAATTCGAATAGCTTGCCTAATTTCAGTTTGCGTCAACAAGCAAGTATAGTGTAGAGAATCATTGTACGATCTAAACCACTGTGAAGTATATTTTTCATAACCAAAAATATTGTATTTTCCGCTGTTTGAAGCTGGTGTCCAAAACCAAAGGTAAAAGACGCAGAATCTTAAGAACAGGAAGCATAGAACAGGTATAGTGCTTCTTACAAGCTGACTACAACGTTCGCGTTGCAAAATAAATGTAGAAATGTATATTATTCATTCATGGCACCCACACTGCTCGCGCGTGCCAACGAGAGTCTGTGTTGCCAAGGGCTAAAATAGAAGTCTGTTCTATTTGTGACGCAGATCGTGCTGCAAGTCTTGCCTCTCCCATCTCCTCATTGGTTTATAGAAGCAGGGTGACTGAAAGACGAACAAGGTCAGTGGCGGTAATGCACCTAATTTATGAAAGTTGCCAATTGCAATATAAAGTCAAGAGAAGAAAAGCCTAGGAGGAGAAATGATTTGGTTGACCGTTTTATGTGTGGATCAATTGTCGGAGTAGAGGACCTTTTGCATTTCAGGTAAAATAACAACTCAAAAATAACAATGTTGCATCCGCAAGCTAGCTAAATAGGACAAATTAGCTAGCAAGCAGGCTAGCTAAATTGCCATAAATGTTTAATGCTTTTCGACCTGTCCCCAAATTAATGTAATTGGGTCCGAGTTTGTTTTGATATTTTAACATGCATGTCCTGATCGCGTTTGGTGTAGGGAGACAAAATAGACGTATGCACGATGGTGCACGCGTGCAGCCGGTTTGGGTTCAGTGTTAGACTTGCTTTAAATGAGTGACAGATCAAGAACACACATTTCTATGTGAATTTGGTCTGTTCGCCCAAAAAATTACATATTGCAGCTTTAACCAAAAATATTTTGGCACTAAACTACTTCCTTATTATTATTATTTTTTTTTTTACTACCGGGCTACCTTCAGAGGAGGCTTGTAAGCATTCTAGAGCAAAACAACCGACATGTTCGCGAGAGTCACCTTTCCATTGAGGAGTCATATTAGTGAGTAGCCCAAACTGTTTGGACGCTACAGACAGAAGTTGGCAGATCGGCAGTACCGACTTCAGACGAGTCCCGTGATGCTTGTTGGGGTCGTGTTCATGAGTCCTCTTCCCATAGTGGTCATATTAGTTTTGTAGGCCACACTGTTCAGATGCTACTGACATTTTCATGAGATGGCTGATTTTCGGGGTGTCTCATGGTCTGACAAACACGCTGTAGCTCAGCTACCTTCCAACGTAGATGTGGAAGGCTGCCATTGATCTAAGGCACTGCATCTCAGTGTTAGAGGCGTCACTACAGACACCCTGGTTCGAATCCAGGCTGTATCACAAGCGGACGTGATTGGGAGTCCCATAGGGCGGTGCACAATTGGCCCAGCGTCATCCGGGTTTGGCCAGTGGATGCCGTCATTGTAAATAAGAATTTGTTCTTAACTGACTTGCTTAGATAAATAAACAGACTGCTTCAGAACAGACTGCATTTTTTTTTATTATGCTCATTTGAAGGGTGCGGACATCGACCCCTAGCCTAGCTAACATTAGCCCTAGCTAACATTAGCATTAGCCACCTAGTTAGTCAACAAATTGTGGACAGCCACAAATTAATAGATACTATACCAATCGTAACGTATGATACTAATTTGAGTTTTCTGGAGATTAGTTTACTATGTTAAGTCTATCCCCGATTCCAGGTTAATTTGCATTTAGCCATACTTGAGGTTGGTCTTATTTACTCTTTTGTTGTTGATCTTGTTAAAAATGGGATTGGTTTCATGCTTTCATAATATTTTCTAACTTCTCTGGTCACTGACTCTACTAAAATTACTTCATAAGTCCTCAAATCGTATGAACACGATCAATATGTTAAACCAGCCAAGTAAACTCCACTCAGGTGTTAATGTTTTACTTGTTCCACCCGTTTGCACTGCATTTAGATCCTCTCTCTCTCCACAATATACCTTGCTCAGTCCATCCACGACATGTTTGGCAGGGTGCCATCACTACAAATGAGCATAGTCTCAGGGATATTGTGTACATATTAGATTATGTTCATCCAATGCACTTTCTCCTTGTTTTTAGTTTATTTGTTTTATACATTTCAGTGTCTTTGATTACAACATAGCTATAAAAAGGAATGTATATTTAAGGAGATTTGTAAAAGTGCCTTTAAACCTATAGATTTGCTACACAATACCTATTCAGTCAGACCATAGACTAGCTTTATATTCCAATTTTTATATGGTTTGTCATATCTGTCAAGGTATCTCTAGTGCCTCCTTGTCATGATCAAATGTAATACATCTGAACATCTCTGAAATGTGTTCTATTGTTATTTTAAGAGTTCATGGGGTCCTGTAGGTGGGACTGTTGCCCCTCAAATTACTGTATATTGCTGCTAGGTTTTATTTGAGATGATTAGTTTTATGTACCTCTTTCAAATAAGTAGAAAGTGCCCTAGGCACTTCCTTTGTCTCTGCCATTCTGCTTCAAAGTGAAAAATGTTAGCTTGATTCATGAGGACAGCCAATGCCTACTACTAGTTACATAGATTTGTCCATATAATAGCTGCAGCAACCTTGGAATCAAGTGCTTTATTCTGTTCAACACTTGTCTTACTTCATTTTGTCAGTAGGACATTCCAGCACATGATAAGTTGAGGAAACAGACCAAAGACATGTCATCACATGATGTCATCAGTCCGAGCCAACAGGGATTCCAGAACCTCCCATCGCCTCTGGCTTCATTCATCACCCTGATCACATGACCATGATCAGCTCCAACAGGATTATTCTTATTTCCTTGTGACGCAGGATTACCCATGCAGCCACACCACACTCTGTCGACGAGGGAATGCGATTTCCCCATCACAAGATTGCCACGAGGAGGGGGTGGAACACAAGACCAACATTATATTCATTGAGGACTAAATGGGTTCGGCTGGGATGGAGAAGAAGCACAGAGAGATGGGTCTGTAGTTAGTCCATGAATTCAGCCTCAAATCAAATCACCGCAATCAGACCGTTTGAGTTTATGCATAGCTGAATTACACACGGACACACACTGAAGTAATGTACACGTAGTGGAAAATAAAGTGAGTGTCATGCCATATTAATTTCAGCTGACTGCTTTATGGTAGTCCATGTTAGTTGAATGAACATGCTTTCATTCAATCACTTAGAGATCCTTCCTTTTGCTCTTTTACAGGAAATAATTTATTATATCTTGAGTATTTTTCAATCCTGTACGCTAGTAGTTCTGATCTTGGTGACTGGGTGACCTTGTTAGTGTGATGACCTTGGGTCTCTGTGACAGACGGTTCGATAGTGGTGGAGTCCCTCTCACAGCAGGCATTTAGACCTAGTCTACATAATGCTGTTATATAATGCCCTGGTTGGGGGAACCCATCATGCTATGACTGTCTGGGGCCTCAACTGTGGTGCGGTAGAGGAGAGAATCCGGAAAGGATTGGTTACACTTGCCGGTTAGGATCATGCTCTCACTGGGGATGAGGACTCCCACTGTGCATCTGGATACCTCTGTAGGTTGAGGTGAACACAGGTAGAGCGAAAATGTATATTCTAGAGCAAGGCTCTCCAACCCTGTTCCTGGAGAGATACCTTCCTGTAGGTTTTCATTCCAACCCTGTTCCTGGAGAGCTACTGTCCTGTAGGTTTTCACTCCAACCGTAATCTAGCACACCTGATTCTAATAATTAGCAGGTTGATAAACTGAACCAGGTTAATTACAACTGGAGTCGGAGCGAAAACCTACAGGAGAGTAGCTCTCCAGAAACAGGGTTGGAGACTTCTGTTCTGGAGAGCTACTGGCCTTGCAGGGTTTTTTCCCCAGCCCTGCTCTATCATGAATCTAATACTATAGATTAGAATCAAGTGTGTAGTAAGGTCAGGCCAGATTGTTGCGGGTGGGAGGATAGATACTAGCACCCCAGGAGGAGGGTTGCTTGGCAACTCTGGTATAGAATATAACCTGGCAACTCTCTGGTATAGAATATAACCTGTCAACTCGCTGGTAAAGAATGTAACCTGTCAACTCTCTGGTATAGACAATAACAACCTGTGTGGGAAAACAAGCTAAATGTAGAGCAGCTAGCTACTGAAGGTTTTAATGAGAGGTCTCCAGGGTCTTCAAAAAATAAAGTCCTCACCCATATACACACAATACCCCATAATGACAAAGTGAAAACATGTTTTTAGACATTTTTGCCCATTTATTGAAAATGAAATACTTAATTTAAATAAGTATCCATACTTTGTATAAGCACCTTTGGCAGCAATTACAGTTGTGAGTCTTGCTGGGTAAGTCTCCAAGAGCTTTCCACACCTGGATTGTGCAATATTTGCCCATTATTCTTTAAAAATGTCTTCAAGCTCTGTCAAATTGGTCGTTGATCATTGCTAGACAACCTTTAAAGGTCTTTCCATAGATTTTCAAGTAGATTTAAGTCAAAACTGTGACTTGGCCACTCAGGAACATTCACTGTCTTGGTAAGCAACTCCAGTGTAGATGTGGCCTTGTGTTTTAGGTTGTTGTCCCGCTGAAAGGTGAATTAATCTCCCAGTGTCTGGTGGAAAGCAGACTGAAGCAGGTTTTCCTCCACTATGCATAACACTTTGTATTGAGGACAAATAGTTAATTGCTTTGCAGTATTACTTTAGTGCCTTGTTGCGAACAAGATGTATGCTTTGGAGTATTTTTATTCTGTACAGGTTCACTCTGTCAATTAGGTTAGCATTGTGAAGTAACTACAATGTTGTTGATCCATCCTCACTTATCTCCTATCCTAGGCTCTGTAACTGTTTTAAAGTCACCATTGGCCTCATGGTGAAATCCCTGAGCGGTGTCCTTCCTCTCCGGCATTTTGAGTTAGGAAGAACGCCTGTATCTTTGTAGTGACTGGGTGTATTGATACACCATCCAAAGTGTAATTAATTACTTCACCATACACAAAGGGATATACAATTATTCTTTGCAAGGCATTGGAAAACGTCCCTGATCTTTGTGGTTGAATCTGTTTGAAATTCACTTTTGACTGAGGGAACTTACAGAAAATGTTGTGTGGGGTACAGAGATGAGTTAGCCATTAAGAAACCTTGTTAAACACTATTATTGCACTTATGCAACTTATTATGTGACTTGTTAAGCACATGTTGGCTTGCCATAACAAAGGGGTTGAATACTTATTGACTCAAGACATTTCAGCTTTTCATTTTTAATTCATTTGTAAAGATTTCGAAAAACAATTCCACTTTGACATTATGGTGTATTGTGTGTAGGCCAGTGACAAAACAATCTAAGTTTAATCAATTTGCAATTCAGGCTGTAACACAATACTTGCTGAAGGCACTGTAAGATACTACTTTTGGTTCGGGCTTATACAGTTAGTCAGAAGTTTACATACACTTAGGTTGGAGTCATTAAAACGTGTTTTTCAACCACTCCACAAATTTCTTGTTAACTAACTATAGTTTTGGCAAGTTGGTTAGAACATCTACTTTGTGCATGACACAAGTAATTTTTCCAACAATTGTTTACAGACAGATTGAATTATAAGTGAAATAATCTATCACAATTCCAGTGGGTCAGAAGTTTACATACACTAAGTTGACTGGGCCTTTTAAACAGCTTGGAAAATTCCAGAAAATTATGTCATGGCTTTAGAAGCTTCTGATAGGCTAATTTACATAATTTGAGTTAATTGGAGGTGTACCTGTGGATGTATTTCAAGGCCTACCTTCAAACTCAGTGCCTCTTTGCTTGAAATCATCATGGAAAATCAAAGGAAATCAGCCAAGACCTCAGAGACTTCACAAAATATATGGCATCATGAGGTAGGAAAATTAGGTGGATATATTGAAGCATCTCAAGACCTCAATCAGGAAGTTAAAGCTTGGTCGCAAATGCGTCTTCCAAATGGGCATTAACCCCAAGTATACTTCCAAAGTTGTGGCAAAATGGCTTAAGGACAACAATGTCAAGGTATTGGAGTGGCCATTACAAAGCCCTGACCTCAATCCTATAGAACATTTGTGGGCAGAACTGAAAAAAGCGTGTGCGAGCAAGGAGGCCTAGAAACCAGACTCAGTTACACCAGCTCTGTCAGGAGGAATGGGCCAAAATTCACCCAACCTATTGTGGGAAGCTTGTGGAAGGCTACCCAAAACATTTGACCCAAGTTAAACAATTTAAAGGCAATGCTACCAAATACTAATTGAGTGTATGTAAACTTCTGACCCACTGGGAATGTGATGAAGAAATAAAAGCTGAAATAAATAATTTTCTCTACTATTATTCTGACATGTCACATTCTTAAAATAAAGTGGTGATCCTAACTGACCTAAGGCAGGGAATTTGTACTAGGATTAAATGTCAGGAATTGTGAAAAACTGAGTTTAAATGTATTTGGCTAAGGTGTATGTAAACTTCTGACTTCAACTGTATATTTGATTTAGACAATGCAATAATATAATATTGAACCTCTTCACATTCTGATTTATGCTCATTACGTAATTAGGGGTTCAAGCATCAAAGCTGTGAGAAGCGCTAATGTATTTGTTGGCAGTCGTTATTAATATTACATAGTCATTGTTTATTGAATTAGGCTACAGAAAAGTAATTACGCAACATGTATTTACATTGTCTATTGTGTTACACTGTTAGTCATTTTAGGTATTATCAACAGTAAAACTCTGAAACATTTTAACTGCATTATACTGTAAATGATGGTGCATTGTGGGGAAATTGCTGTATTTCAATTGGTACTGTAATTCCATCCCACAGAATACAGTACCATACTGTATCTTTGGAGCGCCCCAAACCTTGACCAGTAGTGGGTGCATGGTATTGTTGTTTCCGGCTCATTAACATATTTTGAGGCTTGCACTGTAAGAGGATATTTGTTGCACCCGTGAATGAGAATGTTGTATGAATTAATCTCCTATGTGGTTATAGTGCCCCATCAATTTAAAATCTACAGGGGACAGATTGGAGTGGCTGCAAGTCTTCAACCTTAAATGGTTGAGCATTTCGCCATGTCCTTTTGGTCTGTTTTGCCTTGTAGTCACTGCCAGTTTGGAAGCCTTTGTTAAGACCTCTAGAAGTGCAAGTGATATAAAACACCACCTATTTATTAATATGCTGTAATGTGTGAACACTTTACCAACCAGCCAACCTGATTGCACCAATTCCTTGTAATTATAGGGAAATACTGTGAAATACAAACCCATCCCCCCTCCAATAAATGTAATTCATTCATCCATTCAATCTGATGAGGGTAGAATTAACTTTTTTACAGTATAATGCAGTCAATTTTACAGTATTGTACTGTGTTATTACACAGTACTTGCTTTCATACCATATTTATATTACAGTAGATATAGGCCCTACTGTAATATGAAATACAGCATTTTACTTCCCCTGTAATTTACTGTCAAATTCATGGCAACCCCTTTACAGTGTACTATTATCCATTGTCCCAGTCCCCCACCAGGATTTGTTCAACCTGAGATATCAAAGGCATACTAAAAACTAAATTTAAGGCTAATACCATAATAGAGCCTTTACTGCGAAACAAAAGGCATAGGCCTGTGTTCTCCATTGTAGTGACTACAGAATGCCACTGACAGTTGATAAAGTGGGCGGGGTATTTCCCTGGTCGCGTGTATGCTAGTGCAGCGCGCTGGAACTGCGTGGATCGAAGCAGCATGTTTTGTCGCGAGGACCAAAGGTGTGTGTGTGGGACACTGGCGCGCGCTGCTGTGTGAAATCGCAGCATCAGTTTGAAAAGGGATAAGGAGGACCCTCCATCCCTATCCCGCCACCGCCAGAAGAAAAAGAACACTTCTCAACCTGGGGCAGTCCGTTAACATGGTAGGCTTGACTATGAGAAAGTCTGCTCTGTTGCGGAATAACCTACATGTCTCAAACAGTCAGGCAGTGTTGACAGGCATTCACATTTTAGCATGTGGCATTTTTACAATAATTTAGCATACCGGAATGCCCCTGGCTGATATGAGGGGTGGTGATATGTGGCGGAGACACGGCAACGGCACTGCAACGAAGTTCAGCGGCTCTGCAGGTACAGTAATGCTGGAGACAGTGTATCATTGTTTGGAACCTTCAAGAGCTCGCTAGCTACAGTGTAAATGTTCTTCACATGAGATGACGATAGGATATTTTGCATTCTCGCGCTTTGCAGATCGCGTGCATAAAACCTTCTATCCAACAAAACTGCGACCTTTGGGAAATTTGCTGTTATGCTTTATTGTGTGAAGCAGAATATGAGGCAGCATGCCTTGTGATGCTCAATGCTTGCGTGTTGTGTGCATGTGTAGCCTACACCGGCTGCCTCTGTTTTGTACATTCTGGGGACAATTCCAGTACTGGGTTTGTCATTGTTCAAGTGAAATAGGTAGACAAGAGAGAAGGAAGAGCAAAACCAGTGGCTCAGTTTACGAGTGGTTCAGCTTGCCACACACACAGTCGTAATTCTACATTATGCTGATAGGAAACGGAACAACACGCGATCGGAAGGCCATGTGTTTTTATATTTTTATCAGCCATTATTTTACAGTAGCCTAGGCTATTGATTCATCACGGAAATAATAATGTATCAATTAACAAAACGCTCTCGTTGTGTTTTAATTTTTAAGACATCTTGATAAAAGATTATGCCATTATTTACAACACGCGATCTGACGGCCATGTGTTTTTATATTTTTACCAGCCATTCTTTTACAGTAGCCTATGCAATTGATTCATCATGGAAATAATAATGTATGAATTAACAAAACGCTCTCGTTGTGTTTTAATTTGGAAGAAATCTTGATAAAAGATCTGCCATTACTTTTTCGAATTATTTGTCGTTAGATTAGGTTTGATGTTGCCAACGTGCATCTCACTGATGTGATTCGCTCTCTCAGGAATGCAGGAACCCACAATCCCACATCAGCATCCGCGGGACAGGGATGCCTTCTCTTCCCCTCCAATCTTCGAATATGGTAGAATATTTAGCTATACTATTGGATATATTGAAGCACTGCATTGTCAATAGTCTATATCTATACAGTCTCCTAACATTATATATCTATCCGGTATTCCCTGTGTCTGTCTGTCTGCACAGATCCGCTGTTCTTTGAGGTGCATTGCATCCTTTCCTTGTCCACTGATATTAGCCTAAAATCTGATTTTACTCCAAAAATGACAATGGTAAGAATAATATCGCCAGAGACTAGCCTATATTAGACTCTGACAGCGTTGGTTCCTCGGAATGAACGGTGTCGTAACGCTGCCGCATCGCAGTCAGTGACACTGTTGTGGACGATGCTGCGTCCATCCATGCGCCCCGGTGACGCTTTCTCCATTCTTATCTAGCACGCGCACATAGCCTTCTTCTCTGTGTTGGAAGTACCTCTTTCTTGGTGAAATACGGACACATTATATTGTCCTGAGATGCATTAGCTAATAATAGTACATCATACGAAGAATTACCCATGTGACAGTTGGAGTCCATCAACAGCTCAAGAGTGCTTCGATTTTTTCGATACCACGTGCCCCTTATATAGTATTAGATGTCTTCTTGCGTGTAATCAAGAAGGTTGGAATGTCGTAAAGACATAGGGCATCTCAGGCTAAACTGTTGAAATGTCGGTTTTAGACACATAAGAAATTGTTTTTGCTGATTTGAATTTATAGAGAGAACAAGGCATATGTAGGCCTTATCATGGTGTATTTTCTTGATATGCAAATATGATTTCCAAAATTATAGGCCTTGGACAAGAAATGCTTCCCAAGGATCCAAACTCAACACCAAAACCTTGATTACTTTATCCAAGCTGCTTTTTGGTTTTGGCATTTTCGACTACAATTTTTGACTAGTTGGTTTAGCTTTTGCTGAATTAGCCTCAACCTGGCATTTAAAGTTTCTGGCGCCCTCAAAACGATCAGTCCTTACATCCCATTGCACATAATTCAGTGCTGGGTTATTGGGTGTCAGTTTGGCATGCAAAGAGAGGAGAGGGCACACTGTCTCACTCCCTAGCTGTGGAAAGGTGGGATGTTTGGCATTATTCTGACAGATTGTGTGTGTGTGTGACTGCATAGAGAGGAAATCTCCCCCGTGGCTTCATGGAGAGCCTAGTGGCAAAATTATGATTTATTTCCTCCAAGGCGTCCATCCTCCTTAATCTTAGACATATGACAGCAGGAATAGGCTTGTGTGTGTGTGATCATACAGTTGTGTGTTCTGATGGTCAATGTTGATTGTATGCCGTTGCATAAAGCTCCACTCCGACCCAGTTAGTGGTGATGATGTTGATGATGAAGAGGATCACAAGGCTGCTGCTGTATTATTCTTTTCTTTGAGGATGATGTCATATTTGGGTTGAATATTTTGTGACCTCGTATTCAACTGGCCTCTAACACTAGTAGACGTCTGGCCCAGATTCTATTTGTGTGGCAGAATAGAAATGCCCCTCTCTCAGCTGTGGGGGTGACTGTGGAGAGGAGAGACCAAGGACATCAGGACAATCACACTAGATGCTATGGAGGAAAAACACATCCAGTACCAAATGACCTTAAAGCCTAAGGGATGGATGTAAAACAATACCCAATATGAACATTCACACAGGTACAATACCTTTATATAATACTTGGATAACCACTGAGGTAGCACCACTGGCGGCTCTGGGGGCAGTGCACCTGTGACAATAATTTTGGACCCCCTTGTGGCCCCCCTAAATGTGGAGTATGAAATAATTTTTGCATAACTAATTTTTGCTATCGTTCTTTTTTTACATCCATTATTAGACAGTGGCAACGTGGAACACTAATTAAACCCACACATTTACTAGAGGGACATGGTCTTTTGCCTACTAATGCCTGCAATGAAGTGAAGAAAACAATATGACAACAATAACGTCTAATGTAACTGGCCCCTCTAACGGTACAACTGGCCCCAGCTTGCCCCCCCCCCAGTTGAAAGGGTCTAGAACCTCCACTGGGTAGCACTGAGTTTAACTTTCTGCTGTGAACTATAGTGTTTAGCCAATGCAGGAGCATAATGCTGGGATTGTGACACTGATAGGCCCAGGGCCCAAATGGCGCTTACCGTGTTTGCTATTAGGGTCAGAATGGGGCACAGTTTATTCTTGATACTGAACATGAGCACACTTTGAGAACCAACACAGTCTCACAAGCCATTCCTGCTCGAGTCAAAACACATACAGTGCCTTCAGAAAGTATTCAGACCCCTTGACTTTTTCCACATTTTGTTGTTACAGCCTTATTCTAAAATTGATTAAATAGTTTTTTTCCCTCATCAATCTACAAATATACACCATAATGACAAAGCAAAAACAGGTTTTTAGACATTTGCTAATTTTTATATATATATGTGTAAAAAAAATAAAAAATAAAGAAGGAAATATCAAATTTACCTAAGTATTCAGACCCTTTACTCAGTACTTTGGCAGCGATTACAGCATCAAGGATCTCTCGTACTCCGTTCATCTTTGCCTTGATCCTGACTAGTCTCCCAGTCCCTGCCTCTGAAAAACATCCCCACAGCATGATGCTGCCACCACCATGTTTCACCGTAGGTATGGTGCCAGGTTTCCTCCAGATGTGACGCTTGACATTCAGGCCATTCATGTGCGTTTTACTGAGGAGTGGCTTCTGTCTGGCCACTCCACCATAAAGGCCTGATTGGTGGGGTCCTGAAAGTGTGGGTCTGTTCAGCCAAGATTAGTCTAGCCTGGTGAGGACAACATTGATATTCATCCTACACTTGCTTCTGGAAGTCCTGTCAGCTTCCTCATCCCTCAGGTGTCAGTAACTAGTGTCAGTCATCAAGCCAACCTTTTATTTAACCCTTATTTTACCAGGTATGTTGACTGACAACACATTCTCATTTACAGCAACAACACAGGGAATATTTACAGGGGAGAGGGGATGAATGAGCCAAATGGAAGCTAGGGATGATTAGGTAGCCATGATGGTATGAGGGCTAGATTGGGAATTTAGCCTGGACACCAGGGTTAACACCCCTACTCTACATGCCATGGGATCTTTAGTGACCACAGAGAGTCAGGACACCCGTTTAACATCCCAGCCGAAAGACAGCAACTAACACAGAGCAATATCCACAATCAATGACCTGGGGAATTGAGATATTGTTTTAGACCAGAGGAAAGAGTGCCTCCTACTGGCCCTCCAACACCACTTACAGCAGCATCTGGTCTCCTATCCAGGGACCAACCAGGACCAACCCTGCTTAGCTTCAGAAGCAAGCCAGCAGTGGGATGCAGGTTGGAACTTGGGAGCAGGTGAATGAGAGGAAACATTCTCTGCAGTGTCAGCCTCTCTCACTCACTCACACACAAACTCCTAATCCTTGGTCCTAGACGTAAGAGTACACAGTAGCAGCACATTGACAAATCCTTCATCTAGAGAGCTCAGTGCATTGGGCCTACTTAATGCTGATAATAATCTACAGGAAATGACTGTCACTTCAGTCCACCATTGATCTATATGATCCAGTAGGATACATTATGTCCAGAACTCATTACTCTACTAGCTTGGGCATCCGATTGGAACAACTGTTTGTTTCCATTTGACAGTATCTTGAAATTCCTGCCCACTGTCTAAACCAACCAGCACACTCACACACTCCACTGCTATCGAAACAAAACATTCACGAGGAAATTATGAGTTCTATACAGTGAGGGGAAAAAAGTATTTGAGCCCCTGCTGATTTTGTACGTTTGCCCACTGACAAAGAAATTATCAGTCTATAATTTTAATGGTAGGTTTATTTGAATGTGAACATTTTTATAAATGGAATTGCATTTTAATGAGGGAAATAAGTATTTGACCCCTCTGCAAAACATGACTTAGTACTTGGTGGCAAAACCCTTGTTGGCAATCACAATGTTTCTTGTAGTTGGCCACCAGGTTAGCACACATCTCAGGAGGTATTTTGTCCCACTCCGCTTTGCAGATCTTCTCCAAGTCATTGAGGTTTCGAGGCTGACGTTTGGCAACTCTAACCTTCAGCTCCCTCCACAGATGTTCTATGGGATTAAGGTCTGGAGACTGGCTAGGCCACTCCAGGACCTTAATGTGCTTCTTCTTGAGCCACTCCTTTGTTGCCTTGACCGTGTGTTTTGGGTCATTGTCATGCTGGAATAGGTTCTCACCCAAGATTTGACGGTACATGGTCCCGTCCATCGTCCCTTTGATGCAGTGAAGTTGTCCTGTCCCCTTAGCAGAAAAACACCCCCAAAGCATAATGTTTCCACCTCCATGTTTGACGGTGGGGATGGTTTCCTTGGGGTCATAGGCATTATTCCTCCTCCAAACACGGCGAGTTGAGTTGATGCCAAAGAGCTCCATTTTGGTCTCATCTGACCACAACACTTTCACCCAGTTGTCCTCTGAATCATTCCAGATGTTCATTGGCAAACTTCAGACGGGCATGTATATGTGCTTTCTTGAGCAGGGGACCTTGCAGGTGCTGCAGGATTTCAGTCCTTCACGGCGTAGTGTGTTACCAATTGTATTCTTGGTGACTATGGTCCCAGCTGCCTTGAGATCATTGACAAGATCCTCCCGTGTAGTTCTGGGCTGATTCCTCACCGTTCTCATGATCATTGCAACTCCACGAGGTGAGATTTTGCATGGAGCCCCAGGCCGAGGGAGATTGACAGTTCTTTTGTGTTTCTTCCATTTGCGAATAATCGCACCAACTGTTGTCACCTTCTCACCAAGCTGCTTGGCGATGGTCTTGTAGCCCATTCCAGCCTTGTGTAGGTCTACAATCTTGTCCCTGACATCCTTGGAGAGCTCTTTGGTCTTGGCCATGGTGGAGAGTTTGGAATCTGATTGATTGATTGCTTCTGTGGACAGGTGTTTTATACAGGTAACAAACTGAGATTAGGAGCACTCCCTTTAAGAGTGTGCTCCTAATCTCAGCTCATTGCCTGTATAAAAGACACCTGGGAGCCAGAAATCTTTCTGATTGAGAGGGGGTCAAATACTTATTTCCCTCATTAAAATGCAATTCCATTTATACAATTTTTCACATGCGTTTTTCTGGATTTTTTTGTTTTTATTCTGTCTCTCACTGTTCAAATAAACCTACCATTAAAATTATAGACGGATCATTTCTTTGTCAGTGGGCAAACGTACAAAATCAGCAGGGGATCAAATACTTTTTTCCCTCACTGTAAATGTTTGTATGTGTGTGACAGAGAGAGAGAAAGACAATGGGAGATTAAGAGAAAGTGTATTGTTACTCTATCAATGTTATTCTCTTAAACAAGTGACAATTTGTAGACACTCAGACATATCTACTATGCCAGTTATTGAAGCAGACAGAAGCCACAGTGAGGTTGAGGAGGACCTGTTCTGAGAGGGGATTTGTCTTGTCTTGGCCATTAATCAGGAGGACTTCCCCGGGTCACCACGGCGACAGCGGAAATGTTCAAACAGCTCTAATTGAACATACTTCCTCCCTTTTGGCACCAGCTTACAGGACGTTAGGAGTGGAAATTACTGCCCCCCCCTCTTTCTCTCTATATCATCCTCATTAATGAAAGTGCACACTCGCTTATGTGTGTGTGTTTGTGCTCGCCCACGCATGTATGTATATAAAAATGTATAGACAGTTTGTATTTGTGTGTGCGTTCATGTGGACACACCACACCGTATGCTCATGTGTTAACAGTATGTATGGGAATGAGCTCACATGTTGACTGGGTGCTGTGTTTGGCCCGGAGCCCGACCCGACCCGTAGCCCTGTCCTGTCAGGGGTTGGATGGTGCTATGTGACCATGGTGGGGAGCATATGGACAAAGCCTGCTTTCACAGTGAGGTGGAAGGCCCTCTCTCTGCCCAGCCTGCCTCATCACCAAGGTGAAGAGGTTGGCTGGTTCTGTGTGATCCTGGAGGGTGTTTTATTTCTCTCTCTTTCAGTGAGGTGCAGGACCAGGCTCTCTCTGCTCTCCCTTTGTCCCGTGGAGAGAGCAGCCTGTCAGGCCAGAAGGCCATCAGCTGTAGGGCTCATTCACAACTCACCTACATGGACACACACACACACACACACACACACACACACACACACACACACACACACACACACACACACACACACACACACACACACACACACACACACACACACACACACACACAGTGGAAGCAGGTCACGGGTTCTCTGGGTTGGCTACCAAGGCCAGCAGATTGGTCAGAAGCCTTGTGGAGGATCGTTTTTTGATAATTTTTCTTATATCAAGTGTTAAAATGTTAAAGTGTCAAGTGTAGCTGTCCCCCTCTAAGTTAAACAGCTTTTATCGATATCTGTTGCAGGCTTCACCGACAGATGTCAAAATATTTTCCTTAGTGCTTCCCTGTCCACAGTATCACTGCCTTTGTCTTTCTATCTCTCTCTCTCTCTCTCTCTCTCTCTCTCTCTCTCTCTCTCTCTCTCTCTACCTCCTTTTACCCCCCTTTAATCTCTCTTTCTCTCTCTACTTCCTCTTCCTCTCTGTGATTGCTATAGATTCCTGGACAGGGGCTTGTTGGCATAATGC
Organism: Brachymystax lenok tsinlingensis; assembly: GCA_030435695.1. NCBI lineage: Eukaryota > Metazoa > Chordata > Actinopteri > Salmoniformes > Salmonidae > Brachymystax > Brachymystax lenok. The sequence goes on along the minus strand of CM059806.1, from coordinate 17,344,897 downwards.
CCCAGCTCAGCTCTCAGCCAGTGTGTTGGTTTTCCGTTGGTGAAATAAGAGAACATATGGCTACTCCCTCTCCCCTCTCTTCCTCTCTCTCTCTCTTTCTCTCTGCATTACATCACCTTGATATGGGAGCCGATTGTTTTGGCATTACTGCTCTGTGAGACCAAAGGGACCAGGATAAAGTACTGGATCTGAAAGTGTGTTATTGGAACTCAGTTCAACCAGAATGTGCTCATGTAACAGGTGGTTTGGTGAACTGCACTCTTGTGATGAGTAACCTTGCCAGATACTTAAAGACTTGTGTTTCTCGTTGAACTAATGCCTACGCTTTAGCTCAGCGAGTTAAAAACACAGTCTTGTGGCATGCTGGAGAACCGGGTTTGAAACCCTGGTCTGTCACACTCCTAGTCAAAAGGATCTGTGTCAAAGTGAACTTGACACAGAGAGAGGGAGCCAACCTGGTGTTGATGTGTGGCAGGCTTTGTCTTCCCAACAGTTTACTGCTGTACATCCTGCTGAACCCCTCAGCCAGCTAAATGCATAACCTCTACTGTCTTTGGATCAATCCCTCTGATGGAAGTGTTACATCATAGCTCTGTCAGCCTCACCGCTGGCCAGTGTGAGTGTATGTTTTAGTGATGTTGAGTTACATCATATAATGCTTCCCATCGACGAAGGCCAGAACAGACTGCCTGTTAAGCCTTTCTGTATGGCTGTTGTTATCAACACTACGCAATCAGCCTCCTGGCTCTGTTCCTAGGAGTTGGTGTGCGTGTGTTATCTTCTGGATCCCATTTCCTGGTTTTCACCTTCAGTGTATCCTGTATCTCTTCTTTGTTTCTACTTCCCCAGTGATGACAGGGGCAGGTGCAGACATGCACAGTGTAAATGTTGACGTCCTCATAACGTCTTCTTCCTGGTAAAGTGAAGCGTGTGGGTTCCAAGAAATAGCTAGTGCAGTGACACTTTCTAAATGTAGCAGTTCCTCTTTCTATTTTCAACATGGTTTCTCTAACCACACAACGCCTCCCATTCATGTCCTCTTTGGGATTCCCTTCACGGTGCACTTCTCAGTCTGTCTAATTGTATTTAGAACACTTTCCTATAAGATACCCTTTTTTTTATATCAATGAAATGCTATTTGCGGAATGATGGCCCTGTGGTAAGACTCATACTGTATATTTTGCTGGCCGAGATTGAATGTGATCGTTATTGTTAGATACTTGTGGAACGTCGTCATAGTAGCTCTACTAAATGGTTCATGATGGTGCATTATTACATCATGTGAAAGGAACGTCCTAGATGACTAGAACCGCATGGTGTGGTACTGGGTCTGCTTTAGGGTTCTGCTTTCTTCTGTTCTGTAGTTAGTGAGATCATTCGACAGGTACTTCACTGTAACATTGTACTGTTTCACTCTCAGTATTAAGAAGAAATAGCCGCAGAAGAGAGAGAACAAGGGAGAACGAGAGAGAGAATCCAAATCAGAATCAATTAGACTAAATGAGGTGAACAAAGTATACCCATCAGGCTTCTACTTCCAAATGAAACTCTGAAGTGTCCTAGGTACAGACTGAGTAAATACATGCACCACATACATGTAATTAGCCTGTCATTGGAACAGTTAATAACAGGGTTCTACAGAAAGGGGTCACACACCACACATAGCCACACAGCCCTACAGTACTGTACATGCCAACATGGTGGCGTGTCAGATTGGTTAGATCATGGGGGAACATACAAGAACCTGTCTGATCAGATACTATTTAGAGCTTCATATGGGCCACATGACGTTCATTTCGCCATTTCCTGTGGCTGTGAGGGAAGGTCTCTGTGGCCTGTCTGTCTGAGTCTGGGTCTAGGTTTGAGTGTGTTTGGGTCTGGGTTTAGGTGTGGGTGTCTGAGTTTGGGTGTCTGTACATGTCGGACTACATACCGCCTGGCTAGCTGACATTAGACGGTCATACACTGTTGCTTCGTTCCACTGTCCATACTAACGGAACACTTAGTACGCATGCCCAGTACATTGATTCATTCTACGTAGTGGGCTACTGTGGATATTGGGAACAGAGACAGTATAAGCCTTTGAGCTGCTACTTGTGGTGTCTGCTCTACCAGGCAGAAGGTTATCTGTCTTTTATTCTTTTTGTCTCGTGCTACGGCTGCTGCTGCCTATTGAGTGGATGACCATTAGGCCTATAGTTAATTGATTGATATGATGGACAATGGAAACTCGAGCACAGGTATAGACAGCAACAACCGGGAGAGACAGGAGAGTAAGCCTTGTATTTTATGTAAGAGCTTATATAAACACTGCTTTTGCATAAGGATAGCTAAATATAAACTCAAACACTCTCAAAGCAGTCAGACATGTAAAAATAGCCACAACGTGATTGCACAGGATTAATTCTCCTTGTGTGTGTTTCTTATTTGTGTGTGTGTGTTTCTTATTTGTGTGTATGTGTGTTTCTTATTTGACCCCTTCCTCAACTTCTCTCCCAGTCAACCGCTAGTGAATTTACTGTCTTGCTCTGAGGCAGTACAGCACAGTACAAAGAATGCAGTGAGTGTCTGAGTCAGTGAGGATAAGCAGAGACAGGGTGGGGAATAGGGAGACTCAGACAGGCTGGGTGTATCTCTGTGATGTTATTCAGCCCCCCCCCCCAATCAACATGGCAACTGAAGGGACAAGTTGGTGGGCAGATTGAGGCTGCCATCACGTTGTGGCGAATAGCCATCCCATTCAAGGCCCAGCTGCCTTTGGAGGGCGAGAGAACACAACACACGCACACTGGCAGCTCTGTCACTGGCATTATGGCTGTGATGCTGACAAGGACTCTCTCTGTGTTGCCTGCTAATGCTGCAGAGGGATGAAGACCTTGGTTAGGACTGCCTCCTGTTTCTCTCTCCACTCTCCTCCTGCCTCTCTGCCTCTCCTTTCAAAGCCAGCCAGTGTGTGTGAGTGGTCGTCCTTTAGCTACCAATTTTCTTGATGGCATTACCTCAACACTCCACACGTCGGCAAGCTTTCAGCCTCTTGAAAAGGGAAAAAAGGGAAAATAACATCCCTCCCTCCCGTGGTATAAAGAGAGGAGTAGTGATGTCAGAATCACTGAATCGCCTGGACTGTGTTCAGCTGGCTCTGTCAGGAGTATGCAGAGGGGAACGGTTTGTGTGTGTGTGTGTGTGTGTGTGTGTGGACATTCTCCAGAACCACTCTGAAAAGCTGGAACCCTGTGAGCCTTTTTCCACCTGGGTCCTGTGTTTTCAGCTTTTCCAGGTTTTTGTCAGAACGCAGCAGCAGCAATAATCAACTGCTACCTTGCTTCCCCCGCCTATGGAAAGTGAGAACTGAATGGGGAAAGTGTGTTTTAAAAATATAAGTCACCACCACACACCCTTCCTCTCTGTTCTCCCTCTCTGCCAGCTGAGGAGCCTGAGATTCCTGCCAAGAACAACATGGCCTGACGTCACCCTCCAAATAAGGATATTCCACTTCACTTTTACTATCCGAGGGAGACGGAGAGAGACAAATAGGGAGGGATAGAGAGAGAGGGCGAGAGGGAGAAAGAGAGAGAGAGAGAGAGATAGTCCCCTCCTCCCCATTCATTCATACACACACACAGACAGGAGACGAGTAATATACTCTGCTAGCTAACTATTTGTCAGCTCAGTGCACGTAGAGTAGAGTGGTGTCTCGATTACCCTTCTCCTCACAG